>CM059814.1:44385451-45049201 GCA_030435695.1 Brachymystax lenok tsinlingensis
CTCTCTCTTACACACACATACAAACACACACGCCGACACATTCGCACATTCGTGCCCTCGCATACAGGAACAAAATAAAGGGCCTGGTTTCACTACAGCACAGCGTTTTGGATCAAACTGAAGGGCCCTCTGGTGGAGAGGTTTTTGAAGGCTATTAAAAGGACAGAGCTGTGGATAAAACAGCAGAGGCTGGGGCCAAGGCCAACGAGAGGGGTTGAGTGAGGCCAAGGCCGAGGAGAGGGGTTGAATGAGGCCAAGGCCGAGGAGAGGGGTTGAATGAGGCCAAGGCCGAGGAGAGGGGTTGAGTGAGGCCAAGGCCGAGGAGAGGGGTTGAATGAGGCCAAGGCCGAGGAGAGGGGTTGAATAAGGCCGAGGAGAGGGGTTGAGTGAGGCCAAGGCCGAGGAGAGGGGTTGAGTGAGGCCAAGGCCGAGGAGAGGGGTTGAGTGAGGCCAAGGCCGAGGAGAGGGGTTGAGTGAGGCCAAGGCCGAGGAGAGGGGTTGAGTGAGGCCAAGGCCGAGGAGAGGGGTTGAATGAGGCCAAGGCCAACGAGAGGGGTTGAGTGAGGCCAAGGCCAACGAGAGGGGTTGAATGAGGCCAAGGCCGAGGAGAGGGGTTGAATGAGGCCAAGGAGAGGGGTTGAATGGGCTCTAGTGGCGTGAAAGAGGTTGAATGGCTGATCCTTCACTGGAGCGAGGGCAGAATGCAGGAGGAGGACGGTAATAGGCCTTAAATGAGTGAGCTAAGCATTCCTTTTCTTCTCTTGGTTCTCTCAGCTCTCTCTGGGGTCGACTGACTGGTGGATAGGGCTGTCCACAGACCTCGTGAGGGAAGAGTTCAGGTAAGTGTTTTTTTGTTTGTTTATTCAATGCTGTATTTTACCTCACACTCAATAGATTATGCTGTTTCTTTAGTGTGAGGGGCTGTAATAAGAGTGTGTGTGTGTGTGCGTGTGCAGTTGGAGTGATGAGTCCGCTGTGGATTATCAGAATTGGGCAGAAGGAAGCTCTCATGATGCCCCAGTGAAACAGAAACAGTGTGTGACCATGTCCTCTATCTCAGGTGAGATCACAGCTACACATACACACACATACACACACACACACACACACACACACAAAAACACCATGACCGACTTCTCTTTGATGTGTTGTGACCAACAGGGCAGTGGTCGGCGGGTGAGTGTGGCGGTCTCCATGCTCACGTATGTAAGCGCCGGACCGTGTCCGTGGTGGAGATTCCCAGAGAGCCTCACTACATCGGAGGCTGTCCAGAGAGATGGCTTTACTTCGGACACAAGGTTCACCTCATCTCCCATGTTTTTATTGTGTTACTTTTCCTTTTTGTATTTAGCAAATATTTGTCTTACTTTTTAACTCTGAATTGTTGGGAATGGTCTCGTAGGTAAGTCTACACCTGTTATATTCGGCGCATGTGACCAATAACAGTTGATTTGATTTGAGTTTCTCTTGGCCATCTGACCGTTGTCGTGGACATTCAGTACTGAGAGAGACTTGGACATTTCTTCAAACAATCATCTTTATTTAATATTGATTCGTTATTGCAATATTGAGGCTGGTCGACCCCACACCCTTGAGTGTTTGACCGAGTAACCTAACCTTTACACACCTTTACCCTTTCCAGAGTGTATATATATATATATATATATATATATATATATATATATATATATATATATATATATATATATATATATATATATATATATATAGCTGACACTAATAATGCTCAATCATGGTTGGTTCAACACCCCCTCATGCAGACCAAGGAGCATCATAAGCCACTCTGGGTTCATCCTGTCGTTATCTGCACGTGGGTTGTTGTCTTAACCCCACCATGGCTTAGTTTCCCAGATGCAAGGAGGATTTCGAGACCATGACAGATTGTTCTACTCCTAAACTAGCTCTTGTAAAACACATTCTTGCCTATTAACTCATTTGTCAGCTCAAGCCATCTCCAGTGACCATACGCCCAGACCATACGCCCAGATTAGCTGCAGGGAACTAGAGTGGAGCCCATGAAAACACAGACACTAGTAGGACAGAAATGTCCTACTATTAGTTAAATATTAATTGTTAACTATTAATATCAAATAGATCAGTTAAATACGTAATTTTTCTATCACACCGTACAAGGAAAAATCTAGTTGGATGAACTATACGAAAACCTTGCTAGATTTCTGCTGTTTGTTTTGTGTGTCTTCTGGCAGTGTCTCCTGCTGCACCTCCCCAACAGTTCTGAGGAGGGGAAGAGCTGGAGAGACGCCCAGTCTATCTGCTCTTCTTTCCAAGGCACGCTGGTCGCCATCCAAGACGAGATCGAGCAAGCGTACATCACCATGCTGCTCCAAGGCGGGACAGTGGGCGTTTGGATTGGTCTACGGGATGAGGACACCATGAAATGGACCAATGGGAAACCTGTCAGCTACACCAACTGGTCCCCTGTAGAACCCAAGAACCCTCTGACGGTAAGGTTAAATTAAACATCAAATATTGTCTTTGTGCTTTGGTGATGTTCTCTGTATAGTGTATTGATTAGGGGGGAGGGTGTTTGTGTGTGTGTCTGTGTACCTTTCTGTGTGTGTGTGTGTGTGTGTGTGTGTGTGTGTGTGTGTGTGTGTGTGTGTGTGTGTGTGTGTGTGTGTGTGTGTGTGTGTGTGTGTGTGTGTGTGTGTGTGTGTGTGTGTGTGTGGGCGCCCCTCCTCTGCAGGATGAGTGGCTGAGCGGGCCCCTGGGCGGGGACGATCCTCTGTGCACGGTGCTCTCCAACAACCACAACTTCCACCTGACAGGGAAGTGGTTCGATGAGAAGTGCACAGAAAGTGGGTATGGCTTTGTCTGTCAGAGACCCCAAGGTAGGACTCCCCTCTGTCTTCATGCATTCTGTGTCACTCACTCACCCTCATTCAGACATCTTACCAATCATGTCTGTATTACCTCATTAATGAAACTGTTGTTTTTGGTTATAGCTTCCTATTTTGTGCTCTCAAAATATCATCCCGTTGAGTCTGCTCACTGAGAGAAATCTCCTTCAGGAATTGTTGAACAATGAAATTAGTGTTTCTGTTGATTTTGTGACGAATCAATGCCTTTGCTTCATCCTGCAACAATCTCTCTAATCTTTCCCTCTCCCTCTCCCTCTCCCTCTCTCTTTCCCTGCAACAGACGCAACTAAACCCCCATCCCACTCCTACCTCCACCCTCTCCCTGACAATATTGAGTACAAGAACCGCAGATACAGGGTTGTCCGTGGCAACATGAGCTGGTACGAGGCGCTGCATATGTGCTTAGAGTCTGAGTCTGAGCTAGTGAGCGTTACCGACCCCTTCCACCAGGCTTTCCTTACTGTCCTTGTCAATAGATTGGCATTCCCCCACTGGATTGGACTGTATTGTCAAGACGTATGTATTATACTATATTGCTGAGTACTGCTACCTGCCTGGGCTGTGTGTGTGTGTGTGTGTGTCTGTGTGTGTGTGTGTGTCTGTGTGTGTGTGCGTGTCTGCGTGTGTGTGTAGATAATGCTCGTTAACAAGCATGTCGAAGTTGGTCTGTGTCATGAATTTACCTTTGATGATGTTATGAGTTTGTGTAGTAGATTTACGTCACGGCAAGGAAACAGCTAAGAGCACTAGCTCGAGGTCTTTTATAAACAGCATGGCCACAATGAAGTCATGTTGTAGATCCAGAAATGCCTGAGACCACGTGCATCTGACAGTCTGTTTACTCTGACGCTTTCACTCACTCCCTCTCCAGTCCATGTCATTCTTTCAAAGCATGGTGATTTCATCTTTGTAACTATTCACAGCATGTCTGCACCATATCATAACCAAATGTATCTGATCTTCTCAAATCAGAAGTAGGCCTACGAAGTCCCATTTGGGCACTTTCTATTCACATACACGCATTCACATTTCTACAACTCTTATATGAATACATTGCATTCGGAAAGTATTCAGACCCCTTCCCTTTTTCCACATTTTGTCATGTTACAGCCCTATTCTAAAATGGATTAAATAATTGTTCCTCGTCAATCTACACACAATGCCCCATAATGACAAAGCGAAAACTGGTTTTTAGAATCTTTTGCACATTTATTAAAAATAAAAAACAGAAATACCTTATTTACATAAGTATTCAGACCCTTTGCTATGAGACACGAAATTGAGCTCAGGTGCATCTAGTTACCATTGATCATCCTTGAGATGTTTCTACAACTTTGGAGTCCACCTGTGGTAAATTCAATTCATTGGACATGATTTGGAAAGGCACACACCTGTCTATATAAGGTCCCACAGTTGACAGGGAATGGTAGAGCACAAATAAAGCCATGAGGTCAAAGGAATTGTCCATAGCGCTTCGAGAGGATTGTGTCGAGGGACAGATCTGAGGAAGGGTACCAAAAATGTCTGCAGTATTGAAGGTCCCCAAGAACACAGTGGCCTCGATCATTCTTAAATGGAAGAAGTTTGGAACCACCAAGACTCTTCCTAGAGCTGGCCGCCCGGCCAAAGTGAGCAATCGGGGGAGAAGGGCCTTGGTCAGGGAGGTGACCAATAACCCGATGGTCACTCTGACAGAGCTCCAGAGTTCCTCTGTGGAGATAGGAGAACCTTCCGGAAGGACAACCATCTCTTCAGTACTGCACCAATCAGGCCTTTATGGTGATTGGCCAGACGGAAGCCATTCCTTAGTAAAAGGCACATGACAGCCCGCTTGGAGTTTGCCAAAATGCACCTAAAGGACTCTCAGACCATAAGGAACAAGATTATCTGGTCTGATGAAACCAAGAACTCTTTAACCTGAATGCTAAGCGTCACGTCTGGAGAAAACCTGGCACCATCCCTAAGGTGAAGCATGGTGATGGCAGCATCATGCTGTGGGGATGTTTTTCTGCAGCAGGGACTGAGAGACTAGTCAGAATCGAGGGAAAGATGAACGGAGCAAAGTACAGAGAGATCTTTAATGAAAACCTGCTCCAGAGCGCTCAGGATGTCACAGTGAGGTGAAGGTTCACCTGTCAATAGGACAATGACCCTAAGCACACAGCCAAGACAGGCTTTGGGACAAGTCTCTGAATGTCCTTGAGTGGCCCAGCCAGAGCCCGGACCCGATCGAACATCTCTGGAAAGACCTGAAAATACCTGTGCAGCCAACTTGACAGAGCTTGAGAGGATCTGCAGAGAAGAATGGGAGAAACTCCCCAAATACAGGTGTGCCAAGCTTGTAGCCTCATACCCAAGAAAATTTGAGGCTGTAATCGCTGCCAAAGGTGCTTCAACAAAGTACTGAGTAAAGGGTCTGAATGCTTATGTAAAAATGAAATAACATTTTATTGGTCACATACACATGGTTAGCAGATGATAATGCAAGTGTAGCGAAGTGCTTGTGCTTCTAGTTCCGACCATGCAGTAATATCTAACAAGTAATCTGACAATTTCACAACTACCTTATACACACAAGTGTAAAGGAATGAATAAGAATATGTACATATAAATATCTGGATGAGCGATGGCCGAACGGCATAGGCAAGATGCATTAGACGGTATAGAGTACAGTATATACATATGAGATGAGTAATGAAGGGTATGTAAACATTATATAAAGTGGCATTGATTAAAGTGACTAGTGATACATTTATTACATCCAATTTTAATTGTGGCTAGAGATTTGAGTCAGTATGTTGGCAGCAGCCACTCAATGTAAGTGATGGATGGCTGTTTATCAGTCTGATGGCCTTGAGATGGAAGCTGTTTTTCAGTCTCTCAGTCCCAACTTTGATGCACCTATACTGACCTCGCCTTCTGGATGATAGCGGGGTGAACAGGCAGTGGCTCGGGTGGTTGTTGTCCTTGATTATCTTTTTTGGCCTTCCTGTGACATCGGGTGCTGTAGATGTCCTGGTGGGCAGGTACAGTGAGGGAAAAAAGTATTTGATCCCCTGCTGATTTTGTACGTTTGCCCACTGACAAAGAAATGATCAGTCTATAATGGCCGTGTGTTTTGGGTCATTGTCATGCTGGAATACCCATCCACGACCCATCCACGAGGTTCTCACTCAAGATTGGACGGTACATGGCCCCGTCCATAGTCCCTTTATGCGGTGAAGTTGTCCTGTCCCCTTAGCAGAAAAACACCCCCCAAAGCATAATGTTTCCACCTCCATGTTTGACGGTGGGGTTGGTGTTCTTGGTGTCATAGGCAGCATTCCTCCTCCTCCAAACACGGCGAGTTGAGTTGATGCCAAAGAGCTCCATTTTGGTCTCATCTGACCACAACACCTTCACCCACTTGTCCTCTGAATCATTCAGATGTTCATTGGCAAACTTCAGACGGGCATGTATATGTGCTTTCTTGAGCAGGGGGACCTCGCGTGCGCTGCAGGATTTCAGTCCTTCACGGCGTAGTGTGTTATCAATTGTTTTCTTGGTGACTATGGTCCCAGCTGCCTTGAGATCATTGACAAGATCCTCCCGTGTAGTTCTGGGCTGATTCCTCACCATTCTCATGATCATTGCAACTCCAAGAGGTGAGATCTTGCATGGAGCCCCAGGCCGAGGGAGATTGACAGTTCTTTTGTGTTTCTTCCATTTGCAAATAATCGCACCAACTGTTGTCACCTTCTCACCAAGCTGCTTGGCGATGGTCTTGTAGCCCATTCCAGCCTTGTGTAGGTCTACAATCTTGTCCCTGACATCCTTGGAGAGCTCTTTGGTCTTGGCCATGGTGGAGAGTTTGGAATCTGATTGATTGATTGCTTCTGTAGACAGGTGTCTTTTATACAGGTAACAAACTGAGATTAGGAGCACTCCCTTTAAGAGTGTGCTCCTAATCTCAACTCGTTACCTGTATAAAAGACACCTGGGAGCCAGAAATCTTTCTTATTGAGAGGGGGTCAAATACTTATTTCCCTCATTAAAATGCAAATCAATTTATAACATTTTTCACATGCGTTTTTTCTGGATTTTTTTGTTGTTATTCTGTCTCTCACTGTTCAAATAAACCTACCATTAAAATTATAGACTGATCATTTTTTGTCAGTGGGCAAACGTACAAAATCAGCAGGGGATCAAATACTTTTTCCCCTCGCTGTAGTTTGCCCCCGATGATGCGTTGTGCAGACCTCACTACCCTCTGGAGAGCCTTACGGTTGTGGGCGGAGCAGTTGCCGTACCAGGCAGTGATACAGCCCGACAGGATGCTCTCAGTTGTGCATCTTTAGAAGTTTGTGAGTGTTTTTGGTGACAAGCCAAATTTCTTCAGCCTCCTGAGGTTGAAGAGGCGCTGTTGCGCCTTCTTCATTACGCTGTCTGTGTGGGTGGACCATTTCAGTTTGTTCGTGATGTGTACGCCGAGGAACTTAAAACTTTCCACCTTCTCCACTACTGTCCCGTCGTGGTGGATAGGGGGCTGCTCCCTCTTCTGTTTCCTGAAGTCCACGATCATCTCCTTTGTTTTGTTGAGTGTGAGGTTATTTTTCTGACACCACACTCCGAGAGCCCTCATCTCCTCCCTGTAGGCCGTCTCATCGTTGTTGTAAATCAAGCCTACCACTGTAGTGTCATCTGCAAACTTGATGATTGAGTTGGAGGCGTGCATGGCCACGCAGTCATGGGTGAACAGGGAGCACCCTTGTGGAACCCCAGTGTTGAGGATCAGGGGGGTGGAGATGTTGTTTCCTACCCTCACCACATGGGGGCGACCCATCAGGAAGTCCAGGACCCAGTTGCGCAGGGCGGGGTCGAGACCCAGGGTCTCGAGCTTAATGACAAGTTTGGAGGGTACTATGGTGTTAAATGCTGAGCTGTAGTCGATGAACAGCATTCTTACGTAGGTATTCCTCTTGTCCAGATGGGTTAGGGCAGTGTGCAGTGTGATTGCGATTGCGTTGTCTGTGGACCTGTTGGGGCGGTAAGTAAATGTGATATTTCCGTTTTTTATTGTGTGTAGATTGATGAGGGGGAAAAAAACAATTTAATCCATTTAGAATAAGGCTGTAACAAAGTCAAGGGATCTGAATACTTTCTGAATGTGCTGTATATTTGGTGTTTATATACCAATATTTGTCTTATAGCTAACATCCTGTGACAAACAGAGATAATTATCACACTGTAACTTATCCCATTACTGCAGTTGTCCAGTGTGCTCCCCAGAGCTTTCCTCCTGGCCCACAGCCCATGCATAACTATTTTTCGTCCCAAATGACACCCTATTCACTTTATAGTGCACTACTTTTGTCCAGGACCGATAGGGCTCTGGTCAAATGTAGTGCACTATGTAGGGAATAGGGTGCCATTTAGGGCGCATTTTTGGGCTTCACTCACACGGTATGGGAGTAGTTTTCCTCGACCACCAAACCCGGCTGGGAGGAATTCTAAGCCACTCACAACATGTGGATCCAAGAATCCCATAGACTCAAGGAATGTCTTGCTCGTGAAATATGGAATGAGGACAGGAAAGGAGAGAATTGATTCACAGCGCTCTACACAATGCCAGACACATTGGTATGTAAACACCACACTTCCCCCAAGCCGAACCTGCCTCTCTCTACTCTTTCTGCTCCGTTGCATGACATGACCTACAACCCCGTCATCTCCCTTAGCAACCCGCCTGAGCAACGTAGGCTCACCCTGAGAGTGTGTGTCACCTCCTTCCTGCCTGTGACTGTACGCCCCTACAGGATGGGATCAACTACCAGTGGTCTGATGGCAGTGACACGGTCTTCACCCACTGGGATGCGGCCGATGATGAGGATTTCATCCTGGGGGACTGTGTGTACATGGACGTCACCGGGGGCTGGAGGAGGGCCGACTGTGAGATGCCGCTCCAGGGAGCCCTGTGTCATGTCCCACCACCTAGTGAGTTTAGCCTGGGTCCTAGCGTATTATAAAGCAGTGGCTACTAAAGCTCCCTGTGCTGTTAGTCAATCCTCAAGAGTTTCAAATGCACAATACTGCTTTTCTAAATGTTTTCCCATAGAGAGTAATGCATTCACCACCTATGAGGTTGTGTGTCCATCGACGTGGGTGAGGTTTGGCGCCAGCTGCTACAGCTTTGAGCCCGTGGTCCAGAGACTGACCCTGGAGGAGGCCAGAGAGCACTGCAAACACAAAGGTACAGGAACTCTGGGCAGATGTTACCCTCAAGCACAGATTTAGGATCAGTTTCCCCTGCCAAAATTCTAACCTTAACCCATAAGGGGAAATTGCAAAACTGTCCTTAGCTCAGCAACTTCATCCTACTGTGGTAAGTCTCCAGTACACCATGGAGCCAATTAGGTCTCATGCTAGGCTGGATCAAGGATTTAATGGATCTCTCTCAATGGGAATTTCCTTGTGATGACTCCCTGTTGTAATTGTCCAAAATGTAATGTTTGGTGAGAGCTCCCCCTATGGGATCCATGTATTAGCTCCATTCTAGTAGATAATACTGTACTGTAGCTATAGATCTGTGGGTGCAAAACATTGACAGAGAATTGCCTTCTCCACGCTCAGTAATACACATGTAATAATGGAAGGTTTGGTGGGTTTTTTTCCTCTTCCAGCGAACACATCAGAGGTCTTGACCATACAGACAGAGACGGAAAACAGGTTCGTCCTGGAGCAGCTGTGGTCGTATGGCTTCCCACATCAAACTGTCTGGCTGGGGATGTTCTTCAACACTGACGGTAAGCACATGCTTCCCCAAGTTTCCTTTCTTCAAAATAAGCAGCTTGCTGGTTTGGCGTACAATATAAACCACCAGCTGGCAAACGACAGACAATGTAAGTGTTTCGGACAGAACTGGGATAAGACACAGCTTAATAGGGTTAGTAACATAATGAATTTCAAATTTTTCAAGTAGTATTTTGATACTATTTATTGACTTAGTGTTTTAGCTGGTGAGTTGTTAAAAGCACTGGGGGGAAAAAAACACCAATGACCTGGGGCAGAGTTGTAGGGGGGAAGGAGAGGGGTCGAATGAATCAATTCATATCTTCTTTATTAAACATTTTATGTTTGTCTGGTCCAATTTAGCGGACTCCATGGCATGGTTCGATGGTTCTCCTATGGACTACTCCAACTGGAACTTCAAGGCCCCAGACCCCAGCCTGCTGACAGCAGACACCTGTGTGTCCACCAGGGTGTCTGATGGGATGTGGCTCCTCTCTCAGTGCACTGACAGACTGGGCTTTGTCTGCAAAACTAACTCAGGTGGAGTAACGACATTTTGGCTGCATTTACACATGCAGCCCAAATCTGATCTTTTGCCACTAATTTGTCTTTTGACCAATCAAATCAGATCGTTTGCCAATAATTGGTCTTTTGACCAATCAAATCAGATCTTTTTGCCAGTTATTGAAATAAATATCAGAATTGGGCTGACTGTGTAAATGCAGCCTCTCACTAGCCTCCAACTGCCATTATGACAAAGCTTTGTGTTATGCGTTTGTACAGTGTACATGTATGTATTCTATAGATCAGTCAAGTTAAACAGATCGCCTTCTTTGCAGATACGATCCCTGAGGTAGAAGTGGCGCCACTAAATGGTAGGTATTTAATTGAGGCTATTAACAGTTATGCTGTTTTTCTCATTTGCATTCTAATAATTTGGCAACTGATGGTATCTTGGGAGCAGCCTTTACCATGACTAACAGAGCCTTCAATGTCCAGTAAACTCACCCCTCTGTGTCTCTTCCAGGGTTGCACCACGGTATCGTCCCAGCCGCAGTCCTGGTGGCCATGCTGATCTTCGCCGTGCTGGTGGCGGTGCTCTGGTTCGTCTACAAGAGGAACATGATGCGCTTCCGCAGACTGCCGTCTATGGGAAACGCGTACTACAGACATACTAGTTCCCAGGCCACAGACTCCGATGGAAATGTTCTCATCGCAGATCTGGAAGCTCACTCTGGAGAATAGGGCTGTGTCCGAAAGGGCACTCGTTCCCCTATATAGTGCACTGCTTTGGTCAAAAGCAGTGCACTATATAGGGAATAAGGTGCCTTTTTCAGATGCACTATAGGACTTATTGGAGACAGCAAAATGGTGGTGTTCTCTAAAGTTGGGTAAAGCATGGGAATGGGCCGAACTCTCTGTATGACTGTGAACATTGGTATGTCTCTATGGAGTCTGACATGGACCACAGCAAGGGAACTTAGAGAAGGATGTCAGAGCCCAATTAGCTTGATCCACTTTAATCCACAGGAGGCTGCTGAGGGGAGAACTGCTCGTAATAATGGCAGGAATTGAGCAAATGGAATGGCATCAGACATCTGGAAACCATGTGTTTGATTTATTTGATACTGTTCTGCTCCAGCCAATACCACGAGCCCGTTCTCCCCAGTTAAGGTGCCACCAACCTCCTGTGCTTTATACAAGTAGTTGAAGAATCAGGGACCAATCGTGTGGCTGAGAGTGGGGGAGTGGATCTTCATGTGAAGTAAGTTTTGTCTACAAAGGATTAGAGCTGTTATCCCAAGTACTTTGAAAGGTGTTGACATTCTAATGTATGCAATTGAAAATCGATAGATATTCTTTGCACTGTAAGGTTGCTGTTTGGTTATTATGATACAATGCCAACTGCTCCCACTAACCCTGGTTCCCACTGTATTTGTGAGTACAAGTCTTTCACACAGTGAAGACTAGTTTTCTGTAATGCCGTGTACAGGATAACAATGGCCGTGATTCAGTTGTTCTTTACAGCAAAGACAAAGTCATACTTCTGCAATACGTTCTGAAGTCATCTTATATGTATTTTATTTATGAACAGAAATAAGACCCCAAATCAATTCCAAGTTGTTTTTGAAATCTAAAGGTGTAATTAAAGTACGGTGTTTCATTGTCAGCACTTTATTGCACCAAACTCCATCAATGCAATACGGAAAGATGATATTTTAGTTTTCCTTTTTTTTGTTTGTTTATGTGCATTCCCATTGCGTATTTTCCTACACACAGAACACACACTCACACCCTCACAGTATTTTTTAAGTGGCTTATAAGTACACACATGATATTCATAAGAGGAAGGGAAGAAAAAGTAAAGCTAAAAATGCAGGCATTTATTTATGTTATATTATTTATCATTACGAGGAAAAAATGTGTCATTCACTTCCATTTTGTTCATTTGGTCCACACATCTGTCAAATTGAAGGAGTAAAGAAACTTGTATTGATTAACACAAATTATGTAACAAAGTGCTGTTATGTAAATGGTAGCTCTTTGAGAATGAATTCAGTATTCTAAGTAGACTTAAGTGTGGGTTGTTTGTTATGAGGTACAGTCTTTGCTGTGTTACCTGTTGTAGGTTTTCTATAATGGGTACACAGAGTTATTAGATATGAAATATGTTGATGTAGTTTTTTCTGTTGTGTGGAAAGAAATACATGCAAGAGGATATCACGGATGCTTGAAAATGTTTACTGTCTCTTGTTGTTTTTTATTGATAATGTTCATAACAAATGCTATGTGCCTTCAGTGTAAATAAAATTAAGCTGTATCCAAGTTGTATCTGAAATGCGTCTTGCTATACCACGTTTGTTTTGAAATGAGTCATCTGTATTGAGATGGTCTGCAGTGCACTGTGGGGGTGGTATCCGAATATTGTCTCAATCCTGCTTATTTTACCCATATTTGCTTTCAAATTAGTCATCTGCATTGAGATGCTCTGTGATGTGGGACTAGGGCAGGGGTGACATCATGTGGTTGAGGGAGACTGAGTAGGATGGACTCGTGGGTCTCTCGCTTTACGTTCCAAATGGCATCCTATTCCCTATTTAGTGCACTACTTTTGAAGAGGACACATGGGACTCTAGTCAAAAAGTAGTGCACTATATAGGGAATATGGTATCATTTGGGATAAATTATTTGTCTGGCAATGGCCTCTACGGACTGGCCTGGCCGTTGTTGTTGGCTGAGAATGCCGGCTTCATGGTCGAGATGATTCACTGCATGATGTTTCACTGCTGTTCTTATTTGCTGGTCTTTGAGAGAACTGACAGTGGTTTATGATAGTTGGAGACGCAGCATCAACATACTTTTATTTAATAATCAGTGTATTTTGTCGTTGACTCAGCATAATACATGTGTACTGTGAATTGTGTATTATATTGCAAAATAATATCAATAAAGTTGTCATTTTCAGTTCGCGGACTGGGAGTGGTCTGTGATGCGTAGTTGACTGTTGGCGAATCACAAGCTCGCAATCTACCCATTCCACAACACGCAGAAAACAGTAAAAGCCCGCTGTCCCGCTAGCGGCAACCCGCTGTCAGTCAACAAGTGTAAAGTAGGTTCGCGTTACTTTGAAACGCAGAATTGGGTATGCGCAAACTGTAGGCTGGCTACTGGAGACGCATGAATCCGAATAGAGAAGCCGTGGTATTATAACCATGGAGAAAATGACACTCCAAGCAACAGTTTACCTATGTCTTTTCTTATTCTTTTGGGATAAAACTATTTGTTTTGGAACTTGCGCATCAACTACTTATTCCGGTAAGTTAGGTGCTTTCCATTTTCATCGCTAGGAATGCGCGCCCCATAACTCGTTGAAAGATTATCGCGTCTCCATAGGCTCAACTGCTACTTAGAGAGTCCGTGGTAGCCTGTTATTGTTTTGAATGTTGGGGTAGGTTCAACAATGGGACTTCAAGCCACTTTGTTCAATTTCAAAAGGAAGAAGTAACGTACGTTTGCCGTATAATCAACTTGTTTTTTAAGCCATATGTGGACTTTGGTTTATTTTCGTTTATCAAATTCCTCATCTGCTTTCAAAATGTGTAATGACCATTTTATAAAGTATATCCATCATAATTTAAATAACGACCTCTTGAAACTCCTCTTGAGTCTTTTGGTACAATGTTGCAGTTACTGCTGCAAGGTTGTACGCAGTTGCACAAGTGATCCAAATGTTGCCGAATGTGGTCGTTGTTGGTGTCACTGTACAAACAGTTTGCATGATCATAGAACCATGGTCAAGTAACGTTACTGTCGTCTCTCTCTCCCGGTTAGCCTCTCTTTAATGAGCATAGGGCACCTGATTAGACATACACAATGTTGCTGTACCAGCCTATAAATAGCTCATCTCATACTCATCATAGGCTGAATATGTTAAACTCAGAGATGCAGTCTGTTATGTTTCTGAGTTCAACTGTTAACCTATCATTAAGGACACAAGGCGAGACACAAATGCAGACACAGTAGGCAGATGGCTGAGCTCTGACATTTATTATAACAAAAAAGGTAGCAAAAGGCAGGTCAGGGACAGGCGAGAGTTCATAAATCAGGTCAGAGTCCAAACAGTACCAGGCGATAGGCAGGCGAGAGGTCAGAACCAAGCATTCTAATGAATAGTGATACAAAATATATTGTGTTGAATTAACTTATATTGTGGTAGTGATGTCACTATATTTACCAACACTTTATTATGACTATAATATCACTATATTTACTTATGTTCATGATTTCCAGGTAACGACACCTTCACCATACAGCATGTGAGCACAGGGAAGTGCCTGGTAGCTATGTCCACGTCTGGGACTGGCGTTTCCGGGATAGCAGGGGCTAAGTCTGGAGGGTCCAGGTTCAACGTGACCCTGGGGGAGTGTGACGGCTTCCCGCGGTCCCAGTGGAAGTGGGGGTCTGGCCACCGTCTCTTCCACGTGGGCACATCCCAGTGCTTGGGTCTGGAGGAGAAGACCAAGGCCCTGTCTTTGTTCAGCTGTAGCCCCATGGAGAACACCAAGCTGTTTTGGAGCTGTCTGGATGGGGCCGTCTATACGGTAGGCCAGAAGGGCCTCACAGTGACCGACAGGCTGGTCAGTGCCAAGCTCGGCTCCTCAGACGCCTGGAGGAGAGATGAGTCGACCGATAATATCTGCCAGCGGCCGATGCGCAGTGAGTGTGTTCTGTCCTCTAAGCGGCATATTCTCCTAATGGAATAGAATAGAGCATAATAAAATATAATAAACATATTTTTCCCATCTCATGCAGGCCTATCTATGCTTATTTACATGTATAAAACCTCTAGCCACATTTTACAAGAATGCACAGAACTTAGATATACACTACCGTTCAAAAGTTTGGGGTCACTTCGAAATGTCCTTGTTTTCCATGAAGACATACATGAAATTAGTTGCAAAATGAATAGCAAATATAGTCAAGATGTTGACAAGGTTATAAATAATGATTTTTAATTGAAATAATAATTGTGTCCTTCAAACTTTTGCTTTTGTCAAAGAATCCTCCGTTTGCAGCAATTACAGCCTTGCAGACCTTTGGCATTCTAGTTGTCAATTTGTTCAGGTAATCTGAAGAGATTTCACCCTATGCTTCCTGAAGCACCTCCCACAAGTTGGATTGCCTTGATGGGCACTTATTACAAACCATACGGTCAAGCTGCTCCCACAACAGCTCAATAGGGTTGAGATCCGGTGACTGTGCTGGCCACTTCATTATAGACAGAATACCAGCTGACTGCTTCTTACCTAAATAGTTATTGCATAGTTTGGAGCTGTGCTTTGGGTCATTGTCTTGTTGTAGGAGGAAATTGGCTCCAATTAAGTGCCGCCCACAGGGTATGGCATAGCGTTGCAAAATGGAGTGATAGCCTTCCTTCTTCAAGATCCCTTTTACCCTGTACAAATCTCCCACTTTACCACCACCAAAGCACCCCCAGACTACCACATTGCCTCCACCATGCTTGACAGATGGCGTCAAGCACTCCTCCAGCATCTATTCATTTTGTTCTGCATCTCACATGTTCAACTTTGTGATCCGAACACTTTAAACTTAGATTCGTCTGTCCATAACACTTCTTTCCAATCTTCCTCTGTCCAGTGTCTGTGTTTTTTTTGCCCATCTTAATCTTTTATTTTTATTGGTCAGTCTGAGATATGGCTTTTTCTTTGCAACTCTGCCTAGAAGGCCAGCATCCCGGAGTTGCCTCTTCACTGTTGACATTGAGACTGGTGTTTTGCGGGTACTATTTAATGAAGCTGCCAGCTGAGGGCTTGTGAGGCGTCTGTTTCTCAAACTAGACACTCTAATGTCCTTGTCCTCATGCTCAGTTGTGCACTGGGGTCTCCTACTCCTCTTTCTATTCTGGTTAGAGCCAGTTTGCACTGTTCTGTGAAGGGAGTAGTACACAGCATTGTACGAGATCTTCAGTTTCTTGGCAGTTTCTCGCATGGAATAACCTTAATTTCTAAGAACAAGTATAGACTGACGAGTTTCAGAAGAAAGTTCTTTGTTTTTGGCCATTTTGAGCCTGTAATCGAACCCACAAATACTGATGCTCCAGATACTCAACTAGTCTAAAGAAGGCCAGTTTTATTGATTCTTTAATTAGCACAAACGTTTTCAGCTGTGCTAACATAATTGCAATAGGGTTTTCTAATGATCAATTAGGCTTTTAAAATGATAAACTTGGATTAGTTAACACAACGTGCCATTGTAACCCAGGAGTGATGGTTGCTGATAATGGGACTCTGTAGATATTCCATTCAAAATCAACCGTTTCTAGCTCCAATAGTCATTTACAACATTAACAATGTCTACACTGTATTTCTGATCAATTTGATGTTATTTTAATGGACAAAAATGTAGCTTTTCTTTCAACAACAAGGACATATTCCTAAGTGACCCCAAACTTTTGAACGGTAGTCTACCTAGACTCTTCCATTGATATCTTTATGAAGAACATCCTGTATCACTTGGAGACAATAGATTTAGCATGGTATGTTGTATGCTAATGTCAGGTGCACTGTACAGAGCTTTGCTTGGCAGTCAGATGCTTTATTAGTTCCGTTTGGAATCTTTCCAATTAGCATAGTTTTCCTTGTAACCGTTGTTGTTAACACGGCTAATATGACCCAGCAAGGCCTGTACGGACACACTTACTTTCATTTTCACTTAACTACAGCACGCTTGCACAGGGGCGTAATTTTAACTAAACTTAGGGTATGGTAACGTGACCGGGGCAAAGGGATTTTTTTTATCAAGTTGAAGCTCATTTGCTGCATTTCTACACAATTTTAAAAACTCTAAAATGAAATTTGGAGAACAGCTTAATTGACTCAAGCCTTTATCACCTTGGCTGCTGTAGCTTCGTTCGGCTCAGTCGATAGGGGACTTAACATTCTACAAACACGTCACACACCAGTTAGCTGCTACACTAGCTCAGCACCGGGAATACAAACTCGAGTTTAGTTTCATGTCAAGTCAAACAGCAGTCACCTAGCTATCTACAGCCATCTTCCACCTATGCACTGTTTTGAGAGAAAAGTTGCGTTGTTCACTGCAGCCTTTCCTCCCGCTCCGAGGCGTCCTAAAACATGTTCTCTGCTGCCGATTAACAGCCTGCCTCAGAGCTGTCCACATGGTTCTAGAGCTAGCCCGCTAATATCGCTAAACTGCGTTTGCGTTTACTCTGCATTAGAATGATTTTAGTAGCCTATTTTAAATTGTTGATGTTGAACTAGGGTATGGTGACTGCCATACTGTGCCATACCCAATAGACACCCCCTGCGCATTACTTTAAATACCCTTGACCCTGTTCCATTTGAAATCATATCTATGGCACTGTATGCCAGTTGTTTGCCAGTTTCCTTGTGCTAAATGATACAGTTTAACATTATCTAAACTCTGGCCCTCCATTGAAAGCAGCAGCTTTTGTATTCAATGAATGTGTTCTGTGTACAGGTCCTACATTAAGGACCTGTACACAGACCTGTCCTACATACTAAATCCAGTTGAGTTGACAGTCAAACTGTGTGAGGCCATATCTTTAGATATGTCCAGATTGAATACCATCTCCGATATTCCTAATAAACTAATTTGAAATGGGTGCCATGGGATTCATTCTAGTTATTTCTCTTCTCTACCCATAGTTGTCCACACCACCAATGGGACGTCGACCGGGGAGCCCTGTGAGTTTCCCTTCCTCTACAACGGCAGCTGGTACCACGAGTGCCTCCCAGACGACCAGTCATCTGAACTATACTGGTGTTCCACAACCTCCGACTATGACGCTGACAAAAAGATGGGATATTGTCTAAAATATGGCACGTTTATAGACACAAATCACGATTCTGAAATCAATCTACTACTTGTCTTCTTGTACCGTTTCCCTTCACATATAATGATTACTGGAACTAGTACTAGTAGAGTACTTAATATATGTTGGCATTTGTTTCATTAGTCCGTTGTTGATATAATCCCAAAATGTTTTGCATGTCGGCAATCAAATTCAGTTGTAACTTTCTGACAGCAATCAGATTCAGTTGCCCGATTGCTGACATACAAAACATTTTGGGATTATATCAACAACGGACTAATGAAACAAATACCAAAATATAGTTTTTGGATGGAGTTTTCCTTTAAGTACTCTACTAGTCTGGGTGGTGTTTCCCTCTAAGAGAAGGGAGTAGAAAGATCTTTGCATCAAGATTGGGCTCAATTCTATTTCAGTTCCCGTCAGTTGAATTAAGGATGTGGAATTTGTCCATAGGAGTGCAAATAATTTTATGGAATTGACTGGAATTAAGATTGACTCCAACTCTGCTCTGAACCTAGTCTCTCGATTTTCCACAATCTTTGAATGTTTCAGTCTGGCTACACGAGACTGCTCTGAACCCACAAAGTCCTTCGCTCCTTCACTTTGGCATGTTTGGTGTGATATTTTCCCGGATTAAGTCTTTTATGACGGATTATATTTTTCAGTGTCTGATGGTGTCAATCCTCTGTGTGGCTGTGTAGGGGTTCTGACTTAGTTTAGAAATACATACATGGAGTTCAGACACTGCTTTTATTTGGCATATGTTTGACGATAAGTTTTCCTGAAATATGGAACGATACATTTGTCTGTTGGATGCTAGTTGAGAAATGCTGTAGCAATACAAAGTGTTCAGCGGCAGTGCTGGATACGCACACAACCCCCGACATACACACGCATACTACCTCAATTGTGAATCCCCCCTCTGATCTCTCTCACAGAGGAAGGCTGCAAGGCCCTGTTCCATGGCCCTGAGGGGGGACCCTGTTATGAGTTTGTGCCCCAGGTCGCGGTGACATGGCAGGAAGCGCTGGACTCTTGTCGCAGCCAGGGAGCTGACCTGCTCAGCGTGTCCAGCTCAGAGGACCAAGCCTTTCCCATATGTAAGACTGCCTTCCACTATAGTGGCTGTCTATGGCCGCATTCAAACAAAACAAACATCCCAAACCTGCATTACAGGAAGAGTAATATGAATAATGTACTACAAAGACGCAATACTTGGAACTACTTGGCACATACTACTTACTTGGAAGTAATTGGGACTACAGTACTTGGGACTGCAACTACTTGGCACAAAAATTGTATTGGAGTGGTGGAGTAGTGGAGGAGTTTAAGGTGTAGTATTTGTGCCTGTACTTTCAGGATTAGACACACTGTAAATAAAAATACATACATTTCACGTGTCATTGTCAGTTTTCATACTTCAGTTTTAGCAGCAGCTGCGGCTTGAGCGCACGAACACGCACGCACGCACACACACACACACACAGAAAGAGAGCAGCCACAGCTCTTTCTCTATGACTGTTTCTTCATCACACAGGAAAGGAACGTCTTTGTGTGCACTGCAAGATGGTGCACTTTGCAGATGTCACTTGATCTCATTGTATTACAGAGAGGGAGATTTATACCAGGAAGCTTTTAGACGTGAGACACTGCACAGCACGCACGACTGTCATACATCATTATTACACTATTATCATCACAGTTTAGAAGACATGTAAGGGACCTATTTCACTGACTGTTAAGAGGGGGTAAACAGCAATTTTTTATTAACTAATTGCCAGTATGATATATGTCCACACGGGCAGTAAAAATGAAGATTCTGTCATTTACTTTGTAGCTAGATTTAGCTTGTCTAATCTCTGGTCTCGTCTCTGTTCTGTGTGGACTGAAGTGGACGTGGCCCATAACAGCAGGCCAGACAGGATGTGGATCGGCCTTCACCAGCTGGACATGTCTCAGGGCTGGCAGTGGTCAGACGGCTCACCCCTCAACAACGTGCGCTGGGACAATGGTGAGGACGCAACACATACAGACACACTGCTTTAGCATGGTACTTTGTACAACTGTGGTACAACTATGTAATAACCATGGTACAACTATGGTACATATATGGTTATAGCAATGTCACAACTAGGTTACAACTATTTATAGTACAACGATATAGCCGTGGCACATATACTGTATAATACACGCATTGGTTGGTACAGGTATGCCACAGCCATACCACCCTACTGCCTGGCACCCATCTCATTCTCCAGCCTGTGTCACAATGCGACCAGGAAAACACAGAGGCCAGTGTTGTGTTGTGTGAGCAGGCAGGCAGGGTCATTGTGACTGGACGCAGCAATGCACAGGGCCAGGCAGTGTGTGTGCTTGAGGACTGTCGTGAACGAGCTTGAACAACAAGTCAACTTGCCTGAATGGGCCTCTTGTATGTAACCATTAGCATGGGCCTAGTCAAAAGTAGTGCACTGTATATGGGAATAGGCTGCCATTTGGGACAACTGCTGTGTCAGAGTGGTGATGACGTCACTATCACGTTTCAAGGTAAGACCCAGATGCAGACTGTGTCGAAGTAACATTGTTTATTACAACAACAGGGGCAAAGGTACAGGATGACAGGCAGGGTCAGGTCAGGCAGAGGTCGGTAATCCAGAGAAGTGGGGCAAAGGTACAGGATGACAGGCAGGGTCAGGATCAGGTCAGGTTGCGGGGTCAAAGCCAGGAAAAACTAGAAAACAGGAACTAAGACAAGACAGGAGCAAACTGGCAACAGACAAACAGAGAACACAGGTATACACAGGGGATAACGGGGAAGATGGGCGACACCTGGAGGGGGGTGGAGACAAGCACAAAGACAGATGAAACAGATCAGGGCGTGACAGTCGCTGTCCTTACTCAGAGCCCTTTGACATCTCTGGGTTGTGTTTTTGTTAACCCTCAGTACCGAGGAGTTTACTACAACGCAGTATCAATGAGCAAGCCTGCTAACTTTGATAAACAAACAGAAATAGCTACTGATTTTCTGGTTCATTAGAAAAGCTAAACTATTGTGTGTGCGTGTAGGGATGCCAAACACATCGATCCTAAGGGAGTCAGACTGTGGATTCATGAATTGGAAAAACCACTACGAGAGTGAGAGCTGCGATAAAAAACTTCCCTACATCTGTAAGAAAAACGTCAACGTCACCCAGTCGGTAGCAACAGGTAAGCGTTAACCAGTTTATCACATTAACAGGAGAAGGTCTTACTTTTTTATCCTCCAATTAGATATACTGTATTTCTGTCCTCTGCCGAAGGGATGTATGTAGCGCTTTTCCAAGGTGCTGAAGCACTTTACATTTTAAGGCCATCCTAGCTTTGCATCTCAACTCAACTGTATTTTTCCCTCTGTTTTTTTATCTTTAGAGTGCTCTTCCAAGTGCTCAAATGTTTGATTTACATGTCAGGCCATCCTAGCCTTTTAACTCGCACAATATTATTTCTATCCATCTTTTCTTGATCTTGTTTTTCTCTGCAGAGCCTTTGGTGTATAAATCCACCATATGTGACGAGGGCTGGGCCCCTTGGAACATGTTCTGTTACAAGCTGGTGAAGGATGAACCAAAGATGTTTGCTCAGGCCGAGAACTACTGTAAGACCATCGGGGGAGGCCTGGTCAGTCTACACAGCCTGGACAGCATGGAGATGATCAGCACTCAGTTCCATGGAGGTACACCGCACACTCAGAGAAACCAATCACAAGATGTTGTGTTAGGTGTGTGGATCGGTCTGAACAGGACGGGGAACCCAGCCATCCTTAGCTGGGTTGATGAAACACCAGTCTCCTTCACCTACTGGGACAGGAATCATCCTATCCAACCTTCAGGAGACTCTGGCTGCGTCTACTACTCTGGAGAGGTGTGTGTGTCGTGTTTGTGGGTGTGTGTGTGATAATTGGCCAGATGGTTTAGCCTACAACAGATCTTGCTTGGTTACGTGTGGCTATGTGTTAACAACATGCTTTGATAGGCTAACAATTTGCTAAGAAATAGACAGCAGGTCCCATTGCTCACTTAATAGCATCGACATGACATTGTACTCATAGCAGACCTTAAATGTTGGGCATTTCTACACCTGCATTGCTTGCTGTTTGGGGTTTTAGGCTGGGTTTCTGTGCAGCACTTTGTGACACCAGCTGATGTAAGAAGGGCTTTATAAATACATTTGATTGATATAGGAAGTCTATGTAGGGTATCTCTAGACCCAAGCCTTTATCTCCTTTTTCTGTTTCCAGTCTCATGGCTGGAGGGTTGGGAGCTGTGCCCAGGAGCTGCCTTTCATGTGTCAGAAGAAAGGAGAGGTGAATGAGTCTTCTATGGCAGGATGCCCTCCTGAAGGGGTAAGCATTGTTCCCCAGCCCCAACCTCTTCTTCCCAGGACACGCTGTACCTTGTCGAGCTCTTTTGATAGATTTCATTTGTTTAATTTATTCATTTTGTTTTCATTTCTGAGGACAAACAACAAACTGCATCTAGCTGTAGAGTAACAGTTCAATTATTATTTATTTCATTTATTTGTTTTGTTCACATTTCTTCCACCTTCTTAAAGGACTGGAAGAGACATGGGAACTCGTGCTACAAAGTGGACTCTAAAGAAGTGTCGTTCAAGGACAGGTGTGACCTCACCATAAACAACAGGTACAGCCATTCCATGTTTCCTCTTTCATGCCTCCTTTTAACTCTTTATTTTCCAGTCACTGTAAAGTAAACGCTGTATTTCAGAGACATTTCCTTGGAAGGGTGCCAAAACCCAACAGCATTCCACATTAACTCTCAACACTCAGTGTGGTCTCACTAATTGTCTTGTTCCCTCTTTTAAGGTCTAAAGTAGTGCACTATATAGGGAATAGGGTGCCATTTAGGACGCAGGCTCAACCGTTCTTCAATTTGTTCTCCACAGGTTTGAGCAGGCCTTCATCAATAGACTGCTTGTAGAAGAGATCAACGTAAAGAGCCAGTATTTCTGGACTGACCTCCAGGACTTAAAGACTACAGGGGAGTACCAGTGGGTCACTCAGGAAGGCTCGGGAACCAACGTTGCATACACCAACTGGGGCTGGTTTGAACCAGGTTAGTCCAGACTGAGAAGTATTCTGTATTTGGGTGAGGGTTTAACCTTGTTGGGGTTTCAGTGTGTGTCTGTGTGTGTTACATACGTGTGTATGCGAGTTACTTACGTGTGTGTCTGTGTGTGTGTGTTTCAGCCCTAGCAGGGGGCTGTGCAGTGATATCCACAGCCAAGCCTCTGGGTAAATGGGTGGTAAAGAACTGCACCATGTTTAAAGCTGGCTCCATCTGTAAGAGAGACATCGCCGCTCCACAGCCCCTAGAGCCTGAGCCTGACCCTAACCTCCCCTGTCCTGATGGATGGACATCCAGGCCTGGCATTTACTACTGCTACAAGGTATGTGTAGGCCTGTGTGTGTCCTTGAAATGAATTGACGCAGATCCAGTTTACTTCACTCACCAGCATGTGTCCACTCGCTGCGCCTTAGTGACCTTGTTGGTTTAAGTTACTGTGTCGTTGCACATTGAGGTGTCATGACAACCCGATTGCGGTACGTTAGTGTGTTATAACAACATTACTGTAGGGTCTTGGTGTGTTAGTATTGGTAACCATGGCAATGCTGTGCCAGGTGTTCCACGAGGAGAGGCTGAGTCGTAAGCGGTCCTGGGAGGAGGCAGAGAGGTTCTGTGAGGCCCTGGGGGCCCATCTGCCCAGCTTCAACCACCCACAGGAGATGAGAGCCCTGCACTCTGTTATGAGAGACTCCATCAGGTAGGGGCCCTCACGCACACACACCAACACACTGCCATATCTCTCATCGGTCAGAGCTTACACACTGCTCTAGTTCCCACCCACCACAGTCACACACATCTGAGTTTTCAAATTCACACAGGATCATCGTCTTTATGCTAATGTGAGCGGATTCCAGTCAATAGTAACAAGTATGGTTCATACCAGAACATACCCTGTCCTGCAATGCTCTGCAGGGGGAAGGTGCATTCACTAGCAACAATATACTTAAGACACTGGAAGATTGTTTAAACACTGCCTTTTGAGCCCAAAAACGTATAATAAACCCCACAAAAAAGATGTGAGAATGATATGTTTGTAACAGTGTTTGTGTCCTGTCTGTCCCAGTGATGACCGGTTCTTCTGGGTGGGGCTGAACAGGAGAAACCCAGCTGCTGGTTCCTGGGAGTGGAGCGACAACAGGCCTGTGAGTAGAGGACAAAAACATTGTACCTCTGTGTGTAACTCCCATAAAGATACTATAATAAGTAACCATTATGATAATATACATGTCGTGATTCAACCGAAGGTGTCCATGGCCATTTTCCCCCAAGAGTTCCATGAGGATGATGAGTACAACCGGGGCTGCACAGCCTTTAAGGTAGGTTGGTTCAGATCCTGGAATACAGCCTCAACACTGCAGAACAGCTGCTGGTGGGTGGTCATGGCAGTTGTCACTACTTAAACCCGCCCTCATTCTGTGTTCATGTCAGCTTCTTCCTGCATCACATGCTCCATTTTCGAGCTCCTTATTAGAATCTGTCAGGCATTATCATCAGGGCCAGGAGATTTACTATCTATAAAAGCCACTCGCCCCAGGGTACAGAAACATTTTTGCGACGAATATCTGTCATATCTCATGTCGATGTTGAAATGGCTTGTCGTCTTGAAATAAATGTCTCTCTCTCTTTAACCAGACACTGAAACCAACCTTTATGAATGTATTTGTCTTCCTGCCGTTCTACGCCACCCCATTCCA
This sequence comes from Brachymystax lenok tsinlingensis, assembly GCA_030435695.1. Lineage (NCBI taxonomy): Eukaryota > Metazoa > Chordata > Actinopteri > Salmoniformes > Salmonidae > Brachymystax > Brachymystax lenok. The sequence goes on from CM059814.1 coordinate 44,410,317, forward strand.
CTGTGACGTCAGGCTGGAGTGGGTCTGCCAGATCCCCCGTGGTAACCACACACACACAGGCCATGTGATTGTGAACGTGTCCTAGCTCCTCCTTAGTTTCAACTCAAAAGTGTCTCTTGTGTAGTGTCTGCTTGACCCACGTGGAACCGTTTGGCCAACATATTGTCCTCTGTCCATATTGTCCTCTGTCCATATTGTTCTCTGTCCATTTTTACATTTTTTAGGAATCAGAGTTTGGGGAAATGTTTGGTGACCTTTACACGTTCAATCTTGCATTCTCATAGTTGAAAATAACTGTTTGTTTGTTCATTTTGAAATAGGAAAAACTCCCAATAACCCAGAGTGGTACAATCCTGGTAAGTCAATCAAATTTCAATCAAATGTATTTATAAAGCCCTTTTTACATCAGCTGATGTCACAAAGTGCTATACAGAAACCCAGCCTAAAACCCCAAACAGCAAGCAATGCAGATGTAGAAGTGTGGTGGCTAGGAAAAACTCCCTAGAAAAGCAGGAACCTAGGAAGGAACCTTGAGAGGAACCCGGCTCTGAGGGGTGGCCAGTCCTCTTCTGGCTGTGCTGGGTGGAGATTATAACAGTACATGGCCAAGATGTTCAAACGTTCATAGATGGCCAGCAGGGTAAAATAATAATAATCACAGTGGTTGTAGAGGGTGCAACAGGTCAGTACCTCAGGAGTAAATGTCAGTTGGCTTTTCATAGCCGATCATTCAGAGTTAGAGACAGCAGGTGCGGTAGAGAGAGAGAGTCGAAAACAGCAGGTCCGGGACAGGATAGCACATCCGGTGAACAGGTCAGGGTTCCATAGCCGCAGGCAGAACAGTTGAAAATGGAGCAGCAGCATGGCCAGGTGGAATGGGGACAGCAAGGAGTCATCAGGCCAGGTAGTCCTGAGGCATGGTCCTAGGGCTCAGGTCCTCTGAGAGAAGAGAGCATTAGAGGGAGCATACTTAAATTCACACAGGACAACTGGATAAGACAGGAGAAATACTCCAGATATAACAGACTGAACCTAGCCCCCCGACACATAAACTATTGCAGCATAAATACTGGAGGCTGAGACAGGAGGGGTTGGGAGACACTGTGGCCCCGTCCGACGATACCCCCGGACAGGGCCAACCAGGCAGGATATAACCCCACCCACTTTGCCATAGCACAGCCCCCACACCACTAGAGGGAAACAGTCTTGATATGTTTGTCAAGAGAGAGATCAGGGTCCAGAGTAACACCAAGGTCCTTCACAGTTTTATTTGAGACGACTGTACAACCATCAAGATTAATTGTCAGATCCAACAGAAGATCTCTTTGTTTCTTGGGACCTAAAACTAGCATCTCTGTTTTGTCAGAGTTTAAAAGTAAAACATTTTCCGCCATCCACTTCCTATGTCTGAAACACAGGCTTCCAGGAAGGGCAATTTTGGGGCTTCACCATGTTTCATTGAAATGTACAGCTGTGTATCGTCCGCATAGCAGTGAAAGTTAAGATTATGTTTCCAAATGATATCACCAAGAGGAAAAATATATAGTGAAAACAATAGTGGTCCTAAAACGGAACCTTGAGGAACACCGAAATGTACAATTGATTTGTCAGAAGACAAACCATCCACAGAGACAAACTGAAATCTTTCCGATAGATGTATTGGTCCGTGTAAACCAATTTGGGTTTACAACCTCTCCAAAAGAATGTGGTGATCAATGGTATCAAAAGCAGCACTAAGGTCTAGGAGCCTTGGTCTGACAACATTAAAAGGTAATTTACCACCTTCATGAGTGCAGTCATCAGTGCTATGATGGGGTCTAAAACCAGACTGAAGTGTTTCGTATACATTGTTTGTCATCAGGAAGGCAGTGACAACAGCTTTTTCAAAAGAATTTGAGAGGAATGGGAGATTCGATAAGGCCAATCGTTTTGGTTTTTTTTCTGGGTCAAGGTTTGGCTTTTTCAAGAGAGGCTTTATTACTGCCACTTTTAGTGAGTTTGGTACATATCCGGTGGATAGGGAGACGTTTATTATGTTCAAGAAAGGAGGGCCAAGGACAGGAAGCAGCTCTTTCAGTAGTTTAGTTGGAATAGGGTCCAGTATGCAGCTTGAAAGATTAGAGGCCATGACTATTTTCATCAATGTGTCAAGAGATATTGTATTAAACAACTTGAGTATCTCCCTTGATCCTAGGTCCTGGCACTGTTGTGCAGACTCAGGACAACTGAGCTTTGGAGAAATACGCAGATTTAAAGAGGACTCCGTAATTAGCTTTCTAATGATCATGAGTTCATTAATGTATCACTGCTGAAGTGAAAGCCATCCTCTCTTGGGGAATGCTGCATTTTAGTTAGCTTTGCGACAGTATCAAAAATAAATTTTGGTTTGTTCTTATTCTCCTTAATTAAGTTGAAAAATAGGATGATCGATCAGCAGTGAGGGCTCTTCGATACTGCATGGTACTGTCTTTCCAAGCTAATCGGAAGACTTCCAGTTTGGTGTAGCGCCATTTCCATTCCAATTTTCTGGAAGCTTGCTTCAGGGCTCTGGTATTTTCTGTATACCAGGGAGCTAGTTTCAATTGACAAATGTTTTTTGTTTTAGGGGTGCGAATTCATCTAGGGTATTACGCAAGGTTAAATTTAGTTCCTCAGTAAAGTGGTTAACCGATTTTTGTACTCTGACGTCCTTGGGTAGGCGGAGGGAGTCTGGAAGGGCATCTAGGAATCTTTGGGTTGTCCGAGAATTTATAGCACAGCTTTTGATGATCCTTGGTTGGGGTCTGAGCAGATTATTTGTTGCGATTGTAAACTTAATAGTAGTCCAGGGTTATGAGGAAAAACATTAAGATCCACAATATTTATTCCACGGGACAAAACTAGATCCAGAGTATGACTGTGGCATTGAGTAGGTCCGTTAGACAAAACCCACTGAGTCGATGATGGCTCTGAATGACTTTTGGAGTGGGTCTGTGGACTTTTCCATGTGAATATTAAAGTCACCAAAAATGTGAATATTATCTGCCATGACTACAAGGTCCGATAGGAATTCAGGGAACTCAGTGAGGAACGCTGTATACGGTCCAGGAGGCCTGTAAACAGTAGCTATAAAAAGTGATTGAATAGGCTGCAGAGATTTCATGACTAGAAGCTCAAAAGATGAAATGTGAGATATCACAATCTCTTTCAATAATGACAGGAATGGAGGAGGTCTTTATTCCAGTGAGATCACTAAGGCGAACACCGCCATGTTTAGTTTTGCCCAACCTAGATCGAGGCACAGACACAGTCTCAATGGGGATAGCTGAGCTGACTACACTGACTGTGCTAGTGGCAGACTCTACTAAGCTGGCAGGCTGGCTAACAGGCTGCAAGCCAGGCAGCAGGCTATCTCATTGTGGAGCTAGAAGAGTTAGAGCCCTGTCTATATTGATAGTTAAGATGAGAGCACCCCTCCAGCCATCAGTTAAGGAGTATAAGCTGAGTTTTTTATTTTTATATATTGAGTACTAAAAATAGTATTTGAGAATAATGGTATTGATCTGTTGCAGGTGGGCACCATGAGACGTCCATATTCATTGATGGTAACGAGTTCTGGTTTGTGACGGAACCAAACCTGCCATACGAGGAAGCTAGTTTGTACTGCAACAGCAACGGCAGCAAGCTGGCAGCACCACAAAGCACCAACGCAGCCATACAGATCCATAATAATCTGCCACAGGTACAGTATAGTGCAATTACAGTACCGTGGTGAACAAACCATACACCATAACTTTTTGCCAGACTTACTGTACGGTATAAACCTAGCTAGTATAAGAAACAGTTTAAAGCTGGAATCCATTATGGTTTGACTGCAACGTTTGTTTGCAATATTACAACAACAAAGAAGTTCCTTCCAACAACGAACACCGTTTTCCGCTGACATCATTGCACAAACAATAGAACAGTAGAATATGTACTGCGACAAAGAAGTTCCTTCCAACAACGAACACCGTTTTCCGCTGACATCATTGCACAAACAATAGAACAGTAGAATATGTACTGCGACAAAGAAGTTCCTTCCAACAACGAACACCGTTTTCCGCTGACATCATTGCACAAACAATAGAACAGTAGAATATGTACTGCGACAAAGAAGTTCCTTCCAACAACGAACACCGTTTTCCGCTGACATCATTGCACAAACAATAGAACAGTAGAATATGTACTGCGACAAAGAAGTTCCTTCCAACAACGAACACCGTTTTCCGCTGACATCATTGCACAAACAATAGAACAGTAGAATATGTACTGCGATTTTTATTTTTAACCACGGTGCTGGATGTTCCTCTTCTCCGTTTCATCAGCAGAACAAAAACAATAGCGTGCTGTTTGCTCTTATGCAGATTTCAGCTTTAAGGCTAGTATATAAACCCTGATTGTAATGGACATAGAGCAGTAATGGAGAGAAAGAATGCCACTGAACTATCCTAATAAAATGAAGACAACATTGATCAAAAGAGAGAGAGAGCACTGTGTGTGTGAGAGAGCAGCAGGGAGTGGCTTTGTTTAGTCCTTGTGTGTTTATTTATTCATTGACTTGTGACCTGATTGGGCAGATGCCGCCAGGGGAGCAGAGCTGGTGGGTGGATGTAGGAGACGCCGGAAACTACTTCCCCATAAGGTGAGTCACACAGTCATGCAGTCACGTGGCAGGTCACACCTCACCATCCAACAACGACCCCCTGACACGGTCAGACAGCAACAGCAACACGCGTTCTAAAACACTACCTACAAAATGTGTCTAGAGATCAAAATTCAAGTCAAATATAAGTGATGTTATTGTGTGTGTTGGTTAGAATTAGAGTGAATTACTTTCTACTCCTGTCCTCTAGGTTTTCCCATATGCAACATAACCAGCCTGCAGTCCTGGGCCGATGTGCAACCATCAGTGACAAGAACATCTTCCCAGGTGAATGAAAACGTAACTACAGTACAAAGAGTAGTTCAAATCAAGTTGTTTCCTTTAGATCATGTAGACAGGATTCTAATGTAGGCTGTTGGTTGCTATGACACTTCCCACTGGGCACACATTTGTCAACGTATTATGACGTGGAATCAATGTGGAAAATACATTGGATTTGAAAAAAAGTCATCAACCTGTACTGTTTTCCTCTGATTTCAAACAGTGTTGTAAACATTGGAATGAGGGGAAAACTTAAATAAATGTACTTAACCTGACTAACAGGTTTGTTACATCAATCTAGTTTCCAGACCTGCTAACCTCTCGCCATTACAATAACAGGGGGAGGTTCGCATTTTTTCAGGGGGTATGGTACTTGTGCATCTAACTTTCTCACTCATCATTATTCACGATTCATTTAGAATTATCCGTAATCATGGTAGCATCCACATGCTTTTTACTACTTTAATACACGTAAGTGAATTTGCCTCAATACTTTGGTCCCCTAAAATGGGGGGGGACAATGTACAAAAAGTGCTGTAATTTCTAAACAGTTCACCCGATATGGATGAAAATACCCTCAAATTGAAGCTGACAGTCTGACTTGAACCTCATAGTCAGTGTATCATTTAAAATCCAAAGTGCTGGAGTACAGAGCCAAAACAACAACAAATGTATTAGTCTCCCAATACTTTTGGAGCTCACTGTATGTTATTCATTATATACAATAGGCCCTATATATACTATCCCAGTAGAAGATATCCTTCAAATGTTGATATTTGGTTGCGTTCTCAATTCAATATCCAGTTTGTCTACAAATGAATTATTGATATGTTGGATTCACGTCTCCATCTCAACCAAAAATCTAACTTAAAGAATAGCATTAAATTGAATTCAGTCCCATTCTTAAAGAATAGCATTAAATTGAATTCAGTCCCATTCTTGAACTTAGATTTTTGGTTGAGATGGTGAAGTGAATCCAACATATTAACTTGTAGATTTAATTTGAAATCAAACAACCGTCCTTCATATACAAGAAAATATCAAAGGGTAAAAGTCATGAATATCCTGAATTTGGCATCGTATTTATAGAGCTGATGGTAACTACTTCTAAATGTCTAAGTGTGTTGTGTTTCCAAAGCTGAGCAGGGTAGGTAGAGGTGTGCATCTGGATTGTAGACTCATTCTCACTGAAGTGCATTACCCCTCATATACCAGTAGGAGTCCCTGTTCAGGCAGACATTGTTTGACTGTGGCTTCACATTTTATTTCAATATACCTTTTTATTTAGCTTGACGTTGAGACAATGACGTTGATTCATACACACCATTATACTATCAACGTTGAAACAAGGTCAAATAAAATGTGTCTAATCAAATCTAAAATTCTACAATTTCAACCACCCAATATACTGTATATTGAATATATTATTGAAACATATTTTGTACATTTTTATGTGAAATTTAACAAAATGTCAATGTATAAATAGTTCTGATGATTATGTCAATTAGATTGATGTAACAACCTGTTAATCAGGTTAAGTACATGTATTTTTACAGAACAAAAATATGAACGCAACATGCAACAAAGTTACAGTTCATATTGAAATAAATTCATTACGCCTTAATCTATGGATTTCACATTTTTGGGAATACAAATATGCTGATATCTTTTGGTCACAAAAAAAGTACGTATCTGGTGTGACCACCATCTCCTTCGCATAGAGTTGATCAGGCTGTTACATGTGGCCTGTGGAATGTTTCCCACTCCTCTTCAATGGCTGTACGACGTTGCTGGATATTGTCGGGAACTGGAACGCGCTGTTGTACACGTTGATCCAGAGCTTCCATAACATGCTCAATGGGTGATTTGTCTGGAGAGTATGCAGGCCATGGAAGAACTGGGACATTATAAGCTTCCAGGAATTGTGTTCAGATCCTTGCGACATGGGGTAGTGCATTATCATGCTGAAACATGAGGTGATAGCGGCGGATGATGAATGGCACGACAATGGGCCTCAGGATCTCATCACGGTATCTCTTTGCTTTCAAATTGCTATCGATAAAATGCAATTGTGTTTGTTGTCCGTAGCGTATTCCTGCCCATACCATAACCCCACGCCACCATGGGGCACTCTGTTCACAACACTGACATCAGCAAACTGCTCGCCCACACAATGCCATACACGTGGCCTGCATTTGTGAGGCCGGTTGGACGTACTGCCAAATTCTATAAAATGACTTTGGAGACGGCTTATGGTAGAGAAATTAACATTAAATTCTCTGGCAACAGCTCTAGTGGACATTCCTGCCGTCAGCATGCCAATTGCACAATAAAAGTTGAGACATCTGTGGCATTGTGTTGTGTGATAAAACTACACATTTTAGAGTGGCCTTTTATTGTCCCCAGCACAAAGTGCACCTGTGAAATGATAATGCTGTTTAATAAGCTTATTGATATGCCACACCTGTCAGGTGGATGGATTATCTTGGCAAAGTCGAAATGCTCACTAACAGGAATGTAAACAAATTTGTGCACACCATTTTAGAGAAATAAGCTTTTTGTGTGTATGGAACATTTCTGGGATCTTTTATTTCTGCTCATGAAACAACACTTTTCATGTTGCGTTTATATTTTTGTTCAGTGTAAGTTGAAGTTTTACCCTCATTTCAATGTTTACAATGCTGGTTGAAATTAGATGAAAATAGTACCGGTTTGATTACTTTATTCATTTCCAATTGGTTGACAAATTACGTTGAAACAATGTTGATTCAACCAAAGTGTGCCCAGTGGGTTGTTACCTTTTATGGTTCAAATGTGACCGGTCACACACACTCACTCAGACACACTCCTGCCCCTCCAGAGTACGAGTACAGTTGTGAGCTGCAGCTGCCATTCGTGTGTGAGAGACACAACACCAAGGCTATAGAAACCCAGCCTGGAGAGCCTCACCCCAATGGTCTGCCCTGTGAGAGCGACTATTTACGCTTCAGGGACAAGGTCAGTCTGTCGTACACACACACACTGGAGGCTGGTGTCACTGGACTGTCATATAGTAACAGCTGAAATGGAATGAATGGAATGGTATAAAACACATGGAAACCAGTGGTGATATTGTTTAATTCGTTCCATTATAGCCATAATAATGAGCCCGTCCTCTGATTTAGTCTACATACAGGTACATTCTGTGTAAGCCAGAGTGGGTGTGGTATATGGCCAATATACCACAACTAAGGGCTGTTCTAAAGCACGACACAACGCAGAGTGCCTGGATACAGCCCTTAGCCGGGGTACATTGGCCATATACCACCAACCCCTGAGGTGCCTTATTGCTATTATAAACTGGTTACCAACGTAATTAGAGCAGTAAAAATACATGTTTTGTCACACCCGGGATTTACGGTCTGAAATACCACGACTGTCAGCCAATCAGCATTCAAGGCTCAAACCACCCAGTTTATAATAATTGTTATTGAATGTTGTCGTTGCCTTTTCCAGTGCTACATGGTGATCAGCCCTCTGTACGTTACTTTTCAACACGCCAACGAGCAGTGTCAGTCGATGAGAGGAACTCTACTCACTATCACAGACCAAGTTGAACAGGGTGAGTAGTAAACCTTCTAGTGGATCTATTTTACCTATCTGTCTTTTTATTCATCATGTTTGTCAATAGACAACCTTCCATTCTCCTAGACATGAGATGACCAATGATTGATGTCCCTTCAATGTCAGTCTTAACCGGTTGACTAGTTGCGCCTATCTGTTTGTTGTGGTCAGACTTTGTGACCTCCCTGTTGCCGGCGCAGACCCATAAGATATGGATTGGCCTGAAGCTCAAACAGCAGGTCCTAGAGTGGGTGGATGACTCCCCAGTCTCCTACCTCAACTTTAACCCACTGCTTCACGGCCTACTCAGGCACATGCTCATCAACGTGAGTTCCCACTCACTTCACTTCTCAATTCTATTCAGCGTGGCCACAGGGATCAGTGAGATATGAGTTGAGTTATAACTTTATAATTCCTTCAAACCCCAGGTAGCATGTACAGTAAACATACCTCTTTTAACATTCAGCTGAAACCATAGAATAGTTTTACTGTAAAAATTCCAGGTATACTCCCCTCATAGGCAGTTGGTCAGAATCAGGGGTGAAGGTAAGCCAGAATAGTGGGGTACCCCATACCGGTAAAACATGAGCCTATCACAATAATTAAAACAGATTTTAAGAAAACCGTAGGCTATTACATTATTTATCATTGCCACACGCGAGTCGCATGAAAAATGTGTGAATAGACTTGAAAACTTGTGGAATACGCTCAAAATACGATGTGGTTCGAGGATAACACTGACATTTTGCCATGGCAGAGCTGAGTGGCCGAGATGCACTCGGACTGCAGAGTACGCATCAATTCAGGCTACAAGACTTGTGTAGGCCTAACGGATGACAATCACAAAATGTCATTCGCAACACTTCGGTGTTTTGTAAGTGGTCTCTTTGCATTTATCAAATGGCACTGTATGAATGCCAGAATATAAGTAGCACAATAGTTGGAATAGTAACTGTCTGGACACTGACTGTAGGCCTCACATGTAGCTTATTATAATATTAACTGCTGCAGAATGAAGTGTTCCTCACAGTAAAATTATAGACCAAATGTTCATTTTGTCTCAGGAACAGGAGGGGAGAAAAAGGATTTCTTTCTTTCAGCATTTTGAGAGAATGAGAAATCTGTTGTAGCCTAAACGTGCAATTTCTTTCAGCGACATAAAAGCTGACAGTATTTCATTTTCAACCACATAACATATGCATCCAAGATGAACTCAAATACTATCAGAAACATGTTGGATCGTTTTCACAGCTTTTCATTTCCTGAAAACTGGTCAAACTGATGCCATTTGGAAATCTCCCGGGTTGTTAAATGTCCACATGAGAAAACCGAAAGAGAGAACTTTACTGATGTCAACTAGATTGTTGATGATGCATCGATCATTCTATGGATTTATGACATCATTCTGGTGAGCAAGGCTTTATTTAGTCTTCCAAACAATCATTAAGTAATGACAAGAGAAGCTGCATGTATCTAATTATAGACACGTTGACGAACAAATAGCCGGCAAAATGTCGGGAAATTATAAGCAGAAAAATATCTGCATGAGGCTTAAATGTTTTATAAATGTTTTTGCATCCCGTCATTCCACCATCACTGAGTAATGTGCGCAGGTAGCCTACATGAGCCTTTTTGAACTAATTGTTTGAAAATCAGATGAAAACATGACTGGTTGCGTTTATGCCACATTAAAAGGTAGGCTAATACATATTTAAAAGTTAAGACGACAAAGCTTTACTATTAGGCCGATAGAGATCCTATTAAATTAATAGGGATTCTAAATGTAATTCCATGATTAGGCCCATAGAGATCCTATTAAATGAATAGGGATTCTATATGTAATTCCATGATTAGGCCCATAAAGATCCTATTAAATGAATAGGGATTCTATATGTAATTGCATGATTAGGCCCATAGAGTACCTATTAAATGAATAGGGATTCTATATGTAATTCCATGATTAGGCCCATAGAGATCCTATAAAATGAATAGGGATTCTATATGTAATTCCATTATTAGGACCATAAAGATCCTATTAAATGAATAGGGATTCTATATGTAATTCCATGATTAGGCCCATAAAAAAGAAAATAATAAGCGCGTTCACCGATAGGTGATCTCCATACCGGGAAGAAATACAATGTACTTTAACCACTGGTAAGAGTGTGTGCAGGTAGTCTTAAACAAATGATGGAACTACATCAACATTACTATGATAGACTGTACTAAATACCAGTCTCTAAAAACATGTTCCACATCTTTCAAAGTTCAAGGTCTATAACTATAAACCTATAACTAACTCTCTGTGTCCCTGTTGTTGTTGTGTCTGTCTGCAGCCTCATGACCCAGAGAGCATGGAGCTGTGTGTCTTCATGTTCAACAAACCCAGCTCTGCTATGATGGCCTCCTGGGACTACACCTTCTGCTCTGACCAGCAGCATGTGGCCATCTGCCAGCACTACGCAGGTACACCACCGCTACCTAGCAGCAGAGGGCACCAAATTATCTGTGCTTATCCTGTCCGTGTTGGTGAAAGAATGGATGATGTGTGCTCTACAGTCAGAAGGCTTGTGATAGAGAAGACTCTTGATATTAAGTGTCTTTTACATACAGATATTAAGTGTATTAAGTAGACTGATATTATTGATAGTTGTTACTTGATATTGCTACTGTTTTGTGGAGTAGAAATTTAGCATATCGAATAGGGTTTGAACCCTCGTCTGACCCCTTTAAATCCCTCTCATGTTCTCAGACAAGCCAGAGGAGCCCCAGTTCCAGTTGGAGCCGTTCCAGGCCAACAACCACACCTTTAAGCTGGTTCAGAAGAACATGACGTGGTTCGAGGCTCTGGAGGAGTGCAAGAACCAGAACATGGACCTGGCCAGCATAGCTGACACCCTGCAGCAGTCGGTCCTCACCGTGCACGTCACACGTGCACGCAGCCCCATGTGGATCGGACTCTTCAGCGAAGACGTAAGTGGCCATAGCTCTTCACCCTAACCCGTTGCTGTTCGCAGATCTAAAAGAAAGGGATGGGTTTAAGGCAATATGGCAAAGCAAACAACCCGTAGCCCATTGGGAAGCTAGGTGGAGGCGTCACCATGTAGAATAGGTCCCACCCATCCTGTTCCTTCGATTCTGCAATCACTGAAGGATAGTGGCTGATTTCATAATGACGATTTCAGATTCTATTGACTTGTCTGGTTAAATGAATAAGGAACTGACTCAGTGTTTTGTATTGTCAGGATGGTGTCCACTACCGCTGGACAGACCACAGTCACATCGTGTTTAGTCGGTGGTCCTCAGAACCCACCGTTGGACGCTGTGTCTTCCTGGACACGGACGGCTTCTGGAAGGCTACGGAGTGTATGGAACAGTTGGCAGGGGCTATCTGCCATGTTCCACACGGTAAGACAACAATACAGTGGCTCAGTTGGTAAGAGCTTGTAACGTAATGGTCGCAGGTTCAATTCCCGCAAGGATCACATACCAAAAGTGTAAGCACTTTGGATACAATTGTCTGTTAAGTAGCATAATTAAAATAAGACAGGAGGAAAATCTACCAAGCCCTCTCCTCAGACAGCACTGTGTATTTTTTATGAATTAACACTTTCAGTGTTTCCAGAAGAGACTGTCACCACCCATGAGGACATCGCTGTGAAATGTCCTCACAAGAGAAGCGGACCAAACTGGATCCCCTTCAAGAACAACTGCTACACCTTCCAACTGGCATCGTCCAGATGGGAAGAGTTTGACAAGGGACAGATACTTCAGACATGCAAGAAACTGGGTAAGGAGCAAGGACACTGTTTGGCACAAACATCAGTCAGGAACCATTTTTACTGTGAAGAACTCCATAAACAAGATACATATTAGAAACATGTCTTATAGTCTCAATTAGAAATGCGAAAAGAGGGAGCGCTGCTTTGGCAATAAAGACAAAGAGAGATGCTCATTGGAGAACGGGGTACAATTTATAGCAACCAAATGAAGTTGCAGCGGTGTAAAAACATCATACTTCCAAAAATCCAAGGCATTCTCTCTTGTGGAAGAGTTTTTAAAAAATCCTTAATTTTAGCAGCTATTGCATAGCAAAGAATTCGAACTCACCAACGCGTATTGCTCACCGGCCTTCTTCAGGGTTCACAGGTGCATAGTAGTGACAGGTGAAATGAATGACCAGAAATTAAAGGGCCGTGGACAATATTAACCAATAGATAAAGAGGAAATAATACCCCCAAAGAAAATACCAGTAAATCAATCAATTATAACTATAGGCCAACACAATGTTTCACACAAATAGACAACTCAAGATTTATAAAAAATATATAATAATTACTGAAGTACAATAACAAAAAAGGAGCAAAATCTATTTCATTGTTTAACCCTGAAAGACAGTAGCTTTGATTGTGTGTATCCAGAAAGTAAAAGACACTGAAGCCTGTAATCTCCCCTCTTGTTGATGGATACCACCTCTATGGCCATGGCCGGCTTGTTGGTAATGCACGGCCGTGGGATAATTGTCATTCACTGTTTTGATGGCATATTTATGTTCTGCCAGTCTGTCTTTTAGCATCCTTTTTGTGCAACTAATATAAAAACAACCACATGGGTACTCCAACATATAAACAACAAACACAGGGTTGCAATTCGCAAAAGATTGGATTTGGTAAGTTATTTTCTTGGGTCAATGAAAGTCTTGTTTTTTTAAATGTTGGGGGTTGTTATGTGACTGCACCAGCTTCTCCCTTCGGGTTGGAGCGTGTCTATGAGAAAAGCATGGAAGCTCGGTAAAAACTTCACCTAATGCAGGGTCACTTTCTATGTTACTCCCAATTCTGTTTGATGATATTCTTTATTTGAGATGCCTCTCTGCTGTACTGGGTAACAAAATAGATTTGGTTTAACTTTTGGGGCCTTTGTTATTGTCTGAGCACATTTTCTCTTTCCAAGGCCTCTGTGTGGAGCTGTAGCAGTTCATTTCCATAATTCCACAAAATGATGTCATCTATATCTTCCGTACCACATGATTTTATAAAAAAATTGATTAAGAGGATCAAACCAAAAATCGCTCCAACCATAGTCCTAAAAACACATTTGTGTAGTTGGGTGCAAAACAGGCGGCCATTACTGTCCATTTGACTTGTCTGTATAGTTGGTCCTGAAAAGACCGTTATTGTTTAGTGCCCGCTCTTTTAGAGAAAGTCTGGGGGTGCGCTTCCCTCTGGCCTGAGTTGAAGATGGTGTTTTAGATCCTCGAGACCATCACTGTTTACTAAACTCAGCAAAACAAAAGAAACTTCCCTTTTTCAGGACCCTGTCTTTCAAAGATAATTTGTAAAAATCCAAATAACTTCACAGATCTTCATTGTAAAGGGTTTAAACTATGTTTCCCATGCTTGTTCAATTAACCATAAACAATTAATGAACATGCACCTCTGGAACGGTCGTTAAGACACTAACAGCTTACAGACGGTAGGCAATTAAGGTCACAGTTATGAAAACTTAGGACACTAAAGAGGCCTTTCTACTGACTCTGAAAAACACCAAAAGAAAGATGCCCAGGGTCCCTGCTCATCTGCGTGAACGTGCCTTAGGCATGCTGCAAGGAGGCATGAGGACTGCAGATGTGGCCAGGGCAATAAATTGCAATGTCCGTACTGTGAGACGCCTAAGACAGTGCTACAGGATGGACAGCTGATCGTCCTCGCAGTGGCACACCATGTGTAACAACACCTGCACAGGATCGGTACATCCGAACATCACACCTGCGGGACAGGTACAGGATGGCAACAACAACTGTCGAGTTACACCAGGAACGCACAATCCCTCCATCAGTGCTCAGACTGTCCGCAATAGGCTGAGAGAGGCTGGACTGAGGGCTTGTAGGACTGTTGTAAGGCAGGTCCTCACCAGACATCACCAGCAACAATGTCACCTATGAGCACAAACCCACCGTCGCTGGACCAGACAGGACTGGCAAAAAGTGCTCTTCACTGACGAGTCGCAGTTTTGTCTCACCAGGGGTGATGGTCGGATTCGCGTTAATCGTCGAAGGAATGAGCGTTACACCGAGGCCTGTACTCTGGAGCGGGCTCGATTTGGAGGTGGAGGGTCCGTCATGGTCTGGGGCGGTGTGTCACAGCATCATCGGACTGAGCTTGTTGTCATTGCAGGCAATCTCAACGCTGTGCGTTACAGGGAAGACATCCTCCTCCCTCATGTGGTACCCTTCCTGCAGGCTCATCCTGACATGACCCTCCAGCATGACAATGACATACTGCTCGTTCTGTGCGTGATTTCCTGCAAGACAGGAATATCAGTGTTCTGCAGTGGCCAGCGCAGTTCTCGGATCTCAATCCCATTGAGCACGTCGGGGACCATTTGGATTGGAGGGTGAGGGCTAGGGCCATTCCCCCCCCAAAAATGTCTGGGAACTTGCAAGTGCCTTGGTGGAAGAGTGGGGTAACATCTCACAACAAGAACTGGCAAATCTGGTGCAGTCCATGAGGAGGAGATGCACTGCAGTACTTAATGCAGCTGGTGGCCACACCAGTTACTGACTGTTACTTTAGATTTTGACCCCCCTTTGTTCAGGGACACATTATTCAATTTCTGTTAGTCACATGTCTGTGGAACTTGTTCAGTTTATGTCTCAGTTGTTGAATCTATATTTACACATGTTAAGTTTGCTGAAAATAAACGCGGTTGACAGGCTTTTTTTGCTGAGTTTATATCCGAAATGTCTGAGAAATTCAATAGGAAGAGAGACTGCAGATTCCTTCAAACAATTGTATTATAAGATTTGCAACAATGAAGCAATCAACCATCACTAAGAATAGTCAGAGTTGAAAGCTCAACGGACAGAGTTGTCTCTCAGCTTTTATAGAAAAGTCCAACCTCTTTGTCTACGTGCCAGTTAGCAGATGTGTGCAAACAGGGGTGAGGAACATCGTGTATAAAAGGCGTTTAGCTTGTCTGTGTAGATTAAGATAGCTGATGTTGACCACCACTGTCTGTTATTTTCTGCATGTTTCCATAGAGAGGAGTTCCTACAGATAGTACGAACGGGATGTCACATACTGCGGTCGCACCCGGCTCTTATCTGTACACCCAGACTTATAACTAAGCCACACAAGACAACAAGCCTGCATCAGGGAAAAGAACACTAGCAATAAAACAATGGACAATTCTCTAAGTAAAAACAGCATAGTATGTTTAATTTAGTAATTTTCCGCGACATGTTTCATACAGTATTTTCCATGGGATTACAAGTTGCAGTTCTTGACACAAACCGGCACTTACATTTATTGTCTTGCCCGTTCACCCTCTGGATGGCACGCATACACAATCCATGTTTCGATTGTCAAAAAAAGGCTTAAAAATCCTTCTTTAACCTGTCTCCTCACCTTCATCTATACTGATCAAAGTGGATTTAACATGTGACGTCAATAAAGGATGATAGCTTTCACCTGGTCAGCCTATGTCATGGAAAGAGCAGGTGTTCTTAATGTTTTGTACACTCAGTGTACAGCCTTTTAACTTTTCCACAAGAGAGAGTGCCTTGGTTATTTTTTTAAATATGATGTTTTTACATAGCTGCAACTTAATTTGGTCACAATAAGTCTCAATGAGACTTTTTAGAGATTTAAAAAAATGACATTGATGCCTGGTCAAAACAGACTTCTTCTGTGCTCTGATTGAAGGTGTTTATTAATTAAACGTACACACTGCTTATGTATGAGTAATAAAGTCTTTATGAAGTGTTACTGGTTGATGTTCTTCTCAGCTGCTGATGCAGACATCCTGACCATCAGGAACTTAGTGGAGAATGAGTTTGTGAAGGAGCAGCTCCTTCCCTTCAAAGACCTGGTGCAGTTTGTCTGGCTAGGGGTGTTCAACGATGACAGCGGTGAGTGGACTGGACTGGGTTCCCCATATTCATCTCCCCAACACTCAGCATGGACAGTTAGTGTGTCCTTATGTTTGATCTGCTGTTTGGACTTTCATATTATCATTCATTGCCCTGTATTATGAGGAGACACTGAATTGGATCATTGTAAAATGTCTACTGTATCATCAAGTCTGAAGCTTACTCATTGATCATTGTTGTATTATTGTGTGATGAAACGTGTAATAAATGTGTAGTGTCAAGTGGTTACTCCTGTCTTTGGTAGATAACCAGATGAAGTGGTATGATGGTACCAACGTCCAGTACTCTAACTGGGTCGATGGAAGACCAAGCTTCTCAGCCAGCGATGAGTTCATGGCTGGTCTCAACACTGAGGGAGTCTGGAAGATATTCACTAACAAACACCTCTTCAGTCCCTTCAAGCAGAGAAGCATTGTGGCCTGCAAACTGGATAAAGGTTGGTAGACCCCGTTCAGACAAACATACTTCACCTATTCACAAGGAGTACTATCATTATTTAATTTGTTTACGATAAAATAATACATTTTGCACTCGATTGACTCTATTAACCCGTTTTCTTCGTCCCCAAGACTCTAAGGACGAATACAATCAGTCGGCCAGGGACTTTGAGCACTATGGCAACCTGAGCTACCACGTGATAACCAGGAAGTTGAGCTGGTTCCAGGCCCTGGAGGAGTGTGGCCGTGGCAACGGACACCTGGCCAGCGTGCATGACACCGGGCACAACGCTCACATGGAGCTTATCGCCAAGCGAGACGGCTTCCCGCTGTGGATCGGTCTGTCCAGTCAAGATGTAAGGGAGCTTAGCCACAATGCCACTAACACCACGGCCATTTCCATTGAGAATAACGTAATCTTTTGCAGAAATGTTGCACAAGGCACTAAACGGAAGGTAGACATTAAATTCAACATTTGCTAAGCACCTCCAGTGTGAAGTTTGTTGAGTAATATTGCATCTCCCTCCCCTCTCTGCGCAGGCTAGTGACTCTCAATCCTATGAGTGGTCCGATGGGACTAAGTATCACTACAGTCAGGCGGGACTCTCTGACACTGTTTTCACGTCCAGCTCAGACCCTCAGGGTGTCTGTGTGTACATCACTCCCCATGGCGCCTGGAGGAGAATGGACTGCAATTCCAAGCTGGACGGAGCCATCTGCTACAACACAACCGTCACCACCCCCACTCAGAGTAAGACCCAGTCCTATTACCTAGCCTATTACATCACCACCACCCCCACTCAGAGTAATACCAGTCCTATTACTTAGCCTATTACATCACCACCACCCCCACACAGAGTAATACCCAGTCCTATTACCTAGCCTATTACATCACCAACACCCCCACTCAGAGTAAGACCCAGTCCTATTACATCACCACCACCCCAGAACAGAGTAATACTAGTCCTATTACCTAGCCTATTACATCATCACCACTCAGAGTAAGACCCAGTCCTATTACCTAGCCTATTACATCACCACCACACCAGAACAGAGTAATACCCAGTCCTATTACCTAGCATATTACATCACCAACATTACCACCCCCACTCAGAGTAAGACCCAGTCCTACAGTCTTAGTACCTACCCTATTAGTATTACATCACCACTCAGAGTAAGACCCAGTCCTACAGTCTTAGTACCTACCCTATTAGTATTACATCACCACTCAGAGTAAGACCCAGTCCTACAGTCTTAGTGCCTAGCCTATTAGTATTACATCACTACTCAGAGTAAGACCCAGTCCTAAAGTCTTAGTACCTACCCTATTAGTATTACATCACCACTCAGAGTAAGACCCAGTCCTACAGTCTTAGTGCCTAGCCTATTAGTATTACATCACCACTCAGAGTAAGACCCAGTCCTACAGTCTTAGTGCCTAGCCTATTAGTATTACATCACCACTCAGAGTAAGACCCAGTCCTACAGTCTTAGTGCCTAGCCTATTAGTATTACATCACCACTCAGAGTAAGACCCAGTCCTACAGTCTTAGTGCCTAGCCTATTAGTATTACATCACCACTCAGAGTAAGACCCAGTCCTACAGTCTTAGTGCCTAGCCTATTAGTATTACATCACTACTCAGAGTAAGACCCAGTCCTACAGTCTTAGTGCCTAGCCTATTAGTATTACATCACCACTCAGAGTAAGACCCAGTCCTACAGTCTTAGTGCCTAGCCTATTAGTATTACATCACCACTCAGAGTAAGACCCAGTCCTACAGTCTTAGTACCGACCCTATTAGTATTTATTTATTATACACACAACTTAAATTCTTGTGTAAAGAATACATTGATGTCAATGAGCGATCTGAGCAGAATTTGTTGCATAGGTTACACACCAATCTTTGAAGATCCCATAAAATAAATCCCTCTGATTTGTTTGTCTGAATCAGGATCGAACCTCGCAGCTCTCCAGGTGGCCAACAACTGTCGCTCGTCTAAGTGGGTTGAGCACCAGGACCACTGCTATGCTTTTGACATGACCTTCTATAACTACTCTGTGTACAGCATGGAGGATGCCAAGAGCATCTGTGAAAGGCTTGGTAAGTCACCCACTATCTCTCCTATTTGACACGTATATATTTATGTATTACTGAATATAAGTTGTATTGAACATTGTATTATTGCAGCGTCTTGGGTTAGGTTGTTATGGTAAGAGAATGGTTTCCCTATAACCAACCTGATTTCAATACAATTATTTAATATTTACTGTTATAAACTGGTAGTTTGGTTCCTGGATGCTGATTATCTGAAAGCTGTGGTATATCAGATATTATAAACTGGGTGGTTTGAGCCCTGAAAAATACTTTTTACTGTTCGGGGGGCAGGTAGCCTTCGAGGTTAGTGCGTTGGGCCAGTAACTGAAAGGTTGCTGGTTTGAATACCGGAGCTGACAAGGTAAAATAAATATGAAATTAAATCTGTCACTGTGCCCTTGTGCAAGGTACTTAATCCTAATTGCTCCAGTAGTACTGTACAATGGCGACCCTGGTCATGGGGAGTTGGGAAATGCAAAAAAAACAATTTCCATTACAGACTTGTGTAACAGGACAAATATAAGCACCCTCCAAATTATTATTCAAATTACGTTGGTAACCAGTTTATAATAGCAATAAGGCACCCTGGGGGTTTGTGATATATGGCTAATATACCACGGCTTAGGGCTGTATCCAGGTACTCTGCGTTGTGTCATGCTTAAGAACAGCCCTTAGCCATGGTATATTGGCCAAATACCACACCCCCTCAGGCCTTATTGGTTAATTAGTACACCATGAGCACATCAGGTGGTTTCTTACTTACAGTACATGTATGCCTTCTTTTTGCCTTTGATTGACAGATGCACAGCTGCTGACCATATTGACCAAAGAGGAGAATGACTTTGTCTCTGGCTACATGGCTGACAACCCTCTCATCACCAGTAGGGTGTGGCTCGGCATGGACCTGGACAAACAAGGTCAACTGACCTGACCAGTACAATAGGATATGCTTGTTACTTATTACTGTATACGGATGTTATTAGACATTATTAGATGTTCTGTGTGCACTTCATTTGGAAGGTCAGGCACTTTAAAATACATAAAAATCCTACATGCCAATACAGTACATTATACTCAAATAAAGTTGTCTATTTTAACTCAGCATAGAATCAGTAATGCTTCTGTTTCCTCTGTCTTCCAGGTCAGCCAGTAGGCTGGGTGGATGGTTCCTCTCTGGCCTTCTCTAACTGGGAGACCAAGGGTTCTTCTAGGGTGGTGAAGACAGTGACCCAGCAGAACCCCTGTGCTGTCTTGGTGTCTGCAGACGGGGGCATCTGGAGCAGAGTCAGCTGCAAGGACAGCCACAGCCGTATCGTCTGCAAAGTACCCGCACGTGAGTACCATAGTGCAATGGTTCACCAGTCCCAGCTCTGTGGATAGCAGCATGCTCTGGTGACCGCTCCAAGCTATTGCATGTAACAAGAGTTGATTGTATATAGCTCATAGATTTCCCCAGCTTCGCTATGGTTATTATATATTTGTAAACATTGATGTGCTTGAAACTGGGACTTTCTTGGCCAATTTGGAGATGTGTTTCTGACTGGCTGTGTTGTCTCCAGGGTCAGGGAGTGCCCCGGTGGCTCTGGTCTTCTTCGTGGTTGTCCTCACCGCCCTCCTGGCGGCCATCGGCTTGGTCGTTTATAAGAGCAGAGCCAGATTCAACTCCACCGTGCGCTACAGGAGAACCATTGATGATGCTGACAGCACTAGTATTATGGATGCAGAGTGAGACTGGTCTTGACTTCATCTATGCAGCTTAAAGAAGCAGTTGTGCCTACAGTATTCAGTATGGAAATATTATTATGCAGCAAACAAACCTGGCTTCTTTTTAATTTAATGTATTTGTATAAATTCCCAAGCAGGCTTTTTTAGTATTTTCTGTGACATTGTAAATATTGGAAAAAGGATTGTGAAAATTTGTTTTTTACTTAATGTTTTTTTATTGAATTTTGTGATTTTAAAGAAAGAGCGTCCACATTGAACAGTTGCTTTGGGTTGACAAAAAAAGCCACTGGATGCGTGATGCTTATTGTCAGGGTATTTCTTCGTCTCGTAAGCACTGATGTTTTTCTCTTGTTTTCACTCTGTGATTATTTTGTAATGGAGGAAGACGTCCTTTTCGCTGATGGTCATTGACGAAAAGAAACAACTGCATCATGGCACTTTTATTAATAGAACTATGATATTTATTAGCTTGACATAGTTTCATAATTTCTTACAATTATTTACGGTCTAATGCAGTCCAACAGACTTCCTTAGACAATTTGGATAGTGGCATGCATTCTCATTTGCCATTTCAACTACCAGCAATTCATCCCAACTGTAAATGCCATTGATGCATTGGTTTCTGTTTGTCATTATGACTGTAACCTTCCTCTCCTATGCACTCAAACTACTGAGAACATCTGCACTTTAAAATTCAATGTTTTATTGTGACTGCCTTAGCAGTTGTTTCTGCCATGTTCAAGCACAATAGTTGTCTTGTTTGGGAGTATACGTTTTTGGGGTGTTCATTGGGGGGTCATGTTTTCACGAACCCCTCAAACTGCACACACAGCTGCTGTAAATGCTTTGTAAATATTTAAAATTGTCTTCTTTATGGAGAATCTAGAACAAATATACTTTTTGAATCTTGTGAATGTTGATAACCTGGACATTCCTCTAGACTTTATTTGGATCTGCCTTGCAACAATGCCGTTAACTATGATTACCATTGCCAAAATGTTCAAACAGTATTTTCATATTTACATTGGTCCCAAGCAGACCATCCAATCTACTCTGGTCAAATAAGGTAGTAGAAATGGTCTCCCAATAAAATAGGTTTCTCTTTAAGGGCTGGGTCCTGTCATTTTTGTTGTTGAGGAAAGTAATAGATGTCAGACATGGGCATCACTGTGACCTACCACAACTTGCATGAGCATCGTTTTGAGGAGGGGAGGACAAGGAATCGAGAAAGGAATAATTGAGAAAGCACTGGAATTCTGCCCAGGAGTTTCCCTAATTTAGGCTGGGATTCAATCCAATGCGCTACAGAGCTGCTCTACAATTTGGGATTGAATCCCTGCCTCAATCAAGGATCGCGTTCCCCTGCCACATCCACTGTGTAGTTGGGCACCAGACTGCTAGAGCATGTGGTTAGCTGATCTGTAAAAACCCTATCCAGGCATGTAAGATCTGGCATGGTTCCACATCTGAGCAGAGTAACACGACCTTGTGATGAGGGCAGCTCTGACATAGACTGAACTAATGTGATTGGTTGGATGAAAGCTCAGTGGGAAGAGTTTACAGATGTCTGTATAATAAAATAAAAAGGCTGGAGGGCGTTACGCAGATTGCGACCTGCAAAGTTAATTGTTCAAATCCCAATTGCGACTTTTGTTTCCAACCGTACATTAAACGAAATACATTTCTAATCTACTAACCTAACAGATTGAACAGCATAAAATCTGTTAACACAGATTGTGCCTTCCACACCCCTAGTGCAGTGGGATAGGGATCAAGTCACAGGTTCAAATCTTGCCAATAACATTTCACAAAAAAAGAGTTTATGGGAGATTGTCAATTGGATTTGCTCAACTACCTGGTCCAGGAAACAAATGCACTTTAAATGAAATGAGACGCCACTAGCACGTCATGCAAATGACGTTTACAGGAGGAATCCCAAAAAGTATAAAGTGGTAAAAACAAATTTAGCTAGTTGTGGCAGACATTTTTATTTGTGACAATGCTTTTAGCCTGGGTGAGGCAGATTCCAAAACTCTTCTCAGTAGGATACACCTAAGTATCGTCAGCCAGAGGAGGCTATCGAGGAGCAAATTCCTCCGTTCAACTAACGAATTGCCACTTCTACATATGGCGATTGGTTTCAGGGTCACAGAGAAGAGGGTGGAGTTTACCTCAATTGAGTAGCTCCCTGTGTCCTTTTAACCATTGCGGTTTTTGAGCAACAGCTGCTGAAATGGCTTACATTGGCTAACAGATTAAATGGCTAACAGATTTAACCCTACTTCCTATATTAACTTCAGTGTCCTTGTTTGGTTTTGTTGAATGAAATGTTGCCTGCAAACAGCTATACATTTCAAACTTTATTGCATTAATTAAATGAAAACAAGTTTTAGGGCCAAGCAAAATAGCATTTTCATACTGCAGACAAAGAAAAACGGAACAAACTGTCAATTATTCGGCTGTGAAAAGAAGTCGTCGTCACTTTCTTTCACATAATTTTTTTGAAAAACAAAAATTCACATAGGAAAAGAAAAACAGTAAAGGGGATAATTTGCCACTTCTTGATAGATTCTCCCCTAAACAGAGCCCTTTCCCTTCTCCCAACCCGCTAAACTAACCAACCAGTTGTGTTCAGGATTCCATTTTTTTTATAATTTTTTTTACACACAATATCTCACCACGGACAGATCTGCTTTTTTTTAGATCAGTAAACATTTAAAGCACTCGTGGTATAACAATTCAAAAAGACATCTTGCATTTGAACGGAATAAAGCGCACTCAAATCTGGAGACCTAAACAAAAGGGGAAATATAAAGCATTTCCTCACCTCGGTTCACTTCAAAGTCTGCATACTTATGACATCATTACCTCTACGTCAGGAGTGACTTCCCATCTACTTGGCATTGGCTTCAAAAATCCCACAAGTCATTGCACTCAGTAAAATCACGAGGTGAAAACAGAGCAACACAATGGGTTGCTACTGGAAGGTAACTCCAACTCTTCTGTCGCCCCCCCCGATCAATTGTACTCCTCTTCCAGGTCTTCATCGAGGTCACAGAAATCGATTGACGGCCGGGTATCAACCACCTCCTCTTCATCAGACTCCCCATAAGAGCCTGCAGCGGAGGGAACAATTAACAGTCAAATCAGAGACTAGTTTATTAGTAGTCAATTTCATCATTTTTGAATAAACAGTTGCAAAATGTATCTTTTAAATGTAGAATGTGTTCAAAAGTAAAATATTAAGACCATTTAAATTGTCAGTGATGAATACTGCAGTGCACACCATGATATCAAAGCAACTAATAACCTCCACTGAGATGACCTTGTGCATAGTTAACTGACGGGTAATTATTCACAGCAGCGTTGCTGGGCAAAAAATAAAATATGTGCAGAGCGCTCGTCATGCTACGTGTGGAAATGGATTTCTACTTTCACACGTATGGGTCTTTAACATCAGAGAAGGTCAATATAATCCAATACTAACCCATCAATTCATTAACAGTGACTAACAGCCTCGTATCAAGTTATTAAAACATGTGTACACAGCATTGGGGAGAAATTATTCAAGAACGTACTTTCAAGATTGTCCATGTGCTCATGAAGGGTTCTCGCCAGGTTGAAAAACTGAGCGAGAGAGGGGGAAATGTTGGGGTTTTTTAAAACACTGAATCCTACTACATTTGAATTAAGTAATTTTTTTCCCCCCACAATACATTAGTAAGTGAATTATGAGGCCAAAGAAGAACCTTGGGCTTAACATTCAAAATGACTTCTCTGCGCCCAGTGCAAATGAATGAGGTCTAGAATTTGTTTAGCATGGTGTCGAGTGTAGGCGTGCGTCCTTACCCCGGCGTCGTTGGCAGCTCCTAGCACATCAGAGAACCTCTGCTCACACAGGTGAAGCAGCACCACCAGGTAAAGACCACAACTGATGAACTCGTACTCAGACTGGACAGAAAGGAAACAGTCACTTAAACTGCAGATATGCCTTAAACTCAAGTTAGGACTGGGTCCAAGGAGGTTAAACCTTAAAGATAAAACTTTACGGAACAGTTGTTTTTAGTGTCCCATTCTGGTATTCTACAGTTGAATGAGCAGCACAGGATTGATTTTCTACAGAGCGTTTCCCACTCACAGTCTAACAGTTAGATAATGGCTGACTAGGAGATGACTGTCTGGGGTTAACTGAACGCCCCCTCACCCGCTCATGTGTCCTGTGTAGCTCGTTGATGTCAAAGTTCTCAATGTTCAGGTGCAGCTTTTCTTTGCACAGCTCACACGTGGTGATGGCATCCAGATTAGTGCCTGGACAAGAGAGTGAAAGATGGCAACAAATGTGCAATCACCGCATTATACACCTAGGGGCAGAAAATTATTTGTTAAGGTCAGAGAGAGGAAAATAAAAATAAAATCTTACCAGAACTGATTTTGGAACGCAGCCACTTCTTGATGCAGTCCTGGTGAACATACTGCAGACTGCCTGTGCAGCGGCAGGGCTCGATCAGAGGGTTGGAAGGAGACTCCTCACCCATTTGGCAAATACGACACAGGTCCCCTTCCTCCTCGTCAGAGTCTTCCAACAGCAGGCTACAGGGGAGAGAGAAAGAGGTTTATTTACAGTTACCAACCATTCAAATCTGAGTAAAATAATTAAAGCGGTGGCATTTGAATGACAAGAGACGAGTGTGGCCACAATAAAGACGATGGACAACACAGGGACAGTGCTATGTACAACGGGATGGAACACAACAAACATGCAGGTTCAGCCCACTCCCCAGCAAGCTCAGAGAAGGACAGCATTCCCACCTCTCCTGGATCTTCCGCAGTCTCTCAGGGTCTCTGGAGGAGGTGGGCTTCTCCTGGCCCTCCGGTTGGCTCCTGGCAGCGCCCGTCATGTCTACGGCGATCATGACGTTGTCGTGGACACGGAACAGCGGGCTGCTCATGAACCTCGCCAAACGCTGACTACTCCCCGCCATGTCTCTCAAGTCCTCCTGTAGGGCGGCGCTAGCGCCCATAGCCCCCGAGGCTGCCGCTGCCGCAGCCACCGCTCCTTCCCCTTCGTAGTCGTCGTCCTCCTCCTCCTCCTCGTCGTCTTCGTCCGCCTTGGCCTCGGGGGTGTCTCTCCTCTTGAGGGGGAACTCAGTACCACGGTAATCCTCATCGGAGCCAGACGCCAGGCGAGCGCTTTCGTCCCGTCCTTCTCTTCTACGGCGGGAGAAGAGAGGAGTGCAGCGGGTCCGGATGGAAGATGACAGCCAGGAGGAACCTGGAGTACTACTACCAACACCACCACTTGTACTGCCCCCTCTCCAGGCCTCCAGGGGCTCCGGGGCACGCTGGGCCTGGCCCTCCTGGACCGGGGACAGGCCCTGTCTGCGACGCCTCAGGAAGGCAAAGGCCTGGGCTGCGTCAGAGCCCCTGGGAACGGGTTCCACACTCACGGCTCGTACGCTCTCCTCGCTGGTAGCCACGGGTGCGTGGCTGGGGCCTTCTCCTCCAAAGACAGGGCTGTCCTCGGTTGAGTCGAAGGAGCGGGAGGCGGAGCCAGAGCTGGAGCCACTGGAGTCCTGGCTGGAGCGCCGAGAGAAGAGGCGGGAGAGGAGGCGGCGGGTGGAGCGACGTCCATCGGATGCCTCGCCACCCTCCGGGGTTGTCCTGGGGGTGGAGGTTGGCGCAGAGGGAGGGGGGCTGGAGTCCCGGGCCTCCCGTCTTGCTGAGGGGGTTGTGTACCAAGAGGAGGGGCGAGAGGTAACGGAGACTCTTAGAGTGGGCTCTGGGCACTCAGTGGGCTCCTTGGTGGTGCGGAGGGTGGAGGTGGTCAGGGAGCGGCCGGTGGCCCGGGAGGTGGTGGTGGTGGAGTCCCGGGCCAGTGGGGAGCGCTGGTAGGTGGAAGAGAGGTGGCGGCTGAGGGAGCTGCTCTCCCTGCTAGAGGAAGAGTAGAGGGTCTCCTTGGGCCGGGCCCCCTGGGCATAGGTAGAGGTGACACGGTCTGGCTGGTCTAAAAACACAAACATGTCCA
Source organism: Brachymystax lenok tsinlingensis (assembly GCA_030435695.1). Lineage (NCBI taxonomy): Eukaryota > Metazoa > Chordata > Actinopteri > Salmoniformes > Salmonidae > Brachymystax > Brachymystax lenok. Next base: position 44,437,083 of record CM059814.1, read on the forward strand.
CATTAGCAATTACATGCGTGTCAGTATTATGTTTGCGTGTGAGTATGTCAATGTTTCAGTTTTATGACTGAATGTGTGCGTAAATGTGTCAATAGGTTTGTAAGTCAATGCACACAAAACGAGTCACTATGCGTGTGCGCGTAAGAACATACACAGGGATGAGGCGAGTCCAGCGCTCCTATAGCTGGTGTTACCAGCCACACTAGACAGACTCCTCCCCTCGCTCCTCTTCTCCAGCTCCCTTCTGGACCACAGGGGCTCTGAGGAGGAAGAGGAGGAGGAAGAAGAAGAGGAGGAGGACGACCTGGACAGAGGCCGGTACGACTTCCACGACGACGAATCTAAAACACAAGGTGCCAGTTTGTTATTCACCTGCATGTTTGAAAAGATACGTTGGCTAAACCACAAAGGATTTAGGAATCATTAACACGTTTAATCAATGTTATAAGGTTAACTGAAGATTTAATATAAAGTATTATCACTCAAAGCAATGATTTTTTGCATGATTATCACAAGACCTGCGCTCATCAAGTGTATGGAAACTAACAGTAGTATATTTAAAGGGAAAGTTCACTTAAAAAACATTTGCCAGGTATTTTCATACATTAAAAAGGGCTCAAGGAAAGAGACTGAAAACATTTGTAACTCTTGAACCAGGGGTCAGATACCAGAGTCTCTGTTGAGGACACTGCTAGAGTAGGAGGAGCCAGTCACAGAGGAGGAGGGGCTTGTTGTATATGCAGCTCTGTTGGTATAAGACAGTTTGGCCCGTTTGGTATCCCCATCATCAGTTGGGTTGCTGAGAAGTCCTGAGTACGTCCCCAGTCTTGTCTCTGAATCAGTCTGATAAAACAACCCACAGAATACCATCACATGAATCAAAATGGACTTGAACGGCACTTTGAACTTAACTTGGCACTGCGCATCAGTAATATCACTATCAAAACCTAAATGTCAAACTGTTTAATCCATAAAGTCTATTGACACACGTATTAATCTAATTATCATTTTTTTTTTAAATCCCCATCAAAATGTGTCAGTTTAAGATAGCGACAGCATGGGCTGTGTCTCAATTCACCACATCCTATGCCGCATCGAGGTGGAAGGTGGCAGAGCTACAGCGGTGTTGGTCAGACCATGAGACATCCCGAAAACCCCCCAGAAAAGTCTCCTCACGAAACGTAGCATCCAAACTATGACCACTGTGGAAAGGGGAGGCTCTCAAAGATTGTGTTCTCAGTTTCGCTCTACGACCCCCACAAGTGTCACGGGACTCATCTGAAGGTAAGGGCTTAAACATAGGTTAAATTTTTTGACTGCCTTTTGCCATTTATAAAAATGTTTTATTCAATTTGTTTCTATGGGCTATAATAGTAAAGGCCAAATTCTATATTTTATTCACATTTATTTATTTATTGATAGCTAAATTCGAAATCAAATAGCTAAATGATCCACAGTACGAACATCTTAAAACAATTCCATATGTTAGCTTAGTGCCCTAATGAACAAGATCGTTCTATGGTGAGTTTACCAGTTTGCTGCGGCTGCTCAGTGAGGACTCAGCCCAGGAGCGATCGTAGGAAACAGAGGAGGTAGTCAGGGGGGATTTCCAGCTGGAGTAGCGGCTGTCAGAACTACTGTAGTCCCTGGTCGAGCTGAGGAACCGAGAGCTCTGAGACACAAGGAGCGTGAAAACACATTGGGTCAGCTCAAGTCATTACATGGAGCAATATAGGGTAGCTGACATGGTACAAATTCAAGATCACCACAAACAGGAGAAGCAAAGTTGGTAAAGTTAACATTGTAGTGGGTGCGGCCAATGGCATAAGACCAAAAATTCTAAAGGCCCTCTCAAAGACATTTGTCTGTAAAAATAAATAAGTAATTACCTGAAATTCTACACATTTTGCCATGGTTTCTGCCGTGTTCTTAAACTAGCAGAGCAACTCAAACAAAATCAATAGGGGCCCCTATTTTTTGGAGTGGCGGCAACAATTTAGCAGCGGAGGCTAACACTACTAAATGAATAAGGGAAACACTGCATTTGTCTAAATATCATTGTACCAATTATTAATACATGCTAGCTAGGTAAGGTCATTTATATTTTTTCAGAACATCAAATGCATTCAAAACTACTCCAAAATGTCTACAGCCTTCTGTAATTCTACTCAAAGTTGTTTGCGAACGTGTCAATTAAGTCACTTGTTTTTTGTGCATTTGAGCCAGGCCCAGGACTCTTCTGGAAGAGTAGTCAAATAGACAGACAGCCCAGTAGTAACTTTATCTAATGGCACAGTCCTTGACAGGACAGGCGAGCTGAAAAAACACACTGGCAGGAATCTAGGCTGGCCTATAAAAAGCCCCAGCTAAAGTACACAGATACCTTCTCTGCTTCTGAACACGGCTAGCTCGCCAAATAGAGAAGAGGACTGGAACCAAGAGGGAGACCAACAGACAGTCCCTTAGAAAAGTGTCAGATGGCAGCAAAGAAAGCCTGGTTCTTAGGGGGATAAAATAATTACCCACTCGATTGCATTTATTTTAAAGAGAAAACAGGCTAAACTTGTCCCAACTGCCTAGCCTTACCCTTCCTTCGTTTATAAACACATTTGAAGTGTTCTTATCATTGTTAACCGGCAGAAACTTCCCAGTCAAATCCAGACCTGGAGGCCACATATTTAAGGAATACAAAATGACATTAAGGGTCAGCAAATGTATGTAACCTGCCACTTTCTCGCTCTCCCTCTCATACGGTGTTCAGTACCTGGTGGTCGAGGTCAGGTTTAAGGGGCGTGGCCCTGGTGAATCGATCACTGTTCAGGACACTGGATCTTCCATAGAGCCTGCTGGATCCCAGGGAACCCAGGGAGGAGGGGGAAGAGGATGAAGAATAAGACGATGTGGTGCTGGACACCGTAAAGGGCAGCCGGCGAGGCTTGGAATCCATCACTGATTGGCTGTGGGAAAAAAACAAGATGTTAGTAACACTAAATCCAACAGGATCCATCACTGATTGGCCGTGGAAAGATATTAGAAAAACCAAGATGTTAGAGAACACACGCAATCAAACATTGTACAAAGTGGAGTACAGTAGGCCTAGACATAGTCCAGTGTTATTTAGCACACAAGCACTAGACTGATGTAGGCTACAGCAGGGGCTCCCAAACTTTTTCCACACAAGCCTCCCCTTTCAGAATTGAACATCTTGCGTCCGCCATGCGCGCGCCACATCTATTTCTATGGGCACAAGCACTGTCATGACACGAACTGTTCACATCCCTCGTTGGCAGATAGAACATTTTGCAGTTTTCAAGCAAATTTTCTTGCAATTCTATACATTTTGCCTTGTCTAATGTGTATTCATGTGATATTTGAGTGACAAACATTACAACCTAGATAAAACAATGTTAGCTGACATGGGCTAGTTGATCTGCACATTTATGACAAGCTATAAATATCTCTAGGGTATCTGTATTCATTATGGATCCCCATTAGCTGCTGCCTCTTCCTGGGGTCCAGCAACATTAAGGCAGCAAATGTTTTTTTCCTCCCCAATTTCGATCGTCTCACCGCTGCAACTCCAACGGGCTCGGGAGGTCGAAGGTAGAGTCATGCGTCCTCCGAAACATGACCCGCCAAACCGCATTTCTTAACACCCGCCTGCTTAAGCCGGAAGCCAGCCGCACCAATGTGTTGGAGGAAACACAGTTCACCTGACGACAGAGGTCAGCCTGCAGGCGCCCGGCCCGTCACAAGGAGTCGCTAGAGCGCGATGAGCCAAGTCAAGCCCCCCGGCCAAACCCTCCCCTAACCCGGACGACGCTGGGCCAATTGTGCACTGCCCCATGGGACTCCCGAGCAGGGACAGTTGTGATACAGCCCGGGATCGAATTTGGATCTGTAGTGACGCCTCTAGCACTGCCTTAGACCACAGCGCCACTCGGGAGACAGCAGTTATTCATTTAAAAAAAAACATTACAATACATTCACAAACAGATTTCACAACTATTAAGTGTATGCAATGACAAGAGGAAAACAGATTATGCACTACCCAATTTTGAAATTGCACCTTTTGCATTCTACCATTACAACCTTTAAGAGTAAGTTGAAAACCATACAGAGTCCATAAAAAAAAAAAAAGTGGGAACCATTGGTATCCAGTACTCAAAATCAGTACTCATTCAATATACATAACGCAGAGTTCAATGTCCTGACCCAACCATACCCTTGTTATTGCTGAAACCTTTGGTGCCTGTTCCACCCAACCCTCAGGCTAGGCAAAACATTATTTAACAACAAGATAGACCTAGCTGCGTTTTGAAACTGCAATTGTAAGGACCAGACTTAAGAGTCAGGGAATCTCCCAATCTGATAAACCCCCAACAGACAGGAGAAGGGGTTGGCTGGTCGCTGAGACAGCCAAAGTGTGACAGTGTACAAACTTCACAGAAGCTTCTAGGCACCTAACCCCCACACCTGTCCTTGGATCACGGTTTCTGCATCCCAAATGGCACCCTAGTCAGTGCACTACATAAGCATTAGGGTGCCATTTGGTACACACTGTCACGGCCATTTGATGGTGACATTTCCTGAGGAATGAGCGCACAGCAGGGGGGCTGTGCAGGCCAGGTCAGGTCTTGCTTCACACATGACATTTATTAATTTATTAAAAAGGTGCATTCCTCTGGTTTACATGGATCACAGCCCCCGTATGGGGATAGGCAAACCAGAGAGGAGAAACATGTCCGTCTCCTTACAAAGACCCACCCCCTGCTCAACCTTTTGAGAAAGTAAACTAAACAAAATGTTAATTTTTATTTCACCTAGGCTATCACCTTTGGTACCCTAGTAGAAATACTTTCATAAATTATATTTTTGTGCTCCTAATTTAGCCCACTGTTTGTGGCTTCTCTCGACCACTCATGGCGCATGGGTGGTGCTAAACTTAGCCATCAGGAATGCAAAGTGTACACATGACGAAAGTTGTTTTGATAACAGGTCAAGCTGTTTTGCTTGTATTTAAGATGTGGAGGTAAGTAAGGCTGATGAAATCTGCACACAAGATGACAAAACGTGCTTCTCTACTGTTATTCATATTTATTTGCACAATAGTAACACGTTCAGTCAAGCTCTCCAAATAAATTCACTCTTCCACTTTTGGCCACAGAAGTTAATTTCAGTTTTTTTCTAAAACATTTTGTTTTGAGGATATGGTTTGGCTGTTCTTCCTGATTCAGGCAAGGCCATGGATGCGTTAGCTATTTTCTCTACCAGTCTAGGCCAGTTATTTTTCCTTCTGCATCAACCAGATTTTCTGCAGAAAACTATAGTTACAGAGAACAAGGCAATTCTTACTAATGCAACATTTGAGCAAACCGGTGACACTTTGGCATCTCAGTCATGAATTGCAGGCAGTTAACCCACTGTTCCTAGGCCGTCATTGAAAATAAGAATTTGTTCTTAACTGACTTGCCTAGTAAAATATATATCTTTTTTAATGATTTGCAAGCTAGACAACAATAGCTTAATGGCTAACGTTAGGTTGGTGGCTAGACTACTGTAACTAAAAAGGCAACCCGAAATTACCTAACCGACCTTTCAAAATGTCTGGCAGTTTCCAAGAAAATTGTTATTTTCCTTGGCCAGATGTCAAAGGAGCTTGTCAGATAGCTACCTACCGTTAGCAATACCCATGGCCATGTAAAGCAAGAAACATGCATGATCTCCAAGCTACACTGTCTGGGGCGACCTAACGTTAGTCAAGCTAGCCTCCCAAACGTGTTGTTGGCACGGCTTCGAAGTTAAAAATGGATGAAGAAAAACAGCTTGCTAGCTAACGTTACCGACTAGGCTAAATAGATAGTTAACGTGAGCCCACCGCCACAAAGAATGATCGGGCTACAGTTGCTAACTACCATCCTAGTACTAGAAACGACTCGATTGAGGACATGTCAGTCATATCCACAAATAGTACATTTACGGTCAGGACACAAAAGACAGTGAATGCGATGAGATAATCTTGATGGTTTAGCTGGCTAACGTTAGACAGCGAACGGTAGGCCTATTTATTTTTTATGCCGCTGTTGTTGTTGATCATCCGTCCTGACAGCTAACGTTGGGAAGCTAGCTAATCCATTTCTTATATCAAAGGAATCCATTTAATCGTTGCCAAATTAAAATGTAAAACAATGTCGCTGGCTATATCTAGAAACATCACGGATAAGGTGCTAACTTCGTGCAAAAGCAGCACACTCTCACCTTTGCTTCCAAGCTTCGCTGCATTCAATGATGACGGCGTCTGTGTGTTGATATAGAGAAGGTCATGTGATTTACAGCAATCAGACACCCAGAGAAAGTACGTACAACTCAGGATGGTGAAGGACAATGTACTCCAGCCAATAGACTATGAAACACTGTACTTGTTCTGCCTCCTTTTTAATTGACGGTTGTGAATTATGATTGAAAGTACAGTATGATTGTGATAGTAATGAATTGATGATGATGTTGGGGAGTTAAGATTGAGAGGATGGTTGTGATAATGAATTGATGATGATGATGATGTTGGTGAGTTACAAATGAAAGTATGATTGTGATAATACACTGAACAAAAATATAAACGCAACATGTAAAGTGTTGGTCCCATGTTTCATGAGCAGAAATAAAAGATCCCAGAAATGTCCCATACCACAGAAAGCGTATTTCTCTAAAATGGTGTGCACAAATTTGTTTACATCCCTGTTAGTGAGCATTTTGACTTTGCCAAGATAATCCATCCACCTGACAGGTGTGGCCTTTCAAGAAGCTGATTAAACAGGATCATTACACAGGTGCACCTTGTGCTGGGGACAATAAAAGGCCACTCTAAAATGTGCAGTTTTGTCACACAGCACAATGCCACAGATGTCTCAAGTTTTGAGGGAGTGTACAATTGGCATGCTGACTGTAAGAATGTACACCAGAGCTGATGTCAATGAATTTAATGTTCATTTGTCTACCATAAGCAGCCTCCAATGTCGTTTTAGAGAACTTGGCAGTACGTCCAACCGTCCTCACAACCGCAGACCACGTGTATAGCGTCGTGCTGGTGAGCGTTTTGCTGATGTCAACATTGTGAACAGAGTTCCCCATAGTGGGGTTATGGTATGGGCAGGCATAAGCTACAGACAATGAACACAATTGCATTTTATCAATGGCAATTTGAATGCACAGAGATGCCTTGACGAGATCCTGAGGCCCACTGTCGTGCCATTCATCCACTGCCATCACCTCATGTTTCAGCATGATAATGCACGGCCCCATGTCGCAAGGATTCCTGGAAGCTGAAAATGTCACAGTTCTTTCATGGCATGTACCCCAATGAGCCTTTTTGGGATGCTCTGGATCGATGTGTACAACAGCGTGTTCCAGTTCCTGCCAATATCAGCAGGTAGCCTAGTGGTTAGAGTGTGGGCCAGTTGCCATAAGGTTGCTAGATCGAATCCCTGAGCTGACAAGGTAAAAATTGGTCGTTCTGCCCCTGAACAAGGCAGTTAACCCACTGTTCCTAGGCCATCATTGTAAATAAGAAGTTGTTCTTAACTGACTTGCCTAGTAAAATAAATAAATATCCAGCAACTTTGTGTAGCCAGTGGAGTGGGACAACTTTCCACAAGCCAGAATCAACAACTCTTTGTAAAGGAGATGTGTCACACTGCATGAGACAAATGGTGGTCACACCAGATACTGACTGTTTTTCTGATCCACGCCCCTACCTTTTTAAAGAACCTGTGACTAACGGATGTATATCTGTATTTCCAGTCATGTGAAATCCATAGATTAGGGCCTAATACATGTTTTTCAATTGACTTATTTCCTTATGTGAACTGTAACTCAGTAACATTTTGAAATTGTTGTATGTTGTGTTTATATTTTTGTTCAGTATAAATACAGATGTCTCTATTATCTGGTTAAAAACAGTTTTGCAATGGTCAATAGTCTCAACAGCATCAACCTATATGTGAAGATGGTTATTTTCTGTCCTCCTCTTCAGTTCCAACAGAGAGGAGGAAAACCATTATAATACATATCTATATTTTATTATACAATATATGATACAATAACCTACCTTAAATTAACTCTCTTTGGTTCAAACTGGAATATATATAATTCATAATATATGTCTCAAACCCAGCCGGTTCTGAAAAAAAAACTTCCCCAAAAGCAGATTTTTATTTTTCAAATAATTGACATCCATCCTCCTCAACTTCACAAGTCTAAAGCAGCCACTGATGATGATGATGATGACGATTATGATGGAGTCTATATGGATACATACTGAAATAAGTGTTATTATGATAGTTGCTAATTTACCAGTGATAATTCAGGCAGTGATTGCTACTACATCTCATGTCTCCCTAAATTAAATCTGCCGTTATACCCTTGAGCAAGGCGGGTAACCTCCAACAACTGCTCCCTGGGTGCCGATTATGTGGCCCCCAGCACCTCTCTGACTCAGACGAGTTGGGTTAAATGTGAAACACACATTTCGGTTGAATGCATTCAGTTGTGCAACTGACTAGGTATCCCCTTTCCCTGAATATTACGAAGTGTAGGCCTAATGATTAATGCCCTCATGGTGTACAGCAGGTATCACAACATTCATAAAGTACTGTAGTTAAGACCATTATTCTATGCTGACAATCAGAAATTGTTTTGACAGCCTAAAAAAAACTTGTAGTAGATGGACTGGAGTAGCCTACTACTGCTATTGAAATAGAATCCATAAAACAGGTTAGCCTTAGAGGTTCTATGGATTCTATTTCTATGACTACTAGCGCCATCCTTGCCCACAGACACTCATGAGCTGTTCATAGTGATATACACTAGGGGGCGCATCATCTAACATTTGAATCCAACCACGTTGTAAAACAGATTGTGATCTCTATTATTTGGATGTTACAGGCATGTTTGTTTTGTCACCAAGGTAATTAATGCATTTGCCAACAGCTCTAATGAGCTTTATTTGAGTAATTTATATAAAAGGTCTTGAAGACCTTCTAATGGAAAGAAGTCAAGGAAAAAATAAATCACAAGGTCAATACAGTACATTTTTTTATTCATTTGCATTTTGTACAATATGGTGCAATTAATTTAATGAATTGTTAATTAGAGTAAAGCCTCAGAATATTTCATTAATTGTGACAATTTCAGATAATTCTCTCATTGTGAGATCTGTAATATTTTCCACTTCAAATAAATAAATCTCAATGTCAACATTACATTTTTGTTTTAAGAAAGGCCTACGGATGATAAACCACAATGAGCTAAACAATCTGGGTTGTGAACTGGAGGGTATGTGAAAGATAATGTTGGAGGTCAGAGGTCGGCTGTTGAATGGAGGAGTGAACACGGCTAACCGTATTGCTTTACAACAGATGAATATGTAGAAGCCAAGGTCAACAAGATGCTCAACCGATACACCCCCATCCACAGATTGAGACATTATTATTAACTCCACGGGCCGATGGCATGGCGATCAGATCAGGTGTACATACAACACAAGGCCAATAGCGTGAGGTGAAGGAGAGAGTGGTGCCTCAGATTAATGGCTGACAAAAAAGGACACATGACCTAGTGTCCTAACGAAGTGCAAGGCTCGATGAAATGAGTGGCTTTGGGGTGAGTCTCAATTGTATCTCCTTGATTCCTCACATCCTCCCTCTTCGTCTCCTTCTCAAAGAACACAAGGTTCCTCCCCTCTGATCTTTATTATTCCCATACATTTTGAGAAGGAGGCAAGGAGAGAGGACGCAAGGAACTAAGGAAATATAATTGAGATTCACCCCTAGTCTACCGTTGCAGCTGGTCTCAGCCCTTACTCTTCCATTCGTGTCATCATGTGCTCTCCTCCCCCGATGTTGCTCATTGGACAACAAAATAACATTCCTTGGTAGCCATTTTTCATTCATGTTTACTTTGAAAGGGGAGGAGATTTTTTTCAATTTTCCGTTGGGGGTATCAGCAAGTCTTCAGCATAGGAATCTTTTAGTTTATAGGCATGTAGGCAAAAAATATAATGTGAAGCCCTATTACATGAAACTTGATCCACAATGCTTCAGAGACACTAAGCTGTCACTCTCAATTTCTACCTGATCAAAGAGGGCAGTTGTCTAATAGCAGGCCAAATGTCGACTTTTCAACCAAGAGAGATAACGAGAGGGGAATAGGGCTACGTTTATGTTGCTTTGGCAGTTCTAATCCTGCATAATCAATCAACCTTGTACAACCAATGGCCAAAGTCTCATCAGACAAATGTGGTGGTGAGCTGTTAGTTTGGTGCAAACTGCAACAAACTGTTACTGAGTTACAGAATGGTGCGCCATAGATACACAAGCTCTATTATCTGTCTTAGTGCTAGAGAGCCCTTAGACACAGACTAGCTCCAGGAATGTCTGGACTTCTCCAGTGGTGTAATCACAAAGGAATGCTGAGACATTTCTGCTTCTCCTCCGCCACAGCCTTTCTTTCCCACGGCTGCTCCAGGTCTTGAGAATCTCTTGGCCCTCTACTCTCTCTGACTCTGTTCCTGGAGGGACACGCGTGAATATGCCACAAAGGGATCCTTTATTAGAGAAGAGCACTGCACAACCTCAGTGTGAACGGGATCGCAAAGGGTTTGAATACGCTTCAAGTCCGAATCCCTTGAACTCAAAACATTAGCCCTGATGACGGAATGATATAAGTGATCCAAATAGGACATGTTGTTTCAATGTTGTTATAACGTTAGGGACTTTTTAATTGGAAGGAATTACATAGAGAGGGAATTATTGAGAATCAATGACTTTATACTCCATTGATAATAATCTACATATTTTTTTAAAAACAAATTAAAACCAAGAGAAACCCTATGGGATGAGATATCTTGTTGTCAAATGAATCCTTTGAGACGGCAAGTCATTACAATTACAAAGACAATACACTTAAAACACTAATGAAGAAGACCGCTGTAAGGTTGAAGTAAAGCCACCCTGACAGCTAGGGGAGGTCCTTTAATTTCAGCTTTCATTAGAAGGTTTAAAAAAATCAAGCAGTCAATCACACTACATTACATGGAATCATAAGAAACCTTCGTCCGAGCTCAGAGGCCTTGAAAACAGTTAAATCCCTAGACATTTTTTTCTTATCTTTATTCTCCCCAGACACATAGTGCCAGATGTCATCTACTTTAGCCTACATGGGCTGTCCCAGTCCCTGCCTCTCCCTCTCTCAGTCCTTCTCCCCTGTCTCATCCCTGCTGCTCTTTGTTCAGATGAGCTCTGTCTGAGAGGAGCACACACACAAACACGCGAGCACACGCACACACCCACAGGAGTGATGATGTCACCGTTGTGATCATTACTGTAGTGTGGGTGGTAGCGGTGGCCTATTTTTGACCAGGCAGGCGTCATGGAGGGCAGTCCAAACGTCTGCCTCAATGCTGCTGCCTCGAGGAGCAGCGACCTGCCACCATTAATTAATACACATACGGTGACACACCACCATTAGCACAACACAAGACTAAAGAAGCTCTGACACACAAGACTGTGGTCTGGGCCTGACACGGACGGTTAAGAGAGATTTTCTTTCTGTTGTTTTTGACAAAAGCCTACAATTGAAAAGATGTGTGAGTAAATGCTATCTAATTTCAGCAGTTAGAAACTCGTCCTTCAGCAAACATCAATGAAAAATAGGCCGTAGGATATTATTTGTCTGATACAAAGCTTTGAATATCACACATCTCTCTGGGTTTACTCATTCTATGAAGGACAATATTACAGTGGAGTAGATGGAATGGCCATCTGACTAAGAGGTGAACTCCCACATGCCCTCAGGGATCAGCCAACTGGGAAAACATGATAGAGAAGAGACTGTAGAAATGTGTGGTAATATCCAGACAAAAGGGGAGCTGTGAAACATGAGAGCGTGAGGCTCGTTTTCGGTTGGAGATGAATGTTTCTCTCTCTTCTCCAAGGCTATTTCCTTCCATGTCTGGTGTCATTCATATGGAAACATCCTGTAAGCAAAGGACAATGTTCCCACAGTCTATTCCGCCTCTCTGCTGATGAGTATTCGTACTGTGTACGTCCAGAGAAATGCCACGTATTTCTACATAGAGTCGAAGTTGAATGATGCACAGGAGACTGAATACTATCTAGGTTACAGAAAAGAATGTGAATAAGGTGTATATGTTTGAAATGAGGTGAAGTGAGCTGTGTGTGAGAAATGAATAGCCTCTCGAAGGTGCATTAGAATAGTGGTATAATCAACCGTGAAAACTAGCACGAAAAGTCACAACAAAACCCTAATAGATCACAGTTTTATCTTGATTCTGAAATCCATGCCATGAAATGCCACATTTCATCCTCTTGAACACACTGTATAAAAGAGGGGCATGATAGGAATAAAAATCTTAACCTGCAGAGGAATGTTACAAGCTGTAGAAAAACAGGAATACAAAAAATACAGCTTTGGTGAAGCAGTGTTCTAGTACAAAGAGAGAGAGGAGCGAGAGAGAGAGAGAGAAAGAGAGAGAGAGAGAGAGAGAGAGAGAGAGAGAGAGAGAGAGAGGAGGGGGAGTGCAATTTTGCAAGGATACCAGTTTTGACAGAGATATTTCTGAAGACTATATGGGTTTACAATATCCAGTGATTTAGTGTTTAAAAAATCCATTAGGGGTATGTTGGCCAAACAATAACTTAAATTCCCCCTAAAGGCACTATCAAATGAAATTAGCTTTACAGACGTTGGCAAGCACTAAAGCTGAAAGCAAATCTTCCCTAAAATTGATCTGCTGTTCAAGGTTGTGTTTCTAACCCTCCCATGACAAACAACTATCTTATTTCTAGAGAAACAGAATATTGCAGGGTCTTCTTTTCTTGATAGATTTTATTTCAGTGAATCTCTCAGAGGATTCAATCCATATTCCACCAAATGTTTTCTCCATATCAATCCTGCCAATGTTTTTCTTCCTCTGTTAGATAATTCACCCTTTCTTCACATAAAGTAACATACGACATCAGCATTTTAAAAGGGATTAAACCTGGCCAAAGACTGTAAAAACCGTAGAAAAGTAAATGTACTGTCTCTGTAATTCCTCTCAGATACAGTATAATGAGTACCTGCCATGTAGACAAGAGGATATGACATAGGCAGGTTGTGGAATTAGTGTCCTGTTAGTATGAGTGGATTATGTCATCTCTCTAGCTGAAAGCACGGTCAACCTAATGACAGATAAGACTCCCTGTCCTCAAACATTCCCCAAACAAACAGTGTCTATTTTTACCTCTGTCCTGCACTTGCCTAAGGTAAACACAGAGTACATCTGAAATGGCACCCTTTTCCCTAAATGGTGCATTACCTTTGATAAGAGCCCCTGTCTCCGATTAAAAGGAGTGCACTGCGTAGGGAATAGACTGTGTGGGCCTGGGCAAAAGTAGTGCACTATAAATAGGGTGCCATTTCGGATGTAACCTATGTCAGTTTTGAGTGCTTTTAGCAAATGGAAAACTGCTGACATCCAGTGGTGTGTTTGTACACACGTTTGGCCGGGTGAAGATGTGTTTTTATTTGATTCCGGGCCATTTTGCTGCTTCGCTGAGGTGATGATGACATTTTGCTGTGATCTCATTCTCTCTGTGAGGAGATGCATCATTCTGAGGCCCTGACTTGTTTCTTTACTTTCCTGGCACTATTGACTGTGCTTTCCCACAAAGGAAGCAGCAGCTCACTGTGTGTGTGTGTGTGTGCAAAATCTCTCTTTCTCTCCCTCTATCTCTCTGGTGTGCATCTCTGTTACTGTGTCACTCTCTCTCTCCCTCTCTTTGCCTCTCTCCCTCTCTTTCCCTCTCTCCCTGTACGACAGCGTATGAGAGTGTGTCTAAATAATGAGTCATTCTTTACTAGGCTGTTATCCTGACGATTGTAAATTATTTCTCTCTACGGGATTACATCATGAAACGATTACAGCCTTGTTCAATCAAACCTGGAAATCTGGAAAAACCCACATTCTGCCTGTGCCAAGAGGAAACATGTTTGAATGGATACAGATTAGTTTATGTTTCTTTTACACAGTAAACATTGTTTTATTGAGAAACATGAATCCAAGTGTTTTTGACTTGTACCTGTGAATCCCTGTTACGTTGTTACAATGTTGTGAACAAGACCCTAAGAGGATTTCTATCTACAGTATATTGTACCTGGCCCTGCTCCTCTCTTCTCTCTCCTATGAGTGACAGATGGTGTGATGGACGACTGAAAGCCTTTGCGGTGCCACAAATGCTCAAGCCACAAAGGCATCTCATCTCTAACATCCTCTGACCCGCCTACTGTAGCCCGGGTCAAGGGTTAATGCATTCTTCACTGTCACAATGAATTCCCATGAGCCACTTGTGGTAGTGTGGACTAGCGTTGTTGCCTGCAGCTCCCAGTGTTCAAAAGTGGAGCGGTGTGCATCACTGGCTCTAGCTACCATGACATTATTGCAAACCCCTCTTAGCCAGTGGTTGGAAGACACTGATCAATAGCTCTGTTTTCCTCTCGCTTAATTGCAGAATTTCATGACAGTGAAAGTGGAGGTCTAAGCCAAGGCATTGCTTGCAGCACAACACTGAGCTATGATAGCTGAGGGTTGAGCTTCGATGAGTTTCCAAATCGTGTTTGTATGTTAATGCATTCATTAGATATTTGAAATGCAAACGTAGATCTTAAAAATGAATAACGTATGTAAACAACTTGTCTTACATAACTAATGTGTTATTATGTTCTTTATTGGTCCCTTGGTGTTACAACAGTGCAGTTCAATTCATTGACTTTCTTAATCATTACATTTCAGCATCAAACCAGTTCTAGACTTACTATTGGAGGAATGTTACAAACAAGACAGAAATCAGCCCGATAGAGCTAATAGCTTTATGGCTTCTGCAAATTGATTTAATACGGTAGATTAAAAGCACCGCTAGTGTAGTACTGGTGGTGGATTTAAATGAAAGGAGTACAAGGTATCAACTGTGTTAGTCTGTATTGAAATAACACAATATAAAGAGACTATTCTCTTAATTTCAGTTAGTGGCTATTTATTCATTTAGTGCCTTTATGTGGGGCATAACAAGAGGACCTTAATTCAATTATGTTGAAAGACAACCTTAGGGCCAGTTTTTCAGTTAGAGAAAGAGCGAGAACCTTATTTTCAGCTCTCACAGAAAATGTGTGTCGTTGAAATTAAAACTCCTCTGTGTTGCTGGAAGGTTTCTGTGTTTAATGGAAACCGGGAGGGAGTGAGTGGGGTTTAGTGTAAGCTACAGAGGAGATGAATCTGTATTCCCTGAATGTGTCTCAGGCTAAAATCAATAGATGCAATGCAAGCACAGCTCCCCGCTCCCCTCTCTCCTGATGGGTGTCCCTGTCTTTCCTTGGACTAATAGAACAATAATAATGAAATCCAAATCCCCACATTAGAATTTGTTTTGCATCAGTCTCAGGAGAGATCTTCTTCAGCAGTTTATTTTAGTGGCTCATTATACTTTCTAATCAAGACATAGACAGACAGCCTGTTTGTCCTTCCCCCTCCCTCCCCTCTCTACCCTGAAGTGTGCTTGCTCGCATTGCAGTCATTGTGCTGGCACTTATTATGTTACAAGTGACCAAGGTACGGACAATGTTCTCAGTGCATGCAAAGAGGACCCAGCCAGGCTACCGGGGCAGGCAAAGAGTGCTTCTTCTTTTAATGACGCAACTCAGAGAGGTGCACGTACACCCCTCTCCCTCCCATCCCTCCACCACCATTAGCACCCCACGTACCCGCCCCCCTGTGCTCTCTTTAATGAAGATTCTCCAATGCAATTAAGATTCCCTGCGTCTTGCTGCTACAGTATGAAAAACACAGCCACTGTCATTTCTCATGTCTTGTCAGTCCCTGGCTGCTGATGACAATGCGGGGGAGGGATAATTCACCCATTGCTATTGGCCACAGCACTGTGTGTGTGAGGAGCAACCAACCTCCATCTCAACAGGTAATGGAGAGGAGGGGGAGAAGGAAAATCAATGGCCAAAGAGCATGGAGAAGGAGCTTATAAAATGGCTTTACGTTTCAATAGCTGAATAAGGGCATTCTGTGGCCATCCTCTAAATTCAGCTGGGGGGGACTGTCCATGGACCTTCACATTTCTTTTAACTGTGTTCATTGCCATGTGCTTGGTGGGTGTCCTTGAGTGTAGAAAGGTTTGCCTTTAGAGACAGATTATTATCACAAATGATTTGTATTTAGGTGATTGCAATAGCCATGTTCAGTGTTTAGATAATGTTATAATAATGTATCCGAGTTGTCACCTAATCACCTCTTTTCAAACTAACATTAAAAGTCATACACAATATTATTGCTCCCTTGTGATACATAGATATTGCCTTAAGTGACACAAAGGAAGCACTCTATTCTATTCTCATTTCCTCATTTCATCCTCTGAGTGGTTAGCATCTCCATGGTGAGAGGGTGCCCTTACAAAAAAATCACATGAAAAAATCACATGGGGGAAGGCAAGTCATTTAATAATTTTAATTTCCACATTTTTGAAATACCCCTCTTGACTTCAAAAGTTTTGCTTGATATTAATGGCACAAAAGTAACTCACTCACTAGAGGATTGCATCATATAATAACACTACTAATCTACTAAAGGGGGCAGGTAGCCTAGTGGTTAGAGCGTCGGGCCAGTAACTGAAAGGTTTCTAGATCGAATCAACAAGCTGACAAGGTAAAAATCATGTCGTTCTGCTCCTGAACAACGCAGTTAACCCACTGTTTCTAGGCAGTCATTGTAAATAATAATTTGTTCTTAACTGACTTGCTTAGTTAAATAAAAAAATATATATATATTTAAAAATAGTAAAGGTGTTTCAAGTGGCAATCCGTAATTGAAACATTAATAAAGTCTTTTCCCCGCCACAGTTTCAGTAAAAAGCTGAGTGATGGGGCTGGAGAAATGCAACAACTCTCAAATCCGTAGACTATGCTATGGATGCAAGGACTGACCATCCATGATTTGAAAATGAGAGTTTTAACCATGTTTTTTGGCTATAGAGTGGTTGTTTAAATATACTTTCTTTACAAACTTCGGAGTAAAACAAGCTTATATTTTTGGGTTCTGATGTGGTAGGACAGTTGAACTAAGCTAATGAGGCAAAATACATTACATCGTTCAAGAATCAATGGGTACATATCATTCATTTATAAGTCCAAAAATGGATGTAGCAACTAAGGAATGCCCCTTTAACACAAAGTGACCCCTTCAACACAAAGTGACCTTCATACGGCAGAACTACTTCATACGGCAGAACATTTAAACGTGACCCATTAACCTGTCCGAAAAAATGTTTTATTCTGTCCACTTTTCCGCGAATGCCCTGCAAAATCATTCCCTTGTCCCACATTTGGGCTTTTTAGATGTGGTCACCCTAATTCCACCGGTGGAAACATTACTACTGCAACATTGCTACTGCAATATCTTTTCACATGTGAGGAGAATAACATTATTTCAACCCCACATTTTCACATGTGGAATTTCAAGTTCACATGAAAAACAATCACATGTGGACATTTTTCGCATATGAAATTGCAAATATGATTTTAACATATGAATGTTTTTCATATGTGAAAATGCAATTCCACATGTGAAAGTGAGATTTTCAAATGGAGTTTTCTTGCGTGTGAACCTGCAAATTAGATTTTTAAATGTGATGTAAACTTGCAATTAAATTTCACATGTAAACTTGCAATTTTTCACATGGAACTGCACTAGCAATTTTCACATGTGCACGTTTTTAACATGTGAAACCGCAAATGTCACGTGAAACTGTAACTCACCTGTGAGGTGAACACATGTTATTCACCACCAGAAAAAGGTGGTGTTAACATGTGAAGACTACATTTTATACATATGAAAATATGGTTTCACATGTGAAATTTAAGCTCAATATGTGAAAACAGCACACAAAAAAATAAGGGTGGGGCAAGGGCATGTAAACAGAGCAGAGCAGTTGTACCCATTCTATCTTTAACCACCCCTCCCCTTGTTGTTTTCCAGTTCAATGAAATAATCTGGCTGCCTGCACCCCGTCTGACTGACTAAAACCCTTGTCTGGGTCACAGGGCCCATGCTCAGCCTGTTGCTTGTTATGTGTTCAGAGACAGAGGTATAGAGCGTACAATTAGGCACACAGATGGCTGTTGTGTCTTTGCCATGCAATGGTATTGATCTTCTCCTTAGGAAAAGATCTGTGTATTTCTCCCCTGGATTTTCTGTTTTGCAAGTGCATTCTACTTGAAAACCAAAAGGCAACATTTGCACAAGGTCCTCCCACTTATTCTAGCTGTAAATCATTGGAAGTGGCATAAAGGAGATAGTTTGATCACATTTAGGATTATCTTTTGAGGGTTCATCTGTCACTATAAACCTAAACAGATTATGAAAAAACATGATTTGGGCAGCAGTATCACCGTTTATCCTGTCCAAAGATGAGGAAAGACAGAATGTGGGAGTTAATATTAAATATGAACAACATTTGAGCATCACATGTACTGTCACAAATTATGACCAAACATATTTTGAGCATTAATTTCGTTTTAAAACAGTAATGCACAGTTAAAAAAAAATCTATTATTATAGCATTTCCATAGACAACATGTCATTGTTCATAATAAATAATGTATTTCCCTGATACTTGGAATCACATTCATGTGACTAGTTGATCTCTAGCCTATGGAACATGCACTGAAAGTAATCATTCTAATTTGAGAAGTTTCAGTCATTCCATACATTATTTGCATCATGCAGGTCATCTATGACTAACATCAATGATTATGAATAATCAATTAGGAATAATCTACTTTTCAAAAACAAATAAACAAACAAAACAAGCCAATGAGATTCCTCATCCTTGAATCAATTCAATAGATGCTTTTGTTTGTTCTTGTTTTTTCCCTGTCACATTAGCACATGGTGTAGCCCTAATCATAGTTCAACTGTCTAAACGTAGTGTACTGTTGTTTTCCTAATTAAAACAAACATTGATCTCTATTTATGTTAAATACAAGTTTTCTTTTGTGGCAGCTTGTAAGCTGACGTCACTTTGGTTCCTTGAAGTGGAGCTGAATAAACCTTGAGAAGAGTCTCCTTCAATCTGCTGTTAGTAACTAACACACACACTCACTCACACCGAGACTCAATTACTGCCCAATTCCTTTCTTTATCATCTGTTACCGGCCTCTTTCAAAACGAAATCGAAAAGAGTCTAGAAGGCTACACGAAGTATTACTTGAAACAAAATCCCGTTGGAAATAAGTATTAGTATCGAAACTAAAGGTAAGTGTCCTCTTATTTCAAGGTGGGGGTAAAGAAGACGTTCTGTTATATCATAGAACAAGCGATGTAGCTGGCTTGATTTGTTTCTCGAGGCGAGCTGTAGTTTCTTTGCTTACTGCGTGTGTCCCTCAATCGTCAACTGCAGATTGATAGAAACTTCTCAAATGGATACAATGTTATTCTAAGCAATCGGCATGTGCGCCTTTACTGCATGGTAAAATAATAGACTACATCAAAGTTGTTTTCTAGATTAAACGGAGTGTTTTGTCTTGCTCAGATCAAGCTAGTTGTGACCTGATAGTCGGAATCGTCTTTGTGTCCTCTCTCGTGCGGTTTAATTGAACTGTTCTATTATTTTTTTTAAATACAAACTGTTTTATTTAGTTCAGGAAAACTTTTTTGAAGATCTTTTTACCCACTGATGTGTATAAGTTAGCTAGTATTTTTTTGTGCACATTTAAAGGAACGATGTGGGAGTCAATGAAGGTAGGGAGCACAAGCTACCTTTGGTCTATTTAGCTGTCCGTTCACAGACAGGGCAAAATCCGAGCCAGCTAATAGCTCTTCAATGCGAAAATAAAATAATTAGTAAGCATAAACATAAATACTTGATTTAACTATAGAACAGATTGTGTTATGGTTTGCCAGGTACAATTACATGTCTTATTAGTCAAATCAGTTTGATGTTTTTGTCGAGTTTCAAGGCTCTTTTTACAACTGGCTAAACGCTATCTTTGTTGCTTCCTCAAACAAGAAGCAGCTGCTGCCTGGCCGAGTTGTTGGAAATGTATCCCTTTGTGTATATTACAATATCCTCCATTTTTCTACCCTTCCAAACAACAAGCCTCTCGCCATCTTGGTTGATTTAAATTCCCCTAAGCACCCCACGCTCGGAGGAAACGGATCCATGTTTTACATCGAGAAAGTTTAAACTAGACTCGGGAAAGAAATGTAGACGATGACGTCATGTGAAGTTTAAGAGAAATGTAGGCAACGTTGGCCTATGGTTGGAAGGAGGAACAGTTTGCTGTTGCATTGGAAGAAGACTGGCGTCCAGCTACAATGTTACAGCGACATTATACAGCGTTGCAATAATCGGACACATGGTTTTTGAAAGCGCAAAACACACAAACGGCGTGTCTTAATAACGTAGTGGCAGGTGGAGATGGCATGCGAACTGCCCTTTTCACCTAGATTTCTTTCTCACTGGACTTGGTTAGGTATTTTCTACATGCACTTTTTTCTAGTTTATTAATGCCACTTTGATGAAGGTGTTATTCGTCACAACACTGTTATTCAATCACACGAATAGCACATAGTATGTGTTTTAAACGTTCAACCGCTGGAATTAGGCAATAGAGTGGCTAATCATAATCGATTAGAATAAATATGCTATATCAGAATAATGTTATGAGATATAGCCCAGTGTATCATCATGTTTTGTTGTTATTGCATTTTTTTAAAAATATTGTTTGATGGACTAATAGCCAAGTAGTCTAATACGTTTAGACATTGATCAACAGCTATGGATGTTTTTACAAATGCCATCTTTTAATTAGTCAAGCGAAGTGTTATTAGTATTTTCCCCTTTGCACTGTGGGAGTCGTTGACGCGTGTTTACAATTACAAGGCAAAGATTGTGTGCCTAGGCTTATCTACCGGTAATAACACAACGTTCACCTTAGATGACTATAGGTCTGGGCCTAATTGTCATGCCATAAGTGGTATGCGCTATTGAACAACATGTAGCCTAGTCGTTGTCCACAGTCTCGTCATTGTAAAGCTAATTTCTGAGAAGATGGCAGAGGTGTGACAGAGACATTAGGTGGTGATGACAGTGGACTGGCTTGAGTTTTTTATTACCATGCTATAACATGCCATGGGTTCATTTGTGTGTTTTGTTAAAGTTATAGCGGAGGAAAGATTTCAAACATAGGCTACCCAAAACAACAAACGGTCTAGTTTATCATCAAAGAATCTCCTGTCACACTAGAGAGTATACTCTCATCGCCAGTTTATCTTGTGAGCATCCATCCACCATATCCCTGTGTGATAGTCTTTAAAATGGATCTCAGTTGTCGTCTCACCAGCCATTGTTTTAAAGGAAAAACAACAATGATGCTATGTGATAGGGTATCTAATCGTTTCACCTCCCACCCTCTTTGTTTGGATATTTACTGCTGCAAAGCTGTAGTGCACAGGGGCAGATGCTTAGCCAAACATCCTTGCTGAGGGAGGCACGATGCCTTTTTCCTTCTGGGAATGGCTCCTCTCCTCTCCCTGTGCTGATGCGTCCACATGACAGCTGCTTGATTTCATGGAGCTGCTAAGAAGCCATTAGTGGTATCAGTGTATTGAAACGGAACAGTCTCTCCCATTTTTCCACCGCTATTACAAACGTCTATTGTTAGCTTCTTTTGTGTGTGTGTGTGTGTGTGTGTGTGTGTGTGTGTGTGCTGCAGCTGAACACACACAGCAGAACAGGGCAGAGGAGCACTAATATACTTGTGTTGCTGTGTGTTTCCCCATGATGCGAGTGAGAGAGAACAAATCTGTCAGGGCCTGTTTGTGATGTTGGTTTGAAATGGAAGCAAACTGTGCTACCTCAAGCACACTCAAATCAGGGATGTTTCCATGCCTGGCCAAGAGAAGTAAAACATTTTAACTGTAGTGCTCTACCTCTCTCTCTCTCTCTCTCTCTCTCTCTCTCTCTCTCTCTCTCTCTCTCTCTCTCTCTCTCTCTCTCTCTCTCCCCCCCTCTCTCTTTCTCTCGCTCTCTACCTTGCCTCCCCTCTCTCACTCTTTCCCCCCCACAGAATGTTGTTTTCTTTGCCAAGAGATAAAATGACTTCCGCTTGACTTGAACATTCAGGAATTAAAGATAGACATGTTTAAGCCCTATTTGCATGTCTACCCAACGCTGCACCAAACGGTTGCTATTGACTAAGCTGATTAGGAGAAATTAGGTTTAGGAGCCCCTGTGTCTGGGGGTGCTGAAACTGACAAAACTTGGACAGCTTTTCTACAGACAATCCCATATGCACACAAGTCTATTCTGTCTAATCCTGTACTATTGAAATTAGGGGCTAATAATGTTAGAGGAACGTGCCTGCTTTGGTGTACACCATTTTTTTGTCTTTTTGAAATGAGGTGAGGATGGCTATCCAGTCAACAATCAAGCAGTTTGTCACTATCTACGCTGCCACTCTTTGAATTGATCTTAAACACAATGCCCACACGGCTCTCACTGATTGCAGTGTACACTGAATCTGATTAGCATGCCATATTCCTATACTGCAGCTCCTTGTGCTAGTTTCAATGTTTTCCCTTCATTGTTTGTGAGACACTGTAATGAAGCATTTATTACTGTAACCCTAGAAACAAAGGCCTACATTGTTTGTTTCTGGCGTTGATTTCCTTGTTTATGTTGTTTTGTATGGCCTACACAGAGATTGATTAGCTTTTGTAAACAGATCTTATGTGTGGTGAGGGAACGAACAGTTGGGTAAAGTCTGTGAAATCTCTGCACTGTAGTGGTGGTGTGTTGTTCACACTCATTTTAAGTTTTCAACTCTAAAGATGAAGTAAGTCTGTTTTCGAGTTATGTGAAATTAATCAACCAGAGCCTAATTACCTAAAGCTGGATTGTCACTGAGTCATCCATCCCTGTGTTTACTTTAATCTTTCTCTCTCTCTCTCTCTCTCTCTCTCTCTCTCTCTCTCTCTCTCTCACACACCAATCTTCTCAGAAGTCAAGTACTAACTTTTATAAAAATGCGTGGGGAAATTGATGGTCCTTTAGGGATGCAGGAATTGGCTTAAAATCCGAAATGTTTAATTAGGCTACTGCTGATTATTATTGTTGGTTATTAAACCTTTGTTACTGTGCACGATAACTGTCAAGCCTGAAAATGTTACTTGCAGCAAGAGTAGCGAATACTCATTAGCGCAACTGTTGACAGAGGCCTATAAGTTAATTACAGTATGGCAAGTTTGTTAGGGCTCCTATGATCTACTTCACCTTCGCGTTGCTATTCTAGTAACACTGTACATTAAGTGGAATTAAAGTAGCGACATGCATTTTTGCATAGCCTAGCCTACATTATAGCACACACATCCATTTTACAAGCATGGTGGTAGTGTGCAAGATGAATGTCGGCAATATGCAAGAACATACTATGGGCATCTATGGTGGCCTGGTTCAGTTTGTGACATGAACTGAAAGTAACTGTGTCAAGGGGAGCATTACTGGTACAAGCAGATGTCAGTTCTACAGCAATCTGGCTTGTTTAACACGTACAAATAATCCATGTGTTATTGGTGCTTTCAGACTCCAAAAATAGCAGCATAAATGCCTTTTGTACAACTAGGTCACGCCAAGTTCACTTTGTTTATGAAATACCAACGACAAGGAGGCCATGTTTGGGAGAACGGGAGGCGATTAGCTGCTAAGGTCTTTCTTTTGTCCGTTTCCTGGGCTTCTTCCTATTTATCATTCAATGTGAGAATTTCCTTGATGAAACTCAAAAGTAATTTTTCCTGGTCTGTCTGTCTGTCAGGATGCTTGTTGTTCCACTGGCAAGGTGAAGAGGTTGATTTCTCCCTCAAGTAACGCCTCATTTTCAAAGTCCTTGAGTTCTGCAGAAAGTCTATAAAGGAGTAGGCTAGCCTGTCTGTCTGTCGATTCATTTTCCCTTCTTTGTACTGTATCATAAAACCTGCCAGTTTTCTCAAAACAATCACAAAGGGAAAACCAGGCCTATTGACTTGGTTTGTGAGGGTGTTTGAGGCAGATACAAAACCTGTCTTTAATTTCAGCTGTAGGCTATTGCTTACAGTAGCCAAGTATTAGGCCTTACAGTTTCCTTCCTTCTGTCCCGAATGAGCACACTTCAATCTAAGATGCTGAAAGCCCGATGAGAACTAAGGGCATCGGTTAGGCTAACTGATGTAGGAAATGAGCCAAGTATATGCTACAGAAGACTATCCTTTTCCCCCAAAACAACATGGTTCCATTCATAGCCTAGTAGTAGATTAGCTAGGCCTACTGCTTAACGCCAGCCGCTCTGTCTTGTCTGTAGCCACGCTAAACACGTATGGCATGATACCCTATGACAAAAGAGTCGGATAAACCACTCTGCTCAACATGAGTCCTTCAGAGTGGGTCCAAGGTTGATGCCTTCGAATGACATCATCTGAAGGAGTGTATATCCGAAGCTATGCGTAAGGAGCACTAGAGTGGCCACCGTTAGAAAGGGCTTGTTTTTAGTGGTCTTCACCAGCGAGCCGTCCATTTCCTTTTCCCTCCGGGAGATTGTCATATTGCCTGTGCGTGCCGTGGCTGGAATGCCTCAGTGATGGAGTCCCTGCCTACTGTGATAATGGGAACGGTGTTGGAAATACCAATCGTAG
This sequence comes from Brachymystax lenok tsinlingensis, assembly GCA_030435695.1. Taxonomy (NCBI): domain Eukaryota; kingdom Metazoa; phylum Chordata; class Actinopteri; order Salmoniformes; family Salmonidae; genus Brachymystax; species Brachymystax lenok. Next base: position 44,461,864 of record CM059814.1, read on the forward strand.
TATAGCCTAGCCTAGGCCCGTTTGGATGGCTTATCACCCGTTTACATTCTCTACTAAAATAGTGTGCAGCCTGCATGCTCTATTTGCGTATCCGCAGTATCTCTCACATGCTGGGAATTCTGAAGTGTTGTTGGCATTGCGGATAGAAATATCTTTGGATGTGGGAATGGGAATTGTGTAAGGTTTTATATTGTGGTGGTGCCGGGGACGGTCAATGTTGTTGATCATACTAGGACAGCTGGTTGCAGGATTGAGGAGCATGGAGTAGACCCTCGGTGGCTGTTAAAAGGAAACACGCACACACACAGGCACACACACACAGGCACACACACACAGGCACACACACACACTCTGAGGTTGCGCTTCAACAACCAACCTTTTATTTATTGATCGTCCAGAATTTAAAATCTGGTCACTGCTGCCACAAAGGCTTTTCATTTTAGCTGTGCTGGCAGACTGCTGCAACCTAGCCAGAATTTTAAATATTTAATTTTAACTGAGCGCCATAAGAACTGACAAGGATGTGGAGGGATGGGGGAAAGAAGGACTCTGTTCAGCAATGAAATAGCCTTGTTTTGTGTTGGTCAGCAGTAACCATACAGTGTAAGGTCTTCTTTGTACACCGTCCTGCTTGCATTTGTCCGAGTAGGGCAGGAGTAAAAAGAAGAGGCCTCAGGCCTAGGCTATATCCATGCAGTAGACAGATGCAGGACAGTTGCATATATCTGTTGTATTTTACTAGAGCTGATTCACAGATAATATGACTAATCTTCAGGGGCGTACTTAGTGATTTGGAGGCTCCAGGCAGGGGCCAGTCTTCGCACGCTCATCCAAATAATTCCAGCATCCGAACAGTGCACTGTGCCCCTGCCATCTTTCCTTCGATTCACAAGTGGATGAAACTATTTCACTGGAGAAAGCATCCGAGCGAGTGAAACAGCGCCCCTCTGTCTTACTATATGTAGCCCATGTATCTGATGCTGTCTGGCTAAAAAGAGTATCACATGCCATACTCTTTTTGGCCAGACAGCATCAGATACAAGGGCTATACATACATGTCCTCTGCCTTGGCGACGCTGGCAGTATTATCAGCAGCGCCTGTCTTTTTACTGAAGAAATACATATTGCATCCCCGTAGAGCCCTCAAACTCAACACTGGTTCTTGAAGCCAGTTCCACTGCTTTTATTTCATCGTACCCCTCTAGTCAGGGACTGATTTAGCCCTGGGACACCAGGTGTGTGCAATTAATTGTCAGGTAGAATAGAAAACCAGCAGGCTCTGGACCTAGTAGGGTAAAGTTGAATACCCAGGGCCAGGGCCTGGTTTTCTACTAAGCTAACATATGGAATTGTTTTAAGATGGCCATACCATTTGATTTGGAATTATAGGACACCTGTAGGTATCAAAAAATATATACCAAAATCTAGTAGTCCATAGAAACACGTTGAATATCAGATTCATACATAAAAAAACTGAATCAAAAGGAAGTATGTTTTGAAGTGTCTGTCCTATATATGAGAGATATAAGGAAGCTCAGGATTACATTATTTTTTTTTTTACTGTGGAATTACCTGTATACCTTTGACGTGGAAATGCCCTATTCACTTCCAAGTCCTGTGACACTTCTGTGGGTCGTAGCACAAAACAGAGAACACCATCGTGTTCGCGAGAGTCTTTCTATATTGAGGTCTACAGCCCAAAACGTTTGAATGCTACAGATATTTCCATGAGAATACAGATTTGTGGGATGTCTCATTGTCTGACAAACACCGCTGTTGCTCTGCCACCTTCCACTGCAGACGCGGAAGGCCGACATCGGCGGATGCGGTGGTTTGGGACAGAGCCCATGCAGATATCTCTAGCTTAAAGAGACACAGCGTGGGGGGGGGCCTCAAGCGGGGAAATTTGTAAAAAAAAAAAAGCATGTTTATTTTTTTATTATGCCAGTTCATGAGGCCACTTGATGATGATGTGAAGCCTGTAGCAATTGTCCCTTCAGCCTAATGGCAAGTCCGCCAGTGCTAAACTTGAAAAGATATTTGATATTGTCTTTTACTCATCTAGTAAAATGTAGCCTACAATATAGATTAGGCCTTTGCAGGTCGTGGTGATTTCAGCTTGACTCAGCCTACCTTGTAACAAAGCTGCTGCCTAAACATTCTCCTTATTGGATTAGTCATTACTGGACCCGGAGCTAACTGTCTGTTTTTAGAACGAGACGTCAGAACAGGAACTTCACCTCAGGAAGAGGGGGATTCAAGTAATCCACACTAGCATGACTAGCACAGACACACCGTGGAGTTATTCCGGGAATGGACGGATTCTATCTGTTCATTTGTATGTTCTACAATCTGTTCTCCATCAGGATTCGTCCGTCTTTTCCCATACGTGTGTGCAATAACTAAAAGACACTTAGCCTACAAGCAGTAAAAAGCATGGAACCACATGTAACAAGTCATTCATTAAAGGCCTGTGAGAAGGAAATGGAAAGTTGAAATTGTGCCACCATTTTCTCTCAGACCTCGTTCTCTTCCACAGATAGCCTAGACACATGCTGTGGTGATCTCTCCTCTAGTCTCAATGTGGCGGGAGTTGAAACAGAGAAACAGAGAAACCGTTCCTCTCTCGCTCCTCTCCTCCGTCTGCCCCAGAGTGGCCGTTGTTGTTCGCGGCCGCCATGAAAGGCTAGCTGCCTGCCTTGTGGCATTGTCCCTTTCTCTAAACGATGACACTGAGAGACAGCTGTAACGTGAGACGCCTCTACCCAAGCAGGCGCTTGGAGAGCGGACGGGGAGAAGCCTTTATCTCAGGCTGGGGGGCACTGACCTCTACTAGCTCTCAGGGCTGCATGGGAGCAGTGTCTGGAGTTAGTATCCACCCCCTACTAACTGAAACTCTTAGACTACATAATAACATCCATGAATTGGGCTGCAGTGTAGTCGGCCTTGTGGGCCTTGGTAGGATTGGTGTTGTGTGGTTGTTGTGTTGTGGTTTGAGTGTGTGCCTGTGTGGCAAGGTTGTATTTGTATGTGCGGGTATACTTGTGCGGGTGTGCTTGTGTTTGTCTGTGTGTGTGTGTGTGTCTTATGTTTGTTCAAAGATGGAAACATCCACACATCCCCCTGGCCTCCAGGCTATAGGGGCTAAATCCTCTGTGAGAGCTCCCGCGTGTAATCCAAATATTTAGAGCTAATTTAAGCATGGACCAGAAGCGGAAACAACATCTGTGTGTGTGTGTGTGTTTGTGTGTGTGTGTGTGTGTGTTTGTGTGTAATCTCAACACTGGGGGGAAATGAAAGCACTCAGTCACTCGCCTGTCAGAGCTCTTCACTCCCTCCAAACAGACACGCATGCGCACATGCGCACACATACACACACACATCTCCCTCAGGGTTTGACAGGATCGAGCCTTTATTGACTCCCTGATTGAGACAGGCGATTCAATTAATGGAAACTTTAACCACCGAAACACAGTAATACAGGAATCAAGACAGATGGACATCCTCTCATCTTTCCCCCTGTGCTTTATATTAGGTTGAATGTTAGCTTGTAGATTAACTTTGGCGGTCATCTTGTATTTTAAACTATCTCTTGTATGGAATACCATGTTGAGGCTGAGCTAGGCTAACAGGGAGAGTACAGAGAGAGGATTATTGCAGGGTATGAATGGTTGGTCGGTTTGTTGGTCGACCCAGAGCCGGCCGGGCGGGAGAGAGAGAGAGAGAGGGCGGTGGGTGGGAGAGGCGTGACAGCTGCGTTGGCGGCTGCTGTGAGTGACCTTCACGCGTCATCTTGGTAGATTGTCAAGGCTGTTGGGATGACACTGAGCCATGGAGCTCTGTTCTGCTCCGCCGGAGCGGCTGCGTTCTCTCATTCACTCACTCAGACAGATAGGGGTGCGCTCCGGGTACAAGTTACCCGTATGCACTTCTTCTCTAAATCGTAACTGTAACCATCAAGGCTCACCTTAGATCAGTGTCTACTCTAGAGGCAACTTCATCCTAATTCTTATGGTTAATTTATGTAGCCAAGTATCAATTTTATAGCATGTATGAATGAAGTCCCACAATAGTGAACGTGGGCTGGGTTCAGTCTGATGACACACAGTCACATCAGCGTGTCTTAAAGGCTCAGTGCAGTCACCAGTTTTATATATATTTCTACACTTGGAATAATGAGGTTGGAATAATACTGTGAAATGGTGAGAATTATGATAATGCTGTTTAAAAATACATTTCAGCCTGTTTTGGTATGATGGAGTTTTGGCCTTCCATGGTGACATCACCAGGCAGTAAATTAGTTAAAAGACCAATAAGAAAGAGAGTTCCGAGCTTCTCTGGGCTCCCGAGTGGCACAGTAGTCTAAGGCACTGCATCTCAGTGCAAGAGATGTCACTACAGTCCCTTGTTCAGATCCAGGCTATATCACATCCAGCTGTGATTGGGAGTCCCATAGGGCGGCGCACAATTGGCCAAGCGTCGTCCGGGTTTGGCTAAGGTAGACCGTCATTGTAAATAAGAATTTGTTCTTAACTGACTTGCCTAGTTAAATAAAGATTTTAAAAAAATCCCACTCAGACCACTCCCAGAGAGTCCTAGCAAAAAGTCATAGAAAATGCTCTTTGCTAAGAAGCTATTTTTGTTTATTTTTGACCATTTTAATTGAAAATAATTACAGTAAGTTACTTAATTGTTACCCAGAAATGATTTGATATTGAGATAAAAACGATTGCATTGGACCTTTAAGCCGAGGCCAGAGGCAGGTCCGTCCAATTAGCCGGTGAATGATAGCCCCATAGACTAAGTGGAGGGAGACGGAGAGAGGCTCCCCTCAGATTCATCATGATGCTACTGTAGGAATTGGCTCCTAGCCATATTGGGAGTAGCGTTACCAGGGCTGAATCATAAATGGCACACATACAGTACCATCACGCTCACACATACGCTCACACATACGCCCATGCGCTAACGTGTACACACGTGCACACACACACACACACACTGTTCGTGTTACATGATGACAGTCCCTCGAGGGTGTCCTCTCTCTTAAATCCCACAAATGTATTGTGTTTATGTTCGTTGCTTTTCAGCCAGTTCTTGTGCTTTACATTGTGTGGGATAACCCACTCCCCAGTAATGGGACTTGCTCCATCCGGTCTAGGAAGAAGGCATTTAATGGAATAGAACACACAGAGAGGCTCTTTTGAATAAGCTGAGAGAGAGGATCTGAATTGCACTTAGGCAAACGTTTCTGCACACGGATTCTTCTCCCTCCCCGCTTCCTCGTCTCTCCACCGAACAGACACTCACCTCTCGCCAGAGATTCCATGTTGTCAGCTTTCAGCTCCAGATCATGTAACGATAAAAGATACTGCCCCGTAGTTAAACAGTGCCAGTAAATCACACGCAAAAGAAAGCTGGGAGAAGCAGTATTTTTAAGCAGAGAGAGAGAAGGGGGAGAGAGAGAGAGAGAAGGGGGAGAGAGAGAGAGAGAAAGAGAGAGAGAGAGGGGCTCTTTGTGTTCTGTGTTCTGACTTTGTGCGACGAAGAGATGAATCACTGCTATTTAAGGGATCGGTTTCCTGCAACTGATTGTGTGACGACTCAGTGGTGGATAGATTGTCAAGACTTGCCTGTTTTGTTCCGGATGTTTCAGAAAAATGTCTGCGGCCAGTTCACAGTCAGTGCTCTCCATCCCTCCCTCCCTGGCCTGCGATATCACAGATGAGCCGGGAGAAAAAAGAAAAACACCTTTTAGCATGTCTGTCATTGAATGGCACTTTAGGAAGGCATTGCTAAGGTTTCTCCTCACTAAAGTTAAGCCTAAACTGCTAGATTTAACGTGACGGTTCTCTCCGCCAAAGGCACTATTCAATTCCAAGCCTCCAGGGCCACGTCACAGTGGTTGCCCCGGAGGCCTGGAATTGAAAAGCCTTGTTCTATGTGGACCTGTTGTTTTGTGCCTGCAGGCTTACAGAATGTTTAGGCCTAGTTAGATGCTGCTTGCTGTCGTTGTATTACTTATGACTGTGTTTGAGTAGAGCTTATGTAAGTGTTCTGGACCCATTGTCTTAGCAAATAGCTAGCGCGGCCGTGGCATCAGCAGCTGATGTCGGGTCAGTGTGTATTTCAAATACCCAGGCTGGCGAAAAACGGTGTGAGGTATATAGCTTCAAATCTCGCCACTGTCATTACAGCACTCTTTGGCTGGGGGAATCATTTCAGCATCGCGCCCTCTCTGAGGGAACATCCTTTAATCATAGCTCTAATAGGCCTTTATGAAGACTCTACAGATGAATTCCCTCAGTCGGCCCGGCACGGTGTGTTATCACTACGGAGATGTGTAATCAAGGTGATGTGTGTGTGCGTGTGTGTGTGTGTGAGAGAGATCAGACGGCCAGATCAGACCTGTGGATGACGAGGAGGAGTCGTTATCGCTATCGCTAGATCATGTCGTTATTATAGACAGGCACTCTAGTTAATACAGTTTATTTCCTGTGGAGATTTCAGCCGTGTGTGTTTCTGTGTGCTATAGAGTGTCCGGGTGAGTATCTGTACCAGAATGACCAATGACACCACTAGCGGGGCTGCAGTGAGACACACAGGCTGAGAAAGCTCCCTCCTCTGTGCTCCAAGGAGACAGATAGATCAGAGACAGTGTAACACTGAGGGGTGTGAGAACACTTAGAAGGGCTGGTCCTCTCTCTTAGCAAGAACTGAACATATGACCTTCCTCCCACCAAAAGCCCCAATGTCTGGCTTTCATTCTAACAGGTTAAGCAGGAAAAATGTATGAGTGTGTGTTGTGTGGCGGTTTTTGTGTTCGCAGGCCTGCTGTGCCTGCGACAGAGAGAGAGAGAGTGTGTGTGTGTGTGTGTTAGATCTGCTCTGCTTATGCTCAGTGCCAGCTCCTAGCTGTGTCTCAAAACGTCATGTCCTTTTGTTTGATCTGTCAGTTGACCACAGCAGCGCACAGAGCTTTGATATCGATGTATGTTGGAAATGAATGAGGTATTCCCCCTCAGGGCCCAAACTGGTCGCCATTAGCGTTTAGATTGTATTTCTCATGGAGAACAGATGAAATGAACGGCGTCATACAGAAGAGATACCAGTGTATAAATGGATTAACCTGACTGTTGTCCTCTTTTTTTCTCTCAGGTGTTAGAGCAGTGATGTCGCAGAGCTGAAGACATTTCCTATCAGTGAGTACGGACTCTTATCATCTTTCTATCATCTCTGAACGACTGTCAACCCTGTATGTTGTTATGGGAGAAGCTTTTGAAATAATTTTTGCTCAACTTGTCATCAACAATATTTGTTTGGCGTAGAGGAGAGTTCGCAGACTCCTTCGATTCCAGGCTTAATTAGATTTCATTCTTTCGACACGAGAGGATTTTCTCCCCCAATTAAATTTAACAAGGGCTCCTTGAAAAAGCAGTTGTTCTGATTACATTACAAATTCAGAGTTTCATTCAGTGAATCGTGCAATTAATTACATTTCTCTCCATTTTGATCAGAACATTTTTGTAGGCGAGGGAAACATGCGAATTAACCATCATCAGTGTTTGTGATCTGTTGCAGTAACATTGAATCTAAACAGTTATTACAGTATCTGTGTATGTAGCCTAACATTGAATTTTAATTGTTAGGCCTATCAGTTGGAGTCAAACTGAATCATGTTCCTCAACAATAGAGTGGATTAAATTGGTTGGGTGGTTAGCTGTTTCTCACCCTCTCTTCTGTGGCTCATCTGTTTAGCTCTGCTTATCTCTCTCTCTCTCTCTCTCTCTCTCTCTCTCTCTCTCTCTCTCTCTCTCTCTTATATATATATATATATATATATATATATATATATATACTGCTCAAAAAAATAAAGGGAACACTTAAACAACACAATGTAACTCCAAGTCAATCACACTTCTGTGAAATCAAACTGTCCACTTAGGAAGCAACACTGATTGACAATAAATTTCACATGCTGTTGTGCAAATGGAATAGACAACAGGTGGAAATTATAGGCAATTAGCAAGACCCCCAATAAAGGAGTGGTTCTGAAGGTGGTGACCACAGACCACTTCTCAGTTCCTATGCTTCCTGGCTGATGTTTTGGTCACTTTTGAATGCTGGCGGTGCTTTCACTCTAGTGGTAGCATGAGACGGAGTCTACAACCCACACAAGTGGCTCAGGTAGTGCAGCTCATCCAGGATGGCACATCAATGCGAGCTGTGGCAAGAAGGTTTGCTGTGTCTGTCAGCGTAGTGTCCAGAGCATGGAGGCGCTACCAGGAGACAGGCCAGTACATCAGGAGACGTGGAGGAGGCCGTGGGAGGGCAACAACCCAGCAGCAGGACCACTACCTCCGCCTTTGTGCAAGGAGGAGCACTGCCAGAGCCCTGCAAAATGACCTCCAGCAGGCCACAAATGTGCATGTGTCTGCTCAAACGGTCAGAAACAGACTCCATGAGGGTGGTATGAGGGCCCAACGTCCACAGGTGGGGGTTGTGCTTACAGCCCAACACCGTGGAGGACGTTTGGCATTTGCCAGAGAACACCAAGATTGGCAAATTCGCCACTGGCGCCCTGTGCTCTTCACAGATGAAAGCAGGTTCACACTGAGCACGTGACAGACGTGACAGAATCTGGAGACGCCGTGGAGAACGTTCTGCTGCCTGCAACATCCTCCAGCATGACCGGTTTGGCGGTGGGTCAGTCATGGTGTGGGGTGGCATTTCTTTGGGGGGCCGCACAGCCCTCCATGTGCTCGCCAGAGGTAGCCTGACTGCCATTAGGTACCGAGATGAGATCCTCAGACCCCTTGTGAGACCATATGCTGGTGCGGTTGGCCCTGGGTTCCTCCTAATGCAAGACAATGCTAGACCTCATGTGGCTGGAGTGTGTCAGCAGTTCCTGCAAGAGGAAGGCATTGATGCTAAGGACTGGCCCGCCCGTTCCCCAGACCTGAATCCAATTGAGCACATCTGGGACATCATGTCTCGCTCCATCCACCAACGCCACGTTGCACCACAGACTGTCCAGGAGTTGGCGGATGCTTTAGTCCAGGTCTGGGAGGAGATCCCTCAGGAGACCATCCGCCACCTCATCAGGAGCATGCCCAGGCGTTGTAGGGAGGTCATTCAGCAGCTACTCCCTCCGCAAGGCAATCAAACAAGCTAAGCGTCAATATAGAGACAAAGTAGAGTCACAATTCAATGGCTCAGACACAAGAGGAATGTGGCAGGGTCTACAGTCAATCACGGACTACAAAAAGAAAACCAGCCCCGTCGCGGACCATGACGTCCTGCTCCCAGACAAACTAAACAACTTCTTTGCTCGCTTTGAGGACAATACAGTGCCACCGACACGGCCCGCTACCAAAACCTGCGGGCTCACCTTCACCGCAGCCAATGTGAGAAAAACATTTAAATGTGTTAACCCTCGCAAGGCTGCCGGCCCAGATGGCATCCCTGGCCGTGTCCTCAGAGCATGCGCAGACCAGCTGGCTGGTGTGTTTACGGACATATTCAATCAGTCCCTATCCCAGTCTGCTGTTCCCACATGCTTCAAGAGGGCCACCATTGTTCCTGTTCCCAAGAAAGCTAAGGTGACTGAGCTAAATGACTATCGCCCGTAGCACTCACTTCCGTCATCATGAAGTGCTTTGAGAGATTAGTCAAGGATCATATCACCTCCATCCTGCCAGACACCCTGGACCCACTCCAATTTGCTTACCGTCCCAATAGGTCCACAGACAACGCAATCGCAATCACACTGCATACTGCCCTAACCCATCTGGACAAGAGGAATACTTATGTAAGAATGCTGTTCATCGACTACAGCTCAGCATTTAACACCATAGTTCCCTCCAAGCTCGTCATTAAGCTCGAGACCCTGGGTCTCGACTCCAGCCCTGTGCAACTGGGTCCTGGACTTCCTGACGGGCGGTCCCAGGTGGTGAGGGTAGGAAACAACATCTCCACCCCGCTGATCCTCAACACTGGGGCCCCACAAGGTGCGTTCTCAGCCCTCTCCTGTACTCCCTGTTTACCCATGACTGCGTAGCCAAGCACGCATCCAACTCAATCATCAAGTTTGCTGACGACACTACAGTGGTAGGCTTGATTACCAACAACGACGAGAGACGGCCTACAGAGAGGAGGTGAGGGCCCTCGGAGTGTGGTGTCAGGAAAATAACCTCTCACTCAATGTCAACAAAACAAAGGAGATGATCGTGGACTTCAGGAAACAGGAGAGGGAGCACCCTATCCACATCGAGGGGACAGTAGTGGAGAAGGTGGAAAGTTTTAAGTTCCTCGGCGTACACATCACGGACAAACTGAATTGGTCCACCCACACAGACAGCGTGGTAAAGAAGGCGCAACAGCGCCTCTTCAACCTCAGGAGGCTGAAGAAATTTGGCTTGTCACCAAAATCACTCACAAACTTTTACAGATGCACAATCGAGAGCATCCTGTCGGGCTGTATCACCGCCTGGTACGGCAACTGCTCCGCCCACAACCGTAAGGCTCTCCAGAGGGTAGTGAGGACTGCACAACGCATCACCGGGTTAAACTACCTGCACTCCAGGACACCTACACCACCCGATGTCACAGAAAGGCCAAAAAGATCATCAAGGACAACAACCACCCGAGCCACTGCCTGTTCACCCCGCTATCATCCAGAAGGCGAGGTCAGTACAGGTGCATCAAAGCTGGGACCGAGAGACTGAAAAACAGCTTCTACCTCAAGGCCATCAGACTGTTAAACAGCCATCACTAACATTGAGTGGCTGCTGCCAACATACTGACTTAAATCTCTAGCCACTTTATACATAGGAATTGGATGTAACAAATGTATCACTAGCCACTTTAAACAATTTTGTATATAATGTTTACGTATCCGACATACTCATATCAAATGTATACACTGTACTCTAAACCATCTACTGTATCTTGCCTATGCCGTTCGGTCATCGACCCAAATCTCTAGCCACTTTAATAATTATAATTGGATGAAATAATGTATCACTAGCCACTTTAAACAATGCCATTTATATAATGTTTACATATCCTACATTACTCATCTCATATATATGTGTATATACTGTACTCCATACCATCTACTGCATCTTGCCTATGCCGGTCAGCCATCGCTCATCCATGTATTTATATGTACATACTCGTATTCATTCCTTTACTCTTGTGTGTATAAGGTAGTTGTTGTGAATTTGTTAGATTACTTGTTAGATACTACTGCATGGTCGGAACTAGAAGCACAAGCATTTCGCTACACTCGCATTAACATCTGCTAACCATGTGTATGTGACAAATAAAATTTGATTTGATTTGATTTGATTTGATTCAGGCACGTGGAGGCCACACACACTACTGAGCCTCATTTTGACTTGTTTTAAGGACATTACATCAAAGTTGGATCAGGCTGTAGTGTGGTTTTCCACTTTAATTTTGAGTGTGACTCCAAATCCAGACCTCCATGGGTTGATAAATTTGATTTCCATTGATAATTTTTGTGTGATTTTGTTGTCAGCACATTCAACTATGTAAAGAAAAAAGTATTTAATAAGATTATTTCATTCATTCAGATCTATGATGTGTTATTTTAGTGTTCCCTTTATTTTTTTGAGCAGTGTATATATATATATATATATATATATATTACCACTAGCTCTACTCCCTCAAGGTTTCACCAAGCAGACAAAGATGACGGTTTTAGCCCTCCGACAATGACTTGCACTTTTCTCCCTTTCTCACTTTATGGCTTTGTGCTGATGAGTGTGTCACCAGATCTAATCTCACACTTTAGAAATCAGCTTTATCTCTTATGCAGCTCAGCTGAGGTGAGGTGAGCGTACCAATGAGAGTTAGGTGTGTTTATGCATTTTGCGGTAGGTCTATTCAGCAGATAAACAAATCTAAGGGGAACGGTTCTCCTCCTAAATGTGCTTTTCAAGGTGATGTTTGCTTGACGTACAATACACTTGATTTGAGAATCACCTGCATTGCAAATAGTAAGTTACACATTCTGAACCGGTGCTGGGCCTTTACCTATTACATATCATGTAACCTATTATTGATAGCTGTCTGCTATCAGTCATGATATTGACGGCTTCATTTGAAATTGATTTCCTGGAAATGTAGGGCTGGATAACGGGTGAAAGGCAAACCGCTCTGGTGGCTGTGATGATTTGCTCACTGTTGAACACTGCAGTGAAATGTTCACCTATCAGTCTCTAGTGATCGTACAGTATTTCTGTCTGTTTCTTCTTCCATTAGTCCATAGAAAACATGGACTAATGAGAGAGGGTTGTATAGTATTGTTTAGAGAGTTTACAAAGGGATGGCAAAGTACACAATGTGTGTGTTTACGTGTGTACAAGCCTGTGAGTGGCGGTCGATGCCGTTTAAGATGATGGAGGATGATACATTGTTTTTAATGAACATGGCCTTATTTCTATTACAGCATATTGGATGACTGTCAATCATACAATAGGTTGAGGCTACTGCACAATGCTACATTTTCCCCTGTACCCGTCATGGGGTTGCTACAACCTAGCCTATGAGTGAACATTTTCAGTGTAGGTGCACAGGTCGGGGGAATTTTTAGCAAACTCTTGCCTGCGTCTAGCTGATCTAGAGTGTAATCATTAGTCCAACAGTTGCAAATGAGAGTTGTAGCGTTAGTAAACCCTGCTACAATCATGCAGTACAGTGTACAGTCAGCAGAAAGCAGTTCATTGTTACATTGGCGGGCCATGGTGGCAATAAATTAATAAAACCAGAAACTTACTTTGACTTGGAAGAGTTCCAGTGTTGGATAGCCATAGCCAGCTAGCTAACATAGCATCCCTCTGCTTGAACCAGGTGTTTGAGTAGGCTAAACTAGCTAGCTGCATTCGATGCTAGCTAAGGGAAAGTGAAAAAATATATACTATGAAATATAGCTAGCTCTCTCTCTCTCTCTTGCTTCTCCTTCATTTTGGAAGAAGGAGGAGGGCGGAAGCTAGCTGTCCTCCGGGCTACACCATGGTGCTACACTACAGAGTGCTGTTGAGGCTACTATAGACCTTCATTGCAAAACAGTGTGTTTTCATCAATTATTTGGTGAGGTGAATATATTTACTATAGTTTTATCTAAAAAGGATAACTTGTTTAATGTTTCACTTTTTATTTTTATGAAATTCACTGAGGAGGATGTTCCTCCCCTTCCTCCTCTGAGGAGCCTCCACTGAGGCTTGTGTATGTGTACACATGTATGCAAGGGTGTGAAAAGGACAAATTTTAAGAGTAGATCGTTTTTCTTTGTTATGTGTTTGGCATTCTCTCTTTGTTTTGCCACCAGCAGAGGCTAACCCATGATCGGGAGAGCGAGGTACTTAGAAGTGTGTTTATTTGTGTGTGTGTGTGTGTGTGTGTGTGTGAGAGAAAGGTGAGAAGTCAGCCTTAATAACTAGCTGATGTTCCTGAACACACTTCCCTCCCTTAGATGTACAGTGTGTTCTCAGTATAGTCCGTGGCCTGACAGACTGCTAGGGCTATGGAAGAAGATGGTACCACTAAATACTAGAGCTGACTAGTACTGGGCTGAAAGGATGGAGGGAGAGCCAGGAGGAAAGAGAGAGAGGAGGGGGCGAAGAGAGGGCGAGAGACAGGTGGGAGAGAGAGAAGACTGAACATGAGGAATGAGTCGGGACTGAGTCGCAATGCTTTATGCTATGAAAAACGTCAGATGATTTTAGTTCATTTGTGTGGTTGTATTTTGTCTTTTAAGTTAGTTGGGTTTGGTTATACTTGATGCAATATTGTACTGTCTACAATAACTAATACAAGCTATTAGTAAGAGCTGTGGCAGTCGTCTTGCCTTCAGCCTGTATGTTTACTGATTACATCATCAACATATGAAGCAGCACTTTAGACCGTGGAATTCAGCTTTATTCAGCTTTCCCAGGAATGTTGTAAGAGCTGCCGTTTCACTCTTTAGACTGTGTGTATGAGAGAGAGAGAGAGAGAGAGAGAGAGAGAGAGAGAGAGAGAGAGAGAGAGAGAGAGAGAGAGAATGCATGCAGGCTATCTGTACTTAAGCCAAGGTGCTGCGTCGAGGAGCAGTAATGCCTACACAGCCCCATCTGCTTTATCCAGCTTGAAATGCAATGCCTTTTAATGACAAATACGAATCACAGAGAGGTGTCGAGAGGGAGAGGAGAGAGAGGGGGAAGGAGAGAGGAAAAACATCTCGAAGGTCAGGAGCAGCGGGCGGCCGTAGGCGAGACACGTGAGGCTGAGATTGTCTTGCGTCAGCCCCACAGCACTCTGTGTGTGTGTTTGTAATGTGTGTGTGTCTCATCTCCTGTTGGGCCAGCATTTCCATTCCACTCCCCCGGTGTACAGCAGGACAGCTAGGCAGCATTTCCATTCCTAGTATCTAGTCCTGCTAAAGAAGGATTGCAGATGACCGGGTGTTACTACACTGTACTGCAGGGATCATCAACTAGATTCAGCCGCAAGACGTTTTTTTTTTCTTGAGAGGGGGGTCGGAACATAATTACAAATCATTTGTAGACTGCAACTTGAATCCCAAACGGATATAATATTTGACTAAAACATAACCATTTCAAACCTTGCTTAAGTTTGTATACGATCACGGGTCTCTCTATTATGCATGGGAATACTTGGGAACAGATTTCTTAAATGAAAATCACTGATTTCACAGTGTTTCTACAGTCTTTTATTTCCAAAAATGAAAATTGAAATGAAAATAAAACCTATTGTTTTTCTCGGAAAGCTTGGGGAACCAAGTAAAACCAACCGCAGGCCAAATCCGGCCCGCGGCCGCCAGTTAGGGAACCCTGCTGCACTGTGTTGTCCATGCAACCAGGAAGTACCAAGGCTGTGCCACTACTTTACTTCGTATTTTTAAACCATCAGGGCAGAGTTGGCATGCGCACGTGCGTGAATGTTTCTGTGTCTGTGTGCGTGCGTCTGTGTGTGTGTGTCGTGTTGATAGAGGGTTAGGGATAACACGGCTGCTAACAATGAGAGCATTAGTGAGTTGAATTGAAACCGTGTTGTAGGAGAAGCACTCACACTGTGAGGCCTATATATTTTGTTACGAGCCTTTTGTCACAGCAAAGGGGAAAAGGAGTGCATTTACTTTAGCCTGCTGGAGAATGGATCTAAGACAGTTCAACTAGCAGCCTAAAGCATTCTGACACAGCCAGGGTGTTCACAGATTGAAGTGCTACTATCTGCTAGAACCGCCATCTCTGAGTTTTTCTTATGAGTTTTCATATCTGTTACAGGAGCTTTTAGAAGTATACTAAGTTAAATACAGTAATTGCACTCACACCATACCCCCCCATCCAACACACACTCACACCATACCCCCATCCAACACACACTCACACCATACCCCCCCATCCAACACACACTCACACCATACCCCCATCCAACACACACTCACACCATACCCCCCATCCAACACACACTCACACCATACCCCAACCCCCATCCAACACACACTCACACCATACCCCCATCCAACACACACTCACACCATACCCCATCCAACACACACTCACACCATACCCCCATCCAACACACACTCACACCATACCCCCATCCAACACACACTCACACCATACACCCCCCATCCAACACACACTCACACCATACACCCCCACCATCCAACACACATTCACACCATACACCCCCATCCAACACACTCTCACCATACACCCCCATCCAACACACACTCACACCATACACCCCATCCAACACACACTCACACCATACACCCCCATCCAACACACACTCACATCATACAACCCCATCCAACACACACTCACACCATACACCCCCATCCAACACACACTCACATCATACAACCCCCATCCAACACACACTCACCCAAAACACCCCCATCCAACACACACTCACACCATACACCCCCCATCCAACACACACTCACGCCATACACCCCCATCCAACACACACTCACACCATACACCCCCCATCCAACACACACTCACATCATACAACCCCATCCAACACACACTCACCCAAAACACCCCCTCATCCAACACACACTCACACCATACACCCCCCCCATCCAACACACACTCACGCCATACACCCCCATCCAACACACACTCACACCATACACCCCCATCCAACACACACTCACATCATACACCCCCATCCAACACACACTCACCCAAAACACCCCCCATCCAACACACACTCACACCATGCACCCCCATCCAACACACACTCACACCATACACCCCCATCCAACACACACTCACGCCATACACCCCCATCCAACACACACTCACACCATACAACCCCATCCAACACACACTCAACACCCCCATCCAACACACACACCATACACCCCCATCCAACACACACTCACGCCATACACCCCCATCCAACACACACTCACACTCACGCCATACACTCCCCATCCAACACACACTCACACTCACACCATACACCCCCATCCAACACACACTCACACCATACACCCCCATCCAACACACACTCACATCATACACCCCCATCCAACACACACTCACATCATACACCCATCCAACACACACTCACATCATACACCCCATCCAACACACACTCACATCATACACCCCATCCAACACACACTCACATCATACACCCCATCCAACACACACTCACATCATACACCCCCATCCAACACACACTCACATCATACACCCTCCATCCAACACACACTCACATCATACACCCCATCCAACACACACTCACATCAACACCACCATCCAACACACACTCACATCATACACCCCCCCATCCAACACACACTCACATCATACACCCCCATCCAACACACACTCACATCATACACCCCCATCCAACACACACTCACACCATACACCCCCATCCAACACACACTCACATCATACAACCCCATCCAACACACACTCACCCAAAACACCCCCATCCAACACACACTCACACCATACACCCCCCATCCAACACACACTCACGCCATACACCCCTCCCATCCAACACACACTCACACCATACACCCCCCATCCAACACACACTCACATCATACAACCCCCATCCAACACACACTCACCCAAAACACCCCCCATCCAACACACACTCACACCATACACCCCCATCCAACACACACTCACGCCATACACCCCCATCCAACACACACTCACACCATACACCCCCATCCAACACACACTCACATCATACACCCCCTCATCCAACACACACTCACCCAAAACACCCCCATCCAACACACACTCACACCATGCACCCCCATCCAACACACACTCACACCATACACCCCCATCCAACACACACTCACGCCATACACCCCCATCCAACACACACTCACACCATACAACCCCCATCCAACACACACTCAACACCCCATCCAACACACACACCATACACCCCCAGCCAACACACACTCACGCCATACACCCCCATCCAACACACACTCACACTCACGCCATACACTCCCCATCCAACACACACTCACACTCACACCATACACCCCCCCATCCAACACACACTCACACCATACACCCCCCATCCAACACACACTCACATCATACACCCCCATCCAACACACACTCACATCATACACCCCCATCCAACACACACTCACATCATACACCCCATCCAACACACACTCACATCATACACCCCCATCCAACACACACTCACATCATACACCCCATCCAACACACACTCACATCATACACCCCCATCCAACACACACTCACATCATACACCCCCATCCAACACACACTCACATCATACACCCCCATCCAACACACACTCACATCAACACCACCATCCAACACACACTCACATCATACACCCCCATCCAACACACACTCACATCATACACCCCCATCCAACACACACTCACATCATACACCCCCATCCAACACACACTCACATCATACACCCCCATCCAACACACACTCACATCATACACCCCCATCCAACACACACTCACATCAACACCACCATCCAACACACACTCACATCATACACCCCCATCCAACACACACTCACATCATACACCCCCATCCAACACACACTCACACCATACACCCCCCATCCAACACACACTCACATCATACATCCCCCATCCAACACACACTCACCCAAAACACCCCCATCCAACACACACTCACACCATACACCCCCCATCCAACACACACTCACGCCATACACCCCCATCCAACACACACTCACACCATACACCCCCATCCAACACACACTCACATCATACACCCCATCCAACACACACTCACCCAAAACACCCCCATCCAACACACACTCACACCATGCACCCCCATCCAACACACACTCACACCATACACCCCCATCCAACACACACTCACGCCATACACCCCATCCAACACACACTCACACCATACAACCCCATCCAACACACACTCAACACCCCATCCAACACACACACCATACACCCCATCCAACACACACTCACGCCATACACCCCCATCCAACACACACTCACACCATACACCCCCATCCAACACACACTCACATCATACAACCCCATCCAACACACACTCACCCAAAACACCCCCCCATCCAACACACACTCACACCATACACCCCCATCCAACACACACTCACGCCATACACCCCCATCCAACACACACTCACACCATACACCCCCATCCAACACACACTCACATCATACACCCTCTCATCCAACACACACTCACCCAAAACACCCCCATCCAACACACACTCACACCATGCACCCCCATCCAACACACACTCACACCATACACCCCCATCCAACACACACTCACGCCATACACCCCCATCCAACACACACTCACACCATACAACCCCATCCAACACACACTCAACACCCCATCCAACACACACACCATACACCCCCATCCAACACACACTCACGCCATACACCCCCATCCAACACACACTCACACTCACGCCATACACTCCCCATCCAACACACACTCACACTCACACCATACACCCCCATCCAACACACACTCACACCATACACCCCCATCCAACACACACTCACATCATACACCCCATCCAACACACACTCACATCATACACCCCATCCAACACACACTCACATCATACACCCCATCCAACACACACTCACATCATACACCCTCATCCAACACACACTCACATCATACACCCCCATCCAACACACACTCACATCATACACCCCCATCCAACACACACTCACATCATACACCCCCATCCAACACACACTCACATCATACACCCCATCCAACACACACTCACATCATACACCCCCATCCAACACACACTCACATCATACACCCCCATCCAACACACACTCACATCAACACCACCATCCAACACACACTCACATCATACACCCCCATCCAACACACACTCACATCATACACCCCCATCCAACACACACTCACATCATACACCCCCATCCAACACACACTCACACCATACACCCCCCCATCCAACACACACTCACACCATACACCCCCCATCCAACACACACTCACATCATACACCCCCATCCAACACACACTCACATCATACACCCCCATCCAACACACACTCACATCATACACCCCCATCCAACACACACTCACATCATACACCCCCATCCAACACACACTCACATCATACACCCCCATCCAACACACACTCACACACACTAGTAGCAGTAATAGGTACTTTACTACACTACTGCCACGTCCTCTCTATATCTCTCCAATGTTGTGTCTCACTAAATAAGACTTAAGCCCTGGTACTAATTCCCCTTCCCAAACAGCCCCCATCAGTCACGCCCCAGTGAAGGGCAAGTACACAGGACCATGCTGTTCTTTTAAAGGCCCTGGTCCCCAATGCCATGAATCAGGGCTTTCACACCGGGACAGCGACCGGGAGGGAGCTCCAATCTGCTGAGTGACTGGCTGCCGGTAGAGCCACTCAGCCTATCCAGATTGAGATGGACTATTTTGAATGGAGGGCCTAGACAAACAGGGCTAGAAGCTGAAGGCTTTAGGGTGTTTGGATTTTTACTGTGTCACTCAGGGGTGCAGCGGGGGTCACTAGGGGTGTGTGTACGCATGCGTTTGTGTGGAGATGGCGAGGTTGGGTTTACCAGGCTGTGTGTGTGTGTGAGGATGTCAGGCAGGCCCCTCCCTGGAGAATTAACCCAGAGGGGGTCAGCTAGGGGCTAGAGGGGTAAAGAGAGGTCCCTCAGAAACACCACTAAATGGATCCCACTGTATACCGTTAACCCCTTGCAGCCATCTGCCAGCACATTATAGGAGAGGTGCTGCTGTCCAAAACCACTCTGGTTTATTAGTCTCTCTCTCTCTGCTGGTTACACATGGCTGAAGGAATGGCCTACCCAGATTTTACCTGCTACCCTCTCTCTCTCTCTCTCTCTCTCTCTCTCTCTCTCTCTCTCTCTCTTGAGAGCTTATGCAGGTGTAGTTACGTTGTGGTGGGGGGTGTTGATCCTGTTGGGGGTCCATGCTGAGGGAGTTGGAGTTGTAAGTCCCTGTAAGGGCCAGAAAAGCCCACTTGCGGTGCCAGGAGCCCCGCGCCAATGGCTCCCAGGGAGAGATCATTACTGTATTTGTGTAGTCACACTCCTCACTGAGAGAGAGAGTCACACAGAGCACTGGTGAAACTGTGAGGAGCCGGAGCCTCAGGGAAGTCATTACGGCTCTATCTCAGAGCTGGGAGAGGAGGCTCCCCCCAGCTGCTCTGGGGCATTGCACATAAATAAGGAAGTAAAGAAAGGAATGGAATCGATGATGAGACTGAATCAGGCTGTTTTGCCTAGTGAGTGAAAGGTTAGGCAGGGCGTGTGTGTGTGTGTGTGTGTGTGTGTGTGTGTGTGTGCAGATGGCCAGGCAAGAACCCACTGAATGGGCCTCGCATTTCATTTGGTAGTTAGAGCCCCAGCTGCCTTTCTCTCTTTCATCCCTGAGAGACCCGAGAAGGAAAGAGACAGAGAGAGAGAAAAGGGGAATATTTTTCTATTCTATTTCCTCTCAGGGCGAGCCACACACACACACACACACACACACACACTCTCAGCAGCGCGAGGGGATGAAATGTCTCTTATCCAAGCCGCGTGCCCCCGAGCTACGGTAATTGCAGGTGAAATTCAGCTTCCTCTTTATAATGCCATCTCTCTCTCCCTCCCTCCCTGCCACTGAGTCTCTCTCAGAAGTGTGTGAATCCCTCAGTCCCTGACGCGTCGCCAACCCCCGAGACACTCCCACAATGCACAGCGGAGATGGTTGCCCAGTGATATCAGTAGTGCTGAGGGGGAGGGGGCCGGCTGCTGCTTAGGAGAGGAACGGCACAGAGACCGTGTGTGTGTGTGTGTGTGTATAATATTCTTAGAGGGTGTGTGTGTGTGAAAGAGAGAGTGTTTGTGCGTGTATGTGCAATATTCTTAGAATGTGTGTGTGTGCGCGTGTGTACACCGTCAGCAGAGCTCGACTTAGAGGTGACACCAAGGTGAACGCGGCGTGTGGAATGCTCTCTCGACTCGGCAGGCAGCAAATGGCTCGGTGGCAGATGGAGTCTTTGTCAGGGAAGAGAAATGGCAGCTCCGGAACGTCAGAGAACCATCCCCCTCCTGACCCCCTCCCTCCTCCCTGCCTTTACACACACACACGCACGCAGGCAGGCACACGCGCACACACACACACCTCATCATATCCCTCAGTGTTTCTCTCTCGGCTGACGGGCGGTGACCTTCCTCCTCTAGGGTTCCCTCGCTGTTTGATCAATTATCCCTCTCCCATTGTTTACCAGGAGGCAAGAGAGGCCTTAAAATGGCCACTGTCAGGTGGAAGGATAGATTTCCCAGACAGGGAGGGAGGCAGGCAGGGAGGGAAAGAGACACCAGCGCTGTGAAGAAGCACGGCTGGAGGCTGGGGAGGAGGAGAGAGGAGGGAGGAGCAGCTAGCCTGTTGTAGCCCTCTATACAGCAGCCATGATTACATGATTACATGACATTAGCTACGAGTGAAGCCTACAGTCTGATACTGGTGGGTTTGATGTATATTTATGAGCAAATGTCAGGTGATTGGTAGCGAGAGGGTTAGGAGACTGACAAAATGTCTGGATTATCTGTTATACTTGTCATCACAATTATATTTTTAGCGTTTGTTTATCACACAATTCCTGGTAAAAGCTGTCTCTAGCAGCGTCTTTGAGTCGGAAACGAGTATTGACACTACCCCGCAGTCCCTTTACGACGGATGTAAAACCATTTTTTGTTTTTGTTTTTTTTAAACGTTCCACCCACCGTTGTTTTACCCGCTGACCCTCTGACGCTAACGGACACGTCCAGAATGCCATAACACCTCCGTATTTTCAGCAATCATTATTTTCAGCATCGAAGGAGAAGTGGAGAGTGAGAAGAAAGAGGAGGGATACGGGGAAAGGTCAGGAGGCAAAGAGAAAAAAGAACAGGGTGAACAAATGATGCTCTAAGCGAATGACACTCAGAGGTCCCGGTGGTTTAATATGTACGTGTTGCAGGTTTGATGGCTGCTTTCATTAGGTCCGCTCATTGTTATGCATAGATTGTTCTCCTGCAGCAAAATGAATATTGCATTCACTCGGGCTCCCACCACGGCGGCTTCCAGGGAAACATTTTTGGATTTCAAGAAGCTTGGGAAGAATTATTGTTATTCTTTTTTCATGTTGGATGGAAAAGTCTGAGGTGTTTGATGCAGCCTACTAGGTCCTAATTAAAAACGATTTATAGCGTTGTCAGTCACTGTTGCTGATTTATTTAGTTTTACGCGGACAAAGCGGGTTGGATACTCAAGTTAATTTAGGCACGTGGGTGTACTTGTGGGTGAAACAAGAAAAGAGAGAGATGGACAATTTTCTTCCCCCCGTTTCACTTTTTCTAATCCTCAGACTTGACTATGACTTGACTTGACTATGACTATGACTTGACTTGACTATGACTTGACTTGACTATGTTGACTTGACTTGACTATGTTTCAACAGGAATTCCTAGCCTCAGTGGGACATGAGGGAAGGGCTCTGTGAGAAATATTAATAGCTGTGGTGGACGGCAAGGGGATCAAAGGCTCTATATTTTTCCATATGTTTTGTAAGAAAACAGTGCAGACGGATGATCGCCTGATCTGGAGTTTTTCTGTCCCAGTCGATTCCTTCTCTATCCCACTAGTCTGAGCCGTTCTGTCCAGGCAGCAGACGCGCTACACTCAGGCTATAGTGATATGATGATATGATCAAGTATGAATGACTGACCTTCACCGAATAACTCTCTGTGATTGGTGAAAAATAGAACATTTAAAAATATTAGAAAGAAGAACCCAACTAGACAGAAGCACATTTGCTGTTGAAACAGTCAACTCAATCTCAGAAGGAAAACGTCATTATTATTGATGAATGTATAGATTAGGCTATAGTAATAGATTACGCCCAGGGTGTATAGCGTTTAGCCTATAGATAGCATGGTTCAGTAGCTCAGCGGAGCAATGAAGGACACAGAGGAGGAACCAGCGAGGACTGGAGTGGTTTAGATTGACAGTGTAAAGGAGGATTTTAAGAATCGCCACCCTCTGCCCTTGATGCGACGGTTATAAGTACATGTGCCAAGGCTGAAAAAACGCACACGCACACACACACACACACACGCACACACACACACACCACACAACACAACAGTAGGTGTGGTACAGTGCGGAGAGAACACTTTTATTTACAGTGCCTCAAGCAAGTCATTTGCTGTCGGCTGTTATCTTCTGGAATATCACACTTACTGAGTAATCAATAGGTGTTGTCAGTACTCTTTATAAAACTTGTGTTATGCTGCGTGTGTGTGTGGGGGCAAGCCACTGCATATGTGTCCCAAGGTGTAGAGGAGAGGCTGTCCTAAGAGTGTTAACCACAGCTGCTTCATCATCCCTTCATCGGCCACATTTAGAGAGGGTTAATGTATCTCGCTGTGTTGGAGGTGAGATTGTCCTGTGATGGCTGACATCCGTCTCCCCCTGTCTCAGGCCCTGCTGCACACACACGCACAGACACACCCACACAGACACACCCACACAGACACACCCACACACACACACCCACACAGACACACACACACACACACACACACACACACTTCAGAGGACTTTCTGTGGCAGAGGTAATAACAGGAGCTGTGTGTGTGTGCATGTGTGTGTGCAGCAGGGCCTGAGACAGGGGGAGACAGATGTGGAGCCCCTCCCTGTCCCTGTGTGGAGTGGCCTCTCTTTCACACCTCCAATAAAAACCACTGTCACCAGTAACCACCAGCTCCGCTAAACAACCAGCTTTGCCAGTAACCACCACTGCTGCTGCTGTTAGGAGGAGACAGACAGTAAACAACCAGATTTGCCAGTAACAACCACCACTGCTGCTGTTAGGTGGAGACAGACAGTAAACAACCAGATTTGCCAGTAACAACCACCACTGCTGCTGCTGTTAGGAGGAGACAGACAGTAAACAACCAGATTTGCAAGTAACAACCACCACTGCTGCTGCTGTTAGGAGGAGACAGACAGTAAACAACCAGCTTGGCCAGTAACAACCACCACTGCTGCTGTTAGGAGGAGACAGACAGTAAACAACCACCACTGCTGCTGTTAGGAGGAGACAGACAGTAAACAACCACCACTGCTGCTGCTGTTAGGAAGAGACAGACACTAAACAAGGCCTTTATTGTACTGCCTGAGAGACACTGTACCCACTTCTCAACTACAGTATAGCCCAAAGAAAGGAATGTGTAACTAAATAACCTTGAAGTTATGACAATGAAGATGATGATGTTTATTATGACTATCATGAAGGTGACAATGATTATGCTGATTTTAGTGATGGTATATTATGCTGATTTTAGTGATGGTATGTTATGCTGATTTTAGTGATGGTATATTATGCAGATTTTAGTGATGGTATATTATGCAGATTTTAGTGATGGTATATTATGCGGATTTTAGTGATGGTATATTATGCTGATTTTAGTGATGGTAGAATCAGCATAATATACCATCACTAAAATCATCATTATATACTAGCACTAAAATCAGCATTTTTGTGATGGTATGATTGTATATAATGGTATATAATGCTGATTTTAGTGCTGGTATATAATGCTGATTTTAGTGATGGTATATTATGCTGATTTTAGTGATGGTATATTATGCTGGTTTTAGTGATGGTATATAATACTGATTTTAGTGATGGTATATTATGCGGATTTTAGTGATGGTATGTTATGCTGATTTTAGTGATGGTATATCATGCTGATTTTAGTGATGGTATATTATGCTGATTTTAGTGATGGTATATTATGCTGATTTGAGTGATGGTATATTATGCAGATTTTAGTGATGGTATATTATGCAGATTTTAGTGATGGTATATTATGCGGATTTTAGTGATGGTATATTATGCTGATTTTAGTGATGGTATATGATGCTGATTTTAGTGATGGTAGAATCAGCATAATATACCATCACTAAAATTCTCATTATATACTTGCACTAAAATCAGCATTTTTGTGATGGTATGATTGTATATAATGGTATATAATGCTGATTTTAGTGCTGGTATATAATGATGATTTTAGTGATGGTATATTATGCTGATTTTAGTGATGGTATATTATGCTGGTTTTATTGATGGTATATAATACTGATTTTAGTGATGGTATATTATGCGGATTTTAGTGATGGTATATCATGCTGATTTAAGTGATGGTATATTATGCTGATTTGAATGATGGCATATTATGCTGATTTGAATGATGGTATATTATGCTGATTTGAGTGATGGTAATCATGATTATTTTGGTAGGACTCTTACTAGTATAATTATCTTGTTTTCTGGGAAAACTAGCCACAGAGCGTCTCTTTAGATATA
Organism: Brachymystax lenok tsinlingensis; assembly: GCA_030435695.1. Classification (NCBI taxonomy): domain Eukaryota; kingdom Metazoa; phylum Chordata; class Actinopteri; order Salmoniformes; family Salmonidae; genus Brachymystax; species Brachymystax lenok. The sequence goes on from CM059814.1 coordinate 44,487,865, forward strand.
GTTAGCTATTGTCTGTCCGTGGCTGTGTGTGTGTGTCTGGTGTTCTGTGGTAGCAGATGTACAATGTGCGAGGCAGATTTACAGACTGTGGGTCTTTGTGTGTGTGTGTCTGAATTTAGTGTTTAATAGGATCCCCACTAGCTAGTGCTAAAGCAGCAGCTACTCTTCCTGGGATCCACATAAAACATGGCATAATACAGAACATGAATAGACAAGAACAGCACCAGGACAGAACTACATACAATGTAAAACAAGTATACACCTTTCATACATTAACGCCTTCATAGTCAGGCGATTCATAGACACTACTGAATGCAAGTGCAACACTACAAAGAGGTGCGTTGCAAACTGACGTGAATATAGCAAACTTGTTTCGCTAAATTCCCCTGTGTAGGTGTGTGTGTTCTGCGGGGGGAAGGGAGCAGGCTGTGTGTGTGTAATGTAAACGGCTGTACCAAAACCGTGGTGGTTACTGTGGTCACAAGTGACAATGAGGATGTCTCACAATCAGTCACCTCAGCTGTCTTCTGTTTCAATAACACATATAGCCCTCAAACACTAGTGCATTCACACACACACACACACACTCACACGTACGCAAACACACACCCCCTCCACCTACACACATAAACACTAAACACACACAAATATGTGATGCTACTAAAGTTCAGTACAGTGTGTTTGAGTCACTGTGCCTAATAGTGTATGAATGTGTGTGTGTTTTATATGCATGAGAACAGTAGGATGCATGTGTTTGTTCTGGATAATATTAACGCCGTCAAGCCATTCTGTTTATGGAAATCATCTGAGTGTTGCTAATATATATGAATATAGCTTTAGGGGGGGATGGCACCATGTTATAACATACATGTAAACAAACTGGGAGCATATTCAGTGTGTCTCCACTCCAAAACCTTAATATATTCAGGACATCTGATCCATCTCCCTCTCTCCCCCTTCTCGCTCTTTCTCCTCCCCCCTTTGATCTGCATAAACAATAGTATCCACTCATGAAGACATATGGAAAATAGAACCATCAAAATGTTTAGCCCTGGTGGCTCAAGAAGCCCTTGTGTACTGAACAGGGAAAAAAACATTAGGCAACACACACACACACACACACCCCCTCTGGCAGGCAGATATGACACAACGGCTCCTGCTGTTATTGTCTGTTAGGCAGCCAGCGGAGCATTTGCGACCCAAGATGGACGCTCCCAGAGTGACGTCTGTTGTTCACAGGAGGAGAATGGAATTTCAGGATAGCAGAGAGAGAGAGAGCTCAGATAATGTCGGGCTGCTGTTTCACTCACGGCCTCTTCCTGTTTCTGGGGCTCGAGGCGTGAAGGGTGTCTGTTTATCTCCAGACCACCAAACTCTCTCCACCCTACAACTCACAGACCAGGAAGTGCACAGCATTGGTTGACAGGAAATCTTAACATGTTATTTTGATGTGTAAATCCTGCTCTCTGCTGTGTCACTGAGTTCATTGTCACCTAACATAGCAGTTAAGTCTATTGAGTTTGTTGTTATAGGAAATCAGAATCTGCCATAATAATCAAAGTAGTGAAGCTTACAGCGCAGATACAATAGACTAGGCTACAGTATCTCACATGTTGCCTCTCCAGCTGAAATGCCTGCCTGCCTGCCCGGATCTTTGCGTTGTTATGACTTGTTTGTCTTTGAAGGGATGTCTGGTTCTCCCATAACAATTGTGCAATTGAAAAAAAAAACTCTCAGCTCAAGAAAACAAAAATGGTTACACACCAATAGAATGAAGAAAAGACACACAAGTTGAGTCAACGTGAACGAAAGAGAGAACCTCCCCTTTGTCTGCGTGTGCGTGTTTACGTGTGTGTTTGTGGCTGTTGCGACCATCAGCAGTGCAGTTGTCGGGTGCAGGTGTTTGCACTTCAGCCAGCCTGCGTAGCTACGGCGGCAACACTAGCTTTTCTTCACTCACAGATTTGATATGATTCATTCTGAACATCTGTCTCTGCCAGGTGTGTGGAACCATGAGGTCTTCACTCTGATCGCATGATATAGATATTACACAGGGGCGGGGTGTGTGTGTGTGTGTGTGTGTGTGTGTGTGTGTGTGTGTGTGTGTGTGTGTGTGTGTGTGTGTGTGTGTGTGTGTGTGTGTGTGTGTGTGTGTGTGTGTGTGTGTGTGTGTGTGTGTGTGTGTGTGTGTGTGTGTGTACACATGCCTGTGTGAGACGTATAGCTGAGCAGCAGAGAGAACGTTCTCCCCCTCAGGGATCAAACATGAATCCCGCTGCTCTATAATCCAAACCTGTATTTTGTCTGGGTGACCAGGCAGACCCTCCAACAGTGGTCTCTGGCTTGATTTCCTGTGAGTGAGTGGTATCAACAGATGAGGTCGACTCCGTTGTCCGCCTGGCCAAATGAGGAGTCTACTCCAGGGGCACGGGGCGTATATACAAGCTACACCTGCTTGGTTGAATCGTGTCTCAGTGGAAACAGAAGAAATATAAGAAAATAGCCTACAGAGCTTGAACTGTTTTCAGGCTATTTCTCTCTCTCCCTGTCCACTGCTACTCCTACCAAAGTTCAGATATCTGGTGACAGGAGGCAGCAGGAAACGCTGTGATTGGCTCCTCGCTATGAGGAAGTGCTGGGCCCCCGAGGAGGAGCCAGATTGGTTCCAGTTTCACATCAAACGCTACCGTAGAACTGTAGCACAGCTCCTGTTGCTGTGGGGCAAGAGAGAGAAATAACCAGTCATTGTGTTGTAAGCATTTGTGAAACCAGTCCGTTATTGTTGGTGTCACTGCTGCTCTATCGGGGTTTACTTGTAACCGTATGAAGTTGAACACAGTCAGGAAGTGGAGTTTTCTGTTCTGGTTTATCATTGAAAGTCATACAGGGAGGGAGCAAATGTGCGAAGTTAGGCTACTACAGTGAGGGAAAAAAGTATTTGATCCCCTGCTGATTTTGTACGTTTGCCCACGGACAAAAAATTATCAGTCTATAATTTTAATGGTAGGTTTATTTGAACAGTGATATACAGAATAACAACAAAAGAAATCCAGAAAAACGAATGTGAAAAATGTTATAAATGGAATTGCATTTTAATGAGGGAAATAAGTATTTGACCCCCTCTCAATCAGAAAGATTTCTGGCTCCCAGGTGTCTTTTATACAGGTAACGAGCTGAGATTAGGAGCACACTCTTAAAGGGAGTGCTCCTAATCTCAGCTTGTTACCTGTATAAAAGACACCTGTCCACAGAAGCAATCAATCAGATTCCAAACTCTCCACCATGGCCAAGACCAAAGAGCTCTCCAAGGATGTCAGGGACAAGATTGTAGACCTACACAAGGCTGGAATGGGCTACAAGCCAAGCAGCTTGGTGAGAAGGTGACAACAGTTGGTGCGATTATTCGCCAATGGAAGGAACACAAAAGAACTGTCAATCTCCCTCGGCCTGGGGCTCCATGCAAGATCTCACCTCGTGGAGTTGCAATGATCATGAGAACGGTGAGGAATCAGCCCAGAACTACACGGGAGAATCTTGTCAATGATCTCAAGGCAGCTGGGACCATAGTCACCAAGAAAACAAATGGTAACACACTACGCCGTGAAGGACTGAAATCCTGCAGTGCCTGCAAGGTCCCCCTGCTCAAGAAAGCACATATACATGCCCGTCTGAAGTTTGCCAATGAACATCTGAATGATTCAGAGGACATCTGGGTGAAAGTGTTGTGGTCAGATGAGACCAAAATGGAGCTCTTTGGCATCAACTCAACTCGCCGTGTTTGGAGGAGGAGGAATGCTGCCTATGACCCCAAGAACACCAACCCCACCGTCAAACATGGAGGTGGAAACATTATGCTTTGGGGGTGTTTTTCTGCTAAGGGGACAGGACAACTTCACCGCATCAAAGGGACGATGGACGGGGCCATGTACCGTCAAATCTTGGGTGAGAACCTCCTTCCCTCAGCCAGGGCATTGAAAATGGGTCGTGGATGGGTATTCTAGCATGACAATGACCCAAAACACACGGCCAAGGCAACAAAGGAGTGGCTCAAGAAGAAGCACATTAAGGTCCTGGAGTGGCCTAGCCAGTCTCCAGACCTTAATCCCATAGAAAATCTGTGGAGGGAGCTAAAGGTTTGAGTTGCCAAATGTCAGCCTTGAAACCTTAATGACTTGAAGAAGATCTGCATAGAGGAGTGGGACAAAATCCCTCCTGAGATGTGTGCAAACCTGGTGGCCAAATACAAGAAACGTCTTACCTCTGTGATTGCCAACAAGGGTTTTGCCACCAAGTACTAAGTCATGTTTTGCAGAGGGGTCAAATACTTATTTCCCTCATTAAAATGCAAATCAATTCATAACATTTTTCACATGCGTTTTTCTGGATTCTTTTGTTGTTATTCTGTCTCTCACTGTTCAAATAAACCTACCATTAAAATTATAGACTGATCATTTCTTTGTCAGTGGGCAAACATACAAAATCGGCAGGGGATCAAATACTTTTTTCCCTCACTGTACACCATCCATTCAGAACCTCAGCTGGTTAAAGTCATTTTCAGGAGTTTTAAAGGGTGTTTTACGTTTAGCCTGGGGGGAAAAGCCAGTGTGCCGGACAGAATTGGATCGAGTGAATTTGAGCCAAATATGTGAGAAGAATCTTCATCTCATCACCAGCGCCATGAGTTTTCCCTGGCCATGTTACTTGACCAGGAAAAACTCTGGGCGCCTACTCATCACATTTCAGCACCCGGTCATCACTGCATAACATGTGGCCACATGTTCTGCGTCATTGAAATAGAGTACATTTGTGAATTGAAGAAACAAAACTTATGTTGGCTCAGCTAGCCGGACATGTTAAGTACCCAACGACGAGTTATGTTCAACGCCATTTGCTGCACAAATCACATTTCCTGACAATGATGGAAGAAAAGGCATGTGCAAATAAACACGTTCCAATTTAGTGCAGCTAACTTGCACAAAAGAGATGCTTGGTCTGTTCCGGCGCTCTTAAGGTACAGCAATTTCATCCAAATTAGCATGAGTCAATGGAGCCCAAAGTGAAGCTGATTATCTTCTGTTTGAAATTCCAGCCTAATTGGTTAGCATGGGAGGGAAGGCGAAGCTGTATCTGTCTGTCATCTCTTGCTTGGGTTGTCATTAAAGGTTGTGCGAAATGAATGTCAAAGTTTATTTGCCCGGGGTGTTTTATTATTATTTTATTTATTAAACCCCCCCACGAATACAGAATACATATTTTGACTCCGCTGTGCTGTCAAACTTGTAATGTAATATAATTGTAAATGAGTGTTAGATGTTGAAATGTATTTCCAGATTTTTTTTTCTTCATCTAAAATATGTCTCTCGGGTCCCTCCCCCATCCTCATCACAAATGCTAATTTCTCACATTAATGAAAGAGGCTTAGTTGAAGGTTGTGGTGTAGGATGGATGATACACACAGGGATTGGGCCGCACCGTATCCTCCCACACATGTCGTGGCTGTAATGTGTGTAGCTAAGCCAGGTGACCGTTGCTGTTAGCATAGCGCCCGTAGAATTGGCCTCTATGGGAGCTGGGCTAATGTAAACAGTGTGTTAGCACTGCTGGGGTGCGTGGAGTCATTGACTGTTAATCATTGTTCAACAGAGAGGCTGTCGGGCCACAACAACACGGCACAGGATTAATCACTGCTATAGATCCCCATTTTACGGAGGGACCATTTTAATGCCAACGTTTTTAATCATTAGGCTCTACTTGCTAGATATAGGGGCAGCCTTGGGTCTGAGGAAATAAGCAGTTGTAGCTAAATACTGTTAAGGATTTTTACACCTCAAGGTATATTTTCATTCCCCCTTGAAGATGAAGGCCTAGACAAGGCTACGATCTGTTAATCAATACTGTATGACATTAATGATGCTATTAATAAGATATATTGACACAACAATTATGGCATCTTTAATTGTAAAGATGAAAGATGATAAAATCATGTGCATGTCTCTAGTTATTTCTAAATCTAAGCCCTACTTCATTCCCAGCTCTAGTTTGGTTTTTAGAGAGAGATATTCGAAGACATGGGCTCTTCAAAGAGTGAGAGTGAGAGGAGCGTGTTCTTGGTAATTAAAAGGCAATTTTCTGAAATTGATTAGATTATGCTAATGAGGGAAGATGATATCAGGCAAACTAGGGAGAGGGAGTGGGCGAGAATGCAGGTCCAGCCGCCATTACACGCAGGCGGGCCCGCTCGCTGCTCTCCTTTCTGCCGAGTGCTTCATAAAATGTCAGAGCGCTTCTCTCTCTTCTCCCCGAGCAAGAAGCTGAGAGATTGCAGCGTGTGATGAACTGGCAGCTAGCTCACCTGCTGCACTCTGTGTGTGGTTGTGTGTGCACTGGCCTCTCTCTCATGTAGCGTTGGAGCAGAACGGATTGGCCTTCTGCCTGCTGCTTTCTCTCCCGCTCTTGTCAATAAAGGACCACAGACTCTTTTCCAGCGATCTTTTCCCCGTGTTGAACAGGCAGTAGAGCGTCAATTCAGTTCCCAGCACTAATAATCTAAATGTCACCAAAAGCCTATTGTTCAGCGGCGTCTCTGACAACCGAGCTGCTGTAGCTGTCGCAGGACTGTTGTAGTCGTTGCTGTGATTTCGAGGACTAGCTAGCCTCTTCGGTCTTCCATCAGTTTTATTAGTGGAAGGTGTTCTGATCGGGTCTGGTCGTGAAACGACACACGTGCGCACTAACATCTGCCCATTTATACAGACAGGTGCTGCAGCACACCCCCTGCAACCTCCGTTAGTCCTCTACACATGTAGAAGACTAGCTATCTGCTCTGCATATGCTGTGTTGCCTATTTGCACGGCTCAGTCAGAGGAAATCAAACAAGAGGCTATCTCTTTAACTGAAATCATAATTACAAAATTAATGCGAACTCAAGAATGCGTCCGGGCGCTGTAAAAACCAGCCAAGCTCCAGCAGCGGTGAGCAGGGGGAGCTGGGGATGGTCGGGGGTAGGATATAGGAAACAGGCTTTGAGAGGGAGCCTGGAGGCTTCATTTAGCCACGACAACAGTACATGAGCTCATTACACACACAGAGCTCTCAGGCCCAGCCCAACACACTGCAACACGCACACAGTCACACACATACACACACACACACAGCCACACACACACTCCGACAGCAGCGGGAAACATCAACATTTAATGGGATATCTCTATCCTCCTAGCCCTCTCGTTCCTGTGCTAAAGGAACATTAGGCTGTGCCACCAGGGGCAGCAGTAAAGAGGTTTGCAACTTGGTTGAGGGTTTTTAGGAAACCAGGACTCCTGGTAAAGCCTACAGCCACTGAATATCAAATATGGCCGCCGGTACACCCATCAAGGGAACATTCTGTCAAATGTACAGTTGAAGTTGGAAGTTTACATACACCTTAGCCAAATACATTTAAACTCAGTTTTTCACAATTCCTGACATTTAATCCTAGTAAAGATTCCCTGTCTTAGGTCAGTTAGGATCACCACTTAATTTTAAGAATGTGAAATGTCAGAATAATAGTAGCGAGAACGATTTATTTCAGCTTTTATTTCTTTCATCACATTCCCAGTGGGTCAGAAGTTTACATACACTCAATTAGAATTTGGTAGCGTTGCCTTTAAGATGTTTAACTTGGTTCAAACGTTTCGGGTAGCCTTCCACAAGCTTCCCACAATAAGTTGGGTGAATTTTGGCACATTCCCCCTGACAGAGCTGGTGTAACTGAGTCAGGTTTGTAGGCCTCCTTGCTCGCACATGCTTTTTCAGTTCTGCCCACAAATGTTCTAAAGGATTGAGGTCAGGGCTTTGTGATGGCCACTCCAATACCTTGACTTTGTTGTCCTTAAGCCATTTTGCCACAACTTTGGAAGTATGCTTGTGGTAATTGTCCATTTGGAAGACCCATTTACGACCAAGCTTTAACTTCCTGACTGATGTCTTGAGATGTTGCTTCAATATATATACATAATTTTTCTTCCTCATGATGCCATTTATTTTGTGAAGTGCACCAGTCCCTTCTGTAGCAAAGCACCCCCACAACATGATGTTGCCACCCCCGTGCTTCACGGTTGGGATGGTGTTCTTCGGCTTGCAAGCCTCCCCCTTTTTCCTCCAAACATAACGATGGTCATTATTATCATCAGACCAGAGGACATTTCTCCAAAAAGTACGATCTTTGTCCCCATGTGCAGTTGCAAACCGTAGTCTGGCTTTTTTATGGCGGTTTTGGAGCAGTGGCTTCTTCCTTGCTGAGTGGCCTTTCAGGTTATGTCGAAATAGGACTTGTTTTACTGTGGATATAGATACTTTTGAACCTGTTTCCTCCAGCATCTTCACAAGGTCCTTTGCTGTTGTTCTGTGATTGATTTGCACTTTTCGCACCAAAGTACATTCATCTCTAGTAGACAGAACGCGTCTCCTTCCGGAGCGGTATGACGGCTGCGTGGTCTCATGGTGTTTATACTTGCGTACTATTGTTTGTACAGATGAACATGGTACCTTCAGGCGTTTGGAAATAGCTCCCAAGGATGAACCAGATTTATTTTGAATTTCCCATGATGTCAAGCGAAAAGGCACTGAGTTTGAAGGTAGGCCTTGAAATACATCCACAGGTACACCTCCAATTGACTCAAATGATGTCAATTAGCCTATCAGAAGCTTCTAAAGCCATTACATCATTTTCTGAAATTTTCCAAGCTGTTTAAAGGCACAGTCAACTTAGTGTATGTAAACTTCTGACCCACTGGAATTGTGATACAGTGAATTATAAGTGAAATAATCTGTCTGTAAACAATTGTTGGAAAAATTACTTGTGTCAGGCACAAAGTAAAGGTCCTAACCGACATGCCAAGACTATAGACATTTGTGGAGTGGTTGAAAAACGAGTTTGAATGACTCCAACATAAGTGTATGTAAGTGTATGTCAAGTGTATGTAAGTGTATGTAAGTGTATGTAAACCTCCAACTTCAACTGTATTTTTTACATCAGCAGATGTCACAAAGTGCTTATTCAGAAACGCAGCCTAAAACCCCAACATTCATTTGAATGTGATGGGAATGTCCGTTTTATAAATGCCAATTCTATGAGCACATCTCTCCACCGTCAGTTGATACAGTCATGAGCACATTTCTCCACCGTCAGTTGATACAGTCATGAGCACATCTCTCCACCGTCAGTTGATACAGTCATGAGCACATCTCTCCACCGTCAGTTGATACAGTCATGAGCACATCTCTCCACTGTCAGTTGATACAGTCATGAGCACATCTCTCCACCGTCAGTTGATACAGTCATGAGCACATCTCTCCACCGTCAGTTGATACAGTCAAAGTGGAGTCATATAGAATGAGCTTTGACCACACATTTCTGTCTGCACTAAGGAATGCTTGATCAGGAGTGAGGCATTGGCCATCTCTTCACTGGTACATCCCCCTCAGCTTAGAAGTGGCTAGACATTCATTCAAAAAACAGTCATTATAATCCTGTAATAGTGTATAAATGTACATGTCATTGACACATTTTGTCGTTGAAATCTCTAAGCATGAGATGTGTAAAATGTATTGAATTGCACTGAAGTTGGCCTATTTGAATTGCCTAAAAGTAGGCCTATTTAATTCCATGAAAATAGGCAGTGTCAGACTTGATGCGAGAGATTGTTGCATCTGTCATTTCGGTGTGTATTTATAACAGCTAGCTCTGTTGCTGGCTAAACTGGGCTGTGCCGATGCTCGCAGGATACCCAGTGATTCTGTCACTTTCGTTTTGTCTTGCGTTTGACATGCATGTCATCTGCATTATGCATATCTGGAGTGTAGCAGTCGATCTCTCCCTCCCTCTCTTCCGTCTCCCTCTCTCTCTCTCCCCGCGTCCTTCACTCTCTCTCCCTCTTCCCTGTGTTGCTAAGCCTCCTCCTGTTCCATTTCTCCCCTATGCCCACACACACGGCTGTTGTGGCTGATAAACACTGTACTAGACTGTTTCTGTTTATTGTACCCTGATGGAAAATGTTATGGTGGTTCTAATATTGGAAGCTGTGTCCTTTTTGGTGAATTGACCCACCTCTGTGTGAACTGTGTCAATCTAATCCTGTATAAATGAATCTTTTTATTTGGCGTCAAATTGCTTTTTTGGTGAACCATCTCTTAGGGGACCAATTGACACTTGAAATTAACATTACAATAATGCTTACAGTGAATGTATGTGTTAAAGTAGAATTTGCTGAAGTGGTATGAAGTGTATTATTCTCCACAGATCAACATGTTATAAATGTCAGGTATCAAGTATTACAGCCTTTTCCAGCCCAGCCATGTGGCTGGATATCTATTTTGCTATGACATTTTCGTAGTCTTCTTGTCTACCTGAATGTATCAGCTTTGTCTCATTTACGGTCCTTCTCCCACCAATTTAAGGTCATTTAATAATCATCAGCAATAGATCGTCACAGTTGATGGAGCCTGGAGGAAGAAGCAGTGCAGAGTAGATGATGTCAAACGGAACGAGGGTAGGAACCTGGAAGAATATACGTCATGTATAGTAACAGCCAAGTGTTATTATCCCGAACGAGAGCTGGCTTGCCTCTCTCTGTGTCCGTGTCTTTATGGTGTTTGTTCGTTGTGGAGCGCGCACTCGCACACGCACACACACACACACACATTGCTTTTCTTTCTCTGCGTAATGGACTCCTCTAAATATATCCGGTTTGGGGCAGATCTGAATGTGCTGCGACGGGCGGTAATGAGGGAGAGATTGGCTTGTGGAGAGAAAGAGCAGAGGGTGGAAGAATATCAAATTCATCAGGACTGAATCACTCACAGAGAGCTGCCCGTCTGCTTGCGTTGGGCTTTAGTGTGGCTAATGATCTTAAGACCTCACAAGGTTTCCATGGGGACATATTTGATGATGGCTCTATATGCAAATTGAGCAGCATTTTGCCAACTATTGCTTAGGTGGGTAGAGATGTTTGCTGCATAGGCCTACCTGTCAGCACCTACCTACCCCTCCTTTCTCTTTCAAAAAGCAACCTGAGTGAAAAATGATTTCTGCTTCCCAAAACGACAGAGGAAACACATTTCCCATCTTATTCCTGGCGTTGTTGACGTGTCGGGAGATGTAGCCCTACTGTAGGTCAGCTGCCCATTTAGAAAGGTGTGTGTGAGAAATGTCAGTCTATCTGTGTGGAGTGTAGAATGTAACGTTCCTCCCTGCAGGCTGCTGCATTCCAGGAGGGACTCGGGTCTGGCCTAGTGGCCTAAAGGGCCTGTTTCTCCTCACTGTGATACGTTGCCATATTTACATTTGAGTCATTAAGCAGACGTTTTTTATCCAGAGCGACGTACATTCATTTTAAGATAGCTAGGTGGGACACCCACATATCACAGTCATAGTAAGTCAACTTTTTCCTCAATAAAGTAGTTATCAGCAAAGACAGAGCTAGTGGGGAGGTTGTGTTAGTTTTTTATTTTATTTTTTATTTTATAAATGTTTTTTGGGGTGGGGGGGTGCTGTGGGATTATTTAAGACACTATTTTAAAGGAATCTCCAGTCAGTATAAGTTCTACTGAGTTGAGTTTAGTTGTAGGCGAGCAGAGCAAGTTCTAGCTGTGACAGTTCTGTCACAGACAGACATTTGACATCTAACACAAGTGACAAGCTCAGCTACCCCTCTCTTCAGTGGTTTCCATCCCAGGCCCAAAATCACATTATTGTCACTGAAAACCACAACACAGATTGCAGTGTGAGTGTAGAATCAGGCTGCCCGTCTGTGTGTTTATGACTGTGATTCAAGTCTTTCAGTACAGGACTGAGCGGTTTTCCCCGTCGGTGTGTTATTGCCCTGACAGTTACCACTAGCAGCCTTGCAGCGGGGTTGGGCTCTGGTGATTTAAAAGCAGTCTGTGGATTGGCTGCAACAATATGGGGAGGATACCGCTGCCAAGGCGGTGCAATGGGGTGAGAGATGTTTCCCTTCCCGACATGCCCGGCTTTGCCATCTGTCACTGGGCGGGCATGCAGAAAAGGGGTGGGGTTTAAAGAGCAGACTGTGGCCACTTAACAGTCAACACACACAGGGGCGTTGTGCGGTGTGCCCATTGGCCCAACTGTGCTAGGCTATGTCACTGTTGTTACCCATCATCGTGTCTGTCTGATGCTGTCAGTGCTGTGACTCAGTAGTCTGGTAATAGTCTGAGGTTTAACCCGGGACAAAGGCCATGGCTTCCTGTTGGCATTATGTCACTTCCTGCCTACTGGTAGTGTGTGTGTGTGTGTGTGTGTGTGTGGGCGGGGTAGGGAGGGGATCCAAGTAGGACGATCTGGATTCATCTGTGTCACTTAGTGTTTAGTGCAAACAAGACAGCCATGAGTAAACACACACACACCATGAAAAGGTAAACAGTGAGGACTGAAATGTGCAAGGTGGGGTGTAGTGAGGGATATACTGGTCATTTCTCAGTCTGGGTCCATGACCCCTCTCTCTCTCTCTCTCTCTCTCTACTGAGATATTTGGTCAATGGAAAGTATAAAACGCCAGCAAGAAAATGTCTAGATGGAGTTTTTACCTATTTACAATGACATAACCTCTAGATCAACGATAAATAAAGAAGCTGAAAGAACGACATAATATGAGCGTCTGGTAAACAGCAGTGAGTATACGTGCTCTGTCCCCAAACTCTCAAACTTTACTCTCCTATTTCTGCCACCCACGTAATGTAGTGAAGTGGTGAGGCTAAACGTCCCAAATGGCACCCTATTCCCTATACAATGCACTACTTTTGACCAGAGCCCCACTATATAGGGAATATGGTCCCATTTGGGATGCAGCACAGAGCGCTGCCTGCTGCAGGATTCTCTGCACTTTGTCGCATTAAGGCCTGTAATTGTGTTGAACGAGGCCGCGGGACACTGGTCATGACGGGTGCCCGGAGACGACACAGGAGCCGCCAGTATCACCAGGCAACCGTCGCACAGCGGAGCCCCAATGGAGCCCAGGGCCGGGCTCCACGCTTCAGGAGGCCGCCTCCAGTTTCACATCGCACACATCCAGCCAATCAGTTTAACCAGTGTGTACAAGACAGGAAGACGCAACTACAGTAGCATTCATATGGTGGCTAATTTTCACCTCATTCACTGTATGGATTTACAAGTGGGTTTTATGCCCTTTATGATTGAGATGTTCTCTCTGGTGTGATGGGGAAATGACAGAACTAAGAATAAAGGTGTTTGTTCAATGCAGAGATGTGAGATGAAGAGGCAAAGACAGACACAACACTTGAGGGGCTGTAGGGGGAGGGAAACAGAGAGGATGGAACGAGAGAGACGGAGGATTCAGGCTGAGAGGCAGGCAGGCGGTGTGTGACTTTGAATAGGGTTAAGACGCGGGGAATAATGCGTTTTCCCCTCTCTCGCTCCCCTCCATTAGGGCGAGAGGAGACATTGTGTCCGCACTCTGACTACCGCTGATCCGTGCTGATGACTCTGTTGCCGGATTATCTCTGTTAGCATCGGCCATCTGTTACTGTGGGGAAAGAGGCCGGGGGCCGGGGGCCGGGGGGAGACGCTACCAGCAAGGGCCCAGCTCAGTCCTCCTTGGAGCATGCAGCCATTTGACACACGCATAGTGTAATCACACACACACACACACACTCCTATAGTCTAAGCTCACACACACACACACACACAGACCTCCCATCTCACACACAGCAGAGAAGAGGAGGAGGTCTTCTTCCACAATAGCAGGGACATGCGAAGGCTGCTATCATAAAAACCCAGCTAGCGAGCTGTTTATAGTCCCAGCAGATTTCCTGAAGAGCCATTCTTACCACCATTTGCAGCTTGTTTTGGCAGCTGAATGGTGTGTTGTATATGTGGACGTGACTGTGATTCTGCCGGGGTAACACATCTTATAAATCATTTGGAGGCTATTAGCATAAATATCTCCTCTCGCAGCATCCGTGGCCTGCTGTTTGGTCGCAACGCAGCTCGCTGATTGGCTCAACGTTACCCAAGTCAAATTAATTTAGCCGTTCACGGAGATTATCCCGCCCGCCTTATACCGCCACTGTGCCGCGCAGTTAATTACCTATAAAATCAAGCTAATTCTGATGCTAAATCCATTTTAATTTATCATAATTAAGTCAGGATTGGATCCTTAAATACCTCGGCGGTCCATTATTGTTGCAATCATTGTTTTCTGCGTCAGGTGGTATTCTCTCCCCGCTCCAGTCGTATTATTCTTAATAGATTTAAATCGTACTAAGTGATCAGTTTGTTGTTGTGGACGTCGGAATAAGAAGAAGGACAGTCGTTTTGTCTCATGTGGGGGAGAAGAATCCCTCGTCAGAGATGCTGTGTAAGATGAGATGAGGGGGAGGGTTGCTTTTTTTTTACCCCAGAAGGAATCGCTTTTTTAAAGGAAATCAATTCTCTTCACGTCTTGGGGTTTTGACAGGCCGAGGCATAAGTGCAGATATTGAGAAATGACAGGAATGGTTTACACGCCGTCGTTCATCCCTGGTGGGGTTTGTTTCTGCGTTTCCTTCAGACAAAATGCCTTCTCTTTCTCTTACCCCCTCTCTCTTTCTCTCGCGCTCTCTCTGTCTGTGTCGTCTCTAAATTGCCATTTGAAATCACACCGAATGATCCGCTCCATTGACTACCTGACACAAAATAAACCCCCGTCTCATTTTGTCTGAGAGATGAGCCGTTGTTTTTGCCATTTTTATCTGCGTTGTAAAACCTGATCTCCATCCAGCCGCTATTGATTGTCACCTGTTTATCTGAGACAATGGTGACAGCAGCGCAATGGCGAACCTAGTATTACATTTGAGCAGAGAGCAAAATGTATTAGAAAAATATTGATACAGCTTTTCACAAACCACGGTCATTAAAGACGGAGGTTTATTGCTAAAACATGCGTTTAAAAAAGAAGCCACAAAAGGCCTAATGATTTGGATAATTGGACCTGTCATGTCCGTGCATGAGAAACGGGTCCCTCCCGCTGACCCTTGACCTCTCTGGTAAATGTGTCCCAAATGGCACCCTATTCCCTACACAGTCCACTACCTTTGACCAGGGCCCGTAGCACTCTGGGCAAAAGTAGTACACTACATAGGGAATAGAGTTATTTGGGGACACAGACACGGCCCATATTTGCCACAGCAACAACTGAACCGCAATGGTCTCCCTGCAACCGCCCTCCTCCAGCACCACGCGCAGTAGTCAGGCAGCAGCCAGATCCCAGAGGATTGCAGCAGGTTTTCTTGTCATTTGCCCCCTCGTCAGCGTAGCTCTTGGCTGATACTTGATATTCAGAGGATATCAGCTTTTGTCTCTGAGATCTAATCAGTGTCCCTGCTCCTGCTGCAGAGGAGAGAGAGAGGGGAGGGGGACTAAGGGACACTGTTTATGTGTAATGACACAATATGAAAGGCAGCCTGTAAAACCCAATCTGCAAACTGCGCTTTTCAAGGGGATTCTCATACCTGGATTAGTGTCAGGCAACGGGATGAGAACGGAAGAGAGGAGAGAGTCAGGGGCCGTGTGATATGGGAGAGAGAGTGTGTGTGTGTGTGTGTGTGTGTGTGTGTGTGTGTGCGTGCGTGCACGTGTGCATGTGTGAGAAAGAGTGTGTGTGTGTGTGTGTGTGTGTGTGTACGCAGGTGCTTGTGAGAGAGAGTGTGTGTTCTGCCTCCCTGAATGTTTGTGTAAAAGAAGGTGGGTAGGAGGAAATAATGGAATAGAAATAAGCGGCAGTGGAATCATCTAAGTGGAATCAGTGGAATCAGCCGTTGCCTCCCGAGGTTTATTTGAGCCAGTGTTGTCAGTAATGCTAGTTCTCTATGAGGCTGTTAATGGACGGGAACACAATAGTTCCACAGCGGAGAGAAGCCCATTGGGTCTTAGAGGAGTCTTTGAAAGCCCTCTGTGTGTTTTGTACAAGGCTGAAAGAAAGTGGAACTGTGAAGGCTTTAGTTTGCCTGTTAACTACATCCACTGTGAGAGGGAGGACTGTTTTACACTGGGTGTAAAAAGAGCTGTGAACACTTGTAAATCAAATAGAGCTTCACGCTACGTACATGTGTGAACTGTGTGTGTGTGTGAGAGAGAGAGAGAGAGAGAGAGAAAGTGAGTTTGTGTGTGAGAGAGAGAAAGTGAGGTTGTGTGTGTGAGAGAGAAAGTGAGGTTGTGTGTGTGTGTGAGAGAGAGAGAGAGAGAGAGAGAGAGAGAGAGAGAGAGAGAGAGAGAGAGAGAGAGAGAGAGTTTGTGTGTGAGAGAGAGAAAGTGAGGTTGTGTGTGTGTGTGTGAGAGAGAGAGAGAGAGAGAGAGAGAGAGAGAGAGAGAGAGAGAGAGAGAGTTTGTGTGTGAGAGAGAGAAAGTGAGGTTGTGTGTGAGAGAGAGAGAGAAAGTGAGGTTGTGTGTGTGAGAGAAAGTCTATGTGCGTGTTTTGTCTGTCCAAAATGTCAGACAGCCTCTTCTTTCCCCTCTCCGCTGAACACTTGTCATTTACTATCATGTTAAAGTGATAATGGTCACTAATTCCCCCTCCCGGCCCATGAGCTCTGAAGGAGGTGGGGTGTGTGTGAGGGGGTTGGTGTCCAGGGCTAAATAGAAATATTGTTCCGGGGAAGTGAGATGTGAAAGGGAGAGTGGCGGGCAGCGGGGTGTGTGTGGTGGGGTGCTGGGTGTGTGTGGTGGGGCGCTGGGTGTGTGTGGCGGGAGGCTGGGTGTGTGTAGTGGGGTGCTGGGTGTGTGTAGTGGGGTGCTGGGTGTGTGTGGTGGGGTGCTGGGTGTGTGTGGTGGGGTGCTGGGTGTGTGTGGTGGGGTGCTGGGTGTGTGGGGTGCTGGGTGTGTGTAGTGGGGTGCTGGGTGTGTGTGGTGGGGTGCTGGGTGTGTGTGGTGGGGTGCTGGGTGTGTGGGGTGCTGGGTGTGTGTAGTGGGGTGCTGGGTGTGTGTAGTGGGGTGCTGGGTGTGTGTGGTGGGGTGCTGGGTGTGTGTGGTGGGGTGCTGGGTGTGTGTAGTGGGGTGCTGGGTGTGTGTGGTGGGGTGCTGGGTGTGTGTGGTGGGGTGCTGGGTGTGTGTGGTGGGGTGCTGGGTGTGTGTGGTGGGGTGCTGGGTGTGTGTGGTGGGGCGCTGGGTGTGTGTGGCGGGAGGCTGGGTGTGTGTAGTGGGGTGCTGGGTGTGTGTAGTGGGGTGCTGGGTGTGTGTGGTGGGGTGCTGGGTGTGTGTGGTGGGGTGCTGGGTGTGTGTGGTGGGGTGCTGGGTGTGTGGGGTGCTGGGTGTGTGTAGTGGGGTGCTGGGTGTGTGTGGTGGGGTGCTGGGTGTGTGTGGTGGGGTGCTGGGTGTGTGGGGTGCTGGGTGTGTGTAGTGGGGTGCTGGGTGTGTGTAGTGGGGTGCTGGGTGTGTGTGGTGGGGTGCTGGGTGTGTGTGGTGGGGTGCTGGGTGTGTGTAGTGGGGTGCTGGGTGTGTGTGGTGGGGTGCTGGGTGTGTGTGGTGGGGTGCTGGGTGTGTGTGGTGGGGTGCTGGGTGTGTGTGGTGGGGTGCTGGGTGTGTGTGGTGGGGTGCTGGGTGTGTGTAGTGGGGTGCTGGGTGTGTGTGGTGGGGTGCTGGGTGTGTGTGGTGGGGTGCTGGGTGTGTGTGGTGGGGTGCTGGGTGTGTGTGTGGAGGGAGGCGGGGTGTGTGTAGTGGGGTGCTGGGTGTGTGTGGTGGGGTGCTGGGTGTGTGTGGTGGGGTGCTGGGTGTGTGTGTGGTGGGGTGCTGGGTGTGTGTAGTGGGGTGCTGGGTGTGTGTGGTGGGGTGCTGGGTATGTGTGGTGGGGTGCTGGGTGTGTGTGGTGGGGTGCTGGGTGTGTGTAGTGGGGTGCTGGGTGTGTGTGGTGGGGTGCTGGGTGTGTGTGGTGGGGTGCTGGGTGTGTGTGGAGAGGAGGCGGGGTGTGTGTAGTGGGGTGCTGGGTGTGTGTGGTGGGTGCTGGGTGTGTGTGGTGGGGTGCTGGGTGTGTGTGGTGGGGTGCTGGGTGTGTGTAGTGGGGTGCTGGGTGTGTGTGGTGGGGTGCTGGGTGTGTGTGGTGGGGTGCTGGGTGTGTGTGGTGGGGTGCTGGGTGTGTGTGGTGGGGTGCTGGGTGTGTGTGGTGGGGTGCTGGGTGTGTGTGGAGGGAGGCGGGGTGTGTGTAGTGGGGTGCTGGGTGTGTGTGGTGGGGTGCTGGGTGTGTGTGGTGGGGTGCTGGGTGTGTGTGGTGGGGTGCTGGGTGTGTGTGGTGGGGTGCTGGGTGTGTGTGGAGGGAGGCGGGGTGTGTGTAGTGGGGTGCTGGGTGTGTGTGGTGGAGTGCTGGGTGTGTGTGGTGGGGTGCTGGGTGTGTGTGGTGGGGTGCTGGGTGTGTGTAGTGGGGTGCTGGGTGTGTGTGGTGGGGTGCTGGGTGTGTGTGGTGGGGTGCTGGGTGTGTGTGGTGGGGTGCTGGGTGTGTGTGGTGGGGTGCTGGGTGTGTGTGGTGGGGTGCTGGGTGTGTGTGGAGGGAGGCGGGGTGTGTGTAGTGGGGTGCTGGGTGTGTGTGGTGGGGTGCTGGGTGTGTGTGGTGGGGTGCTGGGTGTGTGTGGTGGGGTGCTGGGTGTGTGTAGTGGGGTGCTGGGTGTGTGTAGTGGGGTGCTGGGTGTGTGTGGTGGGGTGCTGGGTGTGTGTGGTGGGGTGCTGGGTGTGTGTGGTGGGGTGCTGGGTGTGTGTGGTGGGGTGCTGGGTGTGTGTAGTGGGGTGCTGGGTGTGTGTAGTGGGGTGCTGGGTGTGTGTGGTGGGGTGCTGGGTGTGTGTAGTGGGGTGCTGGGTGTGTGTGGTGGGGTGCTGGGTGTGTGTGGTGGGGTGCTGGGTGTGTGTGGTGGGGTGCTGGGTGTGTGTGGTGGGGTGCTGGGTGTGTGTGGAGGAGGGAGGCGGGGTGTGTGTAGTGGGGTGCTGGGTGTGTGTGGTGGGAGTGCTGGGTGTGTGTGGTGGGGTGCTGGGTGTGTGTGGTGGGGTGCTGGGTGTGTGTAGTGGGGTGCTGGGTGTGTGTAGTGGGGTGCTGGGTGTGTGTGGTGGGGTGCTGGGTGTGTGTGGTGGGGTGCTGGGTGTGTGTGGTGGGGTGCTGGGTGTGTGTGGTGGGGTGCTGGGTGTGTGTAGTGGGGTGCTGGGTGTGTGTAGTGGGGTGCTGGGTGTGTGTGGTGGGGTGCTGGGTGTGTGTAGTGGGGTGCTGGGTGTGTGTGGTGGGGTGCTGGGTGTGTGTAGTGGGGTGCTGGGTGTGTGTAGTGGGGTGCTGGGTGTGTGTAGTGAGGTGCTGGGTGTGTGTGGTGGGGTGCTGGGTGTGTGTAGTGGGGTGCTGGGTGTGTGTGTTTCTTTTCTCTCTCTCTTCTGCTTTTGTAACAGTGCTGATTGGATTGTGTTTGACAGATATGGAGTCTGGAGAGCGGCTGGCCTCCCCCGCGCCCCCCACCGCTCGCACCTCCTCCCCTGCTGCCTCCTCCTCCTCTTCCTCCTCCTCGTCCTCCCCGGCTCCCCACTCCAAGAGCAGTCTGGCCCCCAGCCCTGCAGCCTCACTGGGATCCACCCTCAGCACCTCTGGTAAGACTGCTTCATCACTCCGTGCCGTGCATCACACACACACACACACAAATGCACACAGAGACTGGTTTACAGAGAGACTGGTTTACAGAGAGACTGGTTTACAGAGAGACTGGTTTACAGAGACCCCGGTATACAGAGAGGCTGGTTTACAGAGAGGCTGGTTTACAGAGAGGCCGGTTTACAGAGAGGCCGGTTTACAGAGAGACCGGTTTACAGAGAGACTGGTTTACAGAGAGGCCGGTTTACAGAGAGACTGGTTTACAGAGAGAATGGTTTACAGAGAGACTGGTTTACAGAGAGACTGGTTTACAGAGACCCCGGTATACAGAGAGACTGGTTTACAGAGAGGCTGGTTTACAGAGAGGCTGGTTTACAGAGAGACTGGTTTACAGAGAGGCCGGTTTACAGAGAGACTGGTTTACAGAGAGAATGGTTTACAGAGAGACTGGTTTACAGAGAGACTGGTTTACAGAGACCCCGGTATACAGAGAGACTGGTTTACAGAGAGGCTGGTTTACAGAGAGGCTGGTTTACAGAGAGACTGGTTTACAGAGAGACTGGTTTACAGAGAGACTGGTTTACAGAGAGGCTGGTTTACAGAGAGGCTGGTTTACAGAGAGGCTGGTTTACAGAGAGACTGGTTTACAGAGAGACGGGTTTACAGAGAGACCGGTTAACAGAGACACTGGTTCACATATATGTTATATTTCTACTTCCCCATTAATAAACACTGTCTGCACATATAGAATAGAACAACTCCTCAATAACTAATGTCAAGCATATTAGCTGTGCACGGTGTAATGAGTGGCATAGAAACTAAAAACCCCTCATGATTCACCTTTTAACTCAAGGTTCTCCTTTTTTCAACACGAGGAAGGATGAGTTGAATGCGTTGCTGACTTCCCCCCAGTATTAATTATGTAGTTATTGTTAGGCCTGTGAAAACACCTTTTCTCCCAGACTCTGCCTTCCTCTGACAGCTTGGGTTGCTGCTGAAAAGCTGCTGCATTAATGAAGCCCAAACAATTAGAAATCCTCTTTTGTGTAATATGGAACACACACACACACACACGTCTCCTGACAACCTTTTGCTATGTGGCTGCATCACTGACTTGTGTGTGTGTGCGTGCGAGTGTGTGTGTGTGTCTCAGGCTGTGCCTGCGTGATTTAACATGTCTGTCAGCCACTCAGTGCCAGCTCCAAACACCCAGACCCTTTCTCTGCATTCTAATTGTGTTCTCAGAGCCATTATGCAGCATGAGGAACACACACACACACACACACACACACACACACACACACACACACACACACACACACACACACACACACACACACACACACACACACACACACACACACACACACAGACAGACAGACAGACAGACAGACAGACAGATCACACTGACCAGCAAATAGCATGCAAATGTAGCACTGCAGTAGTTGTGTTGTCTTTCTCTTTCATGATAAGAAAAGCGACAAAATAAAGCCTCTAGTATCTCTCTCTCTCTCCTCTCCCCTGTGTTGCTCCAGTGAAGCAGCCATTAGGCCGTCTTCTCATGCATTATACATTCCCCATATCCCTCTGCTCCATAACCTGTTCTCAGATTGTCTAGATAAGTAATTTTGGGCCGAGCGTCAAATGCAATGCTGAGAGGCAGGCTTCTGGTGCCGGGCTTTGATCAAGCCAAGCAAGAGTTCTTTCATACGAGACGTCTTGATCCCGCGCGGAGCGGACTCTAACGATGACTATTTATATTAATTATGAATTGTATATACTATACATATTATATACCCACTGATGGCAAGGGGCGGCAGTTAGCCTAGTGGTTAGAGTGTTGGGCCAGTAACCGAAAGGTTGCTGGATCGAATCCCCGAGCTGCCCAAGGTAAAAAAATCTGTTGTTCTTCCCCAGAATAAGGCAGTTAACCTGTTCCCCGGTAGGCTGTCATTGTAAATAAGAATTTGTTCTTAACTGACTTGCCTAGTTAAGGAAAGGTTAAATAAAGATTTTGCTTAAGTTGAGTGCAGAGCCCCCCCACCACCAGCGAATCCCCAATTGCTAGTCTACATTGCAATTACATTGTTTCAGGCCTGCTGGTTGAATTGCTTTTACATGTAGTTCGTTCCGCCGTTATGTTTTGGTTTCATATTGAGCTGCAGTGCTGTAGTTTTTCATTTCTCATAGCCTGACACACAGTACTCATTAAACACGCTTTTAAAGCTATTGGAACGTGATGGAAGGTAAATTCATCTTCCTGCCATCTACACTAGTCACAATGAAAGGAATAGCCACTCTGTGTTAATGGGACATGTGACATCAGATTCGGTAACTAGGAGCCATTTTAACAGTAATAACACTCCTCTATTGTCATATGAAAGCCGTTGGAACTATTTGTTGTTGTGGCGGATTGTTGTCACAGAGGTATCAGCCGAGGAGAGAGAGAGAGAGAGAGGAATTCATTCAAGGTCTTTTGCCAACCTGCCAATACTACTTGAGAAAAACATTGAAGAAATCTCAGATGAGCAAGAACAGTGGTGGAAGGAGATAGGGGGCATGCAGTGTGTCATTGATGAGGATATCACTTTGAAAAAGCCCGGGCGCATGTAGCACTCTTTCCTACTGGGATCGGCTCACGGATGCAATTAACTTTAAATCTGTCCATGGAAATTTGATTGACTGCAACAAACAACAAATTAATCCCCCTTCGGCTATCATCCTCCGAAACATGGGGGAAAGGCCCAGCGCTTTTTAGAATGCAGTGAGTTGGAGTGGAGGAGGAGGAGGAGGGTGGAGGAGGAGGGTGGAAGAGAGTGAGAGAGAGAAAGGATATCAGGTAATCCTGTATTTCTGCTCGGCTGCTCGCTTCTCTCCAAATTTCTGATTTAATTATTCTCCAGCTGGAAGCGCATTAATATTGAAAAGGCATTTGCAGATGTCACTTTGTTGCTCGGGGAAGGTCGGTCAAGGCGAGAGTGACAGGCGGGGTTTTGGCGGGAGGGAGATGCGACGGAAGTGGCTGCTTGCTGCTGGCCTTTCGGGGGTTGGGTTCTGTGTTTTCAGTCATTTGTCTCCGTATCCGCTAGCTGACTTTGGCAGGGCAAGGCTCTCCATATTCAGCATATTCTAATGAAGTACACAAGGTATTTCTCTTCTCTGTCGCGGTGCAGCGGACTGCGAAGACTAGGGCCTTGAAGCCGGCTCAAAGGGCATTTTCTCATGTGTCGCCACACCGCTCTGCCTCTGGCACGCTGGCTGGCACTCTTTGTCCCCCCCCCCTTCACCTCCCACTAAGCATTTAAACTCCGCTTGCCACATGCAAATCAATCTTTTTATTAACCGATTATGATTTTGAAGATATCTTCCTCAATCTCCGTAGACTTCCATATTACTGGTTTACAATATGGTGATAGCATTTAGGTCATTTAGATCATTTCAGGAATCTGCCTCTTGGGAAATCCCACCTTAGTCCTGAATACGGTGCCCTTTGTGCACATTTTATGTTGTAGGTACACAGTCCGGCCTAATGTCGAACAGTTGGAACGTGAACCCTTTCCTCTCTTCTGTAAGTGAGATAATGTAATTGTAACTCATTAACCAACCAGACAGTTATGTAATGTAATATGATGTTATATGGACACTTTTTTTATTTGATTCCCTTGATCATCTCAGCAATTTAGCCTCAACATTGTATTTTCACTTCATGCTCCCATGACTATATTGTTGATTATATGTACAGTGGGGGAAAAAAGTATTTAGTCAGCCACCAATTGTGCAAGTTCTCTCACTTAAAAAGATGAGAGAGGCCTGTAATTTTCATCATAGGTACACTTCAACTATGACAGACAAAATGAGGGAAAAAAATCCAGAAAATCACATTGTAGGATTTTTTTATGAATTTATTTGCAAATTATGGTGGAAAATAAGTATTTGGTCAATAACAAAAGTTTATCTCAATACTTTGTTATATACCCTTTGTTGGCAATGACAGAGGTCAAATGTTTTCTGTAAGTCTTCACAAGGTTTTCACACACTGTTGCTGGTATTTTGGCCCATTCCTCCATGCAGATCTCCTCTAGAGCAGTGATGTTTTGGGGCTGTCGCTGGGCAACATGGACTTTCAACTCCCTCCAAAGATTTTCTATGGGGTTGAGATCTGGAGACTGGCTAGGCCACTCCAGGACCTTGAAATGCTTCTTCTGAAGCCACTCCTTCGTTGCCGAGGCGGTGTGTTTGGGATCATTGTCATGCTGAAAGACCCAGCCACGTTTCATCTTCAATGCCCTTGCTGATGGAAGGAGGTTTTCACTCAAAATCTCACGATACATGGCCCCATTCATTCTTTCCTTTACGGATCAGTCGTCCTGGTCCCTTTGCAGAAAAACAGCCCCAAAGCATGATGTTTCCACCCCATGCTTCACAGTAGGTATGGTGTTCTTTGGATGCAACTCAGCATTCTTTGTCCTCCAAACACGACGAGTTGAGTTTTTACCAAAAAGTTCTATTTTGGTTTCATCTGACCATATGACATTCTCCCAATCCTCATCTGGATCATCCAAATTCTCTCTAGCAAACTTCAGACAGGCCTGAACATGTACTGGCTTAAGCAGGGGACACGTCTGGCACTGCAGGATTTGAGTCCCTGGCGGCGTAGTGTGTTACTGATGGTAGGCTTTGTTACTTTGGTCCCAGCTCTCTGCAGGTCATTCACTAGGTCCCTCCGTGTGGTTCTGGGATTTTTGCTCACCGTTCTTGTGATCATTTTGACCCCAGGGTGAGATCTTGCGTGGAGCCCCAGATCGAGGAAGATTATCAGTGGTCTTGTATGTCTTCCATTTCCTAATAATTGCTCCCACAGTTGATTTCTTCAAACCAAGCTGCTTACCTATTGCAGATTCAGTCTTCCCAACCTGGTGCAGGTCTACAATTTTGTTTCTGGTGTCCTTTGACAGCTCTTTGGTCTTGGCCATAGTGGAGTTTGGAGTGTGACTGTTTGAGGTTGTGGACAGGTGTCTTTTATACTGACAACAAGTTCAAACAGGTGCCATTAATACAGGTAATGAGTGGAGGACAGAGGAGCCTCTTAAAGAAGAAGTTACAGGTCTGTGAGAGCCAGAAATCTTGCTTGTTTGTATGTGACCAAATACTTATTTTCCACCATAATTTGCAAATAAATTCATAAAAAATCCTACAATGTGATTTTCTGGATTTTTTTTCCTCATTTTGTCTGTCATAGTTGAAGTGTACCTATGATGAAAATTACAGGCCTCTCTCATCTTTTTAAGTGAGAGAACTTGCACAATTGGTGGCTGACTAAATACTTTTTTTCCCCACTGTAGCTGTTGTATGGCACGCAAAAGGAAAGTACTTTAGCTTAGGCCTAATTATGTTTAGTTTTCGTTTTTTCTCACTTATGACAGCTAGATAGGCAGGCGCAAATGTTCTGGTTCTTTTCTGTGCTTCTCAACTCCATCATCTGATTCTGTAGAATTTGGGGGCATCACATTCACACAGCGCTCACTGGGTGTGTTGTAGGTTGACATTTTCACAAGCTCAGTGAATAACACTTTACATCTCCTGTCATCACTTTTTATGCATACATATTACCTGGCTCAAAGAGAGCTAGGCTTCGTCCCGCCGCAGCCTCCCTCCCTCTACCAGCCTCTCTCTTTCTCTCACCCTTCTGTAATGGAAATTGAATTTGCATGAAATATGATCAGACCAAATTGCGTCTAACTGTGCGAGGAGAGAACGCGCTCCGGTTGCCCTGCCAGAAATGATTGTACTCAGGTTTAGGGGAAAGCTTGATGATCGTGTTGAAGTATTCCTCTTTTTTGGGGGACGGCAGCGACGACAGTGTGCTGCTGAAATTTAAATCAGAAAAGGTTTGAAGGAAAGTATTAGGAACAGGCTCTATCACAGGTACGCCTCCCACACACCACACCACTGACGTATTGAAGGACCGCGACTCGCTTGTTATTCGCTCTACCACTGATTTAGCCTATTTGAGCCGGTTTAATTTGAGCGGTGACGGACCTAATGGAGTAGCGAGGAGGGATCAGTGCTATACAGTACCTGCAGGAACACTTCAACTACACTCCCAGCTGTCCAAATGTCCCGCTGCTCAGCCCGCATCCGTTACCAAGTTTCTTGGTAAATACAAAATCGAATACTTATGCAAATTTCTTCGCATTTACATTTTTTTTTATCTGCCCCTAAGAATATTCTCTTTGTAGCCTAATTAAACAAATCAGCTCCTAGTCAGAAAATATCATATGAATTGTCGACTGCGTTTGCTCTTATGTCTTGCTCTTATGTCTTCTCTCTCTCTCTCTCTCTCTCTCTCTCTCTCTCTCTCTCTCTCTCTCTCTCTCTCTCTCTCTCTCTCTCTCTCTCTCTCTCTCTCTCTCTCTCTCTCTCTCTCTCTCTCTCTCTCTCTCTCTCTCTCTCTCTCTCTCTCTCTCTCTCTCTCTCTCTCTCTCTCTCTCTCTCTCTCTCTCTTACTGAAGAACAGCCCAGAACTCTGTCTATCTAGAACATGCATGATGCACATATCCCCTCTGAGTAGTGTCTCTGTCTCAGTCACTCCGATCTGAGCTGCTGTGTTTGCACAAGCATGTGTAATCCTGTCAAGCTCCAATCCTGGGCTATCTTTGTCCTTTACGCTGCCTAATGTCTTGTTGAATATACATAAAATATCACCTTACCCAGTAGAAAACCTGTAGGGGGAGAGGAGAAAACGTCATTAAACTTTAACACACAGAAGGGATGAATACCTAAGAAGCCAGCGAGTCAGGGTATTTCGAGGGCACGGCGAACCCTCGAGTCATCTCTGAATTCAGTTCAGTTTATTTATACCCCAAACAGAAGCACACTGCTGATCAAATCAAATGCTATTCGTCACATGGTTCGTAAACAACAGGTGTGGACTAACAGTGATATGCTGGCTCAGGGCCCTTCCCGACGACGCAGAGAGAAAGAAAATAGAGAAATAATAGAAAAGTCAAACACGTAATAATAGAAGTAATAATAGATACACAATGAGTAATGTGACAACTGCTGATGTGACTACTGAAGTAAAACTGACTTAATAAGTACATTTGATTGATTTATTGTTTTTCTTTTGTACTGTTTGTCCATTAGGTCGTTTGTATGGGGCGATGAGCGACCAGCAGCCCTACACGTTGTCAAGTGCCTTCCCCCTGGTCAGCCACCCAGCCTTTGGCCTTTACACAACCAGCTCAGGACGCCCAGAGTTTGGAGGCCTGGGGTCGTTGGGGTCCCTGGGTTCTCTGGGGTCCTTGGGGATGTCTGCTGCCCTGGCCGCACACCCCCAGCTGGGAGCTCTGACAGGTAAGAGGAGGCGCTTGGATAGATGTTTCATGACTGGGTCCAGGAGATTTACGTGACCTGAACAGCAGATGGATGAAACATCATGACTAATCAGTATTTAAGGGTGTGCTAGCTTCTAATACTTTTTTTTTAGGCGATTGTAATTGATATGAAGTACTGAACTTAGTGGATGAGACAGAATGGCACTGACATGTCCTCCTCCTTGTCCTCTCTCTTCATCAGAATGGTGGCGAGCAGCAGAGGCCCACAGTAGGGGGGCAGCAGCCTTCCTCCCCCCGTTCCTGGGCCTCCCCACAATGTTCACCCCCCACATCCAGCAGAACCACAGCCCCCTGCAAGCCCCCTCCAGGACCCCCAGCAAAAACGGACAGACCCCTAAAGGTACAGCTACGCCCATCCTTCTTACATTGAACCTTTCCAAGTGCTGCACTCTGACCTATACCGATAACAACAACTTACAACAAAGGTGATCATTTCCTGTGCTCATCAGGGGAAAATGTGTATTTTATTGTACCTGTATATTGGCACAGAGTGTGAGGAAGCTTCTCACACCTGTTCAAAAGCAGCAAAGGATTTTACCGCCAGGAAATAAAAAAGGTACCCTTAAGAGGGTGAGGTATTTAAAACGCAACGTTTTTTACCCCTCTGGCAATTGCGAGAGATGTGAATGAATTAATCATTCCTGTAAGCAGGTGATGGAAACTGTTCACAGGGATTAAGTGAGAGGCTGCCTAGTCTCGGCAGTCTCCGGCTCCGTGATGAGATTTCTCCCGGCGAGAACCTTATAATGACTTCCAGTCTCAGTTAATGGCGTATGTGCAGTCTCTCTCTCTCTCTCTCTCTCTCTCTCTCTCTCTTAATCTACTTTTTTCATTTGACGCTATCTTTTAATTTATCAAGTTGTGCTCACGCCATGTTCAGCATGCCTAAATGAGATACATATTAAATCAATATTTTCATAAGGCTTTTTATTCTATTCCGCATTCAGAAGATCCCCAGATATTTCATTCGCGTTTTTTACTGGCAATGTCTCGTTGCTCAGATGAGATTGAGATGATATGTAACGGGTTGCTGTGCCTCTTTCCGTGCGATTTCAGGGGTGAACGGGGCAGTGAACGGAAGTGGGGTCTCCTCCCCAACCATGCAGGGGTCTTACTCCATGAACGCGTCCCCATCCCTGGGTGCCTCCCAGGCTGTTAAGGGCCCCAACTCCAAGGCCAGGGGCCCCAGGAGCAGCCCTCACAGCCAGAGCCACACAGCAGAGCTACAGCTGGAGAAAGTACCCTGCAAACCTAAAGACCAGGTCAGCTCAATGATGTAGTGGCTCTAGATTGCTGATGACAACGTTGCGAAAATTATGCGCGCACATCGACGTGGCCGGAAGCCGCGTTGTTATGATAGCTAGCAACGATGGCAAGAAGCTGCCATGTCGTAGGTAGCTCGTTGTATCTTGTTATTGATTGACGGATTTCATGTCAGTGCTAATATTGCAAATAATCTATA
Source organism: Brachymystax lenok tsinlingensis (assembly GCA_030435695.1). Taxonomy (NCBI): domain Eukaryota; kingdom Metazoa; phylum Chordata; class Actinopteri; order Salmoniformes; family Salmonidae; genus Brachymystax; species Brachymystax lenok. Next base: position 44,516,325 of record CM059814.1, read on the forward strand.
GCGCTCATTATACAATTGTATAATTTGGAGATGAAATGTAGTTTACATGTTGTTAACAGTCTAAGCCGTAGTTGTGCATGCGTCGGTTGTGTTGCTAAAAGCCAACCTGTCTATAGCTATAGTAAAGCCTGAAGTATTTGACTTGAGGTCTGTTTTGGACGTTTTAAGTTTTCCATTTCCAGTTTAGAAACAAAAATCAAATGGTCAAAATGTACACTGGGTTCTTTATTGATTGACAGCTCTCTGCCTTAATGCAGAAGCCCAGTAAAAGGCCAGCAGAGGTCGCTGGGGTCAGTGACAGCGAATCAGGCTCTTCCTCGGATAGCTCCAGCGACGGAGCCATCAGCAGCGACCTGGAGGACCTCGGAGGGGAAGAGGACGACAACGATGATGACGACGACGATGATGAGGATGAGGAAGAGGAGGGAAAGAGCGAGGCGTGGAACTCTGAGAAGGAGAAGGCGAGGCGGACGAAGAAAAAAAATGAAGGTACAGCAATAGTGAATAGTACTGGTAGTGTAGCTACTTATATCTGTGATGTGCTCCGGGGTGAGCTAACAGCGGGCTTCCTCTCCCTCCCCAGATCGGGACACCAAGCTCGGGCATGAAGGAGGCCCAAGACAAGAGGAACAGCCTTCCCCACAGCCTACCCTCCGACCCTCCCACCCTGGTCCCCTCACAGCACTCCCCCTCTCCCTCTCCCCCTACCCTGTCCCAGAGCTCCCCCCCCTGTCCCTCCAGACCTCCCGGCCCAGGGAGGAGGGTCTCCAGCAGCACCTCAGTGTCATCCAGTCCACGGGCCTAGCAGCCAGCTCCAAGCCCCTGGCCCTCCTCACCCAACCCCGCAGGGAAACCTCCCCATCACCCGCCTCTGCCTCTTCAATCCCCCTCATCACTTCCACCAAAGGACGCACCACAGCCTCGCCCAAGCCGCCCAAGCTCCTGCCCTCCTCGCCGCAGCACCCGCCCCTGACCCTCTGCTCTTCCTCCAAGCCCCTGTCGGTGCCCTCCCTGGCCCGCGCCATACCCCTGTCCTCCTCGCCTCAATCCTTCCCTCTCCTCACGTCGCCCATGGCCAACTCCCAGCAGCCCAAGCCTCTGAAGACACCTGGCAGTGGGAAGGCTAGTAAGAGGAAGTTGCTGGAGGAATCACTCTCTCAGATCAACGAATTCAGGCTCAAACAGGTTGGTCCACTGTCCTCTTTGCCCAGCCACTAGCAAGGAGTACGGTACCAAGAGTATCAAGTATGACTTGCCTAGTTAAATAAAGGTTAAAGAAAATAAATACAAGTTTGAAAAAAATCCCAGTATTCACGCAGTAGCTCTTTTTCCCATGGTCAAATAATACCACAGATTGGTTACTGGCTAGCTTAGCTTTCCACCTCATTTGGATAATCTAAAAGCGGTCGAACATGAAACGGTTTCTCCTCTCACAGTTAGAAGGTTGTTGGTAATTCATGGTAACATACTGTAGATGAGCTGCAGTAAGAGGGCTGCTTCCAGCCAGAGGGAGTCAGAGAGGGAAGTGGCAGTCTTGTCTGAGTCATTTGATTGGGTGTCCTGCTGTGCTGCTCAGCCTGTAAACCAAAAGGTCAACCAAAAGGTCAATGCTTTTGGCCTCATTACCTCAGAAAAAGCAGACGGCACGTAAAGCTACTGTATGTATTTATTACCGTTTTACTCTCCATTTAATACATTCACAACTAGATAGAAAATATACATATTTATCACCTTTTACAGTGCATTGTGGACCTCTCAGATGTAGTCGAAATGGTAATTGAAATAGTAGTTAATTGATTTAAGATAATTCCTATGGCTCCAGCCCGCTAGAATTGGAAATCTAGCCTTTTCCCCTGTTCTATTTTACCGGGGGAGAGGTTATTTTTTAACCAAAGGCCTCTGCATTCCCCCTGTGGTTCAGGAACTGTTACTGTATTACATGGTCTGTGAAATTGATTTGTTTCACTTGATATCACATCTAGTTGAATGTACATGTCGAAGCCCTTACCTGTGTTTGCTGAAACACGGTGCAACGCCAAACGTGACTGTCGTTCTATAAAATCACGCCGTTATGCTGTTTAAAGTGAAACACAGATGCATGACGCTAACACTTTTCACAGACTCATAACTGTAGTAATTTAAGTGAGATACGGGAACTGGAATCAGCGGCTTTACTCTTTACTTAGTACAATGCCTGTGGTTACTGCCATGTTATATGCCATTGTCTCCAGGCTTCTGTCCTAGGCACAGTGAGACAGAGTGAGCCAGGCATTGTGCTTCATCACCAGCTTGAATAATTAACGTAGATGTAAATTGACAGCTGGCACAATTATGCCTTTTTCTCTTTTCTTTTCCTTTGTTTTATTCCCCTCCCTCCTTCCCACCCTCCCTCCTTCCCTCTCGCCCTCCCTCTCGCCCTCCCTCCGTTCCAGTCTTTACTCTCGCAAGGCCAGACGTTCCCGGCGGCGCAGCCCAAGAAGCAGCAGGGTCACAAAACCTCTAGGAAGGCTGCTGGTGTGACGTCCTCCTCCTTGCCGCCCCCCAAGCTGTCCTCCTCGGAGAGTCCGGGTGGCGGTGGCAGAAGCACCAAGTTGCCCCCTGCTCCCCTCCCCCCTCCCCCCCAGAACAACCACTCCAACCTCTTCCTGTCCAGTGCTCTCCTGGGCCTGGCTGCTCAACCCAACGGAGTCATCCAGAGCACCACCGCTCAGGACGCGCCGCTGGCCCTTATCACCAAGCCCCGCAAGGACTCCAACAAGGACCTCTCTGGGGCAGGGGCGTCCCTCTCGCTGCCCGTCAACCTCAGCACCGGCGGAAGGGTCCACTCGGTCTCCTCTCAGGGCCCCCCGACGCGGCCCGCTACCTCACCCTCACCGGCCCGGGGCCCCAGGAGGATCAAGGCCCCCAAGGCCCCTAAGCTCCAGGCCCCTAACCTCCAGGTTCAGGCCCATGCTCTGGCCCCCATGGCAGCCTGGAAGGGCCTCTCTCAGAGTCACCTGGTGCAGTCTCTGGTGGACCTGTTCAGGGGGGCCGAGGCCGGCCTCCCTGGTCTCCCTGGTCTCCCTAGCAGCAAGGACTCGGATGACTCTGTTGAGGATGACGATGACGACGATGATGATGATGATGATGATCTGGATGATTTGGAGGATGATGAGGAGGACTCGGATGACAGCTTGTCAGGTTAGATACCTACCGTTCTGACCATCCTAATGGAAGGCACATGCAATGTTTGTAGTGTACAGTATTTTGGGGGGGTTATGGTGATGTACAGCAGTGGACACCATTCAACCAGTGATAACCCCTCTCTTTCTGGTACCCTCCTCTCAGATTCTGACAGTAACTCGGACAGCGACGCGGACGTTTCCGGTGGCAAACTGAAGGACCCGAAGCTGAAGCTGCCATCATCAGGCTCCACCTCCAAGAGGGAGAAGACCCCACTCAAGCTAACCAAAGGCCACGCCTCCTTACTGAGCAACTCAACCAATCACACAGCCGCCAGCTGCTCCCCGCTCAACCTGCAGGTCATCAAGACGCCCAACATCGTCACCAGCTCCAGTGCCTTGGCCTATCACAGCTCTCCTTCCTCCTCCTACTCCCTGGCCACGCCCCCAGGTAACCGCAGGCAACACTCCTTAAATGCCTGGTGCATTGTCAAAGTCGCTCAAGATTTAAATCGCCCCATAACTGAAAATCTAGCATCAGATTACCCTAACCCCTATCCTAACATTAACCATTAGGGGGATGACAACATATCTGACCCTGTACCAGTTGTTATGGCCAACTTCTTTACCTACTCTGCCAAGCACAAAACCAGTCTGCAAAAACACCTAGCTGTACCTTTAACTGTTGAGGACACGTAAGCACACTGGAAACGCTAAGCTCACACATGGCATGATATGCTATCATCTTCAGATGGGGAGAGAACAGGGTGAGGAAAAGGGGGGTCTATTTTTAGTTAGCCGGGCGGTTGGCTGGCTTAACAGGCCTGGGTTCCTGTAGGCGCATGTCCTTGGGCTTAACAGGCCTGACAACTTGTTTGACACTTCTGCCATGCCTGAGCTTTCTTTCTTTCCCCTCTCCTCTCCTCCCTCTCTCTCTCAGCACTGGGAGATTACCCAGCTTAGGAAAGGAAATAACACACACACACACACACACACACACACACAACAAGGAAGAATGGAATTTTCCAACAGAGATTCCAATCTTCCGAAGCACGTTTCAATTCTACTTGCTTTGTCGTCCATCAAATTCACCAAGGAATGTCAGTGATTTTTCAGGACATATTTGAGTCATTTCCTTAAGTTGCTTCGAGAGCCTGGAGTTTCTCAGTACTCTACCTGGTTAAATAAAGGGAACGCATAAACAATAAGGCACCTCTCATGGCCACATCTGCTGGGTTTTATACACAGTGGACACGCTTGAGGCAGCGCTCCAGTCAATAGGAGAAGGCAGGCACACCTTTGATCTGCAACGCTTGCATAGGGGAGTGAGCCTCAGCAGCCCCGTTCGTCTCACACAACGAAACACTGCTCATATTCAGTACTGTGATGCTGTGGCTATGGGTGGGCGTTTAGGGAAGTAGCTCTGCGTGTGGCTGTAGCTGGGTGTTTAGGGCTACGGAGGGAAGGCTTTGACTGTGTATTGTTCAGTCTGACTAACGGGGGTGCTCTCTCTCTCTCTCTCTCTCTCTCTCTCTCTCTCTCTCTCTCTCTCACACCAGGCGCAGGGAAAAGAAAGAGGGTGATGGATGAACAGGAGTTGAGGATACCTCTGGAGTTGGGGTAGGTCGAGTGGAGACTTGAATTGATAGGCTCTCTCTAGCAATGGCAAAGCCTCTGGCATCCGGTCACTCATTCCCAGTTTCCTTCCGTCCGTGTGTTTTCCAGCTGGCAGAGAGAAACGCGGATCAAGAGCGCGTCTGGGAGGATGCAAGGCGACGTGGCGTACTACGCGCCATGCGGGAAGAAGTTGAGGCAGTACCCAGATGTGGTGAAGGTAACAGTAACACTACCCCTCAGACTAGCCTTACACTAGCAACTAGCCTCACGCTAGTGCTCACTTAGCATCAACGCTAACCCCTGTGACGCTAACCCCTGTAGAGCATTCTGATTCTCACTGTGCTTTTGCTCGATTTCCCCCTAATTAGTTTGATGCTTAGTAGGAGAATCGTCACTTTAGTTTTCAGCTTCCTCCACTGTAGCTAGATTGCTTTCAATGTCACACTTTTACATACATTCACATTGGATATCCCTGTCTCACCAAACGTCATTATTTTCTCTTCTGTAGTATCTATCCAGAAATGGAATAAGTGGCATCACACGCGATAATTTTAGCTTCAGTGCAAAGATAATGGTTGGTGACTTCTATGAAGCCAGAGAAGGACCCCAGGTGACGTCTTTCATCTATCTATTGCCCGTAAAAAAAAAAGATAAACCTCTTTTCATGTACAGTAGAAACTGTATAGTGACTTAAACAGTTCAGGGACATAGACATCAGCTATAGACTCCAGTAGTCCTACCCCCTAGCCCCCTTTGTCGAGGGAGTCACTTAATAATCAGTTGACATGACTTCCACAGGTGACCAGTCATATACTGTACAGTAGGATAGTTTAACTAGCTGAATGGTGAATGGAATGTATTGTAGTGGTGTTCTTAGCTTTGTAGTCCAGTAATACCATCATGCATTGCATATTTTGATCTTTGATCTAAGAGTAAATCCTAGAGTAACAGTAGAGTAATAAAAGCAACTGAAGTATGTTGAAGCCGTTTATTACCCACACTACACTAACAGCCCCTCTACCCCGTCCTACCCCCAGGGTCTGCAGTGGAGCCTGCTGAAGGACGAGGACGTCATCCCTCATATCCTGGCCATGGAGGGCCGGCGGGGACGGCCCCCCAACTCAGAGCGCCAGCGCGGGGCCGAGGGGGGAAAGGGCTCCCGGAGGAGGAAGGGCCGGCCGCCCAACGTGGGAGAGGGTCTGGGGTTGGGGGCAGAGGTGCCTAGCCCCAGCGAGGCCAAACTCTTACGCAAACTGGAGGCCCAAGGTGAGGAGAAGAAGAAAAAAGGATCTCCGGTTGGAAGTCTATGAATGCTACCTACCAAACATGTTTGGTCACACAGTAACGTTCCTTCACCTCTCTCTGCAGAGATAGCCAGGCAGGCGGCCCAGATGAAGATGATGAGGAAGCTGGAGAAGCAGGCCATGGCCAGGGCGGCCAAAGAGGCCAGGAAGCAACAAGGTACACTACACTACATCTGAGTGCATACACCATTCCCCACTGTCCTCTTGTAGAGATGTGCAGTACCACTGCTGCAAATCATTTCTTAACACCTAAGCCCCTAAAGTCTCTCTTTCAGCCGTCATGGCGGCCGAGGAAAGGAGGAAGCAGAAGGAGCAAATGAAGCTCATCAAGCAGCAGGTAGGGCATTCTTTATGTGACACCACTTCCTGTCAAACCGTCCCGTCTGACCATGGAGGTATCCTTGTTTGGCCACTGCACCACCGTTTGGTTTGCACAGTGTATTGATCAACCTACCTCTGTGTTTCTCCAGGAGAAGATCAAGCGTATTCAGCAGATCAGGTTGGAGAAGGAGATGAGGGCACAGCAGGTCCTGGAGGTACTACAGTCAACTGACCCAATACCAAACATGTCCTCTGAAATTAGCAGAACGTTATTCCTCAAAATGCATCCCAGAGCCTCAGTCTACTCTGTCCATAGTATTTTAATCTTACCCAAGCCCATTACTGAATAATACGCAGTGTTGGAAGGAGTAAGGCATAATTCCACATGGAACTAATGCTAAATTGGTCTTGGTTGACGGCTGTTGAATATTAAATTCGCTGTCTCCGCTAGCTGTCTCAGAGTCAGACCATATTTAAATTAGACAGAAATATATATTTTTATTTTATCAGACAACAGCAACAGTTTAGCATAAGTGGGTAGTAAAATATTTTTTGTTCCTTTGCACACACAATTACACTGTAGGAGCTCCAAAGTATTTTAGCAGGACTAAATAAAATTTGAGTTGACACGGTTGGCAAGCCACTCTTAACAGGATTTTTTTTGCTGTTTGCAATTACGTATTTAAATGATACATTATTCACTCCCTGTGTTCTACGCACGTGAGGCATCTGTTTAAATTTCTGTTACAGGGAAAATATCATATTTTGAGTGCTGCCGTGCGAAACTGCGGAGTGGCATGTGTCCGTCAGTCTGTCTGTCCAGATGTCTGGCAGTGAAATGACATTTGACCCGATTTGCATTCGCAGGCTAAACGGAGAAAGAAAGAAGAGGTTGCGAATGCCAAAATTATGGAGGCAGAGAAACGAATAAAGGTGAGAGTTTGTGTTACACACAGCATCTCAATATAAACCAAAATGTCAAAGCTTTTTCCAGATGAGCTGTGTCTGACAATGAGATTAGGCATGAGCTGTCGCTCCTCTGTAAAATGGTCTGAAATCCCATCAGCCCTAGTGATTTTCATGATGGTGGCTGCATGAAAGTGTATTGATTTTCTCCCCTCATCTTTTCTGTCTTCCCCCTGAAGGAGAAAGAAATGCGAAGACAGCATGCAGTCATTTTAAAGCACCAGGTACACAGCGCTTTTCAGCAGCACACCTTTTCTCTTCTGACATGATTGAAATTATACTTAAAACCATATACACTTAGCTAGATCAGTGTTTACAGGGTGTGTGTGTGTTTCAAGGTTGTGTGTACCTAGATATTTTATTAATCTCTACTGTTTCTCTTTGGTCAGTTTCCATTCTATTGGGTTATTTCTGAACTGTGGGTATTTTTCTGCTAAACAATCTGTTTTCTTTGCTGTCATTTCTGTTCCATAATACTTTGCCAACTCTCTCTGCCAGGAGTTGGAGAGGCATAGACTAGATATGGTATGGGTATGTTTATTTTTGTACATCTAACACCGCATCGTGTTTCCTGGTTGTGATATGGTTGTCATAGCAATGCATTAAGTGTAGCACTGGCTGCAGTCATACTACATTATTCTGCATGGCTTTTCAGCAAAACAAACAAACAAACACACACACAAACAAACAAACAAAAACAACAACAGTGTGTCGCCTCCATCTGCTCTGAGACACCTGACCTCGCGCCCCCTGCGGTGGTTCGGTAGCTCCCCCCCGCACTCCCCAGAATGCATTGCAAAAAGGTGGCCATGCCATGCTCCCTCTTACTGTCTGAAAGTACACTCCTCTCGATGAGTCATCCATCACATCCATTGTCTAGCTGTTGTTTTTGACTGGCTGTGAGTGCTTGAGTTTTCCAGTTCCAGACATTGAGCTTGTGTCCGTCTCCGTCCACAAAGAGCTGCCTTTTAACCTGTTACGTCCCATTGAGTCTCTGAGGCTGCGTCCGAAATGGCATAGTGCACTACCTCATAGTGCACTACTTTGGTCAAAAGTAGTGCACTACATACGGAAGAGGGTGCCATTTGGAATGTAGCCTGAGTTTTTGCTGGAATGTAGCCTTTTGCTGCTCTGTTCTGTATCTGTACCCGCCTGTCTTCTCCAGCAGCCTGACTGGCTGTCTGTCTATTGCTGTACCTGCCTGTCTTCTCCAGCAGCCTGACTGGCTGTCTTCTCCAGCAGCCTGACTGGCTGGCTGGCTATTGCTGTACCTGCCTGTCTTCTCCAGCAGCCTGACTGGCTGGCTGGCTATTGCTCGTTGAGCGCGTCAGTTGCACACGATTAGAGCCAGGAGTTTTTCCTAACAATATAAACCTGAGCAGGAGAAACTCCTGGCAACCTACATCAAATCAAATTTTATTTGTCACATACACATGGTTAGCAGATGTTAATGCGAGTGTAGCGAAATGCTTGTGCTTCTAGTTCCGACCATGCAGTAGTATCTAACAAGTAATCTAACAAATTCACAACAACTACCTTATACACACAAGAGTAAAGGAATGAATACGAGAGTAAAGGAATGAATAAATACATACTGTATTTATGCAGCTGACTCCAGAGGATCTGTTTCATTGCCTTCTATCTGTTTATCACATCACCGAGTTACCCATCCCTTTCAGACAGACAGTCACTGTCCTCGCTTTGCCTTGATCAAATCCTATTGGTTTACAATAAAACATTTGGAGACAATCTATCCTCAACCAGGGAAGTCTCCTTGTAAGACCTTCACTCGATATCCCCCATAGGTTTAGGCTATTTTCAATCTGGAACGGCTATCAGCTAAACAGATGGATGATACACAGCGCAATGTTTGTTTTCATCCGACTGGCTTGTGGCTATGATGACTCAGTCATTTTGCGTTTGTTCCGTCAGCTTTTTACCTAGAGGCATCATAGCTTGACCCTAACTTCTCTTTTTGACCCCGTCATCGCCATCTACCGCATTCTCCCTCTGATGCTTTCTGGTTGTCGTCATTCGTACCGTTGTCTTCTTAACCTCAGCTTCAACTGTGCGTGTTGCTGTATGTGAAAACCTCGCCCTGATGGAGGTGAATGGGGGTTTTCCTCCTTCTGTCCACCTCTCTGACTTAACCTGTGGAGGTTACACCTTCGCTGGTGTGTAACGTGTGTGTTGTCTCTGCTCTGCTAGGAGAGGGAGAGGAGACGGCAACATGGGATGCTCATGAAGGCGGTGGAGGCTCGCAAAAAAGCAGAGGTAGGTGACGTACAACACACACACACACCACACACAACAGACACGTGCGTGCCAGAATGTCCCACTCCTCCTGAACCCATCCAAACCCTCTCTCCTCCCTCTCCTTTTCATTTCTTCAATACACTAACTGAGTCAAAAGAATGGCCCTCGAGCGCTTTTTCTTTGAGAGCGCAGGCAGGGGCGCCGGGCTGAATTCTAAAACTACTCAGCAGTCTCGGCTTGACATTCTTGTCTGTTTTACCGCCACTGGCGTGAGCCCATTAACTCTCCCCTCTCTCCTTCTCTGGGCCCTCAGGAGCGTGAGCGCTTGCGGCAGGAAAAGAGGGATGAGAAACGCCTGAACAAGGAGCGGAAATTGGAGCTGAGGAGGCTGGAACTGGAGATTGCCAGGGAGCTGAAGAAGCCAAATGAAGACATGTGTCTGGCTGATCATAAGGTAATAAATGACCCATCTTGCCCATGATTCAGTCCTGTGTGATGTCTGAAGGGTGACATCATTAAAAGGACCTAGCTTTCCAAGTTGTAGGTGGCTGTTTAACTGAGTTGCATCTCTTTTGCTTTATGTATATTTGAACTGACAAATTAATATTGTCTAGGTTTGGGTTATGGGTGGTTAAGTGCATTGTATTATCACAATGTTATGTACAGTATATCTGTTATGTATCATGTGAAACCTGAGTACTGGACACGGTTTGTGCTGTACACTGCCATCAAGTGGCTAAAGAGAGTAATGCATAGGGAGGGACAAGATAATAGTATCATAAACATTCCTCCTTCTCTCCTTACCTTTCATTCCAGCCTCTTCCAGAGTTTTCCAGAATCCCTGGCCTGATCTTGCCGGGGGGTGCGGTGTCTGACTGCCTGATGCTGATGCAGTTCCTACGCGGCTTTGGGAAGGTGCTGGGCTTCGATGTGGGGGTGGACGTACCCACCCTGGGCATGCTGCAGGAGGGCTTGCTCAACGTGGGAGACAGCATGGGACACGTCCAGGACCTGCTGGTCAGACTGCTCTCCCTGGCCGTGTGTGACCCTGGACTGCCCCCTGGACACAAGGTGAGATACTGTACATGTACAGGAACATACCAAGCAGGTTCTCACATACAGTTGAAGTCAGAAGTTTACGTACACTTAGGTTGGAGTCATTAAAACTCGTTTTTCAACCACTCCACAAATTTCTTGTTACCAAACTATAGTTTTGGCAAGTTGTTTAGGACATCTACTTTGTGCATGACACAAGTAATATTTCCAACAATTGTTTACAGACGGATTATTTCACTTATAATTCACTGTATCACAATTCCAGTGGGTCAGAAGTTTACATACACTAAGTTGACGGTGCCTTTAAACAGCTTGGAAAATACCAGAAAATGATGTCATGGCTTTAGAAGCTTCTGATAGGCTAATTGACATAATTTCAGTCAATTCGAGGTGTACCTGTGGATCTATTTCAAGGCCTACCTTCAAACTCTTTGCTTGACATTATGGGAAAATCAAAAGAAATCAGCCTAGACCTCAGAAGAAAAATTGCAGACCTCCACAAGTCTGGTTCATCCTTGGGAGCTATTTCCAAACGCCTGAAGGTATCACGTTCATCTGTACAAACAATAGTACGCAAGTATAAACACCATGGGACCATGCAGCCGTCATACCGCTCAGGAGGGAGACTCGTTCTGTCTCCTAGAGATGAACGTACTTTGGTGCAAAAAGTGCAAATCAATCCCAGAACAACAGCAAAGGACCTTGTGAAGATGCTGGAGGAAACAGGTACAAACGTATCTATATCCACAGTAAAACATGTCCTATTTCGACATAACCTGAAAGGCCGCTCAGCAAGGAAGAAGCCACTGCTCCAAAACCGCCATAAAAAAGCCAGACTACGGTTTGCAACTGCACATGGGGACAAAGATCGTACTTTTTGGAGAAATGTCCTCTGGTCTGATAAAACAAAAATAGAACGGTTTGGCCATAATGACCATCGTTATGTTTGTGGGAAAAAGGGGGAGGCAAGCCGAAGAACACCATCCCAACCGTGAAGCACGGGGGTGGCAGCATTATGTTGTGGGGGTGCTTTGCTGCAGGAGGGACTGGTGCACTTCACAAAATAGATGGCATCATGAGAAGGGAAATTATGTGGATATATTGAATCTCAAGACATCAGTCAGGAAGTTAAAGCTTGGTCGCAAATGGGTCTTTCAAATGGACAATGACCCCAAGCATGCTTCCAAAGTTGTGGCAAAATGGCTTAAGGACAAGAAAATCAAGGTATTGGAGTGGCCATCACAAAGCCCTGACCTCAATCCCTTCTATAGAAAATGTGTGGGCAGAACTGAAAAAGCGTGTGCGAGCAAGGAGGCCTACAAACCCGACTCAGTTACACCAGCTCTGTCAGGAGGAGTGGGCCAAAATTCACCCAACTTATTGTGGGAAGCTTGTGGAAGGCTACCCGAAATGTTTGACCCAAGTTAAACAATTTAAAGGCAATGCTACCAAATAGTAATTGAGTGTATGTAAACTTCTGACCCACTGGGAATGTGATGAAAGAAATAAAAGCTGAAATAAATCAATCATTCTCTCTACTATTATTCTGACATTTCACATTATTAAAATAAAGTGGTGATCCTAACTGATCTAAGACAGGGCATTTTTACTAGGATTAAATGTCAGGAATTGTGAAAAACTGAGTTTAAATGTATTTGGCTAAGGTGTATGTAAACTTCCAACTTCAACTGTAGGTAGAATAAAAACCTACACACATTGGTCCGGTTTCCCAGACACAGGTTAAGCCTAGTCCTAGACTAAGAACTAAGAAGCACTTTCTATGGAGAATCTCCACTGAACATGATTTTTAGTCTAGGACTTAATCTGTGTCTGGGAAACCCATTGTCTATGAGTCAACACTCCACTGGAAAGTATACCTGGAACCACTCTATCACGACCCAACCCTCCAGACCCCCCACCCCCTTCCCTCTATCTTCAATGACTCACCCGTCCTGTCTCTCTCCTCTCCCCCCAGACCAAGACCATGCTGGGGGACCATCTGACCAACGTGGGCATCAACCGGGACAATGTGTCGGAGGTGCTGCAGATGTACATGGGGGCCTATTGCGGGCAGACGGGCCTGGCTGAGCTGGCCCTCAGCCTGAAGACCAAGGCCTTCCCAGGCCCACACCCCTGCCCAGAAGGCCTCCATACTAGGCTTTCTGGCCAATGAGCTGGCCTGCAGCAAGAGTGTCGTCAGGTAGGAGTAAAGAACAGGAGGCGCCAAACATTGAAATAGATAATGCTGCAGCAAGAGCGCCGTCAGAAGGAGAGAAGAAATAACAATAGAAACGGAACAATTAAAGGTCAGGTTCTATCTGCAGCAAAAGCGTGGGGAGGTAGGAGGAGAGATGCTGACCTGCCAGCGCTGTACGTCACACAGGCCAAATATGGATTCCATGTTTTTACTGGTTTTACTGATAGGATATGCAGACAACATTTCACAAGCATGAGAGAACATCCTTGTAGATCAGGCATCGTCGTCCCTTGATGTCTTATTAGGAGGAGCCAGTGTGAAAGGTTTAGTGTACAGGAGGCTTCCATACTGTTGTGAGCCTACTGCCTTTTAGCTACTTACCAATAATGACGTTTAGTTGACTTCACTCAGCTGCTAATGCTGTCGTGTTTTATTAATGCTGTGTAAGACTCTGGATAGATCAGCTAATCTGGAGTGGGATTCAATTTTTATAGAGAGAGAAGCCAATACATCAATTATTCACTAGAACGGAGGGAGAGAGAGAGAGAGGGAGGGAGAGAGAGAGAATTGTACTGTATGTGTTAACTAGAGGTAACTGCCAAAATAAAGGAAACCCCAACATAAAGTGTCTTAATTGGGCGTTGGGCCACCACGAGCCAGAACCGCTTCAATGCACCGTGGCATAGATTCTACAATTGTCTGGAACTCTATTGAACTCCATTCTTCCACAAGAAATTCCATAATTTGGTGTTTTGTTGATGGTGGTGGAAAACGCTGTCTCAGGCGCCGCTCCAGAGTTGAGATCTGGTGATTGACTCAGCCATGGCATATGGTTTACATCGTTTTCATGCTCATCAAACCATTCAGTGACCACTTGTGCCCTGTGGATGGGGACATTGTCATCCTATGGGAACATAGCCATGGTAGCCAAAATAATGGCCTGCCCAGCATTTTTATACATAATCCTAAGCATGATAGGATGTTAATTGCTTAATTAACTCAGGAACCACACCTGTGTGGAAGCACCTGCTTTCAATATACTTTGCATCCCTCATTTACTCACTGTTTCCATAGTTACCTGTACGTGTGAACTGTATCTTACTCTGTCTCTACAGCGAGATCGACAAGAACCTTGATCACATGACCAACATGAGGAAGGACAAGTGGCTGATCGAGGGCAAACTCAAAAAGTAAGTGTTGTGTGTGTGTTGACGTGTGTGTGTGTGTGTGTGTGTGTGTGTGTGTGTGTGTGTGTGTGTGTGTGCGCATCTGAATGCTCACCTGTGTGTCTCTCTCTCTCCAGGTTGAGGACCATCCATGCCAAGCGGACCGGGAAGAGAGAGGCCAGCATGGGAGGGGAGGAGACGCAACCCCTGGCTACGCCCTCCTCTGGCCTCAAACGCAAGAGAAAGGCCGGAACAGAAAGCGACGACGACGACGATGAAGACGAAGACAGCGACGACTTGGCCGATGAAGATGACGAGGAAGAGGAGGAGGAGATGAAGAAGGCGAAGAAAGTGGAAACGTGTGACGAGGACGATGGGGACCAATCAGCTAGTGTGGAGGAGCTGGAGAAACAGATAGAGAAACTAGCCAAGGTAAGTCCTTCCTTCTGGAGATCTGAGAGTTCCATCTCTATGGAAGAACAATACTGAATCGTTAGATGTTATTGATTCATTGATTTAGTTATAATGTTATTGAGTCATTGATTTAGTTATAATGTTATTGATTCATTGATTTAGTTATAATGTTATTGATTCATTGATTTAGTTATAATGTTATTGATTCATTGATTTAGTTATAATGTTATTGATTCATTGATTTAGTTATAACTCAGGTCATGATGGTCTTGCTTGATTTCACAGCAACAGCACCAGGTGAGGAGGAAGCTGTTTGAGGCGTCCCACTCCCTGCGCTCCATGATGTACGGCCAGGACCGGTACCGCCGGCGCTACTGGGTTCTGCCCCATTGCGGAGGGGTCTTCATCGAGGCCATGGAGAGCGGAGAAGCTGCAGGGGAGCTGGAGAAAGAGAGGGAGAGGAGGAGGGCGGCAGCAGGGGAGGTACACATCAAGGAGGAGCCTCAGGAGGAGGAGGTGCAGAAGAAGAAACCTGGGGGCGTCGGCGGGGAGGAGAGGAGCGTCTACACCCCCGCGGGGTCAGAGGACGGGAAGGAGGAGAAGAAAGGTTCTCCCAACCTTTTCCTCTTGCATCCGGCCTCTCTCTCCAAACTGACCACGCTCCTCGACGTCGCTAAGGACATTGCCAAGGAAACCCGCGAAAAGCCGTGGCAGACCCCCGCCCCAAATACAACGGCAGCCCCACGCCACCGTCTGTCACCACGACAACAAAAACAACACCACCATCCAATCCCGCCAACAACGCCTCTCTGCCCGCCTTACCTACAAGCCCCTGTGCGTCGACGGCACCCAACCTGCCGTGCGAGGAGGCCAAACCCGGCTACCCCACCTCCACCTCGTCCCCCTCCTCGTTCTCCTCCCTCCTGAGCCCCCCACCCCAGCTTTTCAGCCCTATGAAGACCTCCACCCTAACCCCTACCCCTCCACAGCTCCAGTACCTCCCCAGCGACCAGCTCCTCAGGGTCCTGACAGAGAGGAGCGGTCACTGGTTCAGCCTGCTCCCCCGCTCCCCCTGTGACGACACCTCCCTCACCACCTCTCCCTTCCCTGGGCCCGGCCCTCTCCAGTCCTCCCCGCTGCCTTCCTCCAGCCTCACCCGGCTCAGGTCTCCCCCGGCCTCCCCCGCCCTGCCTCTCACCCCCCTCGGCAGCGTCGGCCTCAGCCAGCCCCCACCACCCAGCTGGCTTCATCAACTACCCTCTGTCAGCCATGCAGGTCAGTACGCTGCCAGGACAGACCCCTTGTCCTAATGATTTATACTGATAGTAGAAACTCATAATGGAAAATCGTATGAATAAATGTAACATCAGAAGAATGGAGGTTCTGCGTGTAGTGATTCACATTAGTTTTTCTGATCATGATATTGTGTCTGTGTATGTATCTCCCCCCTCTAGGTTAAGGCTGGAGGGTCGTTGCTAGGTCTCTCAGCGTTCTGCGGTGGCTGGCCCAGTGGAATGCTGAGCCCCAGCCAGCTGCCCTTCTGCAGCAGCCCCCTGCCAGGCCACTCAGGCCTCAGCTCCGTGGAAGGCAGTGCCAACGCGCCGCCCAGCGTCTCCAGTAAGAGCGAGTCGCCCGTTCCTCCCGGCGAGAAGCTCTCGTCCACGGTGCCCTCTCCCGCCATGATGGAGGTGCCCAAGCACTCGGACCACCCCACACCACGGCCCATCCCCGAGGGTGAGCGTGTGTGTGTGTGTGTGTGTGTGTGTGTGTGCGTGCGCGAGCGCGTGTGTGGAATGAGTCATCTATTTATTCAGTTTATTCTATTTATTCAACCTTTGTTAATTCACTGAGTCATGAGAATGAATCATTTGTTTTGTTCTACTGGGTGGAAGAAAGGAATCTCTTGAGGAGAGAGAACAGCACTGGAGTGTGTTATGTATCAGAATACTGTAGATCTATTCCAAGGGGGCATTATATTGTCTTAAGTAATTTTTCTAAAACATTTCCATATATTTATTTATATGTGTGTGTGTGTGTGTGTGCGCGCGCAGAGATGCTGTCAGGCTGGTGGCGGGTGTCAGACATTGAGGAGCTGCGCTCCCTGGTGGGGTCCCTCCACAGCCGGGGAACCAGAGAGAAGGGCCTGCACCGACAGATGCACAAATACATGGAGCTCATCCCACAGGTCTGCACCAAGCACCGAGACGGTGAGTACTGTATGTTTGACTGTCACTCAGTCAGTTGGTTGGCTGGTAGGTCACTCGCTTACCCAATCTTTAGCAATCTGCATAACCTTTACAGAGTAGATTTAGCCAACAGATCCCGATGGGTATAAATAAATAAAGTAGCTTTGATTTTGTGTCAGTGAAACTGAGCAGCACTCCGACTGGCAGGCCCCAACTTTCACAAAGACTTTTGCGTTGGAGTCTGATTGAGCACTGTGTTATGACAGCCCTGAGTAGTTATACCCCTACTGAGCACACTCCAAGCCCCTGCGCTTCACAATGAATTGACATTTGGTACATGACGCATGACTGACTGCTCAATATGAGTCTGACATCAAAGCCAGATTTGTTAACGTTCGTGTGGTTTCTGATTGAACAGCTCTTTGTGTCTGGATATTGAATTCTTAATGTCTGTGTGTGTGTGTGTGTGTGTGTGGGGAGTGGTAGCGTGTGTGTGGTTTTGTTGTTGCGTTAGGGATGGACTAGCGAGCGACAAAAGCAAGTCTGTGTGTGTTGGGTCTGATGTGCGAATAATATGCACGTGTTGTGCCCTTACACACGCGTCTATGGAGTGTATGACCGGTCCCTAATGCCGTCCTGTCTCCCCAATGTGCAGCGGCCATGATCGAGCTGTGTGAGCTGGAGGAGAGCCAGGTGAGTGTGGAGTCTGTGCGGGGGTGGTGTGTGGAGGAGCAGGCCATGGAGATGGACATCGCTGTGCTGCAGCAGGTGGAGGAGCTGGAGAGGAAGGTCACCACCGCCAGCCTGCAGGTCAAGGTAAACAACAACAACGACATCAACAAATGGGCAGCTTCCTTTTATTGTAGCTCTCATCCCTATCCATTGGAGAAAATATAGGCCTCTGTTCAAAAGTAATGAATAGTAACGGTGGCTTCTCACTAACCTTTCCAAGATCTAGTGAATATGTTGTTATTTAAGTTTGAACCTAAAAGACCCACCATTCCCTGCGCAGGGCTGGATGTACCCCGAGCCCCAATCAGAGAGGGAGGACCTGGTCTACCACGAGCACAAGCCCCTCCCCAAACACCAAGCAGCGGCGGGCGGCCCTGGCGACAAAGACCAACCGGAGGACAAGGCGGACCACAAGGCGGGCGGCGTGGTGCGTCACGCGGACAACCCTCTGGACATAGCGGTGACGCGGCTGGCGGACCTGGAGAGGAACATCGAGAGAAGGTACCTGAGGAGCCCCTTAGGTACCACCATTCAGATCAGGCTGGATAATGTGGGGGCTATCGGTACCGTCACTGTCCCCGCTCCCTCCAGTAGTGCTGACAGGGAAGGGTAGGTCATCCACTCAGCGTTCAACCAAACACTTCTGTGTGCTTTTTTTGTTTCATTTTTCAAAAAGACATCTACTTATGCTGTCGTTTTTTTATTTTTTTATTTTTGTTGCGTCTTTTATTGTGTATTTCATGGTTGTCTTCTGGTTTGGGGTTGACTCACAGTGTGGTGAATGTTTTTTCCTGTTGAGTTTTTCTGGCCGTCTGCGTGGTGTTATGCATCAGTAATCATGGCATGTATCTCGTCCCCCCACCGTTCTTTTTCCTTCTCTCCCGGCATCTGCATGGGCATCACTCCTGCACGGCAGTGTGTGTACCTGTACCCATATGTCCCTGCTGCCTACCTGCATGCCCCCCCTCACTCACTCACTCACTCACTCACTCACTCTCATACCTGTGTCTGTCTGCACAGCTGCAGCTTCAGCTAGTTGTGGTGACAGTGGGCGTGTGTCTGTGTATGGACAAGTGTTTGTGTTGGAAAGCGAATGATTGAGTGTGTGTACCTGCCTGCATGAGTCCGTGTCCGACTTTCCGTTTCCTGTTTGTATGCGTCCATCCCTCTGACGTCTGCGTTGCCTTCCGCAGGGGCGAGGAGGAGGTGGCCCATGGAATGAAGGTGTGGAGGAAGGCCCTGAGCGACGTCCGCAGTGCCGCCCAGCTGGCCATGTGTCTCCAGCAGCTCCAGAAGTCCATCGCCTGGGAGAGGTCCATCATGAAAGTGGTGAGTAAAACCTCAACGATTGTAGCTGGCCGGCACGGAATTTCAATATGCTAGGGAAGTGAATACTGTGTGTCATTGGAGAGCATTTGAATCCCAAGACCATTTCAAGTCCCTTAGGGAGTGGATTCCAATGTAAATCTTGGTAAATGTTGGTTCGCAATCCATCCCTTGGGTTTGAGGTGACACTGTGTTGTCTGCTTTCAGTACTGTCAGATCTGCAGGAAGGGTGACAACGAGGACCTGCTCCTGCTGTGTGATGGCTGTGACAAAGGCTGTCACACGTACTGTCACAAACCCAAGATCACCACCATCCCCGAGGGGGACTGGTACTGCCCCGCCTGCATATCCAAGGTGACCCAAACTGTCCAGGCCACTGTTCAACATTTACATATCCTACTTTACTGTAGAAGTATGTCAGCCATGCGTATCAGTCATGTACCTCTACATTATGTACCTGTCATTTTCATATCATATATTATTTCAAAGTAGGTAATTAAACAACACTGTGTACACAATATGCCAAGTGCCATTGCTATGGAAGTACATCTGCATGAAGCTTTGTCCTCTCCCCTCAGGCGAGCGGCCCATCTCCCAAGAACAAGAAGCCGCCGAGCAAACCGGTGGCGGGGGGAAGCGGGAAGAAACCCACCGCTGCCGAGGCCAAGCGGAACGGGAAGCAGGCCGGCAACAGTAACGGTAACGTGGTGTCGGAGGACGACGCGGCGAGCGCCAACAGCACCCCGAAGAAAGGAGGAGGAGCGAAAGAGCCACCCAGCAGGAAGAGGAAAGGAGAGGAGAGCCCGGCCCCGTCCCAGGCCCCGCCCACACCCCAGTCACCCAGTCAGGAGAGCCCTGTGGTGTGTGTGAAGAGAGCCAAGACAGCCAGAGACAACAACAGAGACCTGGGCTTGTGCAGGTACTGTACTACACCATAAACCTTTGAGTCATTTTCTAAGCACAAGTATCAGCACTTTAATCAGCGAGTTGCTGATGGAAATGCAGATGCGGGTTGTAAATGTATTTGCCTGGGGCATTGCGTTCAGCCTCTTTAAATAATTGAAGGTCCAATGTACTGTAAACACTTGAACGAACATATTCACTTTGTGACGTGTGTGTGTGTGTTCTCTGCAGGGTGCTCCTGGCTGAGTTGGAGCGCCACCAGGATGCCTGGCCCTTCCTCAACCCCGTCAACACCAAGGGGATCCCTGGCTACAGGAAGGTCATCAAGAAGCCCATGGACTTCGCCACCATCAGAGAGAAGCTCGTCAGCAGCCAGTGAGTTCACTATTAATTTGACACTATTCCTATCCACTCCCTAGTAGTCATACTATGACTAAGCCAGAGTTTTTCTGATCAAGTCACGTAGCCAGGAAAAGACCCTGGCCCTTAAGATAACATAACAATCGAGTGATTCACTCATTTACTCGAAATGATCTGTTCCTCTCATTTCAGGTATCAGAATCTGGAGACTTTCATTATTGACGTCAACCTGGTTTTTGATAACTGTGAAAAGTTTAATGAAGACAATTCAGACATCGGGCGCGCGGGACACAACATGAGGAAGTTCTTTGATAAGAGATGGACAGAGCTTCTCAAGCAAATAAACTAATCCATCAGTTTGGGTGTTGTTTTACCAATCATCATCACTGTCTCAAACCAGACCTCCAGTATAGGTCTTTTTGACATTTCATAGCGGAGGCACCACGTTTTGGGAACGTCAACATGATGATGCTTGTCCATCTGTACCTTTGGGACGAACCCGGGGCGGTTAAAGTGAAATGTCAACAGACAGACTTGTAATGCTGGTGTTGCTACAGTACAACAGGGATCCAAACACCCAAAGAGTCCCACACAATGTCAACCGGGTGTCTTAGTGCAATACCATTTCCTGTTCAAGATCATTGCACTGAATCCTCATCCTTCTCAACC
Source organism: Brachymystax lenok tsinlingensis (assembly GCA_030435695.1). Lineage (NCBI taxonomy): Eukaryota > Metazoa > Chordata > Actinopteri > Salmoniformes > Salmonidae > Brachymystax > Brachymystax lenok. The sequence goes on from CM059814.1 coordinate 44,536,959, forward strand.
ACCCGAGATGCATCTGCGGTAGAATACTTTCCACTACTTGTAAAAAGACGTTTTATTTTTATTTAATCGTATTATAGTGAATGTATTTAATTTTTTAATAATTATTTATGAATCAATAAATAAATAAAAAAAAAGGTCCACATCATTTTCTATGAAAAGGAAGAATCAGCTCAACTGCTTTGAATCGAAAGGAATGTCTGTCTTTGTGTTTGACTTTTTATTTGATTTTTTTCCCAAATATGAAACAAAGCCAAGAAAAAAAAATACTGTTTACACTGTTCTATGCTTTTGGGCATCAGAGGACTGTAATCATTACGTTAAAACTGTACAACTGCATTTAATTACAAAAATTGCAGAAAAACAGTCTGACAATGGTGATACATGTGTATATATTGTTTATTAATGTCAATATTCAAGTCTTGTTTGGAATGAATTGTTTAAAATATCAGATATTGTTTATGCCTTAGAATGATTGTAGCATTCTATTCTATTTTAGTGAAAGTGATAAAAAAAACATTATTAATATTGTTTGTACAATATATACATATCCTCTGCAAACACTGTGGTATCCTTAATCTTGGTAGTGCCTACCCTTCCAACAGGGGCGTAGGGGATATAATTTTTTTTCGGTTTTTCCATTTTTATGATATTATTTTTTATATAATTTCAATCCAACATGGCCTCCAAAGTCTGACAGTGACACAGTAATCATTCCTCTCCATACAGAAAGAGAAAAACAAACAAACAACGTTTAAGTATTTCTTTGTCTTTTTTTCCATGAAACATTTCCCCACATCTGCCTTGCCACAGTAGAGAGGACGTAAGGCCATTTGTAACCACTGTGTTTGAATCTTGCTGTGTGTCGTGGCCTAATGGAGGCAGCTAGAGTTTTTTGTACCCAAGTCAGAGTACTTGAAGTTACTTTATTTAAGATATTGTGGAAAAAAATATCATTCTTTTTGTAGGAGCTTTATTTTTCACTAGTGTGTGGCACGGACCTATTAAAGGATGTTTTTCAACCTAGTTTCACTCTGGGTGTGTTATTTTCCCTGTTCTACCGACCCTGTGTCATGAGTCATGACATTTTAATTTGGATGATGTGAGTGGGGAGGAGAATACCTTTTTAGTTTTGAAATGCTTTTGGGTAGCACATGAATGTAGAACCCATTCAATTTAGGGCTCAATTTTGGCTCCTATAATCACCTACTTCTACTAGCCCTTTTGTTCACACGAATATAAAATAATTTGATACATCTAGCCTATGAGTATACGTTAATGACCAATAGGGTTTAGATTAGAATCTATGTTCGAGTCATTTTAGATCTGTCAAATACTGAAAGGGTAGCCTACAAGGAGAACTTGAGAAGAGTTACAGAGGCTGCCAGAGAAAGTGGGAGATGTAGCCTATCGTCCAGGTCCACTGCAGTTTGTTCTCTTCGTTGTTGTTTTTTGCTGTCATTGTGAATGGGTTTAATGATGTTTGGACATGATTGATGGATGGTCCTCCCCCAGATTATAATTGTTTTAATTGATAATGCATTTCCTGCATTTTTTAAAAATCTCAATATCAAATCATTTCTAGGGAACAATTAAGTACTTTACTGTAATAGCTTTCCATGAAAATTGTCAAAAAGAAACAAAAATAGTTTTTTAGCAATCAATGGTAGTGGGGCATGTGAACATCAAACCAAATATGGAGTTGATTTGAGTTGATTTCCGGTCATTTTCGTCACAGGGATCACATGGCCCTATCCCTTCCACAGGGATCACATGGCCCTATCCCTTCCACAGGGATCACATGGCCCTATCCCTTCCACAGGGATCACATGGCCCTATCCCTTCCACAGGGATCACATGGCCCTATCCCATCCACAGGGATCACATGGCCCTATCCCATCCACAGGGATCACATAACCCTATCCCTTCCACAGGGATTACATAACCCTATCCCTTCCACAGGGATCACATAACCCTATCCCTTCCACAGGGATCACATGGCCCTATCCCTTCCACAGGGATTACATAACCCTATCCCTTCCATAGATTTTTAGCTAGTGGCTAAAGTTAGCTATGTTTATAGTGGCTGTTTAAAGAAAACTGAACCATGGATGCAATTTCTCCTGGCCCATAGACTACTTGCAGGGTGAGGTACCATGTAACATCAAGTAAAAAAATCATGAACTACTCCTTTAAGTAAACCTTGGACAAGTAAGCCTTTGTATGAGGCAACTTGATGTACAAGTACACCCCCTGGACAGGATGCAATCTGTTGCAGGGTCTTACCCCCAATCCATCTCCTTAATGCTAATGCTGAGTGCCAAGTAGAGAGGCATCAGGTCCCGATTTTAGTCTTTCTTTGGACTTGACCAGGGATCAAACCCCCAACCTTCCAATCTCAGGGTGGACACTAACAAAAATGACAAATTGAATAAAATCTATCTATCCATTTGTATAATTGAATTTTTTTATGGCCAAAAGAACATTCTTTGATAGGCAATAACTTTCGTATTTTCATGAGTGTTTGCGTTTAGGTCACAGGAGGTTGGTGGTACCTTAATTGGGGAGGACGGGCTCGTGTTAATGGATGGAGTGGAATGGTATCAAATGCATCAAACACATGGTTTTCATGTGCTCGATGCCATTCCATTTGCTCCGTCCTCCCTTCAGCAGCCTCCAGTGGTTTAGGTCCATAACTGGCCTCTATCTGCTTACACTGCTTTCAAGGTAAGGCAACATGGTTTCTTTCTGCGTTTCTCAAACTTCTTTTGTGCCAGGGACATGGCCCGCTTGGGTAAAACATTATTGACAACCACCTTTTATTCAAAATACCTATTTTTGTATGTGTTTTTTCTATAACTAGGCCTAAGAGGCCTATATTAACACATTGTTTTAATTTCCCCCCATAGGAATGGCTGAACGAAATCATTTCTAGTTTTTAGGACTGCAGGCAGGCAAGCTCCATGGCTCATATTTCGAGAAAGGGACGTAGCTGCATCCCAATATGGCGACTGGAGTGTGGGTGTGTCGAAAGGAAAATAGTGGGCGTGTGGAAAGGAGTGGGTGTGTCGAAAGGCTCTGGTTTAGTTTAGACTTTTTTGATTGAGCTGTTTTTTTTCTTCCGTTTCTTGAGTTGAGGCAAATCTGCACAATTAGCTGATTCCCTTTCTATACACCCAGTCATTTGGACACACCCACTGCCAGGTCGCAGTTGTAAATGAGAACTTGTTATCAACTTGCCTACCTGGTTAAATAAAGGTGAAATAAATAAAAATATGGTGCGTTCTAGACAAATGGGAACTCGGGAAATAAAAACGAGGTCAAATCATGACGTCAGTGATCTTAAGGTCGTTTAGTCAAAGCTCTAGAGTTCCCGACTAGGAATTCTGAGTTGGATGACCGTTCAAAACGAATTTTCCAAGTCAGAGCTCGTTTTGTAGCGAGTTCACAGTTGTCTTGAACGCACTGAAGTGGAAGTGGAGATTTCCGAGTTCCCAGTCGTTTGAACGCGGCAATACCCTGGTCACTGCAGCGACGCATAGTTGCACATTTCTGGGGGTCATTACGGTCAGCTGGTCATATGACAACGTGCGCATGACCAGGAAGTAAACATTGAACAGAGACACGCCAAGAGGTAAGCAAATAAACATAAATCCCACTTTAGTTAGAATATCAAATAATAATGGCTTTGTATTTACATGCATTTGTTGTAATACAAACTAAACATCAGGAGCATAGAATGATGCTAAAGGGTTAGCTAGCCAGCAGATCCGACACCTTATGCTTGCTTATAGCTGCACTACAGGGTCAGTTAGGCCGTTTGTATAAAGGTGCACTATACATAAATCGCTCCGCAATTTGTGGTTGCTAAAATTCGAATAGTTCGCCTAATTCCAGTTTGTGATAAAGCAAACAAGTATAGTGTAGATAATCATTGTACCATCTAAACTGATGTGAAATATTTTCAATAAACAAAAATATTGTATTTTCAGCTGTTTTAAAGCTGGTGCACAATACCGAAAGTAAAAGATAGAAAAACGAAACTTAAGAACGGGAAGCATAGAAATAGTGCACATAGAACAGCTTTACTGCTTCTTTGAATTGCTTTCAATGAGAATGACAGATTTATAACTCGCATTACTAGTTGAATTTGGTTGTGTCGCCCAAAAATATTGCAGCGTTTAAATTAAGACACAGCGCATATGGCTCGGAAAACATACCTAATTCCAGGGATGAGTTGTACTTTGAATACTCCCAAATGTTACACAGAGAAGATTGAAAGACTGATAGTTTTTGGAAAATTGCCCATTTAGTCCTGAGTGGCGACTAGAGTGGGCGGGCTTGAGTTCCGACATCACATAAAATGAAGTTTTTATTAAAAAAAACTGCCCCTGAACAAGGCAGTTAACCCACTGTTCCTAGGTCATTGAAAATAAGAATTTGTTCTTAACTGACTTGCCTAGTTAAATAAAGATAAAATTAAAAGAAATTGAGGGCTAGCCGTTGGGTGCTGAAACTAGTTTGACTAGGCGCGCAACTCTATCGTAATTCGCGGGGTTCCATTTTATTGGCTACATGTTAACTTCTTAGGGCTAGGGGGGATGGTCACATCCCACATGTGACAACTGGTAAAATGCGGAGCGCCAAATTCAAATTACAAAAAGTCATTTTAAACATTCATGAAAATACAAGTGTTGCACACCATTCAAAAGCTTAGAATCTTGTTAATCTAACAACATTGTCAGATTTCAAAAAGGCTTTACAGTGAAAGCAGAACATTTGATTGTCTGAGGACAGTGCCCCGCACACATTCAATTAGCATAATAACATAACCAGCAGAGGTGTCACAAAACTCAAAAATAGCGATAAAATAAATCACTTACCTTTGAAGATCTTCATCTGATGGCATCCCAAGGGTCCCAGATACACAATAAAAGGTCCTTTTGTTCGATAAAGTCCCTCTTTATATCCATAAAGCTCCTTTTGGTTGGTGCGTTTTGTTCAGTAATCCACCTGCTCAAAGGCGTTCATCCATGCAGACAAACAATATCCTAACAGTACCGGTAAAGTTCGTCGAAACAAGTCAAACAGCATTTCTAATTAATACTCAGATACCCTAATATGAATACAGTGAGGGAAAAAAATATTTGATCCCCTGCTGATTTTGTACGTTTGCCCACTGACAAAGAAATGATCAGTCTATAATTTTAATGGTAGGTTTATTTGAACAGTGAGAGACAGAATAACAAAAAAATCCAGAAAAAAGCATTGTGAAAAATGTTATAAATGGAATTGCATTTTAATGAGGGAAATAAGTATTTGACCCCTCTGCAAAACATGACTCAGTACTTGGTGGCAAAACCCTTGTTGGCAATCACAGAGGTCAGACGTTTCTTGTAGTTGGCCACCAGGTTTGCACACATCTCAGGAGGGATTTTGTCCCACTCCTCTTTGCAGATCTTCTCCAAGTCATTAAGGTTTCAAGGCTGACGTTTGGCAACTCGAACCTTCAGCTCCCTCCACAGATTTTCTATGGAATTAAGGTCTGGAGACTGGCTAGGCCACTCCAGGACCTTAATGTGCTTCTTCTTGAGCCACTCCTTTGTTGCCTTGGCCGTGTGTTTTGGGTCATTGTCATGCTGGAATACCCATCCACGACCCATTTTCAATGCCCTGGCTGAGGGAAGGAGGTTATCACCCAAGATTTGACGGTACATGGCCCCGTCCATCGTCCCTTTGATGCGGTGAAGTTGTCCTGTCCCCTTAGCAGAAAAACACCCCCAAAGCATAATGTTTCCACCTCCATGCTTGGCGGTGGGGATGGTGTTCTTGGGGTCATAGGCAGCATTCCTCCTCCTCCAAACACGGCGAGTTGAGTTGATGCCAAAGAGCTCCATTTTGGTCTCATCTGACCACAACACTTTCACCCAGATGTCCTCTGAATCATTCAGATGTTCATTGGCAAACTTCAGACGGGCATGTATATGTGCTTTCTTGAGCAGGGGGACCTTGCGGGCGCTGCAGGATTTCAGTCCTTCACGGCGTAGTGTGTTACCAATTGTTTTCTTGGTGACTATGGTCCCAGCTGCCTTGAGATCATTGACAAGATCCTCCCGTGTAGTTCTGGGCTGATTCCTCACCGTTCTCATGATCATTGCAACTCCACGAGGTGAGATCTTGCATGGAGCCCCAGGCCGAGGGAGATTGACAGTTCTTTTGTGTTCCTTCCATTTGCGAATAATCGCACCAACTGTTGTCACCTTCTCACCAAGCTGCTTGGCGATGGTCTTGTAGCCCATTCCAGCCTTGTGTAGGTCTACAATCTTGTCCCTGACATCCTTGGAGAGCTCTTTGGTCTTGGCCATGGTGGAGAGTTTGGAATCTGATTGATTGATTGCTTCTGTGGACAGGTGTCTTTTATACAGGTAACAAGCTGAGATTAGGAGCACTCCCTTTAAGAGTGTGCTCCTAATCTCAGCTCGTTACCTGTATAAAAGACACCTTGGAGCCAGAAATCTTTCTGATTGAGTGGGGGTCAAATACTTATTTCCCTCATTAAAATGCAATTCCATTTATAACATTTTTCACATGCGTTTTTTCTGGATTTGTTTGTTGTTATTCTGTCTCTCACTGTTCAAATAAACCTACCATTAAAATTATAGACGGATCATTTCTTTGTCAGTGGGCAAACGTACAAAATCAGCAGGGGATCAAATACTTTTTTTCCCTCACTGTATAAACGATAATATTTCAGACGGAATATAGCCTGTTTAATAGAAAAGAAAAAGAGCTAAGAGCACGCTCACTGTTACGCACGCAAACCATAACAGTCCACTTCACTAGACCCCAGGAAGAACAGCTCTTACTCCTTGGTTATTCAAGATAAAAGCCTGAAACCTTTTCTAAAGACTGTTGACATCTAGTGGAAGCCATCAGAACTGCAATCTTGGAGCTAAAATACCCTGCTTTGAATAGGATGCCAATTGAAAAAGTGTGACATGACAGATTCACATTTTCCGGATGGATCACAGACATTATTTTAACAGTTTTAGAAACTTCAGAGTGTTTTCTATCCAATACTACTACAGTGGGGAAAAAAAGTATTTAGTCAGCCACCAATTGTGCAAGTTCTCTCACTTAAAAAGATGAGAGAGGCCTGTAATTTTCATCATAGGTACACTTCAACTATGACAGACAAAATGAGGAAAAAAAATCCAGAAAATCACATTGTAGGATTTTTTATGAATTTATTAGCAAATTATGGTGGAAATAAGTATTTGGTCACATACAAACAAGCAAGATTTCTGGCTCTCACAGACCTGTAACTTCTTCTTTAAGAGGTTCCTCTGTCCTCCACTCATTACCTGTATTAATGGCACCTGTTTGAACTTGTTATCAGTATAAAAGACACCTGTCCACAACCTCAAACTGTCACACTCCAAACTCCACTATGGCCAAGACCAAAGAGCTGTCAAAGGACACCAGAAACAAAATTGTAGCCCTGCACCAGGTTGGGAAGACTGAATCTGCAATAGGTAAGCAGCTTGGTTTGAAGAAATCAACTGTGGGAGCAATTATTAGGAAATGGAAGACATACAAGACCACTGATAATCTTCCTTGATCTGGGGCTCCACGCAAGATCTCACCCGTGGGTCAAAATGATCACAAGAACGGTGAGCAAAAATCCCAGAACCACAGGGGGACCTAGTGAATGACCTGCAGAGAGCTGGGACCAAAGTAACAAAGCCTACCATCAGTAACACACTACGCCGCCAGGGACTCAAATCCTGCAGTGCCAGACGTGTCCCCCTGCTTAAGCCAGTACATGTTCAGGCCCGTCTGAAGTTTGCTAGAGAGCATTTGGATGATCCAGATGAGGATTGGGAGAATGTCATATGGTCAGATGAAACCAAAATAGAACTTTTTGGTAAAAACTCAACTCGTCGTGTTTGGAGGACAAAGAATGCTGAGTTGCATCCAAAGAACACCATACCTACTGTGAAGCATGGGGTGGAAACATCATGCTTTGGGGCTGTTTTTCTGCAAAGGGACCAGGACGACTGTTCCGTGTAAAGGAAAGAATGAATGGGGCCATGTATCGTGAGATTTTGAGTGAAAACCTCCTTCCATCAGCAAGGGCATTGAAGATGAAACGTGGCTGGGTCTTTCAGCATGACAATGATCCCAAACACACCGCCCGGGCAATCTAAGGAGTGGCTTTCGTAAGAAGCATTTCAAGGTCCTGGAGTGGCCTAGCCAGTCTCCAGATCTCAACCCCATAGAAAATCTTTGGAGGGAGTTGAAAGTCCGTGTTGCCCAGCGACAGTCCCAAAACATCACTGCTCTAGAGGAGATCTGCATGGAGGAATGGGCCAAAATACCAGCAACAGTGTGTGAAAACCTTGTGAAGACTTACAGAAAACGTTTGACCTCTGTCATTGCCAACAAAGGGTATATAACAAAGTATTGAGATAAACTTTTGTTATTGACCAAATACTTATTTTCCACCATAATTTGCAAATAAATTCATAAAAAATCCTACAATGTGATTTTCTGGATTTTGTTCCCTCATTTTGTCTGTCATAGTTGAAGTGTACCTATGATGAAAATTACAGGCCTCTCTCATCTTTTTAAGTGAGAGAACTTGCACAATTGGTGGCTGACTAAATACTTTTTTTCCCCACTGTATGTGCATATCCTAGTTTCTGGGCCTGAGTAACAGGCATTGCTATTCCAAAATGGTTGATGTGGCAACTGCTATTTAGCATGAGGACAAAAAGTTCAGTTTTCCTGAAAAACTAGCAGTCATTCAATCTTGTCTGTATAACAGTTGGGATAATGGGACAATTGATTAGAGGTTCTCAAAGCCTTTCTCATCCCTGGATTGAGGTACATTTTCTGAGCCATATCTCGCATCAGCTCTGCAAAGCCTGGCCGACCCTGTAGTGCAGCTGTAAGCAAGCGTAAGGTGCCTGATCTGCTTGCTACTAACTTCCCACTGGGCACAGACGTCAGTTCAATGTATAGATTGGATTTACATTTGGTTGAGTTATCAACTAACGGGAAATCAACAAAACCTTTCACCATGTCATTGGATTTAGGTTAAAAGTCGGGTGAAAAAAATACAAAAAGCCCTTAAATTTGATGACTTTTTGTAAATCCTAATTTGTTTTCCACATTGATTCAAAGTCATCACATAGTTTTTTTGGGCTCGAAATAACGTGGAAACAACGTTGATTCAAACAGTTTTTGCCCAGTGGTTAGTCAGGTGGGTAGTCAGTAGCCTATTTGCTAAAATTCATGCGATTGCAATCTCTCTGCTCTGGCAACTTCAGGTGATTGGCTGTTTGGATAATAACGAGTCAAATCAAATCAAACTTTATTTGTCACATGTGTAGACCTTACCGTGAAATACTTACTTACAAGCCCTTAACCAACAGTGCAGTTCAAGTTAAGAAAATATTTACTAATATTAACTAAAGTAAAAAATAACACCTAATAAAGTAACACAATAACGAGGCTATATACAGGAGATACCGGTACTGAGTCAGTGTGCAGGGGTAACAGGTTAGTTGAGGTCATTTGTACATGTAGGTAGGGGTGAAGTGACTATGCTAGCTATCTTGTAATCATTGTAATGTCACATGGTTAATAGTTATATTCTATTGTCAAAGGGATTCTTCAAGACCAACTCAAATGGTGTCCCTGATCTGCACCCTGCAAGACCATCGCGACGATGTCAACTGGTGCGCGTTCTCCCCGACACTGCTGGCCACCTGTTCAGCTGACAAAACAGTACGAATTTACAACACCCAAGACTTTTCCGAAGTCCCATACTCCCCGCTCTCTGGCCACGGCTATGGCGTCCACTGTTGTTGCTTCAGCGCCTGTGGTCAGTTTTTAGCCTCGTGCTCAACTGATGGTTCAACAGTTGTGTGGTCAACGGACACAGGTGAGATAGAGGCAGTGCTGGAGCATCCGGGTAGGAACCCCGTCAGGGTCTGTGCCTTCTCGCCCGACTCTTCACACCTGGTTTCGGGGGCGTCTGACGGTACTTTAGGTCTTTGGGATTTCCCTACGAAAACATTGCACAGGTAAACTTGATTGATAGACATCATTTATCTCCATGTTATCTAAGCATAAATAGTCCTGCGTGTGTTGCCTATATCATGTGAGGCTTTGCTGGCCTCTGCAGACTGATGTTAAGTGTTGTCTCTTGCAGACTGTTCTTAACTGATTATTTGTCGATAGGACGGGGGCAGTGAATGACACCACTATGGTGGCCTGCTCCTTCACCCCCTGTGGCCAGATGTTTGTCACTGGATCTACGTATGGGGACCTCAGGCTGTGGGACCTGGACATGAACCAGCTCCATGTGGAGAAGAACACTCACGACTTGGGGGTCACCTGCTGCTGCTTTGGGCCCAAGATCCTCAGTGGTGATAATATTTTCCTCCTACCGCTGTCTTCGAGTTGGTCTGTTCCCAGATCTGTTTGTACGAACACGACAACGATCATAGGAGTTGTCTATACAGCGCAACATCTTGATCTGGGATCTTGGAGTCTCCATATATGGGGAATTTGTTGAGACAGGTGTTTGATTCATTTGCTCCCATCTCTCAGGTAGCGGTTGGGTACAGTTCCGCCTGGGCTCCTGTGGACAAGACAGCACGCTGAAGATATGGACCGTCTCCCGGTCCAACACAGGAAGTACGTTGACCATGCGCTATGGTTATGCAAGTGTGCTGTTTAACGTTGAGCTGTGTGCATATGTTGGTCATCGAATGATGTGGTGGATGTGTGTTCACAATGAATGATCTGAAGGTGTAGTCCATCCGTCCCCTCTGGCGCGTAGGTTGTAAGATGCAGCTGCTGCACACCCTGACCGGCCAGTCTGCCCCGGTGCTCTCCTGTGCTTTCTCTGCAGACGGACAGCTGCTTGTGTCTGGGTAAGTCAGCCCATAGGTGATCTATGGCAAAGCGCTCTCACAGTTAGTTAAGATAAAGTAATGCATTTACTCCAACTGGCCACAAGGGGGAGAAGTGTGTTGCATTTGACCATTGCCTTTTCTGTTGCAGCTCAGTGGACAAAACAGTCACAGTGTATGATGCTGTAAGTCACTCAAGCTCTTTTCGTTACCGTAGATGTATTTTCAGTTTAACTCCCCATGTAAATGTTCCGCATAGAAATCCATGAACACCTCCCATCTGAAATTGAATGCTGTTGCTTTTTCAGAGCCAGGGGGCTTTGCTCTACACATTGAACCAACATGAGAGGTAATCTTCCCTCTTACCCTTTGGGACATCGTCACATCTCAATGGCCTTATTCGAATAGCCTACTTTTAAAATGTACCTTTCTGTCCTCCCTCCCATGATCCTTTGCTGTAGGTACGTGACGGCGTGTGCCTTCTCCCCCAGCTCACCTCTGATCGCCACGGGTTCTATGGACAAGACTGTCAATATATGGAGAGTAGAGGACGGACACAGTGGCCATGGTGGGTAACGCAGGCACGCACACACACAACGATGGACAGAAGTCTTAAGATAGGAGGTGGAAGTGCATGTATTGACAAGCTTCCAGTGTTATTGGCAATAAGAAAGTCACGATGTGGGGTTCCTGCGTACTGTTTCACTATTTTCTCATGTAAACAAAGATCCTGTTGACTTAATGGTGATGGCGGCCTGGTGATTATGTGCTGTTTTTGCATAATCTCTTCTTTATTGATTACGGCTTAATTATGTTTTTTATTCTGCCAATCACCATCCCTCTCTGCATGGTTCATGGAAGAAAAGAAGGCAAGTCTTTACCTGGTGAGTTTTACATTTTCTTCTTTAACTGTACCACCCATCTGCTCATTGAAAGCAGTGAGGGATGGAGGGTCCCTATGTGAAACCTAGGAGTCCCACTGCTATCAAAGAGGGCTTTATTGAGAGTAATACTTCTACCCCGGTGATAATGCCTTCTGCTAATATGACTGAGTCTTTCATTGCCTGTTGTGTTTCCAGGTGACTTTTGCCTTGAAGCACTGCCTGCCGAGAACCGAGTTGCTTTTCACTTTTCATTTGGATTCGCTGTATTAGTGTACACGGTGTACAAAAAATTAAGAACACCCTCCTAATATTGAGTTGCATCCCCCCTTTTGCCTTCAGAACAGCCTCAATTCGTCAGGGATTCATCAGTCTGTTATGGAAAGAGCAGGTGTTCATAATATTTTGTACAGTCAGTGTAGCCCTATAGGCTCACAATGCTTTCTTTCTCTCTTCCTTTCCTCTCACCTGATAGTTTTCCAATAACCTATACACAGCTCTTTCTAAGAGAGGCTTGTCAGTAAAAGGCTTGCAATTCAATGACTGTAATTTTAAGAACGTTAATGTTCACCGTTTTAGTTGACAATGCTATTTCTTATTTTTTTAAATGGAGTCTTACTGTGCTGTTTGAAATGTATTTCATTTTTCACATCTTGTTTTCCAGTTGAAACTGCAACATTCTCATGCGAAGGTGGGAAAGTGACTAAAAAGCACTATAGAAACTTTTGATAGATTACACATGAATACCTATAGTAACAACATGTCATTGAGAGATACTAATATGCAGTCACTTCCTGTTTTCCAACCTATTAGGCAGAAAGTTGCTGGGTCACTCCAGGCTTCTGGTCAGTGATTGGTCAGAGGAGGACGTGGGGGCGTGGCTGTGTGAGGAGGGGCTGCAGGCGCTGGTGGAAAACTTCAAGGCAAACAACATAGATGGAGCTGAGCTCGTCAGTCTGACCAAGGAGACTCTAGCCTCAGAACTCAACATAGGTGGGGACGGCACATCACACCATCGACTATACACATTATCATAATAACATGCATTATCATACAGCTAATGGTACATTATCATATTATACACATTACCCACTGGTCAGTCGGGTATCTGAGGTCAACGTTTTGTACAGTAGCTGGAAACAAAGCGTCATTACATACTGAGGCTGCAATCTTTTTTTAAGTAGGGGGAAGGACAAATGGAAAAACAAGGTGAACATCGAGGAATGAATGTTAATGAGATTTACTCAGGATTACATACATTTTAACTGTTCAGCGTTAGATTAGGCCATGTGTATTCTGCACCTCGAGTGTAATCTGCTTTAAGATTTCTGCTCTATTATATAACACAATTACTCATCCCAAAATATATATCCCGTAACATAGAACATGGTTTACAGCTAATACCATTTCTGTCTGAAACATTTCCAAAATCCATCTGAAAACGTGACTTACAGATTTTGGTTGATCCGTATATCTTCTCTTTTAATAAAGATCTTTCAACCTAATGAGGAAAGCCAGTTTTCCCAACTTTTTCTCTGTGGGATGGTAGGTGTGGGTCTGTTGTTGGTCTCTCACGCCAATAGCAACCATAGTAACCAAACAGCCCTGTTCTCTAAAAGAGATGAATCTCTTAGTAGACATGGGTGTCTCTTTCTACTCTCTACTGTCTCTGAGAGTGAGGGATGGCACCATGCCAGGTTGTTATCTTCCTGATGGAGAGAGATTATTAATTTTCCTCTCAGGGACAGAGGGCTCATTTTGTTTTTTTTGTGTGTCGAACACACACACACACACACCCACACACCCACGGACTGACCTCACTTTACTGTAGTCTCCATGGTGACCAGGAACTGGGTCATGTGCGCAGTGTGTTCAAGCTAGGATATCACGTCCACAAATGATGCAAGCCCAATCGGCCAATGTACAATTTCCCCATATCTCTGCCTGGTTGTTTCCTGTTGGTGTGCTGTAGAGTCTGTGGGGCTGCGCAGTAAGTTCCTGAGGAAGGTGGAGGAGCTGAAGGCGGGGTGTGTGTGTACCGGTGTTCCTGATGAGTACCTCTGTCCAATCACCAGAGAGCTGATGAAGGACCCTGTTATTGCTGCAGGTGGGACACACCCCCATGGCAACCTGTCTTTCTGTCTGTGCCTTTTTAGCTAAGATTCTATCTATTTATCTATTTCTATGCTACAACATTTTGTGGCATGCTTTTAAAGGATGCAAAACACACTATCCATCTTGTCTACCTTTTCTTCTGAACAGATGGGTACTCCTATGAGAGGGAAGCGATTGAGAGCTGGATCGCAACCAAAAATCGTTCCAGCCCCATGACCAACCTGCCCTTACAGACAACACTTCTGACCCCAAACCGAACCCTGAAGATGGCTATTGGACGCTGGAGGACCAGCCAGTGAGAAAGAGGGATGCAGGGGCGTCTTCTACATCCATTTCAATCCAAAGGCGGGTCTATCCCTCAGTTAACCTCTGACCAAAAGTAGGCTCATAGTACATAAAGCTATATATGATGATGTTTTCAGGTTGACCATACTGAGCTTCGATTCAACCCCTCACTGTCTCTGTTGGGATGAAACTACTTTAGAATGTAAATATTTATAGCTGATGAGACATTCTAATATATATATATATTCTCAAACTAATGCCTGTTGACCATGTTTAACTCTGCTATTTACTCTACTCTGTTGCTTTACCTCCAAAATCATTTCATGGACGATGATACAATGTACAGTGCTTTCGGAAAGTATTCAGACCCCTTGACTTTCCACATTTTATGTTACAGCCTTATTCTAAAATTGATTAAATAGTTTTTTCCCCCTCGTTAATCTCCACACAATACCCCATAATGACAAAGCAAAAACAGGTTAGACATGTGAGCAAATGTATATAAACATATCACATTTCCATAAGTATTCAGCCCCTTTACTCAGTACTTTTTAGAAGCACCTTTGGCAGCGATTACACCCTGGAGTCTTCTTGGGTATGACACTACAAGCTTGGCACACCTGTATTTGGGGAGTTTCTCCCATTCTTCTCTGCAGATCCTCTCAAGCTCTGTCAGGTTGGATGGGGAGTGTCGCTGCACAACTGTTTTCAGGTCTCCAGAGATGTTCGATCGGGTTCAAGTCCAGGCTCTGGCTGGGCCACTCAAGGACATTCAGAGACTTGTCCCGAAGCCATTCCTGCATTGTCTTGGCTGTGTGCTTTTCATCAAGGATCTCTCTGTACTTTGCTCCGTTCATCTCAATCCTGACTAGTCTCCCAGGCCCTGCCGCTGAAAAACATCCCCACAGCATGATGCTGCTACCACCATGCGTCACAGTAGGGATGGTGCCAGGTTTCCTCCAGACGTGACGCTTAGCATTCAGGTTAAAGAGTTCTTGGTTTCATCAGACCAGATAATCTTGTTCCTCATGGTCTAAGAGTACTTTAGGTGCCTTTTGGCAAACTCCAAGCGGGCTGTCATGTGCCTTTTACTGAGGAGTGGCTTCCGTCTGGCTACTCTACCATAAAGTCCTGATTGGTGGAGTGCTGCAGAGATGGTTGTCCTTCTGGAAGTTTCTCCCATCTCCACAGAGGAACTTTGGAGCTCTATCAGAGTGACCATCGGGTTCGTGGTCACCTCCCTGACCAAGGCCCTTCTCCCCCGATTACTCAGTTTGGTCGTGAGGTCAGCTCTAGGAAGAGTCTTGGTGGTTCCAAACTTCTTCCATTTAAGAATGATGGAGGCCACTGTGTTCTTGGGGAGCTTCAATGCTGCAGAAATGTTTTGGTACCCTTCCCCAGATCTGTGCCTCCCTTGACCTCATGGCTTGGTTTTTGCTCTGACGTGCACTGTCAACTGTGGGACCTTATATAGACAGGTGTTTGCCATTTCAAATCATGTCCAATCAATTGAATTTACCGCAGGTGGACTCCAATCAAGTTGTAGAAATATCTCAATGATGATCAATAGAAACAGAATGCACCTGAGCTTAATTTCGAGTCTCATAGCAAAGGGTCTGAATACTTATATCAATAAGGTATTTCAGTTTGTTATTTGTAAAAAAAAAAATGTGAACATTTCAAAAGAAAATGTTTGCTTTGTCATTATGGGTATTGTGTGTAGATTGATGAGGATAAAAAAAATGATGATCCATTTTCGAATAAGGCTGTAATGTAACAAAATGTGGAAAATGCACTGTAGGCATTTAAGGGATACTGGTGTCAACAACAGAAGTGTTCAATCTATGGCTGAAGTTATATAACAGGGATAGCAGATGTCGGTACACACACAATTTTACACATGGGTGTTTTAAATGAGTGGAAGGGAGATGTCATTTTAGTTTTCCAAGGAGATTTTATTTTCCCATGATTATGGTAGTAGTGCTTGAGCATAGTCTGTATAATGTGTATCTGTATCGTCTCACCAATAATACCCTTACAAGCTATTCTGTACCTTACTGTAAACTGTTAATGTTGTGCGCACATAAACTAAATAAATCCATCAACTTTTCAAATATTTCTCTAGCTGTGCAAAAATAACTATAGAAAATATATTGCTCTTACAGCTGACCAAGCCATCGGCACAGACAATAAATGAACATAGACCGCAACAACAAGCAGTTACAACAATGTCCGTAGGATTATATGTACACTTAAATATTATTTATAAAATGTACAAAGGAAAAGAACCCTCCATGCATTGTGAAACACTTTGCATTGAGGGCACTGTTATCACCACTTATATATATATATATAATCTATAAATAGAACACATACAAATCTAATGTATAAACATCCCTACTCAATATGCGTGCCGATCATTAGCCAATCGTTTAATCAAATGGCTTCTCGTCCATTAGTATCGAAACCCTGTTCTTTACAAACCACATCATAGTTACGTTGTTATAATGGCCCGTAGTAGGATGCTGTGCTACTGTTCAGCTATTGGGCTGGTACTATATGGAGTTTCCCAGGTCTGATTATGTGCACTGTGTTGTTGGCTTATTGGAGTTGCTCTAGGCATGCTTACGCAAAAGCACAAAAGCCTCAAATGCTGCTTAAGTCTAAACGCAGTGCATCACACACTGTCACTTTACAAGAGTCAGATTAAGAAATAAACTTTTAAACCGTTCCCTTGCCACAGTTTCTCTGGAATACAGAGAAAGTTGTTATGGTGTCTGCACCTGCGTTTGTGCTTGACTGAATGTATGGTCAGACGTTGGATTCTATAAAGGAGCGTTTAGGTTTGATGGCTGGGTTATCTCTGGTGAGCCCTGCCTGCCGGTGGTTCCCGTCTGGGAACTGGGAGGAGTGATGTAGGCCTGCAGCTGGACCTGGTCTTGGCTCCCTGTGGTAGAACCTGTCTCCAAACTCCCTGGCCAGGGCCTTGGCCTGAGCTTGTTGGGCCAGGTGTTGGGCCTGAGCCTGGGCCCCGTTGAGCACCTGAAGGGGAGCCTGGCTCTGCAGTGGCTCCGCGTAAGAGGACCTCTGCTTGAACTCATTATTCAATCCCTGGATGTTGTCCATAGGGGCCATGCTGTGTCTCTGGTTCTCTAGACCTTCAGGGGAGAGTGGCTGGGTGTGAGGCTGACCTTTCCAGCCCAGTCCAGGCGAGGGCTGTCCCTGGACACGCACTGCCTTGTCTTTCACCCCCATGAAGGGCCGAGGCTTGAGCTCTGGTTTAGCCGGTTTGGGGCGAGGCACGTCGGGCCCCTGAGGTGCCTGGGTCCTGCCGCTGTCTGACAGGGTCCCGCTGGAGGCTAAGCTACTGCTAGAGCTGGAGGCCTTCATACTGCCCGTCTGACCACCAGAACGCAGACCGGGGCCAGCCGACCCCCCAGAACCCTCCCTCCTTACCTCCTTACCAAACCCAGGGGTGAGGGACCCAGCCTGTCTGTCCAGCGTGGTGCCGTGGTGGGCTGAGAGCCTGTCTGTTCCCCTAGCCAGGCTGGAGGAGTGGCCCTGGAAGGGCTGGACAGATGAGGAGTGGTGGTGGTTGGCAGGGCTGAGCCCCGGTTTGTGGTCTGTGGAAGAGGGCAGAGGGCTGATGTCGATGCCCAGGCCAGGGCTGGGTCTCAGGGAGGTGGAGATGTGTCTGCCTGGCAGGGGGCTGGAGGGGCCACACAGAGACATAGGCCTGCCCCCTGGTCTGCCCCCTACCTGCAGGGAGTTACAGTGCTGCTGCTGCTTGGTCTTCATGCTTTGGTTCTGTCTAGGACCCTGTAGGACAGGGCCCTGCTTGTCCAGAGATAGGTTGGTCTGTGTGGACCCATCCAGAGGGGAACCAGGCCTGGGGTCCAGGGGAGCTAAGCCCACTGTGCCTGGTACTGGTGGGAGATCCCTGTTGGGTCCATAGGGGTTCTTGGGCCTGTTGGGTCCATAGGGGTTCTGTGAGGGCTCTTCCTCTCCCCCTATCTCTTCATAATCATCATCTAGTTCATCCTGGCTCTGTGTATCACAACTCCTCTCTGTGTCCTGGCTCCTCTCTGTGAGGTCGTCGGGAGTCTGGCTGTGTGCTGCTTGTTGGCCCTGTGGTGTGTTGGGGGACTGCTGCTGCTGTTGACACTCGTCCTCCACACGCGTTAGCAGGCGGCTGATCTCCCGGTTGGTGGGGCAGAGCCGAGACGCCTCGTTGAGGTCGGCTAGCGCCGCCGCATACTGCCTGGATGGACACATGAGGCAAACATAGTGTGAGTTTGTCTTGTCCTTAGACAAAACTGTACCCGTCCATTCTAGTCCCTTCCTTTATATCAGTATTAACGGAGAACTGGTCTGTACTAACCTGCTGCTCCTCTTGGCTCGTGCTCTGGTGTAGAACGCCTCATAAGACTTGGGTTTCAGTTCCAGGGCTTTGGTGGCAAACTCCTCCGCTATACCAAAATCCTGTCGGGGAAAAGAGGACAGAAACTCAACAGTTAATTAGGAATGTTTACTGTTAAATTCTGTCCACCCTGAATTTCTCACGGAGAAGCCAAAACCAACGTCTTGAGGTCATTAGCCAGGGTAATGTGTTTGTGAGCATTAATGAGTGCAGTGTGAATTCAGCGGTAGTCCACACAGCGCCACACTTTGCAATTACCGTAAGTGACTGGAATGAGGAATTCAGTGTTGTTTAACTGGAGAATTATTAATCTGTGTGCAGCTCAGAGTAGAGCAGCTTTATCTCCCAGTGTCTTAATGGATTCTCCAGATGGGTGCTTATAGCTTCTCTCCAAACCATAAAAAAACCTCATTCAATCAGGAAATGAAAACTATTGACTCTTAAAGGTACAATGCATCCGTTTTTATCTCAATATTAAATTATTTCTGGGTAACAATTAAGTACCTTACTCTCATTGTTTTCATAAACATTTTCAAAAAATAAACTAAAATAGCTTCTTAGCAAAGAGAAATGTCTCAAGTAATAATTTTGCTAGGACTGTCTGGGAGTGGAGGGGAAAACTGAAAACTAGCTTTTATTGACAGAGAGCTTTGGAACTCTCTCTTATTGGTTTATTAACTAATTTACCACCTGGTGATGTCTTTTCAAACAGCTCTTACACTAAAAGGGCATTATCATCATTTTCACAGTTTCACAGTATTATTGCAACCTCATAGTGTGGAAATATATATAAAACAAAGGTAAATCATGTTTTTGACTGTGCTGGGCCTTTAATGGTGATTTCATAAGCACCTCTAGTGGCCCTAGTGTGTGTGCATGCGTGTACAATATGTTTGTGTGTGTATGATGTGTGTGTGTGTGCATGCCTGCGTGCACAGTGTATCCATCCATCTCTG
Organism: Brachymystax lenok tsinlingensis; assembly: GCA_030435695.1. NCBI lineage: Eukaryota > Metazoa > Chordata > Actinopteri > Salmoniformes > Salmonidae > Brachymystax > Brachymystax lenok. The sequence goes on from CM059814.1 coordinate 44,556,541, forward strand.
GTATGCCTAGAGAGCATGCGGTTGGCTTGTTTTTAAATTAGTTTCCTTACTCCCCTCATTCCTCTCAGGTGAATATTTAATGAAGCAAACCACAGTGTGATTCCGTCCTTGAGATGGAAGTGGGCATTACACCACAGCCTTGAAATCCACAGCTCTGAATAACTGTTCAATGTTTAATAACAGTTTTTATGGCCTCTATACTCCCACTCCCCTCCTGTTCTATTCACCTGCAGCATGATGAAATATGGATGATATGTGTGTGCCTAGCTCTCTTCCCCCTGACCCAATATCCACCAGCAACAACGGAGGGAGGATCCCTTCTTCCCGTGTGGGTTTGTGTGCGCACGTGTTTGTGCACATGCGTCCACCTTGCATGTGTGTGTGAGTGAGTGATTACTCCAGTATATGGGAGAGGATGACCGTATCGTATCACATAATAGCATCTTTCCATTATTAATTTGCCCAGAGGATGCCATTTTACCACCACTACTCTAGTATAACAGTCTTATTATATTGTCTGGTAAAACAACGGTGTGTTAGATCACTCCCTCCAGGCTGCTGAGATGAAGATCTATCCATTATACCTACTCCTATACTATTAACATGAAATGACATTTCATTCAATGTTAAATTCTATAAAATAGCTAATTCTGTAGTGTGTAGCTATATCAGACAACGTAAAACCTGCAGTTTTATTAAATGTTCAATTCTATTAACAACTGATAGAGGAATGTGTGTGTGTGTGTCTCACATTGGTTTTCCTGCGGCAGCGGGACATGTTGAGGTACAAGGAGACACGGAGCTCTTTCAGGCCCTTCAGGTCGTCTCCGAAGCCGTCTCGGGGGAACTTTCTCAGAGCGTACTGATACCTCTGGGCTGCCTCCTTCATCCTCCCCTTCTGGAGAGAGAGAGAGAGAGATGGAGGGGGAGAGAAAATACAGACATTGATTTGGAGAAGACGGCTAGCAGATTTTCTAATTGGACACACTTTCATGAAAGACAGTGACACGTACACACGCAGGCACACACACACACACACACACACAGCGAGAGAGATCAGGTTTTCCTTTTGTTGTTAACCCACCTTATACAGCAGGTTGCCCTCCTCCATGAGTTTCTGTAGGAGGATGAGGAGGACGTCTGGTTTGGATGTGGCCATCGCCCACGTAGCATGACCTGATCAAGAGGTAAGAGAACACAGGTTAAACACACACACACACACACACAATGCTGTAAAAGGTATCTGAAGAAAGTACCTGATCGATCATAAGGGGATGTTCTGTAGCCTTTTAGCGGGTAGAAAGGAGTGAAGAGAAAGAGGGGTGAACTACATGATGTTGATAGAGCCTTCCTCAAGACCCTTCAGGGCTTTAACACCGACAGATCAGGTCAACTCCAACTCACCCAGCTTGGCCCCTTTCTTCAGGAGGGTCACCACTACAGCAGTGTTCCTACAGCCCACAGCCCTCTCCAGAGGCCTCACCCCACCGTGGTCCACATTCTCCACCACCGCACCCTTCTCCACCAGGTACTGAACCTGTGGTTGTAGAGGACACCACAAAACAAACAGCATTTTAAAAGGATTCAAACAAGGCCAAAGGTGCTGTAGGGAATTGTGTAAATTCAGTACTGTGTTTTTAAAAATCTACAATCTAGGCCAGTTTTAGACAATCTAGGCCAGTTGCAGCGAAATCAGAATTGTCTGGATCATTTTTTTCTCCAGTTTGCAGTATTAGAAGGAACCCCACCGTCTCTGCATCACCGTTGAAAGCTGCCAGGTCGAGAGGGGTACGTCCGTTCCTGTCAGGGTGGTCTATCTCTGCCCCCCTTCTCCACCAGGCGCTGCACCACGCCCTTCTGACCCTTCAGACACGCCCAGCTCAGAGCTGTCTGGCCCTCCTTGTCCACGGAGGCTAAAGACGCGCCTGGAACCAGATCAGAAATAACATGGTCACTCCACTGCAACTGAGTCTGACATACACTCAGTGGCCAGTTTATTAGGTACATCTAGTACTGGGTCGGACCCTCCTTTCCCTCTAGAACAGCCTGAATTCTTCGGGGCATAGAAACGCTGCTCAATTGGTATCAAGGGACCTAACGTGTGCCAGGAAAACATTCCCCACACCAGTACACCAGCCTGTACCGTTCACACCAGGCAGGATGGGGCCATGGACTCATGTTGCTTACGCCAAATCCTGACTCTGCCATCAGCATGACTCAACAGGAACCGGGATTCGTTGGACCAGGCAATGTTTTTCCACTCCTCAATTGTTGGTGATCGCGTGCCCACTGGAGCCGCTTCTTCTTGTTTATAGCTGATAGAAGTGGAACCCCGGTGTGGTCATCTGCGGCAATAAACCATCTGTGACAAGGACCGTTCTGCACACCACTGTTGTACTGCACCGTTATTTGCCTGTTTGTGGCCCGTTTGTTAGCTTGCATCATTCTTGCCATTCTTGTTCAACCTCTCATCGACAAGCTGTTTTTCGCACACAGGACTGCTGCTGCCTGGATGTTTCTTGTTTGTCGTACCATTCTCGGTAAACCCTAGACACTGTCGTGTGTGAAAATCCCAGGATGCCGTCCGTTTCTGAGATACTGGAACCGGCGCGCCTGGAACCGACGATCATACTACGCTCAAAGTCACTTAGGTCACGAGTTTTGCCCATTCTAACGTTCAAATGAACAATAACTGAATGCCTTGATGCCTGTCTCCCTGCTTTATATAGCAAGCCATGGCCACGTGACCATTTTTGTGAACTGGGTGTACCTTATAATAAAAGTGTATACTGTATATCTCAGAGCTACAAAATAAAAAATTGTATCTAAAATAACACTATCCCCCTTAGTGCACTGAGAATTGACATGTACCATGATGTGACCCTGACCCTTGACCTCTCACCCTTTGTCAGCAGGAAGTCTGCAGTGCTGAGGTGGCCCTCGCTGGCTGCCACCATCAGCAAACTGCGGCCCTGCTTATCGATGGTGTTAATGTCCACACCGCGCTGCAGAAACAGCTCTGCTACCTGAGAGGGGGAGAGGGACAGAGAGAGAGTGAGAGAGCATGAGTGATAGGACAGCCATCAGGGCTGTTAAGCAGGAAAATTAGAAGTCTAACAGAATGCCTCATCAGAAGGATTCTCACCTGGGGGTGTCCATGCCTGATGCAGCTGAAGAGTGGGACCACCCCCCTCCGGTTGGGCTGCTCCGCCACTGCACCCCTCTCCAGCAGGAAAACACACGTCTCTGTCCTGCCCCGGCCTGCAGCCGCACTCAGAGCTGAGAGAGAGACCCCCAGAACAGTGGTCAACTACCTACTTCACCACTGTGCTCTGAATGAAAGTAATCTTTTGTGTTATTGATTGTTTGGAGACAGTTACAATGTACTTCACTCTAGTAGCACTGCAGTTGTAGCACTACTGCAAGATTAGAGAGAGTAAGAACTGAACGAGAGTATAATATTGGCACCGCACATGCAATGTGAGCTATAGTACACTGTGAACAGACAACGTCACACCCCTGAGTATGACTTTCAAATACTATTTTAGACCGGGCCCATATCTCCCTATGCTCTCTAGAGAGGCAGGCTCTTAGCTGAGGCTGTTAAGTCTTACAGCTGGCCTGGCAGAGAGAGAGAGACAGATTTGATGGGTATTGGCCACAGCTTGCCCAACCAGCCATCTAGTCCTGGGTATGGAGCATCCATCCAGACAGTATATACCTCCCAAAAGGCACACTATTCCCTAATTAGTGCACTACTTTTGACCAGGGCCCATAGTGCTCTTGTCAAAAGTAGTGCACTATATAGGGAATACGGTGTCATTTGGGACACAAGCAGACAGTGCAGACCAGGGAAGCTGCGGTCACAGGAAGGCCAAGAAGATCATCAAGGACCTGAGCCAAGGCCTGTTCACCCCGCCACCATCTAGAAGGCAGAGAAAGTACAGGTGCATCAAAGCTGGGACTGAGAGACTGATAAACAGCTTCTATCTCCAGGCCATCAGACTGTTAAACAGTCACCACTACCCTGAACTTTAGTGACTGTTACTAGCACCCATTACTCTACCCTGAACTTTAGTGACTGTTACTAGCCGGCTAGCACCCATTACTCTACCCCGCACCTTAGAGACTGCTGCCCTATGTACAGAGTTATTGAACACTGGTCACTTTAATAATGTTTAAATACTGTTTTACCCACTTTATATGCATATAATGTATTCTAGTCAAGGCTCATCCAGTAGAACTACTCCTGTACACACCTTTTCTATTAATATACTGTCCATATTGTCTATACACACCATCATATACATACAGTGGGGCAAAAAAGTATTTAGTCAGCCACCAATTGTGCAAGTTCTCCAACTTAAAAAGATGAGAGAGGCCTGTAATTTTCATCATAGGTACACTTCAACTATGACAGACGAAATGAGAAAAAGAAATCCAGAAAATCACATTGTAGGATTTTTAATTTATTTATTTGCAAATTATGGTGGAAAATAAGTATTTGGTCAATAACAAATGTTTCTCAATACTTTGTTATATACCCTTTGTTGGCAATGACAGAGGTCAAACGTTTTCTGTAAGTCTTCACAAGGTTTTCACACACTGTTGCTGGTATTTTGGCCCATTCCTCCATGCAGATCTCCTCTAGAGCAGTGATGTTTTGGGACTGTCGCTGGGCAACACGGACTTTCAACTCCCTCCAAAGATTTTCTATGGGGTTGAGATCTGGAGACTGGCTAGGCCACTCCAGGACCTTGAAATGCTTCTTACGAAGCCACTCCTTCGTTGCCCGGGCGGTGTGTTTGGGATCATTGTCATGCTGAAAGACCCAGCCACGTTTCATCTTCAATGCCCTTGCTGATGGAAGGAGGTTTTCACTCAAAATCTCACGATACATGGCCCCATTCATTCTTTCCTTTACACGGATCAGTCGTCCTGGTCCCTTTGCAGAAAACAGCCCCAAAGCATGATGTTTCCACCCCCATGCTTCACAGTAGGTATGGTGTTCTTTGGATGCAACTCAGCATTCTTTGTCCTCCAAACACGACGAGTTGAGTTTTTACCAAAAAGTTCTATTTTGGTTTCATCTGACCATATGACATTCTCCCAATCCTCATCTGGATCATCCAAATTCTCTCTAGCAAACTTCAGACAGGCCTGAACATGTACTGGCTTAAGCAGGGGGACACGTCTGGCACTGCAGGATTTGAGTCCCTGGCGGCGTAGTGTGTTACTGATGGTAGGCTTTGTTACTTTGGTCCCAGCTCTCTGCAGGTCATTCACTAGGTCCCCGTGTGGTTCTGGGATTTTTGCTCACCGTTCTTGTGATCATTTTGACCCCACGGGTGAGATCTTGCGTGGAGCCCCAGATGGAGGAAGATTATCAGTGGTCTTGTATGTCTTCCATTTCCTAATAATTGCTCCCACAGTTGATTTCTTCAAACCAAGCTGCTTACCTATTGCAGATTCAGTCTTCCCAACCTGGTGCAGGTCTACAATTTTGTTTCTGGTGTCCTTTGACAGCTCTTTGGTCTTGGCCATAGTGGAGTTTGGAGTGTGACTGTTTGAGGTTGTGGACAGGTGTCTTTTATACTGATAACAAGTTCAAACAGGTGCCATTAATACAGGTAACGAGTGGAGGACAGAGGAGCCTCTTAAAGAAGAAGTTACAGGTCTGTGAGAGCCAGACATCTTGCTTGTTTGTATGTGACCAAATACTTATTTTCCACCATAATTTGCAAATAAATTCATAAAAAATCCTACAATGTGATTTTCTGAAAAAAAAATTCCTAATTTTGTCTGTCATAGTTGAAGTGTACCTATGATGAAAATTACAGGCCTCTCTCATCTTTTTAAGTGAGAGAACTTGCACAATTGGTGGCTGACTAAATACTTTTTTGCCCCACTGTATATATTTATAATCTGGACATTGCTCGTCCTGATCTCTCTTAAATCCTTTATTTGGATTTGTTGGATTGGTGTGTATTGTTAGGTATTACTGCACTGTTGGTCTAAAAGCACAAGCATTTCACTGTGTGCTTAATATGTGTACGCAACCCATGAAATTGTATTTTCTTTTCTTTGATGCAGCCTCCTGCTTCACCTTGGCTAGGATGATGAAATACTCACAGGAGAGGTGACATCACCCATCTGGTTCTGGAAGCCAGTGGGGAGGGAATGGTGACATGAATGACATCTGTGGGCGCAGTGTAGGGTACGCCCTCCCCATCTGTCCCACCGATGGTTCCACATGAGCACATACGCAATTACAAATCACCTCACTCATTTCATTTCCGTTATCTAATTTCCCTTCACGCCAGAGCAAAAAGTTGAGATAACTAAATACTTTCATAATAAAAAAAATATTGTGGCTGTGATAAATACATTTAGGAATACTTTGTCTTGTGACTCAACACTTCTCAATCTAAGATAAGGCAGACGTGCATCACTGACTCATAAATCAATACGCAATTGCGGATTCATGCCTGAACAGCTGTGCTTCTGTTGTCAATGTCAAATATCTGAGGAGAGTTTGAAGAAACGTGGAGGAGTCTGTTACCCTGGCTGACGTGCAGACCACATGCACAGTGAGAGGAGAGCTGTCAGTCAGAGTCAGTTGCTTTTACCAGACAAGGAGTCTGTGGCTTTCAGGTGAAATCCCTGACATGAGAGGCCTCGTGCCGACAGCCTAGCTCAGCTGGTTTGGCCAGACTGCTCCAACCAACAGCTGTGTGGTAGAGTCAGTGATGTCACATTAGGTGTGGCCAGAGCCATATATTTAGAAATATGTCTCTGGGTGTGGTCTTCTGTCTGTTTTTAAGTAAACTGGGTGTGATATGTAAATATCCTGTTGCAGTAAGGTCTAAATAGGTAAGGCTCCATAGCTCAGTGGTTAGAGCACTGGTCTTGTAAACCAGGGGTCGCGAGTTCAACTCTCGCTGGGGCCTTGATTGTGGAATCAAATGTTTTGATCCAAAAGGGAGGTTCTCATATTGTAAATACTATTTTTGAATAAGGACCAATGGGTTGAATGGCTCCTACAGCTAGTTCACCAACAAGATTAAAAACATGATCCATTGATGCTATCCAGTTTTATCAACTACTTCCCCACAGCTATAAATACTACTTCTGACAACTCTCACGTATGTCAGTGACCTTGTGTGGATGACAGACACACAGCTGCTACAGCTACGATAGTTATTTATCTGTTCCATGTTATTTCATTCATGTACAGTAAACCTTTGGCGTCTCACCCACAGAGGAGGTAGACAGACAGACAGGCAGACAGACAGACAGACAGTAGCCTGCCCTCCAGGGAGAATAACTTAATTCTTCTCCACTAATGAGAAGCCACCAGGCACGGGAACACATTTGCATAGAGAGGGGACAATTTCACAGGCAAAAGTATTCAAGGATTTCTTTCACCGACTAGATTAGAAGAGCTGAAGGGAAAATCATTCGGTATACAGTAGAGTATCAAGACTCTCTACCATGGAGGGATTTGTCGATGTAAAACCAATATTTATGAAAATGAAACAATGCTAGACTGAATGGTAAATGCAAACAATAAAACAAACGAAGGCCATTAAATTGGTACTATTGTTTATTTTATCGCCCATTCAGGTCTCTGTAATCAACATAAATACATGATTTCCTTGAATAGCCTATTTAGTATTCTATATTTGCATTAGCCAGGTTATTTTCATTCAGGATTGGCTTACAAATGTTGGTACCAGCAGCCAGCAATTGTATGTATGCTTCCAATTGGCAGTGGTTGAGCGCTGTCTATCCCCCAGCCTATGTATTTACTGAGAGCAGAGAAACACCTATGATTGTACTAGAGTATAATGGATATAAGAATCCAGACAGGTTTGCTGAACATCCTTTTAGGAGATGGAGGTAATACCATCTGATATCCACACAAGCTTCATCGTAAGAGGATCATAAATCTAATATTACCAGATTTTTCTCTTTTTAACATTTCACAGACGCTCTTATCGAGAGCAACTTACAAAAGAATTTAAGGTCAGGTGCCTTGCTCACGGGCACATCGGCAGATGTTGCACTTAGTCGGCTTGGGGATTCAAACCAGCAACCTTTTGGTTATTGACCCAACGCTCTTAACTGCTAGGCTACCTGCAAAATATGCGATATATGATCCAGTTCAAACTATTACCACTACCGCCGCTTACAGTCAGTCAGTGTAACCTGCCATCTTAGGTACTGTTGGTTAAAAGTAGATCAAGTACTGTACACTCTTTAAGCCTCTACATCTCTGAGTCCAGAACAAGCACATGGGCTCAATATCACTTCGCTTGCATCCTACGCTACAGCAAACATTAAATGAGACCACCTGAGAGACCACCTGAGAAGCTCACTGGGAAGTGAATGACAACAAATGATCTCTGCTTGGTAAAACGAATGCTAAAGAAAAGAAACATTATTATGTAGACAAAGGTAAAGTGCACTGTACCCGTCTCTCCCCAGAGCGTGTCGGGAGCGTCTATCTGCACAGACAAATCTTCATCTTTCAGCTCCAGTAAGCTCTTCGCAACCTGACAATGAGACAATATTATGCACAACAATTATACACCATAAGTATTATCTGCAATACACAAAGGTTGAATCTGAAGAGAGCGCACGGTGTGTGTGCTCGTCAGTGTGTGTATGCAGTAGCCTACGTGAGTGTGTCCCATGCTGCAGGCGGCCGTCAGGGCCTGTTGTAAGGCCTGGCCCTTCACACTGCTCTTCACACCGTGCTGCTGTTGGCCCTCAGGTGCTTCTGTGGGGCCCCAGTCCTGGTTCAGCAGGTAGTGGATGATGTCTGGGTGGCCCCTCAGCCCAGCATGGACCAGGGCACACTGACCATTCTTATCAACATGGCCCACCTAGAGGGAGAAACACAGACAAATTAATTCAATGTATTTACACAGCCCTTTGAACATCAACAGTTGTCACAACCGTATTTACAGTAACCTAGCCTGAACACCAAAGAGCAAACAGAAGCAGATAATTATGATGCATGACTATAAGTTTTAACTTATGAAACAGTAAAGCTGGGCAACAACAACAGCAGATCAACTTACAATTTGATTGACATTTGGTTGAATTGTCAACAAGGTGAGATAACGGCATTGGACTAACAACTGAACAACTGACCATGGCTCCCCTTCTTACAGAGCAGGCTGACCAGTCCTGCGTGTCCTGCTGCGGCGGCCAGACAGAGGGGGGTCATGCCGCTGTCCGAGGCTCCGTCTACGGGCGCCCCCAGCTCCAGCAGCAGGGACACCATTTCAAGGTGACCCAGGTGGGCGTGCACACCCAGCACAGGGGAACGACCAAGAACCTCTGAACGCCCGCTCACACTCGCCCCGCCCAGCATCAGCAGACGACTCACCTGTAGGTACATTTTATTTTTTAAAGGTATGTGTACACTACCGGTCAAAAGTCAGAACACCTACTCATTCAAGGGTTTTTCTCTTTTTTTACTATAGAATAATAGTGAAGACATCAAAACTATGAAATAACACATATGGAATCATGCAGTAACCAAAAAAGTGTTAAACAAATCAAAATATATTTATATTTGAGATTCTTCAAATAGCCACCCTTTGCCTTGATGACAGCTTTGCACACTCTTGGCATTCTCTCAATTTCCTTCTTAATGTGTTTGAGTCAATCAGTTGTGTTGTGACAAGGTAGAGGGGTATACAGAAGATAGCCCTATTTGGTAAAATACCAAGTCCATATTTTGGCAAGAACAGCTCAAATAAGCAAAGAGAAATGACAGTCCATCATTACTTTAAGACATGAAGGTCAGTCAATATAGAACATTTCAAAAACGTTGAAAGTTTCTTCAAGTGCAGTCGCAAAAACCATCAAGCACTATGATGAAACTGGCTCTCATGAGGACCGCCACCAGAATGGACGACCCAGAGTTACCAGCCTCAGAAATTGCCCAAATAAATGCAGACACATCTCAACATCAACTGTTCAGAGGAGACTGTGAATCAGGCCTTTGTGGTTGAATTGCTGCAAATAAACCACTACTAAAGGACACCAATAAGAAGAAGAGACTTGCTTGGGCCAAGAAACACGAGCAATGTACATTAGACCTATGGAAAGTTGTCCTTTGGTTTGGTCCAAATAGGAGATTTTTGGTTCCAACCGCCGTGTCTTTGTGAGACGCGGTGTGGGTGATCGGATGATCTCTGCATGTGTATTTCCCACCATAAAGCATGGAGGAGGAGGTGTTATGGTGTGCAGGTGTTTTGCTGGTGACAGTGTCTGTGATTTTATTTAGAATTCAAGGCACACTTAACCAGCATGGCTACCACAGCTTTCTGCAGTGATACGCCATCCCATCTGGTTTGCGCTTAGTGGGACTATAATTTGTTTTTCAACAGGACCACGACCCAACACACCTCCAGGCTGTAAAAGGTCTATTTGACCAAGAAGGAGCGCTGCATCAGATGACCTGGCCTCCACAATCCCCCGACCTCAACCAAATTGAGATGGTTTGGGATGAGTTGGACCACAGAGTGAAGGAAAAGCAGCCAACAAGTGCTTGGCATATGTGGGAACTCCTTCAAGAATGTTGGAAAAGCATTCCAGGTGAAGCTGGTTGAGAGAATGCCAAGAGTGTGCAAAGCTGTCATCAAGGCAAAGGGTGGCTATTTGAATAATCTTAAATATAAAATATATTTTGGTTTGTTTAACACTTGTTTGGTTACTACATGATTCCATATGTGTTATTTCATAGTTTGATGTCTTCATTATTATTCTACAATGTAGAAAATTGTAAAAATGAAGAAAAACCCTTGAATGAGTAGGTGTTCTAAAACTTTTGACCAGTAGTGTATATGCGTGCATGTGAGTCTCTCACCTTGATGTTGGTTGTGCAGAGGTGTGTGTGTGTGTGTGCCTCACCTTGACGTTGGGTGTGTAGAGATTTCTGAGGGACGCCAGGGCGGCAGAGAGGCTGTCGGTGCTACAGCTCACCCACAGAGCCTGCAGAACACTGGAGGACACACCTGTCCTCTTACTCTGACCCTGAGAGAAAAGGAGGCAGAGACAGGGAGAGAGAGACACTCTGGTTCAATACTTCCATAGCGCACCATCGACCCCCCTATAGTGTATGAGAGGAAGAGGAGAGAAGAAGAAGAGAGAGGCTACTGTACTGTAATATTTAAACTCAGATAGTCTTTGGATTAACGTCCCATTAGTAGTCCATTCCGACATACTAGCTGGTACCTTGAAGATGTGTGCTTTCAGGATATGATGTCCCAGCTCCATGGTCTGCTGCCGGTTCAGCTTTCCCTCCTGTCTGGAGAACATGAAGGCCAACAGAGCATGGCCACTCCTGGGGTCACAGAGGAAGTCGGTGCTCTCTCCGTCCGCCCTCCACACTAGCCACTCTCTAAAGGAGGGGTGGAAGAGCATGCGGGTGCCGTCCCTGCGTCTCACCTAGATGGACATGACACAAGATTAGACAGAGGTTGTTGTCATAAATTCACAAGTTGCTAAGATAGTTACTATCACTGGGAGCCAAGTGCAACTCCCACAGAGTGAACGTAACTCAATGCAATGGTTCTATACTACTTCCTGGCCTACTTCCTGATCTAGCTAACAACGTATGGCTGTGTCGCAATAGTCCTTCACGTGTTCTCTCCTCACCAGGACGCAGGCCAGGGTCTCCAGGCGCTGTTGGAAGTCCTCCCAGGACATCTCTCCTCTCACACCCCCAGCGTTCAGCGCCCGGAACAGCTGCTCGTCCATCAGCGGGTGTAACGAGGCCAGCACCACGTTGAGTACGGGCAGCACCCGCTCAAAGGTTTGGTCCCCTTCGAACCCCGCATGGCACTGCAGCAGGTACACCTGATGATAAAGAGGACCACAATGGAAATAAGTTTGTTGACTTGATTGTGTTTTGAATCCTGTGTGTTGTACTTCCTTAGCTGGAGCAACTCTATGGGCTGGTATCCCAGGCACAGATTAAGTGTAGTACTGGACTAAAAAACGATTTCAATGGAGATTCTCCATTGACCATGCTTTTCAGTCCAGGACTAGGCTTAGTCTGTCTGGGAAATCAGCCCTACATGTATTTTGAAAGATTTGTCAAATAAAATGTATTCATTCATTCACCTCAGCCAGAGAGACGGGCACTACCATGTAGTTGCCTCCCTTGAGAACCAGGTGGGCCCTCTGAAACAGGTCCAGGGTCAGTTTGATGTAGAGGAAGGAGCCCTGGCTGCGAGAGGCCAGGTGGGTGTTGAACTTGCTGAGGAGGAGGGGGTCGGGGACGGTGCCGTTGGGCGTGGTGACGTTGGCGGCAATCTCGGGGCTGACGATGACGCGGTGTTGGATGTAGTCGCTAAGGTCGCCGCCGATCTCGCTGCTCTCTGGGAAGTCGTCCAGTGAGAGTCTGGAGAAGGGTAGGAGGGTGGTGATCTCCTGGGAAGACAGGAGACGGCGATTATATTGTAGAATTGTATATGTTGTGGATTTATGTCTGACCAAAATGGGCCTCCTGGAACCGTATATATCATACACTGCATTCTCGATCAAAGTGTAATGTAGCTTGGTTATATCTCAGAGTTGAACTTAGTCCACACACCATACAACCATGAGCCCAGGAGCACCCCGCAACTTCCCACCCAAGAGTCTGCAGTACAACATCAATACGATACAACACAGTACAATTCTATCCTCCAGCTCCTGCCTCACAGCAGAGAGAACCCTTTCTTCTAGTTGTGACAGGTAACTTGAAAGAGGAAAAACACTGAATAATACAAGTGCTGATGAGAACAGGGTTGGCTCACTATGAGGGTGCTGTATGTGCCAGGACAACAGATTAGTCAGGGAGAAGATGGCACCCATCACATCTCTTCAAGCTGCTGCTTCTTCTGACTCACGGAAACATGAAATACAGTAACTGTGTAACACTGCATACGTGCACTTCTTTTGTAGGATCTTCATTTGACCAGGATTGTCGCAGCAAAATAATCCTGCAGCAACAGGATTTGAACGTTTAGTCCATAATGTTGCTTGATTGGTGGTTAGGCAAAAATGTGCTGGCCAAAGTTAGGCTACATGAAAAGTGCAATACTATTAATATAACCAGGTTTTACTGCGGGTTTTCAGTGAATTTATGTAAATCACAAGTCTTATCTGCATTTCCTGTGGTGCATGAAAATTCTCAGCACTAAAGGAGTGATCAAATTAAGATCCTACAGCTGTATACAGGGAATAGGGAGCCACAAAACCACCGACTCTCATTCTTCCAGCTTTCTCACCGATTCACATCAAATCTCTTCAGATGACAGATGCCATCAGAAATGGTGACGTTTGAGCCAAGAGAAGAAAATTACAGCCATAAACAAATAAATCAAACACAATACCTAAGTTATTATGAAATTATTATTGCTGTTTCATTTCCTTGCTGTGCATGCACGATTTGATTAAAGTGTGGTGATCCGACGATTTCACAGTGCCCTGGTTGCATAGCAACCTCGATAGGACCGTACCTAAAACAGGATATTGGCAACTTCATGTGAAAGGACCAATTGGGAGAGGAGAGAGGATAGAGAGCAGGCAGGGGGATCAACGTCTAACATCCCACCATGCACGCACACACACACTGTAGTGGCCTGTGATGTCCTCAGCACTCCTGTTACATAACGTCAGGCAGGCTCCCAGGAGCATTACGGCCCGGAGTGGTAATCCAGGAGGATTATGGGAAAGCTGCGTTAGGCAGCCGGAGGGATCAGTGGCCAGCCAACATGCTGGATGAAACCGCCAACGGGCCCTGGTGGAGAAAGCTGAGCAGCTAGACTGAGCTACTGTACCTCTGGGTCAGACCAGCAAAGCCATACTGTATGAGACACACAAGTGAAGTCCAGCGAACTATGGGCAAACCCAGATTTACTAAGCTTCTTTTAGTTAAAGTGTAGCAGGAGAAAGTGAGACCTGTATCAGAGACTCGAACCATAGCTCCTACGGTGCATAGACAAGAGTCTAACAGACTGTACAGTACCACAAAAGCCTGGGTCCCTGGGTAGAGGCAATGCATCACTCACATACACTGGTTACGATTGTTTATCTGTGCTTTGTGACTGTCCTCTCCTCACCAGCAGACAGGTCCTGACAGTGACCAACAGTTTGAGCCAGGAGGGGAACTTGGAGATGATCTTGGTGATGAAGGAGGCGATGGTGTCTCCGTAGTCCGGCTTGTGGAACTCTGCCTCGTTCAGACCATCAACCAGGAGGATGAAGTCTTCTTCCGGGATCTTCCTTTCTACACAGGAAAACAGAGGGGTGGTGAAGAGGGAGAAAGGGGGAAGATGGGAAAGGAGAGAGCGGGAGTTGGAGTGAGAGCGAGAGAAGTGAGAGAGAGAAGTACAAAAGATACTGGCAATAATTGAAGCAGGTTTAGAATGCAAATGTAATGCACCTAACTGGTGCGTTCCAAAGTATTTTGAAATACTGTACATGCCGCAGCAACTGTTTGAAGTGATATGGTTGAATTCCACAATGTTGCATTGTTAAAATTCCACCCTTAATGTCAGAAAGAAAGAAAGGAGGTTGTGGTACTCAATGGAATGCCAGCTGAAAAGACACTGCAGTTTATCAGGCAGGAGGTAAGAGATTGACGTGTGCAGGCTCTGGAATATCTAACTTGGGGTCCGTCCAAAATCATACCCTATTCCCTATGTAGTGTCCTACTTTAGACCAGAGCCCTGCTTCCATTCCCCTTTCCCCATTTTATACATCATGAGTAATGTCACAGAGAGACTGCACCACAGATGGAGGGTGAGAACACCAGTCACCTGTCCTCAGTCACCTGCATGGGCCCTCATCATAGCAACCATTACTTTTAATAAGACAGGAGAAGGGTGATCATAGAGGCATATCTATCCTGTTCCAGTCTATCTGAGTCATTGATGCAGCCTAATACAGCCCTTCCTGACTGTGTGGAGCTTATATCACTCTATACACTCTGCCACAGTCATCTACTAATCCACAACATAAAGACGGAGGACGTGTTGACTCCTCTAGAACGAGTCTATGGTGGAGGCTACTAGCAACCTATTGATCAGGCTGACTAGCTACTATATCATGAGATATACCAGAGCTGGTCTCTTACATTGATATGGCCTGTTATGTACTGCAGTGACCTTGCAAGTCCTGTCCTCTTGTTTTTCCCATACAGTAAAAATAATACATTGGATTAAAGCACCGTTTACACAGGCAGCCCAATTCTGATCTTTTGTCCAATTATTGGCAAAAGAGCTGATTTGATTGGGCCAAAGACTAATTAGTGGGAAAATATCAGAATTGGGCTGCCTGTGTATAAGCAGCCTTAAGGAAATTGATTGATATGGATACTCCCACAGTTAAAAATGTTGTTTGAAGTTATGTTGTTTTTGAAGTTAGAATTGTGTCACGGTCTGTAGCGTTTTTAACCAGTGACCTTATTATCCCAAAATGATCTAGGAGCCCACCAGGGAGTCCTAATCAACTGTTTCAGGGGGCGCATGACAATTTTGCAAACTGTAGGAGGAGGGGTTGGGGGTGAGGTGTAGCTGGTGAGTAGGAGCTGCAGGTGTTACACTTACAACAGTTGATGAAGGGGAGAACATAGAGACTGCAGGAGTAAGTTAGTAGCTACCCTTCCGCAGGTTGACGATGGGCTCCAGGACTCCCCTGCGGAAGGCAGCGATGGGGTCCTGGACACAGGAGCGCAGACTGAGCATGCTCTGTATATGAGGTTCCTTTAGCAGCAGCTCCCTGTAGCTGCTGAGCTGTGGCGCTCTGGACAGCAGGGCGGCAACACTGTGCACAAACTCTGGGACCAGGCAGGTGTAGGTGTTGTCAGCCTGGCAGAAGTGGTAGGACACCACCTGGAGAGAGAGAGAGAGAGAGAGAGAGAGAGAGAGAGAGAGAGAGAGAGAGAGAGAGAGAGACTCCCTAATTGAGCACTTCAATAATGTTTTGACTGCCATGAGTGTCTTGAACTTTCCAGAGAAATAAGTCCTCAACCAACTTTGAATATCTCCATCTCACAAATCATCAATTGATTTTCTCCATGAGGCTAAAGTGACTGCGATGAGTTGCTAATTAACAGATTGGCTAATCAAGTAGCCATGACGGATCCACTTAATGGAACAGGGAAAACAAGGCAGGGATGTTAAGAGTAAACACACTCTATCTAAGAAACAAAGACCGACAGGACTGCGGTCTTTGGGATTCGATGGTTTTATTAATTATTCACCATATCAGTAATTAGATGAACATACAGTTAACAGAACCATCTTGTTAATTTTGTTGAGGATGAAGAAGTATCCATACACCCAGGGGTCATCTTTAATTCAGGAACTCATCAAAAAGGGCAAAACTTACACAAACAGATGGATGGCAAACACAGTCAGTCAGAAACCTTCTCCAGTTGCCTTGGAACCCAATTTGTCAAACTAAACAGTATTACTTGGTGAAGCTGCACGACTCTTCATCTCTGAGACCAATTATAGAGGAATTAGGAGTTGGTCTATTGGCAGTGATTCAAGAAACAAGACTCTAATCTGCACAAAGCATAGTTCTGAGATATTGAGCATGAATGTTTTCACATCCCAGATCTCAGAACTGTTGTGAATTCCTCTTTCATAACTCATTAAAGGTACCTAAAGTGCAGAGTATCAAAATACTAAGTGGGGGGAGCAATCACATTTAGAACCTTAGGTTCTATCTGGCACAGAACGTTACAATTATTTACATTTCAATAGAAAAGTACAGACATTTAATGATTAAATAAAGAAAATACCCTTCCTTCTTTCTAATCACATCATCAAATATATTAATTAATGGTCATCACACATTTGTTGAAGTGATAGTTCCCTAAAATGACAAATGCACTATATAAAAAAAAAACATTAGCTCTGGATGACTAAAGTGACATATTTAAAAAAAATTAAAAAAATAAAGAGGACCAGAATCTATGATATGAATATTCAAGGACTTGGGACTATAAGATTCTATCAGCAAAATGCATTGTTTTGAGATAATGAGTATTTTCTAAGTCCCAACTCTCAGAACTGTTTTGTGATGTCTTCCTCTTCTGTCTGCTAAATGACTAAAATGTAAATGACTCAATAAGTATATCACCTTACATGCAATATTTTTTTGGATTGACAACCCAGCATTGTGTGATTGGATTGAAGATCCAGAGGTGTCTGTGTTTGTGTGTATGTATGTGTATGTGTGTGTGTGTGTACCTTGCTGGCCAGGCGTTTGACAGCCTCGTCTCGGTGTGCCTCTGGTGTCCCGGGGCAGGTTGTTTCGCTGGGCTGGGGGTCTGTGGTGGGGGTGCTGGGCTGGGGCGGCTGTTTGGAGGCTCCGTCTGTCCCCCTATCCCCACCTGCAAGAGGGACACAGCAAGGCACACACGTGGACTGTCACTACTTTTTCATGAGAAGTTGGAGGAGAATAATAATCATTCCAGGATATATTTTTTTGAAAACCAGCACTGACTAGAAAGAAAATACATATTTTTCTTGTGCTGTGACTACGAGATGGCAATTTTAAAAGCACCATTGTGGGCTGGTTTCCATAATGGATCTAAACATATCTCCAGTAAACAATGATAATTAAATAAGGCCCCGAGTCACAATGGCAAGTCACTTCAGTCTCTGTCAGGCATTTATCATCATGCACTATAATTACATCACTGTCAATAATGCATTTCCCTGAGCAGGCACATCAAAGCAGATTCCTACTCTTAACCTAAATGATGTCATTACTTGATGTCATTACTGCCGTGCCGTATGGTGCACTGTATCAATTTGCTGGATGGGGACCCGAGAAAATGATATGCAGAGTGAATTCACGACCATGGATGGTGGGAGAAAAGTGCGGTACTGTACCTAGCTACTGACGTAGCAACGCTTGCGTTTGTGTAACATCAATCACCACACAATCAGTCATAGCTTTCAGGGACAGAGCTTTCAAAAGTCTAATTCCTGTACCTTTGTGTGGCTCATCAGCTAGGACCAAAATATCTGATGGACCCTGCTACTTGAGAGTGATGGCTCGGAAAAAGCATGACGGATCTCAAAGTAGACGGGTTGGCTTGCCTAGTTAGAAAATTGTTAAACTCATAATGAAAAATGTGAATGTTTAAATCACCCTTCGCTGATTGAGTAACCAACCATTCGTCCTTCCCTTCTGGGTACAGGGAACTGGCAGCTTCCTCAAAAAATAGATGTTGCATATCACGAGGTTCCTCCTGTTTATCATTTCAAACAATGTACCTCCGGAGAAGGAGTTTGTCTCTTACTTTTGGGGGAGGTGCAGGGGCTCTGGGTGGGGACCTGTTGCATGTGACCTCCATGACAGCTGAGAGCCACCAGCCGCGAGACGATGGCCGTCTTGCCGAAGCCCACATCTCCCACGATAACGGCCCCACGGCCCTCGCAGGTGTCACTCTTCCTTAGGACCTCCTCTAGCCGATGAAACAGCCAACCACGGCCTTGGAACGGTGCATCCATGGCGACGGCCGGAACCTCGAACAACAACGGCTTCAGCACGATGTCGCCTGATTTGAAGGGAGCGAAGCGCGCTGGACAAAGAGTAAAGAGAGAACACAAGGGTTACTAACATGACTTCCTGTTCATTTTAAAGAGTATTGTGGTATACAACAATAATATAGTTGTGTATGATGGTGTAACACAATAATTGCATGCATGAAGGCAGGGTCTCAGTCGAGGTCTCAACTTACTGTTGAGCGTGTTATGATATGGGGTGAAGTTTAATGTTAGGACATAGACAAACACACAATCCAGGATACACTTCCACACTTCATCCCCCAGGTGGCAGTAACCGGGTATAGATGCTTAGCTTAGCCTTGATTAGCACATACATTACTGCCAATTAAGATGATCATCAGTCAGTGCCAGTTTGGAGAGCTTGGTTTGGTGGCTCTGAGGCCTTTCGTTTGGGTTTGAATCTTTAGTTCAGGCATGCCTGTTTGTAGTTTTCCGTTTTTGTATATATTTGTTCCTGTCACCATCTGACTCCAAAGGAGTCAAGGCAGAGCTGGCCCCGGACCTAAGGTAAGGTAACGCTGATTTCTCACAAAAATACACACATTCATTCAGGTTACAGACCATGCAACTAGACATAGGACCCCTAGACTTAGCGAGTGCAACAATATTAGCAGGTTAGTTAATCGGTTTCGTAACAAGTGTTAGAATAGTAGAATACACAAGATGCAATTTCGATATTTGGTTGTGCATCAGAAGTTTTCCTCTTGTTATGTCAGTCACTCAATTAGCCATGTCAGCAAAACAAATTTAGATTGGTAAGGAAGTTTATCCAGCTACAGTTGAAGTCAGAGGTTTACGTACACCTTAGCCAAATACATTTAAACTCAGTTTTTCACAATTCCTGACATTTAATCTTAGTAAAAATCCCCTGTCTTAGGTCAGATAGGATCACCACTTGATTTTAAAAATGTGAAATGTCTGAATAATAGTAGAGACAATGATTTATTTAAGCTTTTATTTCTTTCATCACATTCCCAGTGGGTCAGAAGTTTACATACACTCAATTAGTATTTGGTAGCATTGCCTTTCAATTGTTTAACTTGAGTCAAATGTTTCAGGTAGCCTTCCACAAGCTTCCCACAATAAGTTGGGTGAATTTTGACCCATTCCTCCTGACAGAGCTGGTGTAACTGAGTCATGTTTGTAGGCCTCCTTGCTCGCACACTCATTTTCAGTTCTGCTGACAAATGTTCTACGGGATTGAGGTCAGGGCTTTGTGCTGGCCACTCCAATACCATAACTTTGTTGTCCTGAAGCCATTTTGCCACAACTTTGGAAGTATGCTTGGGGTCATTGTCCATTTGGAAGACCCATTTGCGACCAAGCTTTAACTTCCTGACTGATGTCTTGAGATGTTGCATCAATATATCCACATAATTTCCTTCCTCATGATGCCATCTATTTTGTGAAGTGCACCAGTCCCTCCTGCAGCAAAGCACCCCCCACAACGTGATGCTGCCACCCCCGGTTGGGATGGTGTTCTTCGGCTTGCAAGCCTCCCCCCTTTTTCCTCCAAACATAATGATGGTCATTATGGCTAAACAGTTCTATTTTTGTTTCATCAGACCAGAGGACATTTCTCCAAAAAGTACAATCTTTGTCCCCATGTGCAGTTGCAAACCGTAGTCTGGCTTTTTTTATGGCGGTTTTGGAGCAGTGGCTTCTTCCTTGCCGAGCGGCCTTTCAGGTTATGTCGATATAGGACTTGTTTTACTGTGGATATAGATACTTTTGTACCTGTTTCCTCCAGCATCTTCACAAGGTCCTTTGCTGCTGTTCTGGGATTGATTTTCACTTTTCACACCAAAGTACATTCTCTAGGAGACAGAACGCGTCTCCTTCCTGAGCGGTATGATGACTGTGTGGTTGGTACCATGGTGTTTATACTTGCATACTATTGTTTGTATAGATGAACGTGGTACCTTCAGGCATTTGGAAATTGCTCCCAATGATGAACCAGGCTTGTGGAGGTCTACAATTCTTTTTTTGATTTTCCCTTGATGTCAAGCAAAGAGGCAAAGAGTTTGAAGGTACACCTCCAATTGGCTCAAATGATGGCAATTAGCATATCAGAAGATTCTAAAGCCATGACATACTTTTCTGGAATATTCCAAGCTGTTTAAAGGCACATTCAACTTAGTGTATGTAAACTTCTGACCCACTGGAATTATGATACAGTGAGTTATAAGTGAAATAATCAGTCTGTAAACAATTGTTGGAAAAATTACTTGTGTCATGCACAAAGTAGATGTCCTAACTGACTTGTCAAAACTATAGTTTGTTAACAAGAAATTTGTTGAGTGGTTGAAAAATGGCTGAATTGCCGACCGGGTACGAAGGGTACGTACCCAGGGTCCCTGACCTCCAGGGGGCCTCCAATGATTTGGTTAGCAACGCTCACTCAGATGCACTATATATACAAAAGTATGTGGACACCTCATCAAATTGGTGGATTCGTGCCCGAATGCATAGTGCCAACTATAAAGTTTGGTGGAGGAGGAATAATGGTCTGGGGCTGTTTTCCTGGTTCGGGCTAGGCCCCTTAGTTCCATTGAATGCAAAAATCTCAACGCTACAGCATACAATGACATTCTAGACGATTCTGTGCAGTTCAGGGAAGGCCCTTTCCTGTTTTCCTGCCCCCGTGCACAAAGCGAGGTCTATACAGAAATGGTTTGTTGAGATCAGTGTGGAAGAACTTGACTGGCCTGCACAGAGCCCTGACCTCAACCCCATCGAACACCTTTGAATTGGAACGCTGACTGCGAGCCAGGCCTAATCACCCAACATCAGTGCCCGACCTCACTAATGCTCATGGCTGAAAGGAAGCAAGTCCCCGCAGCAATGTTCCAACATCTAGTGGAAAGCCTTCCCAGAAGAGTGGAGGCTGTTATAGCAGCAAAGGGGGGACCAACTCCATATTAATGCCCATGATTTTGGAATGAGATGTTTGACGAGCAGGTGTCCACATACCTTTTTTCAGGTAGTGTATCATATTAACACGGCATAAGTCATGGCAAAATGTGTAAAACTTTTGGAAATTAGCTGTAAAACTGCAATTTTTTTCTCTCCGACCCCATGGCAAAACGACTAGAATTGAATGAAATGAATTATAAAATTGCACACATTTCCCTCCGCCCCATGGTAAAACATGTAGAATTGCTGTAGAATGTACTTAAATGTTTTCTCTCCTCAGTCAAGAGGGGGGCCACTAAAAGGTTTTGCCTGTGAAGTGGGGAGGGGGCCCAACCAAATATTGCCTAGGGCCCCCAAAAGGCTAGTGCTGGCCCTGCGCACACACACATGCCCCCCACAGAAACACAAACAGTACCATACCTTTGGCGTCCCTGCCCCCTGTGCTGTTCCAGGGCTGTTTGATGGAGCTTCGCTGGGGAGCACTCCGTTGATCATCCAGGTAGCTCAGATCCTCCAGCTTAGTGGAACTAGTGGCTGCAGGGGAAGACATGAGAGACAGAATGAAGGAGAAGAGAAGTAGAGTAGAAAGTAAAGAATGAGGGAATGCAGGAAAGAGAGCTTTTTATAGAGTTGTTTCATTCGTTTTGACTTCAAGGTAGAAAATCTTAAACATTTGGGAATAAAATGAACAAAACCCTTTATCGCCAAACAGTATAACTATGGAGCTCTGTCCCCATTTCAACATACTGTTCTACGGCACCCCGATTATTTTCAAACATGTTTAATATATTGGGCCTCAAATCGCCAAGTGTGAGCAGTGCTAAGAGCAGATACAAGGCATGTCCCACCGTCAGCCAATCAGCTATAAAGGTTCTCTTCAACTACCTCACAAGTTCATCACAACAATGGCACCAAAGGTATAACATACCCCCTCAATTCAAGCCCTGGTTTTAACTTAACACACCAAGCCCTTCACTGACAGAGATATTTAACGAGTGCATGATGACTGAAGCAATTGGCCTATAATTTAGTCTGTCAAACAGGTTGGCCTACCTCCTGTTTCTTAAATAGGAAGAAATTGGTTTCAACACAAAGCCCTCTTGTTTTAAGTCAAATTAAAATAAAGCCTTTAAATGAATGAGGTTTTCTCAAATTAGCCTACTTTCAGCACCCATGCTGAAAGTATTACATCCTTACTAGGCCTACACATACACAAAGCTGCCCAGCAAATATAGCCAGACTTTAATACTGCCGTGGAGGTGCCGCCAGGTGTATGTACTATACCGATTACTAGGTCACTACGATTTGGCTGGACTGAATTGTTAAATGTGAGAGGTTCCAACTAAGCCCCGTATGGGTGAGCATAAAATACATGGAAATTCTCAAAGCTGCCGGGGAATTCTGGTGGAGACCTCTTCCCAGGTAGTACCAGTGATGGCAATACTGGCTGCAGTAACCCATGGGGGGCTGGGGTCGCACGTGGACATTCAGAAATGGGGAATAACACTGATGTCCTGGCGGCACAGCATAAATCTTAGCGGTCTGACTGCACAGAAGTGCCGGTGGAAGAAGGGTCTTCTCTTGGGACCAGCCTGCGTGTGTTGAGGGGAAGGGGGGTTTCCGGGCTCCATCAGCCAGGACTAGACATTACACACTCAAAATCTACCCATTCCGGAACATTTTGGCATTTTCGTGTGCAAGAGCTTGAAGTTGAGCGTGTGTGTCTGTGTGTGTTTGTAGGTGAATGTACGAGTGGAAGGGGAGAGGTGCAGAGATGTGTATGTGTGTGTGGGGCCGTGTGTGTGTGTGTATGCATCCCACAATCGAGGCTATAGGGTGATGATAGGGATGGGATGGAATCTATCTCAAGCGATAACATAAAATAATATCTGCTTCCCTAAATGTAAATTTTCTACTGCCGGTTGCTTTGTCAAAGGTAGCTAACCTTTTGGAGGAAGTGCCTACATTATTACGCATACTGTCCATCTAATGTGAAAGAAATTAAGGTATTCATAAAAAATAAATACAAACACTAAAGTTATGAAGTACAACTGAGGCAAAAGGTTAGAACTGCTTAGTGCTGCTGAACTGGTTGTAAGTGGCAAGTTTATAGCAGTGCATCTATCATGGTACAGCTATGTGGATAATGGACAAGGTATTGATTCTGGTGGTACTGGTAAGTATGGATAAGTATTTCAAAAAAAGTGGTAAGGATAGTGGTTAGTATCTCAAAATGTAACCCATCGTGGTAACTTGCAGCTAGCTATAATTCTAACGGTTTGGCTGATACTAGGAAAAGAAGAGCAGTTTTCACATGGCTAAAGGAGAAGGATTACCATATTTATTGTTTACAGGAAACTCATTCAATATCTTCTGACGAAGTGGCCTGAGAAAAAAAGAGTAGGATGGTAAAATCTATTTCTGTCATGGGCTAAGGAATTCAAAAGGTGTTATAATCCTACTGAAAGACAATCTAGATCTTGAGGTGCAATCCGTTAAAATGGATCCTCAAGGAAGATGGATTGCTTTGAATATACTACTTGATGATAAACAGATGTGGCTCATAAATATATATGGACCGAATAATGACGATCCAAACTTCTTTGAGAAAATGTATAATAATCTCATTAGTCTCCAAGATACAAATAATTATATTTTAATGGTAGGGGACTACAATACATTATATATATACAGTTGAAGTCGGAAGTTTACATACACTCAGGTTGGAGTCATTAAAACTTGTTTTTCAACCACTCAACAAATTTCTTATTAACAAACTATAGTTTTAGTCAGAAGTTTACATACATCAAGTTGACAGTGCCTTTAAACAGCTTGGAAAATTCCAGAAAATGTCATGGCTTTAGAAGCTTCTGATAGGCTAATTGACATCCTTTGAGTCAATTGGAGGTGTACCTGTGGGTGTATTTCAAGGCATACCTTCAAACTCAGTGCCTCTTTGCTTGACATCATGGGAAAATCTAAAGAAATCAGCCAAGACCTCAGAAAATAAATTGTAGACCGCCACAAGTCTGGTTCATCATTGGGAGCAATTTCCAAATGCCAGTACCACGTTCATCTGTACAAACAATAGTACGCAAGTATAAACACCATGGGACCACGCAGCCGTCATACCACTCAGGAAGGAGACGCGTATTGTCTCCTAGAGATGAACGTACTTTGGTGCGAAAAGTGCAGATCAATCCCAGTACAACAGCAAAGGACCTTGTGAAGATGCTGGAGGAAACAGGTAAAAAAGTATCTATCTCCACAGTAAAACGAGTCCTATATCGACATAACCTGAAAGGCCGCTCTGCAAGGAAGAAGCCACTGCTCCAAAACCGCCATAAAAAAGCCAGACTACGGTTTGCAACTGCACATTGGAACAAAGATCGTACTTTTTGGAGAAATGTCCTCTGGTCTGATGAAACAAAAATAGTACTTGGCCATAATGACCATCGTTATGTTTGGAGGAAAAAGGGGGAGGCTTGCAAGCCAAAGAACACCATCCCAACCGTGAAGCATGGGGTGGCAGCATCACGTTGTGGGGGTGCTTTGCTGCAAGAGGTACTGGTGCACTTCAAAATAAGATGGCATCATGAGGGAGGAACATTATGTGGATATATTGAAGCAACATCTCAAGACATCAGTCAGGAAGTTAAAGCTTGGTCACAAATTAGTCTTTCAAATGGACAATGACTCCAAGTATACTTCCAAAGTTGTGGCAAAATGGCTTCAGGACAACAAAGTCAAGGTATTGGAGTGGCCATCACAAAGCCCTGACCTCAATCCTATAGAAAATTTGTGGGCAGAACTGAAAAAGCGTGTGCGAGCAAGGAGGCCTACAAACCTGACTCAGTTACACCAGTTCTGTCAGGAGGAATGGGTCAAAATTCACCCAACTCATTGGGGAAGCTTGTGGAAGGCTAACCGAAACGTTTGACCCAAGTTAAACAATTTAAAGGCAATGCTACCAAATACTAATTGAGTGTATGTAAACTTCTGACCCACTGGGAATGTGATGAAATAAATAAAAGCTTAAATAAATAATTCTCTCTACCATTATTCTGACATTTCACATTCTTAAAATAAAGTGGTGATCCTAACTGACCGAAGACAGGGAATTTTGACTAGGATTAAATGACAGGAATTGTGAAAAACTGAGTTTAAATGTATTTGGCTAAGGTGTGTGTAAACTTCCGACTTCAACTGTATATACACTACCAGTCAAACGTTTTAGAACACCTACTCATTCAAGGGTTTTTCTTTATTTTTACTATTTTCTACATTGTAGAATAATAGTGAAGGCATCAAAACTATGAAATAACACACATGGAATCATGTAGTAACCAAAAAAGTGTTAAACAAATCAAAATATATTTTATATTTGAGATTCTTCAAATAGCCACCCTTTGCCTTGATGACAGCTTTGCACACTTGGCATTCTCTCAACCAGCTTCATGAGGTAGTCACCTGGAATGCATTTCAATTAACATGTGTGCCTTGTAAAAGTTAATTTGTGGAATTTCTTTCCTTCTTAATGCGTTTGAGCCAATCAGGTGTTGTGACAAGGTAGGGGGGTTATACAGAAGATAGCCCTATTTGGTAAAAGACCAAATCCATATTATGGCAAGAACTGCTCAAAGACATGAAGGGTAGTCAATACGGAAAATTTCAAGAACACTTGAAGAAAGTTTCTTCAAGTGCAGTCACAAAAACCATCAAGCGCTAATGATGAAACTGGCTCTCATGAGGTCCGCCACAGGAATGGAAGACCCAGAGTTACTTCTGCTGCAGAGGTTAAGTTCATTAGAGACCAGCCTCAGAAATTGCAGCTGAAATAAATTCTTCACAGAGTTCAAGTAACAGACACATCTCAACATCAACTGTTCAGAGGAGACCGTGTGAATCAGGCCTTCATGGTCAAATTGCTGCAAAGAAACCACTACTAAAGGACACAATAAGAAGAAGAGACTTGCTTGGGCCAAGAAACACAAGCAATGGACATTAGACCTATGGAAATTTGTCCTTTGGTTTGGTCCAAATTGGAGATTTTGGGTTCCAACCACCGTGTCTTTGTGAGACGCGGTGTGGTTGAACGGATCTCTGCATGTGTATTTCCCATCGTAAAGCATGGAGGAGGAGGTGTTATGGTGTGGGGGTGCTTTGCTGGTGACAATGTCTGAGATTTTATTTAGAATTCAAGGCACACTTAAACAGCATGGCTACAACAGCATTCTGCAGCATCCCATCTGGTTTGGGCTTAGTGGGACTATCATTTGTTTTCCAACAGGACAATGACCCAACACACCTCCAGGCTGTGTAAGGGCTATTTTACCAAGAAGGAGAGTGATGGAGTGCTGCATCAGATGACCTGGCCTCCACAATCCCCCGACCTCAACCAAATTGAGATCGTTTGGGATGAGTCGGACCGCAGAGTGAATGAAAAGCAGCCAACAAGTGCTCAGCATATATGTGGGAACTCCTTCAAGACTGTTGGAAAACCATTCCAGGTGAAGCTGGTTGAGATAATGCCACAAGTGTGCAAAGTTGTCAAGGCAAAGGGTGGCTATTTGAAGAATCTCAAATATAACATTTATTTTGATTTGTTTAACACTTTTTTGGTTACTACATGATTCCATATGTGTTATTTCAAAGTTTTGATGTCTTCACTATTATTCTACAATGTAGAAAATAGTAAAAATAAAGAAAAACCCTTGAATGAGTAGGTGTTCTAAAACCTTTGACTGGTAGTGTACATCCACACTGTAAAGGCAATATGATTGCCAACTATCACCCTCTGGTGCTCAAAGAGATCATGAATATTATGGACACGTTGGAATTGACTGATATTTGGAGGCTTAAAAATCCGGACCTTGTAAAATATACTTGGAGGAGTCTTCAATCAAGCTAGCCGGATTGATTATTTTCTGGTATCCTTTTCTATGGAGCCAAAAGTTAAAAAAAGTATTGATTGAGGATCGAATGCGATCAGACCATCAACTTATATCCCTCCAGATAACTATGAGAGACTTTCCACGAGGATGGGGATATTGGAAATTGAACCAAGGTTTATTGAAAGACAGTACTTTCTTAACAAAAACGAAGGAAATATATAACAGATGTCTTCAGGCACAATACAGGTTCAGCGGGCCCACTTATCATATGGGATGCCTTTAAATGTGTCTTTAGAGGCCACTCAATTCATTCCAAAAACTAAAATGCTTTGGGTCAGCGGAGAAATTACTTACATCAGAAATAGAAAAACTAGCATTACACATCAAGGATGATGATACATGTACTACTGAAACATGAAGAATCTAGATGCAAAACAGAAGGAGAAATTTATTTAGGAAAGACCGGGTTTCAATTATTTAAAAAAAACTGAACAAATTGGATGGAGAACGGCGAAAAATGCACCAAGTTGTCCTTAAACCTTCAATATAGAAACGCAACCAAAAATAATCTACAGAAATTAGTTACAAACAATGGAGAAATCCTTATCTCACCAAAGGAGATTTTAATGAAGTAAAATTATTATTATTTAGATTTTTTCGATAGTCTCATCGCCGCAACTCCCCAACAGGCTCGGGAGAGGCGAAAGTGGAGTCATGCGTCCTCCGAAACATGACCCGCCTAACCGCGCTCCTTAACACCCGCCAGCTTACCCCGGAAGCCAGCCGCACCGATGTGTTGGAGGAAACACTGTTCAACTGGCACCCGGCCCGCCACAAGGTGTCGCTAGAGCACGATGAGCCAAGTAAAGCCCCACAGGCCAAACCCTCCCCTAACTAGGAGTTCTTACAATCTCAATTAACGATGAGTTTTGTGAAACCCTTCTCCCCAAAAATCATGTTCAACTATCTGCGACACTAAAATCATCTTGCGATGGCCTAATTAGACAGGACGAACTACGGTTGGCAAATTATTCCTTTCAGACGGGGAAAACCCCTGGTCTACCATGTACCATGTTTTAAATATTCGTATATACTGTAAATGGCAAACTATCGAACACACAACAAGAGGGACTGATCTCTCTCCTACTGAAGCAGGAGCCAGGGGGCAGTACAAAGACCCAGTATCTTCAAAAAATTGGAGGCCCTTCAATGTCGTGACCACAAAATATTGGCAAAATGTATTGCTCATAGAACTAAAAAAGGTCCTACTGGACATTATTGATCACGATCAGACGGGATTCTTAAAAGGAAGATATATAGCAGACAACATTAGACTAGGAGAATACAGAGAAACCTGGTATAATCTTTATAGCAGATTTTAAGACCGCCTCGATACAGTAGATATAGAATCAGTTTATAAGTGCCTAGATTTCCTTCAACTTTTGAGAATCTCTAATAAGATGGGTAAAGGTAATGCACAACAACAAGTATTCAGACCCCTTGACTTTTCCACATTTTGTTACGTTACAGCCTTCTTCTGGAGAATAAAAGCCGACTCGTGAGAATTTCTTATTTTTTTTGTCCTTAATGGCAAATCAGAGAAAGTTAAACAGGCATATTTGTATAACGAACGTGAGTTTGGAGAGTTTGGACATTAAACCTCTCACTTAAAGCCTCCATTATTCCAAAATGCTATCTAAATCCAAACTGGTTTTCCAGCAGGCTACTAAGAGAAGCACATCCAATGTTCAAAAGGGCTCTGTTTGCCGTTATGTAGATAACGTAAAACCAACCTTTCCCGGTGGATTGACAATGGAACCCTGTTTAAAGTATCATCCTTTTCAAATGAAACCATACAGAGATGGTTACAATTCCAATTTCCTCCTCCAGAAGAGGCTGAACAAATATTACAGCAAATAGTATGGCTAAACTACAATGTACTGATAAAGAAAATAACTGTTTTATTGTAAAAAAAAATGATGAGTAAGGTATCATGTTTATGAATGACATTGAAATTAAGGACAGTAAAATGTTGTCACACAAGCAATTAACAAAGGCGTATGGGGATGTATGCTCAATACAAAAGTTTGAACAACTCATTGCAGCTCTGCTACAAAAATGTAAGGGGCAATTACTCAAAAGAGAAAGGAATTCATTAGTTTGTCTGCCGCCAATCAAAAACCATGCATGGCTTAAAATGACTAGTTTAATCTTAAAATATATCAGTTTCACTTAAAGTCGAGAGGTTTGACAACTATTCAGCATAAAATTACAGATAATTGGGAAGAGATTTTTGACGTCCCAATACCATGGCATCGGGTTTATGAACTGTTATACAAAACATTTGACGCATCAATCCGTTCTTTTCAATTTAAACTATTATATAATATTCACGCCACAAAAAGAATGCTCAATATATGGGGCGAGGCCTGTGCACACTGCAACTAAGAAACAGAATCACTCTGTTCATTTTTCCTTCAATCCTGACCAGTCTCCCAGTCCCTGCCACTGAAAAACATCCCCACAGCACGATGCTGCCACCACCATGCTTCACCGTAGGGATGGTGCCAGGTTTCCTCCAGACGTGACTCTTGGAATTTAGGCCAAAGAGTTCAATCTTGGTTTCATCAGACCAGATAATGTTGTTCCTCATGGTCTGAGAGTCCTTTAGGTGCCTTTTGGCAAACTCCCAAGTGGGCTGTAATGTGCATTTTACTGAGAAGTGGCTTCCATCTGGCCACTCTACCATAAAGTCCTGATTGTTGAGTGTTGCAGAGATGGTTGTCCTTGTGGAAGGTTATCCAATCTCCACAGAGGAACACCTCCCTGATCAAGGCCCTTCTCCCGATTGCTCAGTTTGGCCGGGCGGCCAGCTCTAGCAAGAGTCTTGGTGGTTCCAAACTTCTTTCATTTAAGAATGATGGAGGCCACTGTGTTCTTGGGGACCTTCAATGCTGCCAGTACTACCTCAGGGCATTATGAGTACCTCATCATGCCGTAGGGGTTGATGAATGCTCCATCAGTCTTCCAAACCTTTGTAGACGAGATCTTCAGGGACCTACACGGGCAGGGTGTAGTGGTGTATATTGATGACATTCTGATATACTCCGCTACACGCGCCGAGCATGTGTTTTGGTCCCCTTCCCCAGATCTGTGCCTTGACACATTCTGTCTCTGAGCTCTACGGAAAATTCCGTCGACCTCATGGCTTGGTTTTTGCTCTGACATGCACTGTCAACTGTGGGACCTTACATAGACACAGGATGCACCTGAGCTAAATTCCGAGTCGCATAGCAAAGGGTCTGAGTACTTATGTAAATAAGGTATTTCTGTTTTTTTTGCTTTGACATTACGAGATATTGTGTGTAGATTGCTGAAGAAAAACATTTATTTAATACATTTTAGAATCAGGTTGTTACGTAACAAAATGTCAAAAAAGGGAAAGGCTCTGAATACTTTATATTTAATTTGTATGTTTTCCACCAGGTCCTCCAACCAGGTGGTAGGAAAAAAAATTAAATAAAAACGGAACAGAAATAATGTATAGGCCAGCGACATACCACCCTGCATCCTACTGCTGGCTTGCCTCTGAAGCTAAGCAGGGTTGGTCCTGGTCGGTCCCTGGATGGAAGACCAGATGCTGCTGGAAGTGGTGTTGGAGGCACTCTTTCCTCTGGTCTAAAATAAAAAATATCCCAATGCCCCAGGGCAGTGATTGGGGACATTGCCCTGTGTAGGGAGCCGTCTTTTGGATGGGATGTTAAACGGGCTCTCCTGACTCTCTGTGGTCACTAAAGATCCCATGGCACTTATCATAAGAGCAGGGGTGTTAACCCCGGTGTCCTGTAGTGTATTTCAGCCTTAAGGGAGAGCGATTCAAGACTCTTGTCCTTGAGTAAAATAGGAAACAAATCGGTCATAGTTCTTCCCTTATGCTGCCCATGTTTTGTGACGTCAAATATTCTGGAGAAAGACACTCAAGGATAAAACACAAAGACACACACACAGAGCCAGCTGCAGCACACACACACACCATGCATGCACACTCAAACGCATCGTATAGTAAATCCTCTCACTCGGTTTCCCTGTCCATTTTACTTCTCCTCCGTCCCCTGTCCCCCCCCTCTCTTTCTGCCTCTCTTTCGCTGTCTCTCTCATTTGCTCACTCTTCAGCAACTCATTAAAATGGGTGTTTACCACTAGATCAGTCCATGTTGTACGGTGATGATGATCTAAGTGAATCCTCATCCAGCCTGGGATATTAACAGCTCACTACAGGTCAGGAACATAGCCAGGTCCAGAGACCAGCTCCATTTACACCTGTACACCTGTAGCAGAATATTGTGTTTCTAAGGACCAGTACGTTTAACATGTACACCAACAGGAGACATACACACTGGTCCATGTATGCTCTGTAGAACCTGATGTCTTCCATCTGATAGGTTTGGTTTCTGAGCGTTATATATTATGAATCATTATGTATAATAGAGACATGAGGGGTGGCAGTACTGATAAGGGGAGGAACTGTTTAAGGCCCAGGTCACTCAGCTCCCTGCCTAGCAATAAGGATGCAATGTGTAGAGATAAGGAGGAGACCACCCAAGGTGGGGTATATATACTACCACGGGTGAAACCATGTCTTTGTCTAATACAGCTGTATTGACCATCTGGGCAGAATAAACTGGGTTTAAAGCTTTCATAGTGTCCGTTGAGTTTGTACTCTGGAAATTAGAACCTAACACATCCTAATTCACTAGTTCTCTCTACTCTGCTCCACCAGACCTAGTTCTCTCTGCTCCGCTCCACCAGGCCTAATTCTCTCTGCTCCGCTCCACCAGGCCTAGTTCTCTCTGCTCCGCTCCATCCAAACCTAGTTCTCTCTGCTCCGCTCCACCAGGCCTAGTTCTCTCTGCTCCGCTCCACCAGGCCTAGTTCTCTCTGCTCCGCTCCACCAGGCCTAGTTCTCTCTGCTCCGCTCCACCAGGCCTAGTTCTCTCTACTCTGCTCCACCAGGCCTAGTTCTCTCTGCTCCGCTCCACCAGGCCTAATTCTCTCTGCTCCGCTCCACCAGGCCTAATTCTCTCTGCTCCGCTCCACCAGGCCTAGTTCTCTCTGCTCCACTCCATCCAAACCTAGTTCTCTCTGCTCCGCTCCACCAGGCTTATTTCTCTCTGCTCCACTCCATCCAAACCTAGTTCTCTCTGCTCCGCTCCACCAGGCCTAGTTCTCTCTGCTCCGCTCCACCAGGCCTAATTCTCTCTGCTCCACTCCACCAGGCCTAATTCTCTCTACTCTGCTCCACCAGGCCTAGTTCTCTCTACTCTGAGTGAGAGAGAGAGAGAGAGTGGAGATCCAATAGAAGTGGCTTATGAATTCAAGTCTGGCAAAGAAGCAGCTAACTAGATTACAGTCATTTCCTATGGGAAACAATCTGCTTGTAGGGGTCTGGATGTGATCTGGATAGGGAGGATGTAGATAGATATATACAGATGTTTTGTGTGTGTGGGCATATTGGTGTGTGCATGTTTTTTTGTGAATCTGCAGTAACTGTTGTATAGTAGCTAGGACCAGAGCTAGATGGGGCTTGAGGCCTCTCTCTCTCTCTCTCTCTCTGAAGTGGACCAGGAAATGGCCTTTATGGCGCTACACTTCACCTCACCCACTGGAACACCATGTTACAACCCAAACATCATCCCCATCTTGTCCAATCTAGTGGTGAGTCACACCTGGATCTTGGAAAAAAGCGGTTGGAGACTGGACCAGGTTATTGTTCAGTGTTAGAACCATTGAGCTCAGAGATACAGAGATACACTTCACATCACCCTCCCAACCCCATCATGTCCAATATACTGCTGAGTCACCCTAAATCTTGTTCAACCCAGGGCCAGGTTATTGTTAAACAACGTAGAAAACACATTTTCCACAATCTTCCGCCTCAAATACATGTCGGTTGGTATAATAATAATCTCAGAGCACTATGACGAAAGCTACAGCGGAAGTTGAATGGCAAGAGCTCTCGGGAGGTGGGGTGGGTCTGCCCTCTTTCAATGGCGCCACAGGAATACTGACATTCTATTCACACCTAACTCTCAAGCTGTACTGAAATCAGCAGGCATACGTGGGACTAACACTTCCTCTCTGCTTGGACCTCTACAGCACAATAACAGCTAGAAATCCATGTAGAGCGTGGCCTTTGAAAGAAACCAAAACATGTCCTGTGTTACTCCCATCTCTCTTTTCCCCCGTCGCAACCTGAAAGGGAGGTCTATTTAAACAAATAATACCATGCATGCTCATTTCAAGTAATTAAAGTTCTTCTCGAGCAGCATCCCTAACAACAGTAGAAGAGGCTGTCAGTCGTTGCAGTGGATCCACTCCCCTGAGAGACCGTTCCCCCCGCTCTCCAAATGGAGTGACATCTAACGAAGGAAAAGTTGTCTCTTGTTCTCTCAAACACAGAAGAGAAACAGATGTAGGAAAACAACGTAAACCCTCCTGGAATACTGTAGCTGGTAGCTTTCACTGTCTCCATCCTCCAGAGATGTAATACCGGATCCATCCTCATCTAATGATAGAAACTAGACAGAAAGCAGCTCTGTCTAATGGCTCTTCCACATCCTGGAAACCACGTGGTCAGAAAAAGCTACAGCTGCAGCTGTTATAGCTACACAAATGAATGGAGGAAAGAGAGCTTCACCACAAAAACAATTGGTTCTAGACACCTGGTCAAGGTAGAGCTGTTTGATTGTCTTTCATGGCTTCCTTTCCCTCATCACCACTAAAAGGTAAAAGGACCGGATAGATCTCCAACATACTGGTTTCATCTATCATGCACTACCAGGCCAGTAATCATAGAGGAAAGGAGACTAGTTGAGACTATTGAGACACCACCAGTCAGAGGGAAGAGATGGTCACTCACCTGCCACAGAGTTAGGGCGTGTCATCACCAGGGAAGAAGTGCTGTGCGTGTGGCGCTGTGGGAAGGGCCTCTTGGCTGGGGGTGGAGTTCTGGGTTCCTCTAGGATGGTGATTTCAGACCTGGGCGGGGCCTCGCTGGGTCCTGGCAGGTCGTCCTTGGCGACAGGAGGGCAGGAGTCGCCTCGGTGCCCGCCACGCCCAGCGCCCCTCCAGCTGCCATCTTTGCTCAGATCCAGAGTGGAACCACCGCGATCCTCATTCTCAGAAGAGCTGGTGATGGTAGCTGAGGCACAGGGGGAGTAGACAGGGGTAAGGTGATTACAAACAACAAAACCAAACTGTTGACTCCTGGATAAGATCAAGTTAGGAATAGCTGTCATTTAGGATGAGATCAAACTCTGCTTCAGTTCACTGTAGTTTTCCAGTCTGGACCCTTATTGGCAGTGACACTGTATTGAGTTAAAGAGTAAGAGGCCGATCATCAATCAAATCAACAGTGGCGAGACATCAGTCACACATCGACATCATCACAATCAAACGCTTGTACTGTGCACCCCTTGCCCTTTTGTATTTACCTATAAATACAAGCTCTATTTAGGGAGAAAGATGTCCTATTTTAGAAAGTCCAGACCCATACGCAGCAAAGACAGCAACGTCCCAGTTTTGTCATGAGGGAACTGAAGCCTCTCGACTAAAGTGGCACAGGCAAAAAGAGAGAGTTGGGAGATAGAAAGACTTGACTGAGAACTCCAAAGCAAGGTGAAACAAGTATCATCTATCTCTATTTCTTCAGTCAGTGCTGAGGCACTTACCTTAATCAGGATTATTGACAATGTGAGTAATAAGATATATTATTGAGATATATTGATGGAAGGATGAGACTGTTTTTTCTTCCATATAGATCTCACAATCATGTGCACATATCCATTATTTCTCAGGAGGTGAGAAGAAAATACAATACAGGGAAAATATCTGAATTAAAATTGATCCAACTACGGTGATGATGGTCTATATAAGCCACTCACCTATGATTCCGCTATCCTGGCTCTCAAGTGTGGAGCTGGGGCTCCGGCAGGGACTGGGGCTGAGGAGGGTCCCACCTGGGCTGGGGCCGGGATTGGGAAGACAGGGGGGTGGCCCCCCAGTACTGCTACTACCCAGGGTGGAGCAGGGGCTGTCTGAGCATGGAGACGTAGTGCTGCAGGTCAATGTGGAGCATGGGCTCACCACCTGGCCAGAGACATTACACTACAGACAGAGAGGGAGCGAGAGAGGGATGAGAGAGAGAAGGGTGAGAGAGGGATGAGAGAGAGAAGGGCGAGAGAGGGATGAGAGAGAGCAAAAGAGGAGAGAGGGGATAGAAAGAGGGGGCAGTAGGAGATATCAGTCAGATAGAAAGGGAGGAGAGATGGATGGAAAGTGTGGCAAGAGAAGAGAGGTATAGAAAGAGAAAGGGCAGAGAGAAGAGAGAGAAAGAGGTGTTTTATTTAAAGCTCTGTCTATGGACAAGTATTATCAGAGGTATAGACCCTGTTGGCCCCCTTTCCAGCTGTCCCCAGGTTAATGTATGGTATATAGGTCACTGTATATAAGGGTGTGTGTGTGTGTGTGTGTATGCCTGGGTGTGTGTGTGCATGCCTGTGTGTGTGTGAGTCAATGTCACCCTCTTCTCCCAATGTCCCCAAACCCCAATATCTGCATCCTTCTTCATATGTCACCAACATATGTCTCCAACAACACCCTAACCCTACATTTCCTAGATCCTAGAGGTCTCAACTCACCCCAGCACCACCCAGCGTTTCTGCAACGTTAGAAAACGTTCAGCTCAGTGCTATTCCCACCTTACCACCCCATCATTTATCTGAACCAGGACACGGTACACTGCTTACAGCCGACACATTGTCTCCATAAAACTGGCTCCATCTGGAGCTCAGGTGGAGGAAGGAGGTTAGGAAAGTGGGGCAATGCTCAAATGGTGATAGAATGATACAGTACAGTACATAAACCTCCTGCGATCTCAACAGCATGTGGCGAGCCAATGCAACAAGATTAAAAGCAAGATATTCAACTAACATCACCTTATGTACACATTCCATAAGAAAATCCCATTACAGTATATACTTTCAAATATTAAGTCAAGAGTGGCTCTGATTTTCTTTTTCAACTGGTAATCAACTAAGTTGTAGTTTCTAAATTTGTAGCTTAACAAAAACAAACTCTCAATCTTGGTTATCATACAAAACATTGCCTTTAAATCTAATTAAAGAAGCCATACAAAAACTCCTCACTTCATCTGCAAAGAAAACATATGAGCCTCATTTTCATATTTCTGACATCTGACTTTCTCAGTCACTCTCCCTCCTTCCTTCTACCCATCCTTCCCAACATCTTTCATTTCACATACCTTCTTTTCCCTCCGGTCCTCCATGGGGGTGCTAGGCGAGGCTGGGGTCCCTTCTCCCAGTAAGAAGCCCAGCCTGGTCATCAGTTCCTGGGTTGAGAAGGAGGAGGAGCCGGGCTGGAGCTCCGCGTGCAGCTCTGGAGGACATATGGAGAGATGACAGACGAGCGGATCACTGTGAGCAGCACGACACCACACCAAACACACACACCGTTCTGTAGCCCAGCCCAGTTCAGCTCAGTTCCTCCTTCCTGCCTTTCCTTCTACCTGGCTACGTCGATTGGATGGAGGATTATGTATACTAAGCCGATGGAGGAGAGGTTAATGTATGCATCCACAGGTCAGCAGCAACAGCAGCAGCAGCAGCGCCACTCGGCCTCATTACTGATGAAGAGGCTGTGGCTTTCTCAGTCCCTAGCTGCATGACTGAAGCAGCTCTGTGTGTGTGTGTCCATATATGTATGTGTGTGTGCCTGCTCAGTGCTCCCGGGTGGTTAGGAGACAGGCGTAGAATCTCAATGAGCTCAGCTCAGCCCTGGCCTCCACCAGAGGGTAGGCGCCTTTGCACTGCCGTCTTTGGCACTGGCTGCCCCACCCGGACAGATTGGGCTGAGATGAGCAATATGGTGTGTCGATACATCACTGAGAAGGGCCTGATGCCATGACTTTTCACCTCTAGGTCATCTACACCACTGTACAGATGCAGAGGTGGATGAGGAGAGGGTGTTCAATACGACACCTCTATATCCTGTTTAAATACAACAGTGAGTTGGAAAAAATGATGATGTCTAGGAAACAGAGCTACTATTGACAGAGATGAGGAAGAAGGGAAGGAAAGTGGGAGGGCCGAGACACAGCTTGTTAGTCGTTAGTTACTCTCAACCGTTCTTGGGTTAGACGCCTTGTCATCCATCTCTCCCCTCAATCCCTCTTGGAACAAAAGAGTTCCAAAAGATTAACCCTTCTCTGTGGAACAGGGTTCTACATGGAACCCAAAAGGGTTCTATCTGGAACCAAAAAGGGTTCTTCAAAGGGTTCTCCTATGGGGACAGCCGGAGAACCGTTTTAGGTTCTAGAATGGACTTTTTTTTCTAAGAGTGTATCCCTCCATCAATTCCCCCTCTCCATCCCTCTCCCCCTCCCTCAAGCCCTCAGGATCTCCCCATTCTTTCCTTCTCACTGTCGATATCCTCTCCCCGCCTCAATATAATCCATTGTTCTCTCCAATGAACCATAGAGATGACGCAATACACAGTAAGCAAATAAGAGGAAACAGCCACCACCACCTCACTATTGCATTTCACTCCTCTCTTCTCCCCCTAAAGTCACAACTTCCTCCATCTCTCAGACAAGGGGCGATGATGAAACGAGCTGGCTGGAAAGGCAGGCACCAGCACCTTTCCTACACAGCAGAGATCACATGTAGAGCTGTTAATCACAGCCAGTGAGAGAGACAGAAGGACAAACAGACGCTTGGTGGCACACGGGGCTGGACTGTCTGCAAGAGATCTGACTGTCTGACAGGAGCTCCTGATTCAACGGTGTACATTACAAACGGGAAAGAAAAAAAGAGACCGTCAATGCCAGGATAGTTGGGTGCCATCTTGGATAGAAATCAAAACAGGGTAACACCTGAACTAAATGAATCCTGTAATGTCACCCTCCATTATCCAGCTTAATGGAAGTGAAGTAGTAAACCAACCATAGTCACAGCAACTGTCACATTAGCAGCTCCCTTCTACATTATCACTCTGATACACATTCTCTTTCTGTGGAAAACATGCATCGGAAGTCTTTTGGTCCACACTGGGTTGTGCAATAGACTGGGAGCTGGAGCACGCTTGGTTCTTTCTGGCAGAAGGTTGTTCAATCAAATCTTAGCACACTTCCACCCACAGTGCACAGACGTCAGTTCAATGTCTATTTTTGAATTACATTTGCTTGAGTTGTCAACTAACGTGAAATCCCTCCCCCAA
Organism: Brachymystax lenok tsinlingensis; assembly: GCA_030435695.1. Taxonomy (NCBI): domain Eukaryota; kingdom Metazoa; phylum Chordata; class Actinopteri; order Salmoniformes; family Salmonidae; genus Brachymystax; species Brachymystax lenok. The sequence goes on from CM059814.1 coordinate 44,595,248, forward strand.
AAAATCACAAAGACATCAGATTAAGGTTCGAAGTTGGGTGAAAAAAAAGACAAAATTCCCTTACGTTACTGACTTTTTGGAAATCCAATCAGTTTTCCACATTGATTCAACATCATCACATAAAATAAAAACATTTTGGGATAAAATGTGGAAACCAGTGGAGGCTGCTGAGGGGAGGACGGCTAATAATAATGGCTGGAATGGTATCAAACGTGGTTTTCATGTGATACCATTCCATTGACTCCATTCCAGCCATTACTATGAGCCGTCCTCCCCTCAGCAGCCTCCACTGGTGGAAACAACGTTGATTCAAACAGTTTCTGCCCAGTGGGAAGGCACTCTGGTCAAAACAGAGATCCACAAAAACTGAGAACAAGATCTGACTCTGCACCCTCCGTCTCAAGGAAACAACAACTTCAAATTCTGGGAGAAATTCATTCCTCATCATTCTTATCCGAAAGGATTATTCTTGTTTTTTGTGCAAAAGAGAATAATGATGTGGCCTGTCAAAGTCATTACCAAAGTCAAAAGTCATTACCGAACCCTAAACTGACACTCAAATGTATTTTACAGCTATCCATTTCTAATCATTAATTTGTTTGAGTCTGCTAAAGTGGGTTTGAAAGGCAAACCTAATCATCTTATATGATGTTAAAATTATACCTCTGCACCATTCAGGGTTCATTCAAATTCATAACGAGCTAAGCACATGGAAAAGCAAATATGGAAAACGTCACATTGAAAAGTATTGCAAATTAACACAACAATTTGAAGGAAATGGTTAGTAAATGTATATCAAAATGATCAATATTTACTTTACATTCATAATGGTTATTGGAGATACATTATGGGTCTATGTGGGCAGTGGAAAATGGTGGTTACTGTTTAAAAAAAGCTGCCCTCAAATCACACAACTGTGGCTAAAACTAAACAAGACAAACCGAGAGAGAGAAAGTGAGAGGGAGGGTGTGAGAGTAATTTTAAAAAATGTATTAGGATCCCCATTAGCTAACGCCATAACGCTAGCTAATCTTCCTGGGGTCCAACACCAATTAACAAGACATTACAAACAACCACAATCAAGACTTCACCAACATTCAGCAAGTAGACAATACAGACAATTAAAATACCTGACAGGAAACACATTTAACATTCAGTTGATACTTTCTGTTTCCTGTCCAGTCATATGGTCTATCACATTAGATGTCCTTTTATTTTTTTCTTGAAGGTGGATTTACTTTTTGCCTGAAAAATATGGATTGGTTAAAAGTTCCATTCAGCTATAGCTCTATATAAAACCGTATATTTAAGGCAATTTGTCCTTGGCTTGAGTTGTTTTAGCTGCCCTGAATGTGCCTGTCTGGTTTGGTCGTTATGCGTGTTGCTAGTATGTACTAATTGGACTGAAAGATACTGTGGTTTTTTGAAAAATATAACATTCCTAAAGAAAATCAGAAGACGCGAAGCCATGAGAGATTCTGATGCATTTTAATAATATTCATTTGGTTAGAGCAATGAAGAGATAATCGGTCAGCCTGTTTTGAGCCATTTTGATCTTTTTTACATCTTTCTTTGCTGCAGATGAAATATAACCGGACAGTACTCTAAGTGTGATAGGACCAGGGATTGAATCTCCTGATTCAGAGTGCTAGATGTTACATACTCCGAACATTTTCGGCATACATGACCACTCTTGCTTTGTTCATTACTGAAGGTAAATCATTAGTAAAGATAGAGTAGAGCGGTGCTTGGCAACAAGAGGGCAGGAGGATGCTGGAGACCGGCTGCTCTGCCTCAGGACTAGCCCCCAGCCTCTCCACATAGACAGCTGTGCAGGGGATGGCTGGCATTTACACTGTTACCCTCAGCACAACTTAGGTTTGGCAGGTCAATTAAACACATGCGCATGCACATATGCATCCACGCACACAAATACGCTTGCACATACTGTACATGTGCATTTGAAAAAAATAACAGCAGGCGCTAAATCAAAGAACATTTATACAAAACTATGGAAGATTTGTTCTCTTCTCTCTATCCTCTGTACCTCTCCTTTTTCCAAATGTACTGTACTGTATATCATTCTCTCTCCCCTCCCTCGTCTCATCTCTCGTCCACAGCTCTCTGTGCAGAGACACGCTCACACGCACCTCTCTGTGCAGACACACCCACCTCTCTGTGCAGAGACACGCTCACACTCACCTCTCTGTGCAGAGACACGCTCACACTCACCTCTCTGTGCAGAGACACGCTCACACTCACCTCTCTGTGCAGAGACAAGCTCACACTCACCTCTCTGTGCAGAGACAAGCTCACACTCACCTCTCTGTGCAGAGACAAGCTCACCTCTCTGTGCAGAGACAAGCTCACCTCTCTGTGCAGAGATACGCTCACACTCACCCCTCTGTGCAGACACACTCACCTCTCTGTGCAGAGACATGCTCACACTCACCTCCCTGGGAAGTCTTGCTATTGTTCAGAGCGAAGACCAATGCGTCTCCAGGAAAAGAAGGACTCCCCACATACTCCAGCTTCCTGTACGAACCTTCAGTCAGAGCAACAGAGAGAGAGAGAGAGAGAGAGAGAGAGAGAGAGAGAGAGAGAGAGAGAGAGAGAGAGAGAGAGAGAGAGAGAGAGAGAGAGAGAGAGAGAGAGAGAGAGAGAGAGAGAGAGAGAGAGAGAGAGAGAGAGAGAGAGAGAGAGATGGGGTAACGAGAAAGGAAGGAGAAAGTGAGAGAGAGAGAGAGAGAGAGAAATTCAACTCTTCCAGATGGGATTTGCATTGGGGAATTTGAATTTCTCCCACCAGTTGGGAGAAGCCAGCATGAGCTCAGATACATGCAGTACAGTATAAGCTAATCCCTGTGATGATAACAGATGATAATCGCCAACATGAGTGTGTGTCTGTGTGTATGTCTGTGTCTGTGTGCATTGAGGTAAAGGTCCACACTACTACAGTAAACTCGGAGCTTCAGCTTGATGCACACTGTACTGCCACCTAGTGTTACTCAGCTAGAATGCCGATGACAAAAACGCTGAAGACATTTAAGCATAATCTTCCAAAAAAGGTAAACAGTTCCTTTCCAAAGCTGCGCAATGGGGGGCTGGGCACTTAGCAGAGGCCCGCTGGGTCAGTGAGTAAGATGTTGAACTGTAGAGAGTAGAAACCCAGTTACTACATAGCCCTGGCCTGCCACTGAGAAATCACGGCATGGTAGAAATACTCAAAAAGCTAATGACATACTATTTGCTTTCTAAACTTCCCCAGCATTCAGTCCTTGGAGATACAGTGAGTTGTTGTTATTGATGTATTGTATCCTGGACAGCATGTACATTTGACAATGAGATTTGAGCATACTCTACTATATTTCCCTGGGGAAATAAAGTGCTAGCTGTGTCAATAGCCTTTAATCAATCATTAGGCATGTACTGGCTGTGCTATAAACCCACTGGGCTTAAAAACCAGGCAGAGCTATCATAACCTAATCTCCACAAAGAGCACACAAGAGCCTGTCAGAACCGTGGGAGCTACAGAACAGAACATGTGATCTATATGTTACGAGCGGACTCGTCGCTAGGCTAGCAACGAACATAGCAACAAGAACAAGATGACCTGCAAAAAAGAGAATGATGAAAGTATATTCGTTTTTACAGATTATCTATAGATGTGCCCTTCTGTGTGTGTGTGTGTGTGTGTGTGTGTGTACAGTTGAAGTCGGAAGTTTACATACACCTTAGCCAAATACATTTGAACTCAGTTTTTCACAATTCCTGACATTTAATCTTAGTAACAATTCCCTGTCTTAGGTCAGTTAGGATCACCACTTTATTTAAAACGTGAATAATAGTAGAGCGAATGATTTATTTCAGCTTTTATTTCTTTCATCACATTCTCAGTGGGTCAAAGGTTTACATACACTCAATTAGTATTTGGTAGCATTGCCTTTAAATTGTTTAACTTGGGTCAAACGTTTCAGGTAGCCTTCCACAAGCTTCCCACAATAAGTTGGGTGAATTTTGGCCCATTCCTCCTGACAGAGCTGGTGTAACTGAATCAGGTTTGTAGGCCTCCTTGCTCTCACACAGTTTTTCAGTTCTGCCCACACATTTTCTATAGGATTGAGGTCAGGACTTTGTGCTGGCCACTCCAATACCAACACCTTGACTCATTATGGCCAAACAGTTCTATTTCTGTTTCATCAGACCAGAGGACATTTCTCCAAAAAGTACGATCTTTGTCCCCATGTGCAGTTGCAAACCGTAGTCTGGCTTTTTTATAGCGGTTTTAGAGCAGTGGCTTCTTCCTTGCTGAGCGGCCTTTCAGGTTATGTCGAAATAGGACTCGTTTTACTGTGGATATAGATACTTTTGTACCTGTTTCCTACAGCATCTTCACAAGGTCCTTTGCTGTTGTTCTGGGATTGATTTGCACTTTTCACACCAAAGTACGTTCATCTCCAAGAGACAGAACCCGTCTCCTTCCTGAGCGGTATGACGGCTGCGTGGTCCCATGGTGTTTATACTTGCATACTATTGTTTGTACAGATGAACGTGGTACCTTCAGGCGTTTGGAAATTGCTCCCAAGGATGAACCAGACTTGTGGAGGTCTACAATTTTCTTTTCTGAGGTCTTGGCTGATTTCTTTAGATTTTCCCATGATGTCAAGCAAAGAGTTTGAAGGTATGCCTTGAAATACATTCACAGGTACACCTCCAATTGACTCAAATGATGTCAATTAGCCTACCAGAAGCTTCTAAAGGCATGACATCATTTTCTGGAATTTTCCAAGCTGTTTAAAGGCACAGTCAACTTGGTGTATGTAAACTCCTGACCCACTGGAATTGTGATACAGTGAATTATAAGTTAAATAATCTGTCTGTAAACAATTGTTGGAAAAATTACTTGTGTCAGGCACAAAGTATATGTCCTAACTGACTTTCCAAAACTATAGTTTGTTAACAAGAAATTTGTGGAGTGGTTGAAAAATGACTTTTAATGACTCCAATCTAAGTGTATGTAAACTTCCGACATCAACTGTATGTGTGTGTTCATTAGAATAACAAAAGCCTGGTGGATGGCTGTTACAGTACCTGGGGACTTGATGCCCATATGTGAGGGCATTATGTAGGACTGGCGATGGACCAGGGGCGAAGAAGGCAGGGAGATGGACTCCCCCTTAGCCAGCTTCCCCCTCGGCCTGCCCCTTGAGGGGTGGGGGTGGTGGGCACGGCTAGGCTCCTGGTAGTGGGTCACCCAAGCACCAGCACCCCTTCGTTGGATACTGTGGCTGTGGTAATCAGTGACTACCGCTAGCGAGAGGAGAGGGAGATATAGTGGGAAAGGTGAGAGATTAAAAGGGGTCGGAAAAGAGAAGAGAGAGAGAGAGAGAACAAATTAAACTGTAATCAATAACAGGGCCTATCAAAAGGTGTATCTGGAAACATAAAGGGATAATCCACCCCAAACCACTAATTCCTATGATTAACAGTGTTAAATAACACTAATATGTGAAAACAAGGTTGGTAGCAACACGTGAAAATCGTAGTGGAAATCTGTTGCAGCTCAAGTCGACTACAAAACCCACAATGCAATGCTATCTGGGCTGGCTGGATATTTAGCTACCTAAGTAGCAAACGTATCTACACACAATAATACCAAAGTCAATATCAGCACGTGAAGTAGCTAGCTATCTGTAAAATTGCCTAAACCAACTGCACTAGCAATTTAGGAGTCTATCTCACGAGTTCAACTTGCAGTTCATCTCTGCCCAGAGTGAGTGCAGAGCATGTTGCTATGGCAACACTGGCCCTTTCCCACAGACAGGGCGCGTTGTGGGATGGTACTTGAAAGAGAAACTGAGTTGAATCATTTGGTACACTGTTTAGATTGAGCACAAAAAAAGTGTTATGAAATGTGATAGTGCGTTATCCCCTATCTCCAATGAGGAGAACCATGTAGCTATGACTCGTTCCGACACGATTTCCTGATTTCACAGATGGACCACTTAGAAGTTAAATCATGGGGGGAAAAAAATAGTTTTACTTACTGATAGAACATAGGCTTTCACCAAATTGACAGGAGTTGTATGATTTTTATTTCTAGGGGTGGGTTATCCCTTTAAACAGGACCGTCAAATACATGTTTTGTAGCAATAACAAGTGGATGACATCCCCTTGCGTTAAGAGACCGGATCTATTCTTGAAGTCTAGTAGTGGCCCTTTGAAGAGCGGACTGCCTACTGGCAGCTCAGGTCTTTGAGTAAAGTGTGTTCTGCTTTTGTCTCCTCTCTATGCTAAATGTAATCACTGCACAGTTGCAATGATGTTAATGATGTGTGTGTGCATTGCAGTTACTGGCTACGCCTGACGCATAGAGTGCAATAATAACACAGCATTAACGGGGCTGGAGTAGGATGTAATGCTACAACAAAATTACATTAAAGCAGTCCATTGAAATGTAGCATGGTTTATACAGTAACCTCATTCCTGTGGAAGACAAGAAGAGAGACAGATGGCCATCTACATTATATAATGTATTTGAACGACAATCTGCAAGGATACACAGCCTTAAAAAGCAGAACTTACAGGTTATGGACAAAACCAACATTACTAGGTAGGGAGTTGCTATAACTTGATTATAATTAGTTATAAATTCAGGGCCCCTAATCGTGCTGCAAAGTTTCCATTCTCCTTCTCTGATGCCTCTGAGCGAGCCTCCAGGCCACAGCCTTATGGGAAACATATGCTGCTCATCATGTAGTCGGGGAACAACTTTCTCTCTCAAGGCTTTTAATCCAATCACAGTCAGCTTCACACAACATATACCCACAGGCTTTCTTAGACCAAGGGTCGCCAATTACATTCAGCCGTGGGACAATTTTTCCTTGAGCGGATAGTCGGGCGGCCGGAACATAGTTAGAAATACTTTGTACACTACAAATTGACCGCAATAATCCCAAACAGATATACAGTAATATTAGACACAAAGAAATAATAATTTCAAACCTTGATTATTTTGGGATATGATCACATCTGTCTCTATTTATGCGTGGGAATACATGGGAACAGATTTCCTACATTAAAACCACTTGGAGCTGATTTTCTGGGGATTTACAGCCTTTTATGTCCAACAACGAAAATGATTTAAAATGTACATGCCATTACTAGCATGGCAGTCCACCTTTTGGACTAAATCTAAGGACCTAGAGGCATTAATGGTAGATTTCATGGTAGATGGTAGATGAGACTGACACACTTCTCTGAGTTCTGTAGCTCGTCAACATTAGATGCATTAAATATTTAATGTGCAATATGCTGACTTTGTACCCATATATCTAGAGTGCCTTCTGATTTCCCCCCAGACTTCTCTAGGGGTGAACACTCACGTTATGAGAAACTGACAACACCCTTGTTGTTACCTCACAGAATGGAGCTAACTAGTAGCTACATAACTGCTTGAAAGAAGCACGACCCCACAGCGGAAGCACACGAGGCCCAGCATCAATCTGAATAATAGATTATAGCCTACCAAAATAAAAAGGGTTGACTACAATTATTTAGAACTGGTAAGAAAAAGCTATATACTGTAGTTATACCCCCCCTCCCCTCCCCCTTTCCCTCAGAACAGCCTCAATTCATCAGGGCATGGACTCTGCTAGGTGTTGAAAGCATTCTCCAGGGATGCTGGCCCATTTTGACTCCTATGCTTCTCACAGTTGTGTCAAGTTGGCTCGATGTCCTTTGGGTGGTGGACCATTCTTGATACACACAGGAAACTGTTGAGCGTGAAAAACCCAGCTGCGTTGCAGTTCCTGACTCAAACCGTTGCGCCTGGCATCTACTAGCATATCCTGTTCAAAGGCACTTAAATATTTTGTCTTGCCCCTTTGAATGGCACACATACACAATCCATGTCTCAATTGACTCAAGGCTTAAAAATACTTATTTAAGCTGTCTCCTCCCTTTCATCTACACTGATTTGAAGTGGATTTAACAAGTGATTATAGGGGGATTATAGCTTTCACCTGGATGCACCTGGTCGGTTTGAGTCATGGAAAGAGCAGGTGTTCTTACCATTTTGCATAGTCAGTGTACATCCCTCATGACCCAAAAAGTTATTGATCATTTCAGTATCTTCTTTTTGTGGGTCAGGGCTGTTTGTTTAACCCACTCCAACTTCTCGTGACACACTTTAGGTCTGAGAGGAACTTACAGCAGTGGGACTCAGCATTCACTCCTTAATTAGGCTAATTGAAATGGCTCTATACTCAAAACACCCGGGGACAGAAAATTCGGAGCAGCCAAGTAGCTACCGTCTTCAATTAGGGCAGGTGCTACTAATGTCGAGGATTGGTTTCACTTCGCCAGAAGAAGTGCTCCGAGACTGATACAACAGAGATAGTACCCAAAATCCAGAATCATCCCCACGGCTCCAGAAATCCATCAGTTCCCTATCAGCAAAAATGTATTTGAACCCACCCTTTTATCAACAAAATCATGTGACACTATTATAGTCAGTGAAAAGGTGTCTAGTAGCCTGTCACAAACTGTAATGGGTGCAGTGTTGTCGATGGAGTTTGTTCTCTTTCCTACCTGGATCCCTCCTGCTCCTCTTCTCTTCTTTCCTATTCCTCCCAAATACTGCTTTGAACATGTTAAACTGATTACAGGGAGTTCTGTGGAAAAATAGTCAATACAAATATATTATTCCCTCTGCAAAAAGTGCTATTGCAGTAACATGACCATAAACTCCTAAATGAGGCAACACTAGTCATGGGAAGATATGGATTATGATGAGCCCTAACATATCCTCATCAGGCATAGTGGTCTGGAATGAAACCTGACAAAAAGGGAAATGTGGAGAATGGTAAAAATGTATGGATGCAGCTCAATGTGAAATGGATTCCAGATTAGCAAAGGTGAATAGCAGAAAATTAGACTTGAAAACAAATGAGAGGCACATGCTGAAATCCGTTATTTGATCTATTATTTACGAATTAATTCATACACGATACAGTAAAAATAACTTTGACGCGGCACATGAACGATTATGTAAACTGTAACGTTAAACAATGTAACGGTTAGTCGTGCCCTGATACTTCACGCATCTAGAAGTTGGCTCACAAAACAGCCGACAACCTCACATTTAACAGTACGAGCAAAATATACCTGTTAAAAAGAAGAGTCAAGTTTAGTTCGTCGACGTTTCTTCAAAACAACGCATTTCCCTCCATAGATATAGGAATGTTCATTGCATGAGCGGAGCTGTGATCCATCCTCGAAGTTGGAGTTGCTGATGAAAGGCGCTCTCTCGTGCGCTTTCTGGGAGCTGGGTGCGCGCGCCCCCGACAATTCTTTTTTTTTTTTTTTTTTTTTTTTACAAATAATCACCAACACCTGCAATTCCATTCCACAGCTGATTTATTTAACAAAGTCTAATTTTCACAACTTCTGAATCTTTTTTAGTGTTATGATACGCTCTTTTTTAATCTTCATACACTTCCACTTGACACACGGCACATCTTCGCCAGTGTTGGACAGCATACAACAGGGCGTTTTGGGGGGGAAATTCACACACTTAAATAAATCATAAAAAATGCACTAGACACCATATCATACATACACAGTCTACACATTGAATACAGCAATGTTCTGTAACAACACAGCGTAATATTTTTTATTTCTCTGTACAAATACTATTTGACATTTCACAGATATGACTTCATGATATATATTTGGCCAACATGGAAATGATTTATTTTACTCAAAATACAAATTCACATTCTTTTCCTTTTGGCTGTAGTCGATTCACCAAGCTAGTTTTGAGATATTTGCTGCCTTTACTATATCCATAACAGTTCGTTTATCAATTACAGCTAACATCATATTGAACATCATGTTAATTTCTATTTTGAGTAAACTATCCCTTTAATGTTTATTTTTACGCAACACTTCTTCAGCACTCTCTCCATTCTCCACATTTCCAACCAAGCGGATGCTTGGCTCGTATCCAACCAACCTCATCATAAAGTGAACAGACCTTTCTTACTGCTGAGAAAAAACTAGAACAAACTATCCTGTAATAGAACACGTTCTTTGGCTGACATTACACCACTCCAGAAAACAACAAGCTCTTTCCCACTGGAACCACACACACAAGAACACAGACACACTCATGTTCTTTCTATCTCACACACACGCACAAACACACACACAGACTGATGAGTCAGTCCATGGTTTCGTTATGGTTTCTCCACCTCTACACCCAGGAGTCAGGGGACCCAGTGTACTGGTTAGCCCTCTGAGAAGGCCTCCTCGTGGTGGAGTAGAAGTCCACGTAGTTAGTGTTGTTGGTATTGGATTTCAGTCTGTTAGATTGGGAGGTGTTGTATCGCTCTGTGGAGGTCAGGTTCTCTGGCTCGTCCTGGTAAGGCCCAGGCTCCTCCTCCCCGTAACCTTGCGGTGATGACAGATACATTCTGTAGTTGTTGTAAGTATTCCTATCCGGCTCGTCGGAGTAGAATACATCTTCCTGCTCGTAAAACAAAAAACAAATTCTTAAGACAAACTCAATCCCTTCAAGACAACACACATGGGTCCTACATGAGAGTGGAGGGACTATTACACACAACCAGTGATGTAGTGGTAAAAAAACAATTGGTCGGTAATCTCTGATCGCAGTCCGTAGTCCTATACTTTCAATGCATTTTTCCAGAAATGGTGGGTAAAACCCTCTTCCAAAATAAAAAATGTACCCTCCACTACACCACTGAACACAATGAAAGACCAAACTTTTAAGATACATTTAATCCCTTGAACACAAGAAAGGCTCTATGCGGACTCAGTGGGCACGACTACACCCAATAAAGGACAATAGGGTTGTGTAATCTTATTTTAGGTAACTGAAAGAGAATTTAAAAGCCCAGTGTTATATTGCATTATATACATTTCCACACTATGAGTTTGGAATAATACTGTGAAATTGAAAAAATCATGATAATGCCCTTTTAGTCTAAGAGCTGTTTGAAATGAACTCCTGAAGTTTCAGCCTGTTTGGGTGGGATGGAGTTTTGGAGTGCCCGGTATGTCACCAGGTGGTAAATTAGTTAATAGACCAATAAGAAAGAGGGCTCCAATTAAACCTCTCTGCCAAAAATAGCTAGTTTCCCCCACTCAGACAGGCCTAGCTAAATTCCTGCTAAGAAGCTATTGTTGTTTATTTTTGACACATTTAATTGAAAACAATCACAGTAAGGTACTTGATTGTTACGCAGAAATGATTTGATATTGAGATAAAAACGGCTACATTGGACCTTTAAGACACCAGAACCACAACATATTTGTCTTACCTGGGACCTAGGATAGTCCTCTCTTGATGGTGAGGAATAGGACCCGATAAAATATGGTGTTTGCTTTTCTGACCCTGAAAGTGAAAAACAAAGAGAATACAAGCATGAGGCATTGTTAACTCAGCTGTGTGTATGAAACATTCAAAATACAGTGAGGGAAAAAAGTATTTGATCCCCTGCTGATTTTGTACGTTTGCCCACTGACAAAGAAATGATCAGTCTATAATTTTAATGGTAGGTTTATTTGAACAGTGAGAGACAGAATAACAACAACAAAATCCAGAAAAACACGTGAAAAATGTTATAAATTGATTTGCATTTTAATGAGGGAAATAAGTATTTGACCCCCTCTCAATCAGAAAGATTTCTGGCTCCCAGGTGTATTTTATACAGGTAACGAGCTGAGATTAGGAGCACACTCTTAAAGGGAGTCTCAGCTTGTTACCTGTATAAAAGACACCTGTCTACAGAAGCAATCAATCAATCAGATTCCAAACTCTCCACCATGGCCAAGACCAAAGAGCTCTCCAAGGATGTCAGGGACAAGATTGTAGACCTACACAAGGCTGGAATGGGCTACAAGACTATCGCCAAGCAGCTTGGTGAGAAGGTGACAACAGTTGGTGCGATTATTCGCAAATGGAAGGAACACAAAAGAACTGTCAATCTCCCTCGGCCTGGGGCTCCATGCAAGATCTCACCTCGTGGAGTTGCAATGATCATGAGAACGGTGAGGAATCAGCCCAGAACTACACGGGAGGATCTTGTCAATGATCTCAAGGCAGCTGGGACCATAGTCACCAAGAAAACAATTGGTAACACACTACGCCGTGAAGGACTGAAATCCTGCAGCGCCCGCAAGGTCCCCCTGCTCAAGAAAGCACATATACATGCATATATGTTTTGGGGGTGTTTTTCTGCTAAGGGGACAGGACAACTTCACCGCATCAAAGGGACGATGGACGGGGCCATGTACCGTCAAATCTTGGGTGAGAACCTCCTTCCCTCAGCCAGGGCATTGAAAATGGGTCGTGGATGGGTATTCCAGCATGACAACGACCCAAAACCAACGGCCAAGGCAACAAAGGAGTGGCTCAAGAAGAAGCACATTAAGGTCCTGGAGTGGCCTAGCCAGTCTCTAGACCTTAATCCCATAGAAAATCTGTGGCGGGAGCTGAAGGTTCGAGTTGCCAAACGCCAGCCTCGAAACCTTAATGACTTGGAGAAGATCTGCAAAGAGGAGTGGGACAAAATCCCTCCTGAGATGTGTGCAAACCAAGAAACGTCTGACCTCTGTGATTGCCAACAAGGGTTTTGCCACTAAGTCATGTTTTTCAGAAGGGTCAAATACTTATTTCCCTCATTAAAATGCAAATCAATTTATAAAATTTTTCACATGCGTTTTTCTGGATTTTTTTGTTGTTCTGTCTCTCACTGTTCAAATAAACCTACCATTAAAATTATAGACTGATCATTTCTTTGTCAGTGGGCAAGCGTACAAAATCAGCAGGGGATCAAATACTTTTTTCCCCTCACTGTATATAAAAATGTACACAGAAAATGTACTGGCAAATACAAAGACCATCATGGCTGACCTGTATACTGGTTTTTATGTAAACTGTTGTCTCCATAATATGTATCGAGTTGCATAGATGACTGAGCCCTCTGGTAGTTAGAGCTGTGTCTTCTGATCCCTAACATGGCAGGAGAGGAGGTTGCACTACCACCTGAGAAGACATTCCATTCATTCAATCAATCACTCAATCAACATTATATTTATAAACCACTTGTCAGAAAGTGCTTGACTGTAACCCGGGCCTAGACCTCAAAGAGCAAGCGGACGTATAGTGGCAGGGAACAAACCTTGAGAGGAACCAGACCCGGAGTGAACGTCCATTGTGGTGTGTGTTGAGTAGTTTGAACATGATAGTTGAGTGCTCTCACCTGATTGGCGGGGCACGGGGGACATCTGTAAGGTGCTAGTAGGCAGGGTTGGTTGAGACCTGTACCTGTCTCTCTCCAGAGTGGACACAGGAGTGATGAAATGACCGTGGTGCCATCCGTCCTACAACAGAGATACAACATTGCTACTCTCAGGACAGTGATATTTTACCTCTGCAAAACTGGACATTAAGGTATTTTATCAGAGATCAGTTCAGTTTTTCCAAGGTAAAATGGAGCAGTCTCTAACTTTTGATATTAGTTAAGCGATTATACCAAGACCATTGACTTGCGAAGACAGTGATCTGACCTGTTTGTAGAGGGTGCGCAGGTCCCTGTACTGCCACAGCGTGTTGAGGACCTGAGCAGCAGCCTTCACCACCTTCATAGAATACCCCTTCCCCCTGCCCTTACTGATGTCCACCAGCTTCTCGATGCCCCCCGTGTCTGCCAGGGCCTTGGCGTTCTCCATGTTCCTGCTGGTGACTTCGTGGAGCGTGCAGCAGACAGACGCCACCGTCTCGTCAGACAGCAGGGAGGGGCTTCCCCCAGGCAGACGGTTCACCAGGTCCCGCATCGCATACTTTCCTGAGAGGGGAGACAGGGGGCACGAAGGACTTATAAGTGTGTGTGTGAGAAAGAGAGAGTGTTTCTGTGTGTGTGTGTGTGTGTGTGTGTGTGTGTGTGTGTGTGTGTGTGTGTGTGTGTGTGTGTGTGTGTCTGACCTATAAGCTCCTTGTTCCTGCTGTCCAGGGCCATGTTCCTCAGAGCGGTGGCCACAGAGCAGACCACCCTGTCGTTGTCCATCCTCAGCAGCTCCACCAGGATAGGAAGCCCCTTCTCCTTGCGCACCGCCGCACGGATATAGGCCGCAAACTGCACACAGCGATTAGGATTTCTATTGTATTTTTATTTCACCTTTATTTACCCAGGAAGTCCAATGACGTTATTACAGTCCCATTATCATTCAATAACACCAGATATACAGTGTAAAGCAATGCATAACAGACATGAGTGTCAGGTGTGGGTGGTTGGTCTCTTGCGAAATAGATTTCCTCAATGAGACTCAATGAGATATCTTAATGATATCTTCATCTTAAACAAGTTACAATGAAAGAAATCTGTTCACCTTCCAGTTTCCAGCGGAGAGGTTCTGAAGGGATCCGGCGGAGCCCTCCAGGGTGGCAGGGTTGGAGCTCTCTGCCAGCAGGCTGAGGTAGGGCTTCACCACGGCCGGGTGCCACAGCATCTCTGCCCCCCGCGGAGGCTTACCAAACCCCGGGATGGGTCCTACGCCGTCCCACTGAAAGCATTAATGAAGCGCATATAGGCAGTCAGTTCTAATCAAATCTTGGAGGAAAAACACCACAGAATGGAAGAAACGTTGTCCTCTGTTGCAACACTAACTACCGAGTTCCAAACTGCCTCTGGAGCTTCATGAAATTGGTTTCCATGGTCGAGCAGCCGCACACAAGCCTAAGATCACCATGCGCAATGCAAAGAGCCAGCTAGAGTAGTGTAAAGCTCGCCCCCATTGGACTGTTTAGTGGAGGAGGAATAATGGTCTGGGGCTGTTTTCGTGGTTCGGGCTAGGCCTCTTAGTTCCAGTGAAGGGAAATCCTAACGTTACAACATTCAATAACATTCAATGACATTGTAGACGATTCTGTGCTTCCAACTTTGTGGAAACAGTTTGACGAAGGCCCTTTCCTGTTTCAGCATGACAAAGCCCCCGTACATGAAGCGAGGTCAATTCAGAAATGGTTTGTCGAGATCAGTGTGGAAGAACTTGACTGGCCTGCACAGAGCCCTGACCTCAACCCCATCGAACACCTTTGGGATGAATTGGAAAGCCTACTGCGAGCCAGGCCTAATCACCCAACATCAGTGTCCGACCTCACTAACGGAAGCAGGTCCCCTCAGCAATGTTCCAACATCTAGTGGAAAGCCTTCCCAGAAGAGTGGAGGCTGTTATAGGGGGGACCAACTCCATATTAATGCCCATGATTTTGAAATGAGATGTTCAACGAGCAGGTGTTCAAATACTTAGTGTACATAGTGAATCTTAGCTAATGTTATGTGTTAATTCTAACACATTTCCAGGCGCCTTTATCATAGGTGTCGGAGTGTGACTTAGCCAAGGAAAGCGGATAACCCCTACTATACACACACCTTATCATCCAGCCAGCCCCTCTTCTTCTTCTTCCTCTTCTTGCCCCAGCAGAGGTAGTCTAGGTCCTTACTGGGGGACCCGTAGCCCAGCAGGGCATCCAGTTCCTGAGTCCCCAGCAGGCGAGACGAGGGCATCTCTATCTCCAGACGGTAGGACAGGTTCCTCAGAGTACACACACAGTTCTCCACAATCTGGGAGAGGAGGGGGAAGCATTTCAGTGACGCACACAATACACACACCAAGGGGGTAAGATCAGGAACTTGAAGTTGGGATAGCAGAGATGGATGGGCAGAAAGTGAGTGAAGAGGACTGGTCTAATTCTGGGTAAAGTAGAGGGGGTTCAGGCAGGTGAGGTGCATGCCATTGTTTCTGGACTAGCCTAAATGTACTACTCCTATAGTAAGCCCACCTTGCTGTCGAAGTCAGAGGTGCTAACGCAGGCCTTGAGGACATAGAGAAGTGAATCCACCAGCCCCTCACAACACCTCAGCTGACCCCTGGCCTCCTCTCCTGCTGAACTCAGGTTCCTGTAGCAAAACAGTAGAAGGGTCCAAAATACAACCACATATACAATACATTAAGGTTCCCGCACACGCACACACAGAAGACATTTAGCAGACACTTTAATCCAAAGCGATGTACAGTCATCTGTTCTTACTAGGATGACTTCCTCACTCCTCACCTGAGGCAGCCGGTGGTGTTGCGCAACAGGAGAGAGGAGTGGAACTTGAGCTTGGTCTCCTCTCGGTAGTTGCTGCTGCTCCAGCCGGAGTGGGGGATGACCACAGTGTTGGTCAGGGTGCTCAGAGCGTCCCTGATAATGGTCATCTTGACCGCGTCGCATGACGACAAGTTCCACAGCACCCCTAGTGGTAAACGGGGATAGGCACGGATGTAGTGAGCAGAGGACCCGTGCTGAGGTGCGGCCATAAGGTTGTATCCAGTCATCCCTCACTTGATAGGCAAGAAATACTGTATCAGCAAGCACACATATAGACCTAGATCTAGACCTCTCAAACTCAACTCTGGACCTCAAAGCCAGTTCCACTATGCTTTTTCATTGTTCCCCTCTAATCTGATTTAGACCTGGGACACCAGGTGGGTACAATTAATAAACAGGTAGAACAGAAAACCAGCAGGATCCGGACTTCATAGGGTAAGAGTTGAATAACCCTGGTCTAGACAGTCATAAAAACAGGCAGACAACAAAAAAAAGACAGAGACAGACAGACAGTGAGGCAGAGAGATGTACCAGTGACCAGCTCCCTGACTTCGTTGTCGGTGGTCTTCCTCAGCAGTCTGAGTAGAGCGGGAACGCCACCAGAGTTCCTCAGGGCCACCTTGTTGTCGTCTGTAGCCTTGCCATAAACCAGGTTCCTCAGGGCTCCGCAGGAACTCTTCTGCACCTCCACAGCTTTGTGGTCCAGCAGGTCCACCAGGTCCTGGATACCTCCCAGGTGACACACCTGTTAGGAGAGGGTCAAGGTCACACACACCTGGAGCTGACAAAAAAGGTATAATCAATAACACAGTTACTTAAGCAATAAGGCCCGAGGGGGTGTGGCATTTGGCAAATTTACCACGCCCAATTTACCGTTCCCTGGCACGACGCAACGCAGAGTGCCTGGATACAGCCCTTAGCCATGGTATATTGGCAATATACCACAAACAACCGAGGTGCCTTATTGCTATTATAAACTGGTTACCAATGTAATTGGAACATTAAACAATTTTTGTGTCATACCCGTGGTATGCGTTCAGGGCTCAAACCACCCAGTTTATATTCATGTTTTTAGCACTATCCTTTATATTAATTAATAATTCACTGCAGTGGGCTAAATCAGGGTCACACAGAGTGTTTCTTGGTAGTCTTAAACAAACCTACTTTGAAACAAAAGTATATACCTCACACACATGGTTATATGCTAAAATAAATAAGACACCTGTACCATGTCAGATATAGAGTTTAAATGTATTACATTTTGAGTTTGCATCCCAATATTACACTATATATATATATATATATATATATATATATATATATATATATATATATATATATATATATATATATATATATATATATATATATATATATATATATATACACACACACACACACACACACACACCACAGAAGACTGAAATATAACAAAACTGTTTGACATTTTCTGAAAAAAATAAAAATAAAATGATATATATTTTTTTATTATGAAGAACATTAATAACATTAATAACATTCATAACATTCCACCCATGAGACCACTAGAGTGTGATTTGGCCATTTGACTGTGTTTGTGCTTTCAAATCCTCTCTAGGGAAGAACTTCCCATCCCCATATAGTCTGTTTGATCAAACACGTCAGCTGAGAGGTTAGGAACAGACAGGGACAGACGGGAAGCCTGTTACCTCCACTTTGATGCGGTTGTCTCCGTAACACAGGTGCTGGAGGTAGGCTGCAGCGTTGGCCTGGACAGAGGGGAAGTGATGCTGCAGCATGTGGATCACCTCAGCAAGATCGGGGTCACGCCATGCAAACTCCCTTCAGAGGGTGGGGAGGGAGAGCGAGCGGGAGGGAGGGAGAGAGAGAGATATAGAGGGAGTGAAAGATAAGGGGAGAGGGAGAGAAAGTGAGTCTAAAAGCAATTTTCAATCTATCGCTTCCAACATCAATGACACGTCATTTGACTTGAATTCATCAATAACACGTGTGTGTGAGTGTGTGTGTGATAGTGTGTTGTGTATTTGTACCTAGGATCCTTTTGTATACTGTCTATGGAGGGGGACCTTGTGGCAGCTCTGTCGACCAGACCAGAGTGCCTGGAGAAAGAGGTCTCATTGGGCCCCTGTCCCTGCTGGGAGACCCTGTAGGGGTCTGCGTATGACCCTGCGGTGTTCAGCCCATAGCTGCTTCTTTGGTAAGCCAGGGTGCTGCAATGGCTTGTGGTCCTCTGGAGGGTCCGCCGAAGGTTCTCCGCACCTGGGAATAAAGACACAGATATATTCAGGATGGAGCGTAGCCCCCCAAACACACACACACACACACACACACACACACACTTCTCCACTTTGAGTCTGTATAACTGCATCGCCATGTCTCTTAGAAAAGACAGCCCACATATGAATAACGTGTTGACTGTAGATTACAAACTAGTCATAACACACTGTGCAAGTCTCTGGTCCCAATGGTCCTAGCCATGTGGAGTTGTGTCTGCTAGTAGTGTGTTGCAGTACCTGTGAGTGTCCTGTAGATAGCGCTGTGTGATCCATGGTGGGTGTGGGTGGTGCTGTGATACAGGGGGCTTTGGAAGGGTCTGTCGTCATAGACAGGTGTGATGTGGCAGTCAGGAGACATGGCCATCCTCATATCCTGGTCCAGTGGGCTGTGGTGAGCAGTGTAGGAGCTGTGCAGGCCTGGACACACACACACAGTAGGGGAACCTTAATAGTCATTACATTATTTACACTGTGTCAGCTGTCAAGATGGGCTTTGAGGACAATGTTGTTGGTGATGGAAGGTGGAGAAATGGGGTGAATTTCTTCATCAACCCTGAAACCAACCTTAAATCAACCTTAAATCTAAAATAATATTACAATCTGTAATCAGTTGTGTTGTACGTTGGCTGTGATTGGTTAATTATAGGCTGCTATACAGTGTGCAAGATCTATGATCTATGTTCATGGTTGAGGTTGATGTAAGTGGTTTAGTATTTATTAGGATCCCCATTAGCTACTACCAAGGCAGCAGCTACTATTCCTGGGGTACAAACAGGATTAGAACAGTTACATCACAACAAAACAACAGCCTACATCATTAAATAAATCAATGCAACATACAAGACATTACTATACTTGTACTGTAATTTTACAAATTACAATATAAAATCCACAATACCACAACATTACAATGTGTGTGTGTAGAGTGTGTGTGTTAGAGTGTGTATGCGTCTCTTTACAATCCCCAAGTCCAGAACAGACTCTGGGAAACACACAGTACTAAATAGAACCATGACTACATGGAACTCTTTCCCATCAGGTAACTCAAGCTAGCAGTAAAATCAGATACAGAGAAACGAATAAAACAACACCTCGCAGCACAACGCGGCAAGGTTACCTGATGTGAAAGAGAGTGCCATGTGGTCATGGTTCTATATAGTACCATGTGTTTCCCCAGAGTCTGTTCTGGACTTGGGGACTGTGAAGAGACCCCTGGTGGCATGTCTTGTGGGGTATGTATGGGTGTCTGAGCTGTTTGAACAGACGGTTCGGTGATTTCGACACGTCAATACCTCTCACAAAGACAAGTTGTGATGCAAACAATCTCTCCTCGACTTTGAGCCAGGAGAGATTGACATGCATGTTCTTGATACTAGCCCCCCATGTACATGTTAGGGGCCAGCCGTGCTGCTCTGTTCTGGGCCAACTGTAATTTGCCTATGTCCTTCTCTGCAGCACTTGACCATATATCTGGGCAGTAGTCCAGGTGTGATGAAACCATGGCCTGGAAGACTTGTTTAGTTGATTGTGATGTCAAGATAGCAGAGTAGCTATCACGGACAGACCTCTCCCCATCTTAGCTACCGTTGCATCAATATGTTTTGACCATGACAGTTTACAATCTAGGGTTACACCAATCAGTTTAGTCACCTCAACGTGTTCAATTGCCCCATTATTCATTATAAGATGTAGATGAGGTTTAGGGTTTAGCGAATGATATGTCCCAAATACAATGCTGGTTGAAGTGACCACACCAATGCTAGAGTGCATCTTGGATGGTGGCAGTCTATTGTGGAAGCTCTTTTGAAAGCTCAACCTATTGAGACATACTGTGCGGTAAAGGCCTACGGCCAACAAGAATCCCCTGCATCACTCTGCTTCAGTGTAACGAGCAGTAAAAGGCTATGCTTTATGGTTCCCCAGGGCGCACTTGATTCACTTTGCCAACAGGCTCCTTTCTTTTGGCCCTGTAAATTAGATGGAAACCAATCCATGCTGCTTTGCCATTTACCAAACAACACCCCCACAGCAGAGCAGTGCTCTGAATGACTCTGGTTACACCTCAAATGGCACCCTATTGCCTATATAGTGCACTACTTTTGCCCAAAGCCCTATGGTTAACCTCTGAACAAGGGATTTATAAAAGAGGGTTATGTGGGTCAGAAGGGTAGGCTCAGTGATATGATGTGCTGCAGGATGGATCAGGATAAAGGACAAACGCATCTCTCTGTCGCCACACTACAGATCTAGTATTTAGTTCATATAATCCCTTTCACACAGAAACCAATGGATCTCTACAAAGCTCAATCGATTCAGAAAGACAAGTTCTCTGCACGTAAATAAGAAGAAACGGGTACCGTTGACCCTTTTTCAATAATATTTTTCCTACCCTTTAACCAGCATAAAATGACCCTTTAAAGCTAGAATCTTTACTGGCTACATCAATTTTTGGACTTATAAATTAATGATACTGTATATACCAATTGATTCTTGAAGAATATAACTTAAATAAATGCTTCATGAACTTGGTTCAATTGTTACAGGCCTACCCCATCAGAACCCAAAATATAACCTTTTTATACTCTAATGTTTGTAAACAAAGCAAATGTAAATAAACACTGTATAGCCGGGTTCCCCAACTAGCAGCTTGAGGATTTTATTTTAAATCTGTTCCAAAGTATTCCCACACATAAAAGAGATACATTTGTATACAATCACATATACAGTAAGCAAGGTTTGAAATTATGACGTTTTGGTCAAATATTATATCTGTTTGGGCTTCTTGCGGTCAATTTGCAGTCTACAAATGATTTGTAATTATGTTCCGGCCCCCTGACCCTCCGCTCACAAACAAATCATCCCACGGCTGAATCTAGTTGATGATCCCTGCTGTATAGCCTTAAAACATGGTTAAAACTATTATTATTATTTTGATAGATGGTCAGTCCTTGTATACATAGCTTGAATTTGAGAGTGGTTACATTTATCCAGGCCCATCCCTCAGTTTTTTACCAAAACACAGGCGGGGTGACCGCTTTGCTTGTTATAGTTTTAATTAAGGATTCCAGCTTTAAGTGCATGTGTGTGTGTGTGTGTGTGTGTGTGTTTCAATGCAGAGTCCTGCTGTATGACTAACCAGTGAGGCTGTCAGGCCGTGACAGAGGCAGGGCGGTCCTCTCATAGAGCCCGTAGGCGTCATGTCCGTAGGGGAGAGCCTGAGCCCCCTGGCGGGGCAGTGTGGAGCCGTAGTGCTGGGGCACAGCCGTCATACAGGACCTCAGAGGAGAGCCAGACAGCCCCCTACCCTCCACAAGAGACAGTGTAGACCCCAGGCGCCCGGAGACACTACCCATCGCCTGTTGAGGTGAGGATGCATGACTGGCGCTGCCTGGAAGGGGGCTGGTCCGGAGAGGAGAGTCGCCGTTCCCGTTCCTCTGGTGGGTGGGGGAGTAAGGAGAGGTGGCGCGCTGGAAGGAGGGGGTGGTGCCTGGACCGGGCAGGGAGGAGGGGGGCATGGTGGTCCCGGGGAAGATGCTGGCGAGGGGTTTGGGCTCGGTGAGGATGGGTGAGCCATAGGCGCTGCCGCCCTGGGAGGTGCGGAGAGAGACCCGGGACGGGGACACGGCGCCACCCACACCACACACAGGAGACTGGCCCCGGGAGGAGAGGGAGCCCATCCTCCTCATCACCCGCCCTGACGCTGAGGCCTGGGATAGGAGGGATGCAGGAAGCAGGGTGAGTGGGGGAGAGATACCAGGTGTCGGGGAGGAGGGGGAGACATATGGACAAGGCACGACACACAGGAAAGCCAATTCAATCCTTGATACATATGGTTATCTTTAACTTTGAGTTGTATACAGTTTGAGTAGGTTAACTAAGATATTATATTAATAGGCAGGCATTTAAACGGTTCTATCATGTGAATATGTGGGCATATAAATAGGTTGTCCGTCTCTTCACAGTAGAGGTGGGTTAGTGTATATTGGCTACCTGTGCGGAGGCCTGTCCCTCTGCCCGGGAGCTCCTGCCGTGACTGGGGCTTCCCCTGGGGCCGCTGCCTGACAGCACGTGTCTGGGCTCTGACAGAACCACGTTCTCTCTGCTCACACTGTAGTAACTCATACTGCTGTCCTGGTAGCCACTGTCTGCATACGACGTCATATGGGCCACAGATCCTGTGAGAGGGATGCGAGTGGAGGGGTAGAGGAGAAAGAGGGGAGGGGGGAAGAGAGGAAACAGAGGACAGAAGGATGTTAGAATGATGGTTTACCTTGTTGGTCTTTAGGTCTAATTCAGAGCTAGGCTACACAGTGAATGAGCATTTATGCAATCAATACATTCATAATCAATACAGCATGCCACGGTATGTAAAAGATAAGTGCCCATTTAAAGAAATATTGTCACTAAGTTATGGAATGCGCCCGCTTAGGATGATATACTGTTTATTGTGCATTTTATGGCCAAATTAAATCTGTTGTTACATTAGTTGTAGATGTTGTCTTAATATTTAATTAGTAAACCATTGCTACATTATATGCTGTATGTTGTGTAGCAGTACCTGGTATACTTTGATGTTATGCCACAGCTACTTTGTATTTCAAAGCATTTTCAGTTTTTTGATTTCAAAGCATTTTCAGTTTTTTTTTACTTCAAAGCATTTCTGCCTTTTGACTTTCAAACCTTTTTCGCCTTTTTGATGTCATCATTCCTGCGAGTTAAGAATAAATAAATAAGTCCATCTAGCCCTAAACACTCTATAGTCTCCATGCTAAATCTAAACTGTAAAAAAAATGAAGAAAAAGGCAGATGAAAAAAAAGAGGATGCAGGAAGTAACAGACCCTCACTGTCATGCAGGGATGCCCTCTCCACTTCAGGGAGGTAGAGTGACCCGTGACCCTGATCAGCTCTGAAGAGACGGGAGGGTGACTGATGAGAGCTGTCCATTACCGCAGCCCGGTGCTCTCCCGTATCAGACACATCTACTGAGGAAAACAAGATGGCGTCATGTCAACCGTCCTGTGATCGCGATCAAGATTGTTTCAAATCACAGGAGATTGGTGGCACCTTAACTGGGGAGAAGGGTCATTGTGGTAATGACTGGAGAAGAATAAGTGGAATGGTATTAAATACAACAAACACATCGTTTCCAGGTGTTTGATGCCATTTCATTTGCTCAATTCCGGGCCTTATTATGAGCCGTTCTCCCCTCAACAGCCTCATGTGGTATAAAAGTAGCTTACCTCAAAAGCAGTTTATGATAGGACTTGCTACATGCCCTACTTGTACTTCCATTGGGCAACCCTATGGGTGTCTTGACAATAGGCTTTCAATAGGGGTCAATATGATTTTAATATGGGAGAAGCTGTACCTGTGGATCTCCAAGCAAAGGACTTCTCTGATGAGTCACTGTAAAGAAGAGAAGGTAGCAAAATAATGGAGGGAAGGGGTTGGGGCAGGACAGGCATGGAGAGGAGATGAGAGCTAGATCAACATGACAGTCTACAATTTAATCCTGTGTTTGTATTTGTGTGTGTGTGTGTTGGTGTGCGTGTGTGTGTGTTGCATGTTGTGCATTCAGTGAGCCTGGATAAAGGCATTACTGTAGCTACTCATCATCAGTAGCTCCATTGTAGGTGACATGCTGAGAAACAGGGTCAGTGCTCTGTGTGTGCGTTTGTGTAACCTGCTACTGGCATCCTCATCCTCGCCAGGCGACTCAGCTCCCAGCATGCACCTCTCCAGTTGACTGGCGACGATCTGACGCTCCTCCTCCAGCTCCCGGGTCAGACGCTCAAACTGGAGCTCCTACGGCAACACGGTAGGGACAAACGGTAGAATCATACTTGCCGAATGACATTTTCTTTCACTGACAACTACTTCCACTGTGATAACAATAACCAAGGTACACAGCCTTTGGCATGCTCACTCTGCGTCGCCTTTAGAGCATTTTAATGTTTGACCTGTAAAATATTTATGGTCCAAATGAATAAGTCAACAAAAGAGGCTGTGGCATTAAGGTCAGAGCTACCCAGATTCATCTGTCAGATTTCACACGAAGAGGGACGGGTGTTTCTTAATGTGTTAAAGTCAACATTGTTATAAGAAGTCAATTAAAAACCCTTCAGGGCTACAAATGTCTAAAAATGTGTATATAGACTAGGCAGACTTTATAGGCCATGACGTGACACTAACTGCTAAATTATGAAGCATCATCATTTGGAAGCAATCAGTGGCACAGTGGCAGCCAGCCACCAGCTTGAACAGGATGGGTTCTTATCAGGATGGGGTCCTGCCAAGGATCCCTCCTCCCATGCCAAGCAGTGCCAGGTTGTGTCTAGTACTGTACCAGCTGAGTGGTGAACTGGACGGGTCACTGACTGACTGCCCATTGTCACAGGGTCACAAACACAAAGTGTCTCTGTCTAGTGAGTGGCGTCGACCCCGGAGCTCAGATCCTGTGTACTGTAAACACACCAGAAAGAACCAGACGACTTCTGCAACACACTGGAATCCTGCAAACCCACAGGAAATTCAGCCAAAGACAGAGTGAGTGAGTGCAACTAACACACACACACAGAGCGCACACACTCACACCAGAGAATTACTGGGCTCAACCAAGCACATCACACAAGCAAACACATATAGGGCGTAACACACACACAATAAATAGGGGGGAAAAACCCATAAACACACACACACACACACTCCCTGACAGCTGTCTAACTTCAACAGTTTTCAGCGCATTAGGGACCTCAGTGAAATACGCGTGGGGCAGCAGGGTGGGTGATGTAACTGGATTGAACCAGCCTGGCTGGCCTGGTGCTTTAACTCCACCTCCAGATCTAGATTAGGATAGAGATGAGAGATGGACCATTCCCGGAAAATTAAACCAGCGGGGCACAGTGTTCATCCTACATACTGGTACCAAACATTCCATGACAACAACAAGAAAACAATCAAGACTTAATTCTTACTAGAACGTCATATTCTCTTGGGACTTTTGGCACTAACATGGCATCCACCGATTTTTCAAATGTCTTACTGGGTTTGCCAATTTCTGAATGGCTAATTGCCCATTCAGCATACCGTTTGCTACAGCATCTGATGGACTCCTATCCCTATCCACTATGAAAATGCTGATTTTGCACAGATTATTACTGCGGCTCATCATACTACTGCAGTTAGCTGACCCCCACACTTCTGCTGACTCTTTACAAAATCGGACAGAATTCAAGAGAGAAACCCATTAGAAAACAACTTAGCCTAAAGCCTTAGGGGTTCGAAATACATCAAAACAGCACTGCCATATTCATGCAGCAATACAGTGTTAGCAACAAAGAAAAAAAATATATATATTTTTTTATTACTAAAAGATACAAGAAAATCTATAAAATCAGGAAGACACTTCCAGTTTTCAGAATAAGACGAAAATGAGAAAGAATACTGCATTAATTGACAGTTTTATGACGGGTTGGATTAAACGTCTGGAATATTGTGACATTCACATTAGTCATCACTCATTTCTGCACTAGCACTCAGGAGGACAGAACAGTGAGGTAGCCTACACTGTACATCTGGAAATCCTTTATCTGTAAACACTCTGCTTTCTCACAATTCTGATTGAGCGACAGTCTCAGAAAACACTACTTGATCAATGGAGGTTAACTCCTTGTGCATTCTAGCATCTCTAAATGCATAATATAAAAGCAGAAGGGAAAAGGGGAGGGACAAAGACTCATAGAACTAGAACGAGATGGGGAGAGACAGAGAGATCGGGGAATGCGACTCATTCCTACTGCAAGAGCACGAGAGGAGCAAGGGAGGGAGCTATTCATACCTGTTCTTTGACCGAGGCCAGTAGGTTGTTGGTGCTGGTGTCTGCTTGGCTGTGCCCGCTCGGTCCCTCTCTGGCCGGCAGAGACCCTTCCCCCTCCTCCCCCATCTCCGGGGATGGCATCCTCCACCCTCTCTGCCCTGTGGAGACATGCCCAGTACACATTACACAGACAATATGTTACTGTCCAGCACTAACACCCAAACAAGGACTGCAGTGCATGGAAGGCCCAATTGCTTGCTATGTCATTTTTCTACCTATTGGCAATGCATGCATGCACTTCCACCAATGTGACAGGCGGAGAAGCACTGCACAGCACTTCAACTAGAAGCCTGTGTACAACAGCAACACAATTACTACAGCCACTGTCAATGGTATGTCAGCTCTCCCAATGCAAGATGATGCTGCATTACATCAGGGCATTGGTGCAGCCAGTTCAATGAAAATGGACTGTGAGATCAATGCATGATAGTATGATGATACACTGAAGCTATAAACCCATGATAGATACATTGTAACAAACAAAATCACCGTGTTTGAAGTGTGAACATGCAAGAGAAAATGTACACGGCGCATATGGATATTGAGAAGGTGAATCATCCGACTCTACCTAGGTTAAAATGATAGGAATCATGTATTTACAATTTTGCAACAGCTGCTTACTTACGAGGCACGAGCTAGTGCGATTCCTTAGCCGCCAGATGTTGCTGATGTACTTCTCAAGGTATACGTTCGTCAGGAATCCATTTTCCATACGACCGCGACAGCTTCATTTTGCAAACAGTGTCGCTAAGACTACATTACTAGTTCATCCGTTAGAAATTATTCAAGCAATATTCCATGCATTGGCGAATGTCAATATTATTATTTATGTATCTGCCTTGGCTGTCCAAAATCTACCCAGCTACGGTGCAATTGACTTCTGTGGCACCCACCCACGATTCAGGATAGATGTGACGTCACCATGCGGTTTGTACACGGAGGTATTTATATGGTAATTCGCTGGGGCCATAGGAATACAACACACTGTATTCACCTTACAAAACAATAGTTCAATCAACAGATATGATGACATTTAAAGTGGTGTTTTTGCCAAATATATATTGAATGAAATGAATATGCTATCATATTTTATTGGTGTATGTATTGAGCCATATGAATAGAAAGAATTTGATTGCATATTATTTCTGTTCTATAATCTGTACGAAGCTATGTGATAGTTTTATATTGTACCTGTCAATAGGCATGATTATTAACACTAGTACTGTTCTGACATTGTAGCTAATTACCACTTAATCAAGAAAGAGCACGAGGGGTACATGCACATGCTAATTTATTTTAATGACATATTCACTCAAGAGCCTCAGTGCACTCATCACTTTAAGAAAGATGTGAGGATCACACATTGACTGTGTTAAAGTGGATCTCGCCAACCAATGAAAAACTAGGGAAGATCATTACTGTGTATATTTACTAAGTGGAAAATGTCTCCAAGCTACATGTACCTTCATGTAGGGCTGGGCGATATAGCGTGAATACTGGTATACCGGTATGTCATCTATAAAAAAAAAAAAAATTAAGTGCTAAATAACTGAAAAGTTCAACAACTGGACTACTTTACTGTCACTTTTGTTCTAGTTTGGTTGAGAATAAAACCATCAGCATGGAGAAAGCCTGTTAAAATAACATAGAATTAATGTGTTGCCATTCTAGTCTCATGCACTAATAATAAAACATATTTGGATCTTGTATTATTCAGAAACATAAAATACAGTCAAATACCACCATACCGTTGTAAACTATAGTGATATAATTTTGGCCATATCGCCCAGCCCTACCTTCACGTCAAAGCAAAACCATTTTTACCTCAGAGCAAACAATATCATTGCACGATACAATTGCCACAATTCCCTAAATATGTAGAATGAATTGACACCGTTGTTAGAACATCACAAAAGGTTTCTATCTATCTATGGAATCAATGCCCACCATAACTTCATAACACTGAACCATATCCTGGTATGAGATAAGCTGGGATCTAGGCTGGGATCTAGGCTGGGATCTTGGCTGGGAGGGCATCTCTTTAGAATTCATTGGCATTTCTGTCTTCCATTCCAAACCATGTCTGCCTTCCCATTACAAGTGAATCACTTAGCACCCATGTTTCCATGTTTTTTTTTGGCAGAGCTCTCGGTTTTCCGGTCCTATTCAACACGAGAGCTGAAAAGCGTGAGCCACAAACGTCTCCTTTGTGTGTACGTACAGTAGGCCTTGTTCACAAACAATCTTCACAGCACCCGAAACCATTTTTTACACCACAAATAGAAACTCCAGTGTACAGTACTGTTTCATAGTCACACAATTCATCTTCCAATTCAAGAACGATAATATAAACACGACAAGCATCAACAAGCTGTGTCGGTGTTCTGAGAACAACATTACATGGAGTAAAAATCAAAAGACAAAAAAAAAAATAAATGAACAGAGAAGGTACCGTTGCATAATTACAAAACATAACAGTCGGGATGAGAGAAAGTGTGTCACTCAGAGAGAGAGATAGAGAGAGAGGGGGAACAGACAGTAGAGTGAATGGCAGGTGTGAGTGTGTGTATCCACTGTTGTTTTCTACCCCAGATGGACCTCTTCTGTTCTCCTCCCTATTCCAGGTCTTCATCCTCAGGTGCGATGGTGCTCGTCTGTTCAGAGGTCACACCTGAAAGACAACACACGCGCGCGCACACACACACACACACAGGTTGGTCATATGTAATAACGGTATACACTCAAAATGCATTTAAATCCCGTAGCCAACCCATATGAGTCATGTTTGGCATTAGTCCAAAATGTCCATATGGTATGAAATAAACACTTTAATTGCTTGATTAAAGATTGTTTGATTAGGCAGAATAAACTTGTAGTGCTGCTGCTAATTCCTTCAAAATACTTGTTGAGGAAAAGTCTGTCAAAGACTATAAGGCAAAGTAATTTGTCGTACTTGAGGAGTCATCCTCATTGGTGGACTTCTTCTCATCCTCTATGTAGCCAAAGCTCAGCAGCTTGGACATGCTCACAGGAGCAGTTTTCTTCTCATGGGACCTGTCCATAGTAAAATCACTTTGACTGAAAGGGGAAATTCAATTGTGTTAGTGGTTATGTTGAATTTATACTTCCAACATTATACAAATGAAATATTACACAGGTTATAAAGGTTATATATCACATACTGATACACACATATTTCAGCATGTTGGTATTATTAAGCGTGAAGTGAAATGGAATTACAGAATGAATAGTGGATGTGGAATACAGAGGCAGGCACTCACGTCTTCTTGTATTTGTTGATCTCCATATAACCACCTTGGCTTAGAGACATGTTCTCCATTTGGCTGGACGCATCAGTGACTGTGGGGTTCTGCACACAAGAATACAACCAGCTCAAGCCAGTCAGTCAGGCCCAGTACAAGAATACTCATTGTATGAAGTATACAAGCGCATGGAACACTTCTAACAATGAAATGGAGGACCGAGTAAATAAATGGGTGAAGATATGATGACCACACCAAACTGGTTGGCAGTCAAACAAATGACATGTCATTACAGTACACTGGTGAAAAACAAGGCAAAGAATTTCAACAGAAGTCCCCACCCAATCCCTTTCTGAACGCAACGATGGAGTCAACTCAAGAGATGAACTGAGGAAAAAATAAAGGGAGGGGATGATGGTAAATGATAACAACTGTGTCAGTGATTAGGGGGTTTGTTGGGGCCATTGAATTCACCTTCTCTTTATAGCTATCACTCTCCCTTTCCCAGGCTGAAATATCATCAGTACCGAAGGGAGCAGCTAGAGGTTGCCTTTTGCCGTATCCTTGACAATCATCAGGGGATGCTGCTTTACTTCCGCTGTAAAGCACAAAACCATTGTAATACCCCTTCATTGGCCACTACTTTGGCCAAGAGGCATCCATTTGAGAACCCTGGCCTGGACAACTAAAGATACACCACCACCAAGAGTCAAGATGTAACTTCCCATTCTAAACATTACCTGTTCATGTTTTCAAGACACATACAGACATGACATGATGCGGAACGTTTTGTTAGGCCTGACATATTGTCCCATTATCACACTTTAGAAAATGAGACATTACAATAATGTTTTCATCAAACAGAGCCAACGAACCAACAGGGGGGGTCCTTACCGCTGAGATTCAGCTGAGAACCAATCAGGTGAGTTGTAGGATTTATTAGGCCTAGCCTCCTCCTTGTTGTCCTCGTGCCACAGTAAACCTGTGGAGGACACATAACACAAGGTATTTAAAAGTAGGAACATGACTAAACATGAATTCATCTCTTTTGAAAAGCAGTCTTTTCATTTCCTCTGGGAATTCAATGTGGGAATTCATTTCCTCTCCCATATTTGACCTAGATATTTTGTGTGTTTGTATTGATATGTAGGCTATGTATGTAGTTCTGTCCTTGAGCTGTTTTTGTCTGTTAATGTCATGAATTATGTCATGTGTCATGTTCAATGTGGACCCCAGGAAGAGTAGTTGCGGCTTTCGCAACAACTAATGGGGATCCTAATAATATACCAAATACCAAATGAGTTGAGCATGATATATAGAGCAATTGACTATAATTTGAACTAGCTAATATTATTACCGACACACTAATCTGTGTCCAAAGAGTCCATAGTAATGAGCATGTACTAAAGTGCAAATCGTGTATCTACTGTACAGCAGCACAAAGCTATGTCACAAAACATTGTTACCCTTCTGTCCCCCTCCTTTGGCAAGTTTGACATAGTCGGAGTCGGAGTCGAATATTCCCACACGTCTTCCGCTGGTCCTGGCCTCAGGAGCACCCTCAGTGGCTTCCTGGCACAGCCCGGGGATCTGGGAAGTGGGTCCCGTAACACCGTTGGAGGGGGTTTGGCCTGGATAGCCTGTCTTCACGCCTGTAATAAAATGATTAGGTTTTGAATGGGTGTTGTCACCAGCACCTAAGCCTGCATTTACAGGGAGATGATAATTGCCCTGGCTGTCTAGAGAATTCATGGCCTAGATGTAAAAGCTATATTAAGTGTAGCCTCCCTGTATGTAAGCATATGAAAGCCTCTGCTAAGGTATCGACATTTTCGGCAAGGGAGGTAGCTAGTGCACTTGCCCCTGAAAACCAGAAGGTAACTAGTTCAAGCACCACCTCAGCCATTCCTCAATCGCTACATTTGGTGGAAGCAGAGGGATAAATCCACACGCTCTCGGGTCTTCTTAGGAATACTCTGCTTAGAGGTCTGGCCATTTATGGCACAGGAGAGTTTGCTTAAATGCAAGGATACTGTATTAGTTGGCTCAGATGTCCAGTTAACTGACTACAGCCAGAGGCTAGAATACGTTAGCAAGCTAGCTTACCACCAGGCTTGGTCCGTCTGTGGTTGGGAGCAGCACTCATTTTGGCTGATGATGCTTCCAGAATTAGCTGGCGGGGTATAATAAAAAGACAAGACAGTTGCAACGTCAGTTAAATATGCAAGACAAACTATGCTAACAGCTCTCGCTAAACCACACGACAATAGGGTATCCCCGTTTCAGACACAGAGGGGAGAGGCACACACAACCTTTGTTCAATGCTAGTTAGTGGGATAGCATCCTTTAGCTAGCTAGCTAGCTTTACACAAAAGCCATCAAACGTGCACGACTAGCTAACAGGTTATCATATCATGTTGGTAATCGCACACAGAGTAATGCAATGTTCAGAGAGGAATAAGTGTAGGGTTAGAAAAGATATCTTACACAATTCGTGTGCCGGTGGGAGTGGAGACCTCAATATGGATGGGTAGCTAATGCGGTTAGCATTTCCTGCTGCACATTCCTTGTACATCCGGTCATGTGGTTGTATTTATTATTTATAAAGAAAACACCCAAAACAGAAATATCCTAACAATATACATTACACACTTACATACAATTATTTATATTACAGTCACAATAAACTAAAACGTATAAATAGATTGATTTCAATTTGGAGACGTTCGTGCCTTTTGGATTTGTAATACTGTAAATTATTAGAATTTTCATTTATTACAGACAATTGCAATTTTCTTCACTCAAAACCAGCGCCATACATCTGTACAGGACCATGGACAGCAACCCCGAACACCCTGAACCTTTTCAGCACCATGGACAGCTCACCCTACAACCCCACCAGAAATCACAGCGTCCATACCCAGACCAAGACATTTGAGAGATTGACGCACTGGAGGCAGAAATTAGGGATTTCCCCTTAGATAGGTCAGCTGCAAAGTCAAAATTGACTGTAATGTAAAAATGTATGAAAACAAAAATTCGCTTTTTGGTCTTAATTTAAGGTTAGGGTTAGGCATTAGGGGTTAATGACTTTGTGGCTGTGCCAGCTAGTGACCACTCTGCAGAGCTGCCTCCAGAACAAGATTCATTATGAAAAACACTAACCTGCAGCCAAGACCCAGACAGATCCAGGCCCAGACCCTAGACCTTAGGCACTAATGTTCACATCCCAGACCTCCTTTATGTGGTTTTGAGTGTTCAAGAGACCAAGAGTCCATTTCCCCCCAAGGGGTGCTTGTACCACTAGATGGAGTCAGAGGTAAGCCATTCATGGGGGTTGTAGGTGTGCTTCCCAAATGGCACCCTATTCCCTATATAGTGCACTACTTTTGACCAGAGCCCATGGGATTTATTGTTGTCTTTACAGATTTGGAACAAAATCAATTGTCAGAAAGATCATTCTATAAATTAATTGCCTTTTAAATACTTTATTTCACATTTAGAGTGCAGGTACATGTCATGTTCTCATTAGATTTCACTGCTATAATGAAAAGTACAACTCCTGTTATAGTTATGTGTCACGGATGATTATCCTAACATATACAACATAATACAATAGTTAAATGTTTCAATGGTAACAAACCACAGACAAAGTTGTTATTTTGTTTAAAATACATCAAAATGAAATCTCTTTCTAAGAATCTAATGCAATTTGTGCTCAATTCATCAGACAACATACTGTATCAATCTGAGGCCAGTGCATGCAGAAAACCCTTTGGGTTAGTCTGAAATGTATATTATTGAATAAATATATAATTCTAATAAATGAAATGTTAGTAGGAGTAGGCCTATATTCTCTTGCATCTTTGCCTTCTCTGGCTTTGACGCTCCATCCTGGCACACAGCTTTTAGACGTATTTGCCACACTCGGGACACATGATCTCACCGCGCGGGCTGTCAGAAAGCCCCTTCCCACCAGAGAGATGGAGCACTTCTTGCAGTTGAAGCAGTTGTTGTGCCACTGGCGCTCTTCAAACGAAATGTACTTGCTGCCACCCAGACCTGCACAAGCAAGACAAGACAGGCACAGAGAGGGAGGGATGGAGAAAGATGTGAGTGTGGGAACACTGTACGGCGCACTTCCTTATAAATTACTCCGGATCCCTAAAGTAATAATACTCTAATAGATAGTGAGTAATTACATTTTCTGGAAGGAATTCAAAACCCATGAGCTGAGTGCCATGTCTCTATAGATAGATAGATCACCTGACTAGTTAATATGTAACCTCACTGTAAGTAAGGAACCTTGAGTTGGGGTCGTTACTACGGAATGTTTTGAATAGGAGTGAATAGAAGTGGAGAGTATGGAGTGAAAGGATAAGGAACCAGAGTATTTCAGTCAGATCTTTTTTGTCAAATGGTAAGGAAAAAGTCCTGGTCCTAGTGACACTTTATGAATATACACTGAGTGTACAAAACCTTTCTAATATTGAGTTGCACCCCCTTTTGCCCTCAGTACAGCCTCGTTTTGCCAGGGCATGGACTCTACGAGGTGTCGAAAGCATTTCACGTGGATGTTGATGATGTTGGCCTATGTTGACTCCAATGCTTCCCACAGTTGTGTCAAGTTGGCTGGATGTCCTTTGGGTGGTGGACCATTCTTGATACACACGGGAAACTGTTGGGCATGAAAACCCAGCAGCGTTGCAGTTTATGACACACTCACACCGGTGCAACTGGCACCTACTACCACACCCCATTCAAAGGCACTTAAATATTTTGTCTTGCCCATTCACCCTCTGAATGGCACACATACACAATCCATGTCTCAAGGAATAAAAATCCTTCTTTAATTTGTCTCCTCCCCTTCATGTACACGGATTGAAGTGGATTTAGCAGGTGACACCAAGAAGGGGTCATAGCTTTCGCCTGGATTCACCTGGTCAGTCTGTCATGGAAAGAGCAGGCGTTCCTAATGTTTTGTCCACTCAGTGTATAGTTAACTAATCATAGAGGGGTAAATCCTAACTTCCACTTATGTT
This sequence comes from Brachymystax lenok tsinlingensis, assembly GCA_030435695.1. Classification (NCBI taxonomy): domain Eukaryota; kingdom Metazoa; phylum Chordata; class Actinopteri; order Salmoniformes; family Salmonidae; genus Brachymystax; species Brachymystax lenok. Next base: position 44,629,889 of record CM059814.1, read on the forward strand.
GAACTTTCACTTAGTCTCCCATTGACATCCATGCATGACTAAGTGAATATTTGACAGAAGTGGATGTTACTATTGGCTCCAGAGACGACAGGTATGTGTGAGGATGTGAGTGATCATACGTACCACTGATAGGGGTGGTGCAGGTGGCACACTTCTTGGCGTACAGGTTGCAGAAGCAGTTCAGGCAGTAGGCCAAGTCGTCCCGAGAGGTGAACCGCTGGCCAGACAGCTGCTGCTTGCAACCGGTGCACAGGAAGCAGTCCTTATGCCACGGCTGATCGCGATAGGTCACCCCGCCAGTGGTGATTGGCTACAGGAGACAGAAACAGCAGGTGACAAGCTCAACCACCAATCGATCATTAGGTGACATCTATACCTGTGAAGGTATTTGGCCATGGGAAAATTAAGTAAGTTATGCAGGTTCAACTGAATTGAGGTGAACTTCTATTCATGACAAGCTTTGTTTTGTGTGCACAAGGAACCCATTTTAAATGGTGACAAAGAATGGTAATAAATGTGATTCTGGAGAGGAGCAATCCATTTCAACACAGAACCAAAATCATACATTCTGATGCAGTACACTCCAATTAAGCCCACTCCTGTGGGTTATATAGGGCTCCCGAGTGGCACAGCAGTCTAAGGCACTATGTCTCAGTGCTAGAGGAGTCACTACAGACACCCTGCTTCGAATCCAGACTGTATCACAACCAGCTGTGATTGGGAGTCCCATAGGGCGGCGCACAATTTGCCCAGCGTTGTCCGGGTTTGGCCGGTGTAGGTCGTCATTGTAAATAAGAATTTGTTCTTAACTGACTTGCCTAGTTAAATAAAGGTTAAATGTAAATATATATACAGTATATACTACCTTATTGCATTGGATACACTGCATGGCAAACTGCTTCTCGTAACAGGGCACGCAGTAGTTACTGTTGTCCTTATGAATGAAGTTCTTGGTGCCGATTGGTTGCTGGCAGTGCTGGCAAGTGAAGCAGGTCTCATGCCAGCTGTTGCCCTTATGCTCCATCTTCTTGGAGCCTGCAAACGAGAGAGGAAAAAAGAAGGAGAGAGAGAAAGGGGAGGAAGCGGGGAGGGTGAAGAGCAGGGAGATAGATAGGGGGAGAGAGAGAGAGAGGAAGTGTGTGTGAGAGAGAGAGAGAGAGAGAGAGAGAGAGAGAGAGAGAGAGAGGGAGAGAGAGAGAGAGAGAGGGAGTGAGAGAGAGAGAGGGAGAGAGTAGGTGAGAGAGCGAGAGATAGTAGGTGAGAGAGAGAGAGAGAGAGAGAGAGAGAGAGAGAGAGAGAGAGAGAGAGAGAGAGAGAGAGAGAGAGAGAGAGAGAGATATAGATATATAGATTTGCTAGTAGCCAAATCCCACTCAAACCTCAACTCTGTCAGATGTCTGTCAAATCTGTCAACTCTATCCCCTTCAGCAGTTTCCTTACCAGTACTGGTAGATTGTGTACCCCCCTCTGTCAGGCCAGACATTTCCTTACCTGGCATGATGGTCTTCTTGCACTCATGGCACTTGGAGGAGTACTCGTTGGAGTAGCACTCGGTGCAGAGCAGCTGGTCGTCCTTGGTGGAGAAGGGCTTGTCCACCAGGGAGCGGCTACACTTGACGCAGTGGAAGCAGTCGTCATGCCAGTGGCGGTCCTTGTAGGACAGGTCCTGAAGAAGGAGGATGGGGCAGAGAGTCAGGGTCAGGTGTATCTCCATTCACCTCGTTGCCTCCTTTTCTGGGATAATGGACATCGGCGTTTTGACTGAATCTAAGGCCCACCAGTCTGTTAAGATTACCACACACTGTGTTCTAGTGGTCTGCCATGGCAGTGACCTCAACTTAACTCCTATCTGCTGGAGGCGTGGTGACAATGGATGTGTGACAACATGTACCTAATTAGCTACCAATTTAGATGAATGACTGAATAATGACTGAGATGTGAGCAGGGGTGGCAATCACAGCTATGGGTTGGATAAACTGAAAGAGGCCTAGGACGGATGACTGACTAGCTGCTACAGGGGACAGGGACATTCGGCACAGATGAGCCCCCCTCCAGGCCGTTCCAGGGGGAGTGACAGTCATCCATTTGTGACACTAAGGACCCTGTAAAGTGACACAAATTGCTGAAAAAACGCAAGGCCCTGTCAGAATGCAAACTAGGAAGCCACAAGTTTCAAGTTTCACGTTGTATTAGTTGTATGTACAGGATACACGTGGAGTTGACTGTCTAACGACAGGTTCCTTCATGCAACAACGATAAGAAATAATACAAGATAGGAATATGAACATAAAGTAAATGGCAGTAGAATTGAATAAACATTATATAAGTACAAATCAGGAAGGCACAATTTATTGTCCAATATTTACACGTGTATTATGGAAGGGGGGATTGGGGGGCAAGTGTTTAAACTGTGTAGTATTAAGCAGTCATGATGAGAGTCTGGTAGCAGCAGTTGTGATGTGTGTAGCTTCAACGTATATGTGTGTGTGTATATCTGTGTGGGTGCGTGTGTGCATGAATGAGTGCATGTGTGCTAAGGTGCTCAGAGTCAGTGCATAGTGGTATGTCCTGTGTCCCTCTAGGTCAATGATTGTGCCTGGGTCTGGGGTATTTGTGTTGAAATTCCATCGACTCCTGTTCTAATGCCAAGTTCTGTTTAACATCTGGGTAATAGAAATGAAGTGAATACTAGTAGGAAGGAATACAACCTATCACGGTATAGCAAATTTGGGTACTGGTAAACTCTACACCACCACATTTAGTGGACCACCTACCCTGCTGCTGCAGCCAATGGACTTCTTGCACTCTTCACAGGAGTTAGAGTACAGGCTCTCGTAGCACTTCACACAGTAGGGGTTCTCTTCCCTGAGCACATACTTCCTCCCAAACAGGGACTCCTTGCAGTAATGGCAGTCGTAGCGTTCTGCCATTTTGGATCAAATCTCTCCCTTTGCTCTCTTGCCTGTAAAAGAGGACATAAACATTTAGAGTCACCCAGTTTCTTCAAGTAAAGTAACATCACTGAGTGGCGAATCCTGACTTCCATGCATTGATGTCATTGGGAGACTGAGTGAAAATTTGACTTAAATTGAAGTTTTTCCCCTGAGTGAAAAATTGTTTTCAGTGTTACATGATTCTTCCATTTTTATAATATATTTTTTATTTATTTTTTACTCTAGTTTATTTAGTAAATATTTTCTTAACTATGTTTTCTTAAAACTGCATCGCTGGTTAAGTTCTTGTAAGTAAGCATTTCACGGTAAAGTCTACCCCTGTTGTATTCAGCGCATGTGACAAATAACATTTGATTTGATTTTGATCAACATGTCATGTATTTTAATAGTGGATTGGTCTCAATAACAATGAGACCACAAGGTCAATGTGATGTAAGGTCAACAAGGTCAACATAATGCACTAGACTACAGCATATAAGGCTTACTAATGTACTAACGTATCTGAAATGAAAGTATCTCTGTGGTTCAATCAATGGACCAAAATTCAAGTCACGGTGAGAACTTGGAGAAGGAAGTCTGCGAGAGTAAATTGGTTACACAATCAGCTGCTTCGGTGAGCTGTCGCATCAGCTGAGAACACAGCTGTTAGCTTAAGAGCTTCACATTTAAAGTGGTAGAATGTTGTAATCAGCCAGAAATGTAAATAGTTCCCACTGGGCACACACTGGTTCAATGAAATGACGTTGAACCAACATGGAATAGACGTTGAATTGACAACAGTGCCTGGTGGGTTGCCTCAAATGCTAATTTTATCAATGAATACTTATTTAAATGCTAGGAGTACTCCTACGGTTTAATTTAATATCATGCATTTGGTCCAAAAATCCTAGCTGGTGTACAGTAAGAACAATACACAACAACGTATGCTAGTAAAACACAATGTCTAGCTCTGGAATACAGTGGAAAGATTTATTTTACTAGGCAAGTCAGTTAAGAACAAATTCTTATCTTCAAAGACAGCCTAGGAACAGTGGGTTAACTGCCTGTTCAGGGGCAGAACGACAGATTTGTACCTTGTCAGCTCAGGGAATTGAACTTGCAACCTTTTGGTTACTAGTCCGATGCTCTAACCACTAGGCTACCCTAGTGGGGGGGGGGGAGTAGAGAGAGAGAGAGAGAGAGAGAGAGAGAGAGAGAGAGAGAGAGAGAGAGAGAGAGAGAGAGAGAGAGAGAGAGAGAGAGAGAGAGAGAGAGAGATTTGCTAGTAGCCAAATCCCACTCAAACCTCAACTCTGTCAGATGTCTGTCAAATCTGTCAACTCTATGACTCAAGCCTCTAAATATGGAGGAGCGAGAAGGGGTGGCATGCTGTGCCAAAGTCTGCTTTGGGCTCCGCAGTTGTCCTCTGTCCCCCCATTCAGCCCTGGCTAACCCCTGGTTATCCCTCTCATGATTCTTTGTGGGGCAGGAGGTCCGCAGTGAGTTCCACTGTGTCCTCCCTCCGTCCTGGACAGACAGCCAGACGCCTTGCATAGATCATAGAGTTAGAATTACCTTTGAGGGGGCAGTCTGTGTCAGTCTGTGGTCCGGGGGACTTTTTAATAAGTCTATTTCTATGGGGTAGACGCCACAGGAGGTTGGTGGCACCTTAATTAGGGAGGACGGGCTTGTGGTAATGGCTGGAGCGGAATGAGTGGAATGTGTAAAATACACCAAACACATGGTTTGATGCCATTCCATCCGTTTCGTTCCAGTCATTATTATGAGCGTCCTCCCCTCAGCAGCCTCCTGTGGTAGCCACCCAGTGGTCCACAATGCAACACTGGATAGGAGCTTGAAGTTTGAAGTAATTGACACTGAGGTATGTAGTGATGCATTTCATTGTGCATCTCTTTCCTATAATAGGGAGCATTCATTCCACAGGTTGTTTCTGGCAGAGGTTTACAACAGAAGTGGATATTTCTAGGCCTCTCTCCCTCTTTGCCTCCCCTGTCTTCCTCCTCTCTCCGTTTTGGAATGGACCCGGATGATCCACGATCTCGGGATGACAAGATGAAGTAGGAGAAGTTTGGACCAGAGCTACACACCTCCTCCTCCTCCTTCTCCTCCACACACACCACACCACTCAGCGTAACTCCTTCTCCTCCACACACACCACACCACTCAGCGTAACTCCTTCTCCTCCACACACACCACACCACTCAACGTAACTCCTTCTCCTCCACACACACCACACCACTCAGCGTAACTCCTTCTCCTCCACACACACCACACCACTCAACGTAACTCCTTCTCCTCCACACACACCACACCACTCAACGTAACTCCTTCTCCTCCACACACACCACACCACTCAGCGTAACTCCTTCTCCTCCACACACACCACACCACTCAACGCATGCTCCTTCTCCTCCACACACACCACACCACTCAGCGTAACTCCTTCTCCTCCACACACACCACACCACTCAGCGTAACTCCTTCTCCTCCACACACACCACACCACTCAGCGTAACTCCTTCTCCTCCACACCACACCACTCAACGTAACTCCTTCTCCTCCACACACACCACTCAACGTAACTCCTTCTCCTCCACAAATGGAATTGAGTGATTTCGTGATCAAGATCGAAGTGATCCCTACTGTAAATAGAGACATGCACTTCAAAAATACTTAGGTTCCACAGTGATATTTATGGTTGATTTGCAGGTTAATTTGATCTGTCAAGGACAACTGAAGAACTTTGAAGTCTCAAGAAATAGGCTAATTCAATTAAACCTGCATTGCAGACTTTATTCACCAGCACATTGACATACTTCCTCCCCCCTGTAGTCTAGAAAAGTCTGAATAGTGTTGGGTATAAGATGCAGATAGATCTCTGTCATGATGTGTAGATACTTCCAATTTTCAGAAAAAGACATAGTTGTGACACACTGTCACATGCAGTAGCCTATAACAATCCAAATCTAATTTCAGTTGACTTCCTGTCCCATTTCCCTACCACTACAAAGACCTAAATTCATCCATTCCCAAATCAGAGTCATGCTCAAAACCCTTGGCAGGCGTTAGTAGTAGTTCAGACCCTTTTACTACAGTACATGGACTCATACATTAAGACCAACAAGGTCTCATTTCCCCTCAATCTCCTGTCTAATTCAAGGTCTACAATGGATCTCTATTATTATAATTATACTGTTACAGACCAAACATTGGTCCCTGGACCACCATTTGTTGCCTTAGCCATAATCTCATTGCAGGGCCATAGAGCCTTACAGGCCACACAAATTGTCATGACACTACCATGACACCATGGCTAATAAAAGATCATGATGAGTGACTCCAGGGCCCCTACCATGGAGGGGCATCCCCACTCTCAAAAAGGGGCCCTTCAGGCAACTTACCCAGCCCACCCAAACCTCCATCTCATTTCATCCAGCCACACTGCACTGATTCCTGAATACAGTCGCTCTTTGTTTTCAAAGACTACTCTTCAGCGTTCAGTCCATCTCGCATCACTTCATCGTAGCAAGTCAAACATTTTGCAAAAGAGCATACATTCCAGGCCTATTTGGAGTACAATCTAAGATCTAGGAATTTGCCAAAGAGGGTTGAGAGGTTGTGGCCTGATGTCATCTGCTTGTATTCTATCTATGCACTGCTATTGAATTATTCATTTGAAACTGTAAATAGCACTTTAAACTTTCAGAATCTGCAGCGGAGACCACTGCCAAGGCCTTTTGAAACTAACTGCCAAATAGTCATTCTAAATCATACCCACTGGGAACAGATGTCAGTTCAACATACACTACCATTCAAAGGTTTGGGGTCACTTAGAAATGTCCTTGTTTTTGAAAAAAAAGCTAATTTTTTGTCCAAATACATTAGAGTGTCTAGTTTGCCTCACAAGTCTTCAACTGGCAGCTTCATTAAATAGTACCCGCAAAACACCAGTCTCAACGTCAACAGTGAAGAGGCGACACCGGGATGCTGGCCTTCTAGGCAGAGTTGCAAAGAAAAAGCCATATCTCAGACTGGCCAATAAAAAGAAAAGATTACGATGGGCCAAAGAACACAGACACTGAACAGAGAAACTCTGCCTGTTTCTCAAACTATACACTCTAATGAACTTGTCCTATTGCTCAGTTGTGCACCGGGGCCTCCCACTCCTCTTTCTATTCTGGTTAGAGACAGTTTGCACTTTTCTGTGAAGGGAGTAGTACACAGCGTTGTACGAGATCTTCAGTTTCTTGGCAATTTCTCGCATGGAATAGCCTTCATTTCTCAGAACAAGAATAGACTGACGAGTTTCAGAAGTTTCTGGGCATTTTGGGCCTGTAATTGAACACACAAATGCTGATGCTCCAGATACTCAACTAGTCTAAAGAAGGCCAGTTTTATTGCTTCTTTAATCAGGACAACAGTTTTCAGCTGTGCTAACATAATTGCAAAAGGGTTTTCTAATGATCAATTAGCCTTTTAAAATGATACACTTTGATTAGCTAACACAAAGTGCCATTGGAACACAGGAGTGATGGTTGCTGATAATGGGCCTCTGTACGCCTATGTAGATGTTCCATAAAAAAAATCAGCCGTATCCAGCTACAATAGTCATTTACAACATTAACAATGTCTACACTGTATTTCTGTTATTTAAATTGGGGGATGTTATTTAAATTACATTTTCTTTAAAAAACAAGGACATTTCTAAGTGACCCCAAACTTTTGAACGGTAGTGTATGTTCCACGTTGGTTCAACGTAACTTCATTGAAATGATGTGGAAACAACGTTGATTCAACCAGTGTGCACCCAGTGGGTAGTTACTGACAGCTATGGATAGCTGTATTTATCAAAGTATTTTAAAACGAATCTGAAACAAAATGTATCAAACAAACATCAACCACCTAATTCCAAAATAAGAGGACGAGAGGGTTAGCTCTAAAGCATCACAAAGTTTCACAAATCCAAAAAGCCAATTTGCTGCCAAAGAGAACAAACTCTAGCCTGAATAAGCATCTGCAGCTCAGCCTCAGCTGTGTGAGTGGCTGCAAGTTAACGAGGGAGCTGGAGAGCAGTGGAACAGATACACGTCAACAAGCAGATGTCTAGAACAACCAAAGGAAGTGTAAAAAAGAGAGTAGACCAGTCGTCAGTTACCAGGACAGTGGACCGCTCGTAGTAGAGAGAGAAGTGTCCGGAGAAGTGTCCTCCTACCTGTGAGTGCGGCAGCCTCAGCCTGTGTGCCTCTTGCTAGAGGAGTCCGAGCAGACAGAGAGTTGAGGGAGAAGACTAGTCCTAGTCTCAGCTTGATTGGTTTAAGAGCAGCAGTACCCGGGGACTGGGCAGTGGGTTGACTGGGGTGGGCTGGACCACTTGATCTGAGGCTATAAATATAACGTAACTACTGAGCTACACTGGAGCCAGAACTTTACATCTCCCCACCATCAGACAGACAGTGGCCTTTCATGGCTTCACTGTCTATTATAGAGAGCATACTGTCACACAGATACATAGGCATGCACACACAAGCACACATGCAGTCACAAATGCAAATTATCATACCTGATCTACCATCCCTCTCCATTCCATGGACAGTTATTTGAGGGAGGTGATACATAAAACAAAATAGGTCTAAAGAGAATAATAATGTGGACTATCAGTGAACGCACTTCATCTGTGGCCTCTGTGGCCTCCTCTGGAAAAAGGAATTTGTGTTTCGCTCCTGTTACTCACACTCCACTCAGGGAGAGGTGTGACATCCCCAATGGACACAAATCCCTGTCAGACCGACTGGAACGGGTTAACATGACCTCAAGAGGCCTCCTGTCGACCTGCGTCTAACATTCTTGAGGAGGACACTACTGATTATTCTTGGTTCCCCGAGAAAACAAAACCACACGCAACAGGGCTACGTGAGTTCCCCATGTCATGTGAATCAGGTTGAGCTGAGGAGGGTCTTCAACTCCAGTCCTGGAAGGCACTGGATGTAAACAGGCTGACGATCAAAGCCAGCCCAGTACTAACCTAACTGATCCAAGCAGCCAAGGTCTAGACTGACTACCATGATTAGTTTATTAGTTGAAACGTGATTTAGTGCCAGGGTGGAACCAAAGCCTGCACACACAGAAGTAGAGACAGTATCCAAAACAGGTGAGGGCTGATGATTTTGCTTGATAATTTATGATAATTTCCTATCACAGTAAGCTTAATCCCCTCTCAGAACCCTTACTTTCCTAAAGTTGTGAATAGCACAAGCAAGTGTTGATCTATTCTATACTGGTGTGTTTCATTCCTGATGGATGATCATGAGACTACATTGTTTGTTCTCCCTCATTTGCGAGCTAGAATCATCAACACCAGGCCCCTCGTGTCTCATAGCCAATCCCTCACTATCATTATATAAAGCTACTCCAGTTGTAGCCATTATGGCTGGGCAGGGAAGTGGATGGGATACTGTCTGATGGGAGAGGTAGAGTAGGGGGTGTGATACAGTCTGATGGGAGAGGTAGAGTAGGAGGTGTGATACTGTCTGATGGGAGAGGTAGAGTAGGGGGTGTGATACTGTCTGATGGGAGATGTTGAGTAGGGAGTGTGATACTGTCTGATGGGAGAGGTAGAGTAGGGGGGGTGATACTGTCTGATGGGAGAAGTAGAGTAGGGGGTGTGATACTGTCTGATGGGAGAGGTAGAGTAGGGGGTGTGATACTGTCTGATGGGAGAGGTAGAGTAGGGAGTGTGATACTGTCTGATGGGAGAGGTAGAGTAGGGAGTGTGATACTGTCTGATGGGAGAGGTTGAGTAGGGAGTGTGATACTGTCTGATGGGAGAGGTAGAGTAGGGGGTGATACTGTCTGATGGGAGAGGTTGAGTAGGGGTGTGATACTGTCTGATGGGAGAGGTAGAGTAGGGGGTGTGATACTGTCTGATGGGAGAGGTAAAGTAGGGAGTGTGATACTGTCTGATGGGAGAGGTTGAGTAGGGAGTGTGATACTGTCTGATGGGAGAGGTTGAGTAGGGAGTGTGATACTGTCTGATGGGAGAGGTAGAGTAGGGGGGGTGATACAGTCTGATGGGAGAGGTAGAGTAGGGGGTGTGATACTGTCTGATGGGAGAGGTAGAGTAGGGGGTGTGATACTGTCTGATGGGAGAGGTAGAGTAGGTGTGATACTGTCTGATGGGAGAGGTAGAGTAGGGGGGTTATACTGTCTGATGGGAGAGGTAGAGTAGGGGGTGTGATACTGTCTGATGGGAGAGGTAGAGTAGGGAGTGTGATACTGTCCGATGGGAGAGGTTGAGTAGGGAGTGTGATACTGTCTGATGGGAGAGGTAGAGTAGGGAGTGTGATACTGTCTGATGGGAGAGGTAGAGTAGGGGGTGTGATACAGTCTGATGGGGAGGTAGAGTAGGGGTGTGATACTGTCTGATGGGGAGGTAGAGTAGGGGTGTGATACTGTCTGATGGAAGAGGTAGAGTAGGTGTGATACTGTCTGATGGGAGAGGTAGAGTAGGGGGTGATACTGTCTGATGGGAGAGGTAGAGTAGGGGTGTGATACTGTCTGATGGGGGAGGTAGAGTAGGGGGTGATACTGTCTGATGGGAGAGGTAGAGTAGGGGGTGATACTGTCTGATGGGGAGGTAGAGTAGGGGGTGATACTGTCTGATGGGAGTGGTAGAGTAGGGGGTGATACTGTCTGATGGGAGAGGTAGAGTAGGGGTGTGATACTGTCTGATGGGAGAGGTAGAGTAGGGGTGTGATACTGTCTGATGGGGAGGTAGAGTAGGGGGTGATACTGTCTGATGGGAGAGGTAGAGTAGGGGGTGATACTGTCTGATGGGAGAGGTAGAGTAGGGGGTGATACTGTCTGATGGGAGAGGTAGAGTAGGGGGTGATACTGTCTGATGGGGAGGTAGAGTAGGGGGTGATACAGTCTGATGGGAGAGGTAGAGTAGGGGTGTGATACTGTCTGATGGGGGAGGTAGAGTAGGGGTGTGATACAGTCTGATGGGAGAGGTAGAGTAGGGGGTGATACTGTCTGATGGGGGAGGTTGAGTAGGGGGTGATACTGTCTGATGGGGAGGTAGAGTAGGGGGTGATACTGTCTGATGGGAGAGGTAGAGTAGGGGGTGATACTGTTTGATGGGAGAGGTAGAGTAGGGGTGTGATACTGTCTGATGGGAGAGGTAGAGTAGGGGGTGATACTGTCTGATGGGGAGGTAGAGTAGGGGGTGATACAGTCTGATGGGAGAGGTAGAGTAGGGGTGTGATACTGTCTGATGGGGAGGTAGAGTAGGGGGTGATACTGTCTGATGGGAGAGGTAGAGTAGGGGGTGATACTGTCTGATGGGAGAGGTAGAGTAGGGGTGTGATACTGTCTGATGGGAGAGGTAGAGTAGGGGGTGATACTGTCTGATGGGGAGGTCGAGTAGGGGGTGATACTGTCTGATGGGAGAGGTAGAGTAGGGGGTGATACTGTCTGATGGGAGAGGTAGAGTAGGGGTGTGATACTGTCTGATGGGAGAGGTAGAGTAGGGGGTGATACTGTCTGATGGGGAGGTAGAGTAGGGGGTGATACAGTCTGATGGGAGAGGTAGAGTAGGGGTGTGATACTGTCTGATGGGGGAGGTAGAGTAGGGGGTGATACTGTCTGATGGGAGAGGTAGAGTAGGGGGTGATACTGTCTGATGGGAGAGGTAGAGTAGGGGTGTGATACTGTCTGATGGGAGAGGTAGAGTAGGGGGTGATACTGTCTGATGGGGAGGTAGAGTAGGGGGGTGATACAGTCTGATGGGAGAGGTAGAGTAGGGGGGTGATACTGTCTGATGGGGGAGGTAGAGTAGGGGGGTGATACAGTCTGATGGGAGAGGTAGAGTAGGGGGTGATACTGTCTGATGGGGAGGTAGAGTAGGGGGTGATACAGTCTGATGGGAGAGGTAGAGTAGGGGGATACAGTCTGATGGGAGAGGTAGAGTAGGGGGTGATACAGTCTGATGGGAGAGGTAGAGTAGGGGGAGTGATACAGTCTGATGGGGGAGGTAGAGTAGGGGGGGTGATACAGTCTGATGGGAGAGGTAGAGTAGGGGGTGTGATACTGTCTGATGGGAGGGGTAGGGTAAGGGATCGGGGTAATACTTTTCCAGGGGGATGAGAGAATGCAGTCTGGCATCTCTCTCTCTCCCCCTCTCCCCCTCCCTCGCTCCCTCCCTCTCCTGGTTGGTACAGAGAGCCTCAGCATATGTCCTCTGTGGGTTTTGGCTGCCTCTCACATGGAATTTCACAGTTCTGGGGGGGGCTTGCACCCATCATCAATTAACACACAATTTGCACGCCTCACAGTAATCCACTTATTGTGACATTGCTCATACCATACTGAACAAGCCCTTTGTGGTTTGTGTGTGTCTATGCAATGTTTATATTGGGGCTTTACAACATGATGATGGGTTAATGATAATTATACAGATTGGTTTAACTCCAATACAAACATATGATTACATAAAATGTGTCAACCGACATTGAATGCTTCCGGGGACCCTAATCCAAATTGAAGGGATTTTTTTTACAACATATTCAATCCAACAATAATCCCATTTACGGTCCTATTCTTTCTTAGTCATACGGAACCCATTAAGAGCTGTTTCATGAACAGACATGATGTCAAAATGATGTGTCTTATTATCAAATGAAGGTTGTCGGCCCACATTCTGAAATCCCGCTCTGCCTTGTGACATTCACTCCAACAAAGTGTATGGCAAAAGGTCCTGGGTGCAATGAAATATTTCGCCTCATCTTGTAACGTCATCTAGCACTCATGATCCTGGGGACAACCCAAACCATGAGTGTGGTTCCAAACATAGCCTGGACTTAATGGGATAAGGGGAATGTTGATGTCGTGACACAGATAATCTATGAGAGAGACAGTGTGTGTAGACTTGTACGACTCCAGACAGTTCCTTGGTCTTGGAAACATCTACTGAAGAAATTAAAGAGAGTGACTGAGTGAGGACATGTTGTGACTGCCGGCCTATCAATTTGCAGTGAAGTGCTGTCTTGTCAACACCTACAGCATAAACATATTTGGGACCAGGCTAATGAAGTGCTCCTAGATGACCCCTCAGTGTAGTATGTACTTTGCATTTTGGCAGCGCTCCTACACAGGTAACTGCCAAAATAATGGAAACACTTGAGTAAATGAGGGATACAAAGAATATTGAAAGCAGGTGCTTCCACACAGGCTTTAAGTTTGCAGACGACACAATGGTGGTAGGCCTGATCACCAACAGCGATGAGACAGCCTATAGGGAGGAGGTCAGATACCTGGCAGTGTGGTGCCAGGACAGCAACCTCTCCCTCAATGTGAGCGAGACAAAGGAGATGATTGTGGACTAGATTAAAAGGAGGGCCGAGCACGCCCCCATTATCATCGACTGGGCTGTAGTGGAGCAGGTAGAGAGCTTCAAGTTCCTTGGTTTCAATATCACCAACAAACTATGGTCTAAACACACCAAGACAGTCATGAAGAGGGCACGACAACGCCGATTCCCCCTCATGGGTCCTCAGCTCCTCTATTTGTTTTACCGCTGCACCACCATATTTGCATTTTATTGTGTTACTTTCTTTTTACTTTAGTTCATAAATATTTCCTTAACTATTCTTTTTCTTAAAACGCCATTGTTGGTTAAGGGCTTGTAAGTAAGCATTTCACGGTAAGGTCTACACCGGTTGTATTCGGCGCATGTGACAAATACTTGTAACGCGATTTGATTTGATTCAAAATTTTTGGTGTTGTATAGAACCGCTTTCAATGATTCTTTATAGAATCTTTATGGAGAATGGTTCTATAAAAACCTTTCCTCATCTCAAAGGTTCTACAAAGAACCTTTTGATGAGCCATACATTATAATTTTTTTCTGGTTAGCCATATTATATTGTTACATTTCCAGGTGTTAATTGACTAGTTTAATCAGCTGTGCTAGCTCTGGAACTGCCAGGGGTTCCTAAGGAGAGAATTGAGAAAGATTGATTTCGACAACAGTTCTCAATTGATGCAAGACACTCTTACTCACAGTTGCACAAAAAGAGCTGTGGGCAAACCACGTCCCTAAATATTCTAATGAGCCAAAGGGTTATTTTAGTCATTATGATTCCACATAGAACCATCATCTTTCCCAAAGAACACTTGAGGAACACTATTTTCTAAATGTGTATTCTTGGACTAAAGCACCTTTGATGGAGAATATCCATTGAACATGTTTCAAAGTCAAGGACTAGGCCTAATCGATCTGTGTCCGGGAATCTGGCCCTGGTTGTCTTGTTAAACCAGTTGGTCTGACAATCACCTCTTTATAGTCAAAGTGAGGAATAGCTTTCTCTCAGAAGACTCAAGCCAAGCAATGTTAAACTAATAAGCTCTCACAAAGCTATAAGGAAAAGTGAGTTTGGTAAGTGTTAGCTGGATCAGGGCAGGTGGACTTGGAGCTCCGCAACAGTTGTCTTTTTTGTTGGTGAGTGGAGTGCATGCCAGCCTGTGTTCTGACGCACTCGCTCAAGAGGCCAGCCAGCACAGATCTATGCCAGGACGCCAGGTCAGAGTCCCTTCAGGGAATGGTCTGTCAACTTGAGGGGCCTGGGCCCCTGCTACAGTAACTCCCCTGATCCCATTGCCACTTAAAACTCATCTCACCAGACCAGGGGTAGCCATATCAAAAGACTGACTTCCCATATTGTTACATGACCCACTGCCTGTTCTTCTGATGATGAACATACACTGAGTATACCAAACATTAGGAACACCTTCCTAATATTGAGTTGCAACACCCCCCAGATGACACAAACCGGTGTGCCTGGCACCTACTACCATACCCGTTCAAAGGCCACTTACATGTTTTGTCTTGCCCATTCATCTTCAAGGATTAAATAGCCTTCTCTAACCTGTCTCCTCCCCTTCATCTACACTGATTGAAGTGGATTTAACAAGTGACGTCAATAAGGGATCATGGCTTTCACTTGGATTCACCTGGTCAGTCTATGTCATGGACATAGTAGGTGTTCTTAATGTTTCATATACACACTGTATGTCAAGCATTCTACTAACAGTTAGACCCGGTCCAAAAAACGGACCCCGGTCCAGCCCTACAACGTTCCTAGGGGACTAGGGACTAGGTGTTGTTTTGTACAGGACCTCAGTTCAGGTAAGGTAAAGTATTGTCACTTCTAACTGACTTAAGTCAATTAAAAACAAATCTGTCAACAGGGTAAGTAAACTGAGGACAATTTGTAGTGGTTAAGGTTAAGGAAGAGTTAATAAATGGCATTAATGTCACCCCGTTGTCCAATGGCTTTTCATTAAAGAGAAATAGAAGAATAAGGTCAATTGGTGCTTGTCATTGACCACGTTCTTCCATTAGTACTCTCTATATAAAAATGTCGGACTTGGCGTGCAATAGCACATAGTAACTTGACTTGTTGTGAGACACAACTTGAGTCAGACACATTCTCCGCCATCCAAACAGGGTCAGTGTTGTTTTTTTACCTTGACTGTACAACATATGGACTGTGCGCCGATGTTGTACAGTCATCATCCCCATAAAGACATGTCTTTGCCTGGACGCCAGAGGATGGTCTCCTGATCAGGGACAGGGGCCAGGAATGCAAGGAGTTGTCTTTAAGCTTTTCTCTTTAAAGAGACAGGAGACAGACAGGAGTCATCAACAGCAATAAATCAACTAAAATCACATGAGCAAATTCTAGAATATTCTTGAATTCTTCAAAATGTTGCTTTTAAATGAGTTCATGTGGACTGAGTGGACTCCGTACAGTGAAACCTGTTAACCCATGTATTTCACTCGGCCTGGTTATGTCTTGCTAATAAAGATAATATCATAATATATATAAGAAATCGCATATATTAACATTACATTATTATCTATTATATTATAGTATAATAATAATATAATAACAATATATGCAATTTTATGCAGTTTTATCCAAGCGTCTTATAGTCATGCGTGCATACATTTTATATACGGGTGGTCCTGGGAAACAACCCCCTGTCCTGGTGTTGCTCTACGTCACGCTCTTCCAACTGAGCTACAGAGGACCACAAAATGTATAGTAAACATGAGTAGGACATTGCATCCTAGTCTAGAGCCTTGTGATACAGGCAGCCATGTAATACAGTTCAGCTGGGGATTCTACAGATCCGGGACCGCCGGTGTATCTCGGGTGAATCCTAAATGGCACCAGATATCCCTTTATAGGGCCACGGGGTTTTACGAGGCTGTGTTTAGACTTGTCCACCAGCCGGCTCCATAGCAATTAGCCTGCGGACGAGGTTATGCTGGTAAAAGTAATGTAGTGTATAAGGAATAGGGTGCCATTTCATGTGAAGCCTTTGTGCCCTCATCTGAACTACCCTTTTCAGCGGTAATCCAATGGCATCCCCCTTTGTATTAGCATTAAGTGTCTCTGTAGAGCTGATGTAACAAATGGGAGCAAATTGGATTTCTAGCTAAACAGAATTCAATTGGATTAGATTCACTGCCGGCTACAGGTTAAAGCCAATGATAATGCTTCCAATTTACAGTGAGGGAAAAAAGTATTTGATCCCCTGCTGATTTTGTACGTTTGCCCACTGACAAAGAAATCATCAGTCTATAATTTTAATGGTAGGTTTATTTGAACAGTGAGAGACAGAATAACAACAAACAAATAAAAAAAACGCATGTGAAAAATGTTATAAATTGATTTGCATTATAATGAGGGAAATAAGTATTTGACCCCCTCTCAATCAGAAAGATTTCTGGCTCCCAAGTGTCTTTTATACAGGTAATGAGCTGAGATTAGGAGCACACTCTTAAAGGGAGTGCTCCTAATACCAGTTTGTTACCTGTATAAAAGACACCTGTCCACAGAAGCAATCTATCAATCAGATTCCAAACTCTCCACCATGGCCAAGACCAAAGAGCTCTCCAAGGATGTCAGGAACAGGATTGTAGACCTACACAAGGCTGGAATGGGCTACAAGACCATCGCCAAGCAGCTTGGTGAGAAGGTGACAACAGTTGGTGCGAATATTCGCAAATAGAAAAAACACAAAAGAACTGTCAATCTCCCTAGGCCTGGGGCTCCATGCAAGATCTCACCTCGTGGAGTTGCAATGATCATGAGAACGGTGAGGAATCAGCCTAGAACTACACGGGAGGATCTTGTCAATGATCTCAAGGCAGCTGGGACCATAGTCACCAAGAAAACAATTGGTAACACACTATGCCGTGAAGGACTGAAATCCTGCAGCGCCCGCAAGGTCCCCCTGCTCAAGAAAGCACATATACATGCCCGTCTGAAGTTTGCCAATGAACATCTGAATGATTCAGAGGACAACTGGGTGAAAGTGTTGTGGTCAGATGAGACCAAAATGGAGCTCTTTGACATCAACTCAACTCACCGTGTTTGGAGGAGGAGGAATGCTGCCTATGACCCCAAGAACAACATCCCCACCGTCAAACATGGAGGTGGAAACATTATGCTTTGGGGGTGTTTTTCTGCTAAGGGAACAGGACAACTTCACCGCATCAAAGGGACGATGGACGGGGCCATGCACCGTCAAATCTTGGGTGAGAACCTCCTTCCCTCAGCCAGGGCATTGAAAATGGGTCATGGATGGGTATTCCAGCATGACAATGACCCAAAACCAACGGCCAAGGCAACAAAAGAGTGGCTCAAGAAGAAGCACATTAAGGTCCTGGAGTGGCCTAGCCAGTCTCCAGACCGTAATCCCATAGAAAATCTGTGGAAGGAGCTGAAGGTTCGAGTTGCCAAACGTCAGCCTCGAAACCTTAATGACTTGGAGAAGATCTGCAAAGAGGAGTTGGACAAAATCCCTCCTGAGATGTGTGCAAACCTGGTGGCCAACTACAAGAACCGTCTGACCTCTGTGATTGCCAACAAGGATACAACATACAGATAAACCACAGTATATTGAATTTCCTTAAAGAAACCCATGTTGGGTTTACGTAACACTTAGGCCACTAGAAACTGATGGAACCAGTGATACGGTGATGAATGGCAACCACTGACCAGGTGCCTGAATTCACAATACTGATACAGACTAAGTCAACTTTCACTTGCTGGAAAAAACAAGTTCAAAGAGTCCCAATTGAATCGCAGCCTATCATGCGTATACTCATCCCTTTTAGAGTTTGGGATGATGTTTTTCCGTTGAGCGTAGTCGAGCCTTCTGAAGTTTTAATGGACAAATCCACTTAATTCACCCTTGCTGACTCCGCTTATGCAATTATCCTCTCAGGGTTTGTTGTTGACGACTGATGATCACATGAGTCTGGTTCTCTTGTTGTTTCCCCTATTCATGTTTTCATCCTTCCTCACGAGTTCCATCCAGCCTCATAACATAAATCGTCTTATTTCATAGTTCCACTCTGGCAACAAATCTCATAGGGCTTTGTGTACTGATGGTCTTCCATCAAGAGTTCTCAGAATCAAAATGAATAATAGGTTGTACTTGGAAGACGCTATGTGACACACAGATGATTCCAGGAGATCAAACGTGAGTAACTGGGTCTTTAATCATGTGATGTAACATACCATAGAAAGGTACTGTTAATTCACATACGCAGGCACGAGCCTAAAATCACATGAATCACCCATAACCAATTCCAAGTAAGGGAATTCTCAAGATAATTCATAATTAGCCCTACAAAATGTAATTGTACCCAATCCAGATCCCAAATGAGCATTTCACAGAATCATCATTTTGATAAGGTGAGAAATCCAAGAAGTGGAAGAGTGGTTTATCAAATCAAATTTATTTATAAAGCCCTTCTTACATCAGCTGATGTCACAGAGTGCTGTACAGAAACCCAGCCTAAACCCCAAACAGCAAGCAATGCAGGTGTAGAAGCACAGTGGCTAGGAAAAACTCCCTAGAAAGGCCAGAACCTAGGAAGGAACCTAGAGAGGAACCAGGCTATGAGGGGTGGCCAGTCCTCTTCTGGCTGTGCCGGGTGGAGATTATAACAGAACATGGCCAAGAAGTTAAAATGTTCATAGATGACCAGCAGGGTCAAATAATAATAATCACAGTGGTTGTCGAGGGTGCAACAGGTCAGCACCTCAGGAGTACATGTCAGTTGGCTTTCATAGCCGATCATTCAGAGTATCTCTACCACTCCTGCTGTCTCTAGAGTTGAAAACAGCAGGTCTGGGACAGGTAGCACGTCTGGTGAACAGGTCAGGGTTCCATAGCCACAGGCAGAACAGTTGAAACTGGAGCAGCAGCACAGCCAGGTGGACTGGGGACAGCAAGGAGTCATCAGGCCAGGTAGTCCTGAGGAATGGTCCTAGGGCTCAGGTCTTCCAAGAGAGAGAAAGAAAGAGAGAAAAAAGAGAGAGAATTAGAGAGAGCATACTTAAATTCACACAGGACACCGGATAAGAGAGGATAAATACTCCAGATATAACAGACTGACCCTAGCCCCCGACACATAAACTACTGCAGCATAAATACTGGAGGCTGAGACAGGAGGGGTCGGGAGACACTGTGGCCCCGTCCGACGATACCCCCCAGACAGGGCCAAACAGGCAGGATATAACCCCACCCACTCTGCCAAAGCACAGCTCCCACACCACTAGAGGGATAACTTCAACCACCAACTTACCATCCTGAGACAAGGCAGAGTATAGCTTGAGTATCTGTTCCCCAGTCTATGGTACTTTGACCTGTATAGATAAGTGATGTAAAGCCAGTAGCTCCTGGAACCTGTCAGATCTCACTGCTGATTGCGTGTATGTTTGTGATTATTACAGGAAGACTATGTCAGATCTGGGGAGGTTGGAGAATCCAAAGTCAAAATAATCCTGAAAAGCAATGCTGATATGATTAGGGACAGCAAGGCCTAAAAACGTGTACTCTCACATGCTAGTACTACAGAAGCTATCTCATGCAGTTTTTTGTTGATGTCCCTCTCACAAACTCTTGCTTCCTAGAAATGCCCCAATAATCGAATAATGCTGTAGCTAAGTGATGGGACAAACAAACGTGGGGAGACATAATTAGAAATGTATCCATTAATTCCTTAATTCTTCCACATCACCTGATCCATCTGGTCGTATCTTTATACAGATATGAAGCCGAGGCCATAAATCTCTGGTACATTCGACTGAGTGAGGTCACTCCTCACTCATAGGAGAATAGGTCTCCATGGCATTCTCTGACTGGAAGACATTCTGATGAAGCTTGTGGGACTACAGTGCTGACATTAACTTTCTAATTGGGTTGACTTCATTCATTGTGGGTAATGTGTATGAGATCATATGTCCTTCGGGGATTAACGGTCACTGAAACGTAACCTTTGACCAGCCGGTGGGCAAAGACAAGTTGTAGGAGTAATGGTGAAAGCATATAGCCAAACCTGAGGGTCTGTTTTAATCTAATTGATCTCCTATATATGAACTTTGTGTCCTTGAAAAAAAACGATATTTTCTTCTTTAATGCTTGGATTCATGTATTCGACCCCATGACTCAACCTAGAATTTGAAACAAGAAGAAAACATTCAACTTCATACGTGTTTCAACAATGTATTTTTCCCTCTCTCCCTGTGCAGGCAGGTGCTTATTAATCTGTTATGACTTAACCCATAAACTTTGTTAGGCAACTAGGTAACGTTCACATTGATAAGTCAAAGCGTTTATCCACTGAATTATTGCACACGGGAGGTGTTGCAGAGACAAAAACCTTCATCAATTCCCATCGATTTACTTTTGTCAGGTGTGACATCTGTGAATTTGATCAGGATGTAGATTAGTGGATCACACTTAATCATGGTAGATGCAGACCATTCTATTCTCATTCAAAGTCCCAATTGGGAAAATTGGCATAAAGTGCATTCGAAAAGTATTCAGACCCCTTGACTTTTCCACATTTTCTTGCTTTACAGCCTTGTTCTAAAATGGATTCAATTGTTTTCCCCCCGCCCTCATCAATCTACACACAATACCCCAGAATGACAAGGCAAAAACAGGTTTAGAAATGTTTGCACATTAAAAAATTAAAAAACGGAAATATCACATTTACATAAGTATTCAGTCACTTTACTCAGTACTTTGTTGAAGCATCTTTGGCAGCGATTACAGCCTTGAGTCTTCTTGAGTATGACGCTACAAACCTGACACACCTGTATTTGGGGAGTTTCTCCCATTCTTCTCTGCAGATCCTCTCAAGCTCTGTCAGGTTGGATGGGGAGCGTCACTGCACAGCTATTTTCAGGTCTCTCTAGAGATGTTTGATCGGGTTCAAGCCTGGGCTCTGGCTGGGCCACTCAAGGACATTCAGAGACTTTTCCCGAAGCCACTTCTGTGTTGTCTTGGCTGTGTGTTTAGGGTTGTTTTCCTGTTGGAAGGTGAACCTTCGCCCCAGTCTGAGGTCCTGAGCGCGCTGTAGCAGGTTTTCATCAAGGATCTCTCTGTACTTTGCTCTGTTCATCTTTCCCTCGATCATGACTAGTCTCCCAGTCTCTGCCGCTGAAAAACATCCCCACAGCATGATACTGCCATCACCATGCATCACTGTAGGGATGGTGCCATGTTTCCTCAAGACGTGACACTTGGCATTCAGGCCAAAGAGTTCAATATTGGTTTCATCAGACCAAAGAATCTTGTTTCTCATGGTCTGAGAGTTTTAGGTGCCTTTTGGCAAACTCCAAGTGGGCTGTCATGTGCCTTTTACTGAGGAGTGGCTTGTCTGGCCACTCTACCATAAATGCTTGATTGGTGGAGTGCTGCAGAGATGGTTGTCCTTCTGGAAGTTTCTCCCATCTCCACAGAAGAACTCTGGAACTCTGTCAGAGTGACCATCAGGTTCTTAGTCACCTCCCTGACCAAAGCCCTTCTCCCTCGATTACTCAGTTTGGCCGGGGGGCCAGCTCTAGGAAGTGTCTTGGTTATTCCAAACTTTTTCCATTTAAGAATGATGGAGGCCACTGTGTTATTCGGGACCTTCAATGCTGCATTTTTTGGTACCCTTCTCCAGATCTGTGCCTTGACACAATCCTGTCTCGGAGCTCTACGGACAATTCCTTTGATATCACGGCTTGGTATTTGCTGACATGCACAGTCAACTGTGGGACCTTATATAGACAGGTTTTTCCTTTTAAAATCATGTCCAAACCGAGACTAATGTATTGGTGGCCCCACCCTACTAGCTACTTGTCAAGGCCAAAAAGATCATCAAGGACAACAACCACCCGAGCCACTGCCTGTTCACCCCGCTATCATCCAGAAGGCGAGGTCAGTACAGGTGCATCAAAGCTGTGACCGAGAGACTGAAAAACAGCTTCTATCTCAAGGCCATCAGACTGTTAAACAGCCATCACTAACACTGAGTGGCTGCTGCCAACATACTGACTCAAATCTCTAGCCACTTTAATAATTAAAAATTGGATGTAATAAATGTATCACTAGCCACTTTAAACAATGCCACTTTATATAATGTTTACATATCCTACATTACTCATCTCATATGTATATACTGTACTCTATACCATCTACTGCATCTTGCCTATGCCGTTCGGCCATCGCTCAACCATATATTTATATGTACATACTCGTAATCATTCCTTTACACTTGTGTGTATAAGGTAGTTGTTGTGAAATTGTTAGATTACTTGTTAGATACTACTGCATGGTCGGAACTAGAAGCACAAGCATTTCGCTACACTTGCATTAACATCTGCTAACCATGTGTATGTGACAGATAAAATTTGATTTGATCAATTGAATTTACCACAGGTGGACTCCAATTAAGTTGTATAAACATCTCAAGGATGATAAATGGAAACAGGATACACCTGAGCTCAATTTCGAGTCTCATAGGAAAGGGTCTGAATACTTATGTTCATAAGGTATCTGTTTTTTATTTTAATACATTTGCAAAAAAAATGTAAAAACCTGTTTTCACTTTGGCATTATGGGGTATTGTGTGTAGATTGATTTAGAAAACATTACATTTTTGAATAAGGCTGTAACGTAACAAAATGTGATTAAAAAAGTCAAGGGGTCTGAATACTTTCCGAATGCAGTGTAGGAGCATAACCATTTGTACATGCCAAGGTGTTAATGCCCATGCCAACAATACTGTCTTCAGATGGGGTTTGAGAACTCTATGGTACCCCTGGTGGCAATGTTTGGCCTTACTTTTAATGACGCGTTGATCTGCGACTGCGCAGATATGGCACGTCACTTTCGCGAAACAGAGGAATGTCTCCAACTAGTTAGCTAGCTGGGTACGAATTAAGTAATTTACTCTCATAATGTCGGTCTTTCACGACGAAGTTGAGATTGAGGACTTTGAATATGACGAGGATGAAGAGACATACTATTTTCCCTGCCCATGTGGCGACAGATTTGCTATAACCAAAGTAAGTACCGCGTGAGAAGATCCCCTTGCGAGTCACGTTGTGCCAACTAGCATGTGATGGTTGTTGTATTTAATCTCTCTACTTGCAGGAGGATTTGGAAAATGGTGAAGAAGTAGCGACGTGTCCGAGCTGCTCACTCATTGTTAAAGTAATCTACGACAAGGTTGGTTCTTCGTTTTGATGTTGGTGTTTCGATAGTCTCGGCTTCTCACGTTCTGATTGAGTCAACGAGACTAAACGAGAATAAGGAGGTCTCGCGAGACTAGTGTATTGGTGGCCCCACCCTACTAGCTACTTGTCATTGAATAGATTTATCTTTCTCTGATATTATAACTATTGTGTTCATGATGACTAATCTATTTCTCTATTCACCTCAATTCACCAGGAGGAATTCATGTCTGGGGAGATGATCGAAGCACCAACTACAGAGAGCAGATTGGAACTGACTCAGTCCTCTTGACAGAGATGACACCCCCCCTTCATTTTCTCATCTCCCATCAGTAAAAGTGGACTGTGCTGCATTTGTATGTCCTTCCACACAACACAAAGACACACATTATGAACGATATGCTTCACTGGTGAGGTCTGGGATGGAGGATTCTCAGCATTCATTCACATGTTCCTGGCATTGATTTTGCAGAGTCACGTAAAGGACCCTAACTACTACTATTTGCACAACGTATTTAAATAAATCCTTACATTTTTTATAAACATGTTATGCATTTTTGTTGATTACTCAAGATTAAATCAGGATGAAGTGAATACCGTTTTTTTCCTTGTTAACTGCTTGTAGTTTTTCTGTTTGAACAGCAGGGGAGGCAGATGTTCAAGGAAAAATACAGGCCTACTTGCTGTACACTATACAGGGAATAAATAGGGTGCCTGTTGGGAAAATGGGTGTATAGACTTCTCTCTATTCTAACCTACAGATACTATCCTTGGGATTTCTGAGATTGTTTAAATTTTAAAGGAATGAGCTGGTGTAAGAAATATGGTGGATACGCTTTAGCCCATGCTTAGGCCAATCCTACGTAGACTTACATACCCTTTACTTGTACATATTTCAACAGAGTAGTGCTCTGCCATTCGTAATGCCATGATTTATAACAAAAGGATTTGGCTCTGGTGGTTATGTGCGAGGCAGTGATCTTCTTGACCCTTACATTTTAATCTATGAGTCATATGAGAAACATGAATTATTCATATTGGCTATTTGTTACGATGTGTATGTTATGGATGAACAAATTGCTGTTTTACGATTCCCTATTTACCTACCCTTCTCTCCCCCTCATGGATAAAAAACAACAACATTGAATTGGCGCAAGCTGGGTCTAGCACGCAAGTTCCCACCATACTTCTCTTACACCAGTCCATTCCTTTAAATCCGGGAAGAGTACAGAATCGTCCCTCAGCCAATACAATAAAATGACTCATTCCAAAGACCCACGTAACCATAGTACAATACTGACTGATACTGTGACAGCGTAGCTACTGTTTCACACTACCAGCTCTTTCACAGCAGGGCCTGATCTGTCAGAGAGAGGAGTTGTGCATCCCAAATGGCACCCTATTCCCTATATAGTGCACTACCTTTGACCAGAGCCCTATGGGCCCTCTGGTCAAAAGTAGTGCACTATGTAGGGAATAGAGTGCCATTTGGGACATATCCAGGGAGAGAACATGATGGTGTCCTTCACATGATATTGAAGGCCCTGCCTGTATTTATCCAATATCCAGTCAGCTCTGTGGCTGATACTGTGGCGAGGGAGGAAGCTGAGCACAAGTCAATACGTCTAACTGCATCTCCCATCGGGGGGGCCACAGCAACGACAGGCAGGCATTGACTAACACGCCAACACTCAGTCAGAGGAACCTCACAGAGCAGGTCACTGCTGAGGGAGAGAGAGAGTTAGAGCACTGAGCAGTAGCATCCATGATGTTTGTGTGGATGGCATTATGTATCGTTACTCCCTCACATCTGGAGGAAAATAGTCATTATTCATGTGACGATAATCCTTTGTGTGAAGTGTGATAATCAGTCACAAGCAGTCATGAATTGCTCTGCTGAGAGGGATATACATTATACAAGACAATGCAAATGTGATGTAATGTATGTATAATAATTGTGTTGTGCTCTGTGCTCCCTACCCACTCCTTTTGGCAGGCGTGACGTCACATTTTAAGGCAGTTGGTTGAGCTGGAGGTAGAGGAGGAGACGAGCAACCCAGCGAGTTGAAGGGCCTGCGAAAAAAAAAAAGAAGTCCTTAAAAGATAACCAAGCATATTGGTTTTTACTCGTCAACTTTTAGACCTCGAAAGTGAATATCGAAGACTACTTTTGCAAATTCCTCACCTGATAATCCGATTCTACTGGAGAAACCACCAAGGTAAGAACACAACGAAACGCTGACGAACTGAGCGCAAAGTTATGGTTGCTTGCTTGACGGGAGGTGCAGTTGATGATGACTGGCATTTGTGGGTTTTGGTAAATGACACACGAGCGGATTCAGATTTTTATTTTGAAGATTATAAAATACAACTGTTAGAATAAGGCTCGTAGATTCCGCGCCGAGAAAGTAGAATAGTATTGTTGTTTGTCCATGCGGTTTTCTATCTCCTCCGTGGCTTTGTCCATGGCAGTACAATACAATAGCCATTGCCGCTTGGAAGGCTACGACGGAACTGAGTGTTTGGGCTTTTGCTGATATTTTTTGCAACATTGTATTAGTTATGTTTCAAACTTTGAATAATCACTCCGCTTCGATATTCTTTCGTGGTACATTTGTTTACATACTGTAGTTAGACGGTCTTGGTGAGCAACATGTAGGCCTATTTGCAATGAGCATTAATGTTTTTTTCTTCTCTGTAAAACGTGCTTATGTGTAATTGTTGAACTACACACCAAATATATAAAATATAATACATTCTGCCTATGCGTTTCTGTTGTTTTCTTATTGTGAGGTGATAGTTTTTTGATGGCCATGATAAGGTGTGGTGTACCTGTTTTTGCTCAAATGTAACAACGTGAAACTGTGGCGATTAAGAAGATACAACCATTATTCTCTCTGTCAGAGGGTGTTGGCTTGCAAGCCCAAGAGGTGTAGACAAGATGGGACTCAAACCTTTTCCTGCAATGAATAGCTTCAGATTTTAGGTCTACCTTCTCTTTGGCCACACCTAAACCACTGGAGGCTCCTCAGAGGAGGAAGAGGAGGACTATCCTCCTCCGGTGAATTTCATAAAAATAGTAAAACATTAAAGTTATCCTTTTTAGATAAAACTATACTAAATATATTCACGTCACCAAATAATTGATTAAAACACTTTTGCAATGAAGGTCTACAGTAGCCTCAACAGCACTCCGTAGGATAGCGCCATGGTGTAGCCGGAGGACCGCTAGCTTCCGTCCTCCTATGGGTGCATTGACTTCAATACAAAACCTAGGCGGCTCATAGTTCTCACCCCATTCCATACACTTACATGGTAATTATGACAACTTACTGAGGACGTCCTCCAACCTATCATGTTGTCCAATCAATCAAAGGATCTGAGAATGAAAGAATAAGCTACAGCTATCTAGCACTGCAGTGCATGACATGTGGTGAGTAGTTTATTCAAAGAGCGAGAAAGACAATAGTTGAACTGTTTTGAACAAATTAATTTGTTCAAAAATGAAGGAAAGCTGTATTTTGTTTCTCACTTTCACTTACTTAGCTAAAAAATGCAGCTAGCTAGCTAGTTTAGCCTAATCAAACATCCAGCTCAAACAGGGATACTATGTCATAGCAGAGTCAAGGTAAGCTTTTGATTTTACAAATTAATTGCTAAACTGTTTACTGAACTGCTTACTGACTACTCTGTAATGTTACTTCATGATTGCAGCATGTAGCGGGTTTGCTAACGTGTTAGTTCTATTAGCTATGTTGACTATGACATTACTTTAGCTAATATGGTGACAACGATGTAGACTGTGTGTAGAGGTTATGATATGGTTTGGCTTGTAAAGTTTTTTTCACCTGGTCTCATACAGCTGATGTGTTGTGCATTGAAGTCCACACGCGAAGGGAAAAGGTGAGAGTAGAGCCCATAGATGCGAGAAGGAATACAACGTGTGATCAGGGGGTGTATTCATTCTGACGATTCTGTTGAAAAACGTTTCTTAAATGGAATGAAACAGGAATAAACATACCTGAATTTGTCCAATAGAAACTCTCGTTTGCAACTGTTGGACTGATGATTACACCCTTGATAAGCTAGATGCAGGCAAGAGTGTGCAAGGCGGTATTGAATGTGTCACTGTCTGTCACCTCAAATCTTTCTCTCAAACTGTGTGCACCTACGTTGTAAACTTTAATTCCTAGGCTAGTTTGTAGCAACCTCCATGATGGGTATAGGGAAAATTAGAGTATCATGTAGTAGCCTAAACCTATCGATGATACATTGAACTGGGAGAATGGAATATGAATGACAGTCATCCAATATGGTGTAATAGAAATAAGGCCATGCTCATGAGAGAGAAAAAAAAAAAGAAAAGTGAACTTCTTCATCTTAAATGGCACTGACCACCGCTGACCTAAACATACAATGTTTTCGGGCCACAACCATGTCACCACAAAGGAGTGACAAACACACAGTTTGTCCTCCTGACCAGCATTTAGGAAGTACTAACCTTTACTAACCTCATTGTCTGTTCAGTCAGTCTTGATCTTAACTAGCTCTGTATAGGAGACTGAATTTTCACCACTATGGCTGCATTTATACAGGCAGCCCAGTTATGATATTTTTCCCCCACTAATTGGTCTTTTGACCAGTCACATAATATCTTTTTTAGAGCTGATCTGATTGGTCAAAAGGCTAAATGAAAAAAAAATATCAGAATAGGGCTGCCTGTGTAAATGCAGCCATAGTGGTGAAAATTGAGTCTCCTATACAGAGCTAGTTAAGATCAAGACTGACTGAACAGACAATGAGCCAAGGAGCTTCTTCTGCACCTATGCTAGAGATACCAGAAATGCACTCTCTCAGTTCTTCTCACTCCTTATTATTTCCTCTACCTGCGCAGCTCTAACTTAGAATAGTAATATCCTTCACAGACATACTGTTTTCATCTGTCTGCTGCAATGGGTAATTGAAATCCAATAAGTCATGCATTAGTTACGTACCACATATGGTGGTGCAAAATGTCGCTGGTAACATCATTTGACTCTCAAAAGCATTCCAACGGTTCTGCTTCAGTTCTCACACTGCTATTAGGAGCAAATCAAAATAGCAGTCTAAACTATAAATAGAGAGAATGAGTCTTTGGATGTAGACTGACTAGTTGTTGAACGACATGCATCGGCAACCAGACCAGTGAGTGTAGGGTAGAAGGATTGTGAAATGACTATGGTTATTTTTGATTATAGTATTTTTTAAACATAAATAATGATATGACTCTCAGATGGATACTTTGGGATTTTGGCAATGGGGCCCTTTATGTACTTCCCCAGAGTCAAGTTAACTAGTGGATCCAATTTTTATGTCTCTGTGTTTGGTTTGAAGGAAGTTGCTAACCAGAGCTAGCACAATTGCTAACTATTGGAAAATACCCTTAGACTTCCGGTCATTGTGCTAATGCTAGTTAGCAATAGCTCCCGACACTACGTCTAACTTCCTTCATACTGGACACAGAGACATACAAATTTTATCAACGAGTCCATCGGACTCTGGGGAAGTAGATTGCCAAAATCCTGAATTATCCCTTTAACTGTGAAAATGAAATCTGTGAATAAATTTAACCTCTGTAGTACTGCAGAGTCATGTGTTTCTACCGAATCCCAAAGCGAACCTGCATGGGCAAAAATAATATCCAAGCTCCAGGTTTGAAATGCCTCTGCAGAGCGTTTTAATTGCCTGTAAAACTCTTAAAAACGCCTCCTCTCGGAAGACGTTAGCTGCCTCTTGACTGTGATATTAGCACACAGTCTAGTTAAGTGTTCAGCTAGTTCACAATGTGTCAACTTAACAGGCTACAGCAGATGGGACATGTTTCACAAAATGGACTGGTTCCAACTCTCGAGCAATATTGTTGGAACTTTATTAGCTACATAGTTGTAGCAAAGCAATTACACTCAACTGGCTTGCAAAGTTTGTGTAGTGCAAAGTCCATGACCAATCCAAGCCAGCTCACAGCACAATCATGCTGGCCATTATCCATAACAAGGCCTCCCTCTACTCTGCTTTATTTCCCCAACAGTTGGGTGAAGCAGAACGAGAAGAAGAGCGATGTTGATGGAGGTCTGGAATAAGTCATTTTTTTTTATTGGAGGTCGACGTGGAAAAAGTAGCTTTTTAATATTTCATCGCTGTGCAGTGAATCATCAATGCCTGGAACAAGGACGAGTGAGAGTAATGGTACTTTAAAGTATTGGAGGAAACTTTGACTTTCCTTTTACATGAGGTACATGTTATCTAGCACATAAAGTAAACTCCTGTGCCAGCGGTTACTGAGACAGAGCTGTAATACTACCTTACTGCTCAGGGTCTGTCCTTGGTTCACCCCAGACTTGACTGCCCTTGACCAGCACAAAAACATCCTGTGGTGTTCTGCATTAGCATCGAATAGCCCCCGCAATATGCAACTTTTCAGGGAAGTCAGGAACCAATATACTCAGTCAGTTAGAAAAGCTATCTTTTTCTAACAGAAATTTGCTTCCTGTAGCACTAATTCCCAAAAGTTTTGGGACACTGTAAAGTCCATGGAGAATAAGAGCACCTCATCCCATTCTGAAAGAGCTGCAAAACCTGGATCCCTACAAATCAGCTGGGCCAGACAATCTGGACCCTCTCTTTCTAAAATTATCAGCCGAAATTGTTGCAACCCCTATTACTAGCCTATTCAACCTCTCTTTCGTATCGTCTGAGATCATCAAAGATTGGAAAGCTGCCGCGGTCATCCCCCTCTTCAAAGGGGGAGACACTAGACCCAAACTGTTATAGACCTTTCTAAAATCTTCGAAAGCCAAGTTAATAAACAGATCCCCGACCATTTCGAATACCACCGTATCTTCTCCACTATACAATCTGGTTTCCGAGCTGGTCATGGGTGCACCTCAGCCACGTTCAAGGTCTTAAACGATATCATAACCGCCATCGATAGAAGACAGTACTGTGCAGCCGTCTTCATCGACCTGGCCAAGGCTTTCGACTCTGTCAATCACCTCATTCTTATCGGCAGACTCAATAGCCTTGGTTTCTCAAGTGACTGCCTCACCTGGTTCACCAACTACTTCTCAGATAGAGTTCAGTGTGTCAAATCGGAGGGCCTGTTGTCCGGACCTCTGGCAGTCTCTATGGGGGTGCCACAGGGTTCAATTCTCGGGCCGACTCTCCTCTGTATATATCAATGATGTCGCTCTTGCTGCTGGTGATTCTCTGATCCACCTCTACGCAGATGACACCATTCTGTATACATCTGGCCCATCTTTGGACACTGTGCTAACAAACCTCCAAACGAGCTTCAATGCCATACAACACTCCTTCCGTGGCCTCCAACTGCTTTTAAATGCTAGTAAAAGCTCCAGCAGGTGTATTGCACTGGCCATCCCCAAAGCCAACACTTCCTTTGGCCGCCTTTCCTTACAGTTCTCTGCTGCCAGTGACTGGAAAGAATTGCAAAAATCTCAGAAGCTGGAGTCTTATATCTCCCTCTCTAACTTTAAGCATCAGCTGTCATAGCAGCTTACCGATCACTGTACCTGTACACAGCCAATCTGTAAATAGCACACCCTACTACCTCATCCCCATATTGTTACTTATCCTCTTGCTCTTTTGCACCCCAGTATCTCTACTTGCACATCATCATCTGCACATCTATCACTCCAGTATTAATGCTAAATTGTAATTATTTTGCCTCTATGGCCTATTTATTGCCTACCTCCCTACCTCCCTACTCTTCTACATTTGCACACACTGTACATAGAATTTTTATTTTCTATTGTGTTATTGACTGTACGTTTTGTTTATGTGTAACTCTGTTGTTGTTTTTGTCGCACTGCTTTTCTTTATCTTGGCCAGGTCGTGCAACCAGTGAATCCAAGAAAACCTTGTGCTGAGCCACAT
Source organism: Brachymystax lenok tsinlingensis (assembly GCA_030435695.1). Taxonomy (NCBI): domain Eukaryota; kingdom Metazoa; phylum Chordata; class Actinopteri; order Salmoniformes; family Salmonidae; genus Brachymystax; species Brachymystax lenok. Next base: position 44,661,369 of record CM059814.1, read on the forward strand.
CCTGGTCAGTATGACCCAGAACTAACTCTATGGTAGTCTAGATTATGCTCAGGGCATTTGATTACCCTAGTGCGCTCAAACATGGTTTCTTTCATCACATGAGAGATTATCCCAAAAGCATGCTGTAACCTCTGAACATGAGAAGGAGGCATGGGCAGGGGAGGCACAATGATCCGCTCTGTTTGGTAGTGAGGGCTGACGCACTTCCCGGACCCTCTCATGTTGGGAGCATATGTCTTGCCGATTTGGATGCGGAACTGCTAGTGCCCCTGGCAGTAGTAGGATACTTCTATGTGGCCCCACTTGCTCCATTTTTCTCCATTGCAAAGGGGTTAATTTACGTGGCTTGCAGTGTAACACTAGTTACCGGACCTCTCTCTCTACTTGTCCTTCACCTTGGAGAATGTAGTGTCGTAATATTTGATATGTATGCATACGCTATATTGTATATACCTCACATGCAATGAATCTATTAAAAAGTATATCTGACTCCACAAAGATTATTTAGCAATATGCACGGTGCTATGTGGACCATGTGCAAGTATTATGCTTTTAGCTGTCTAAAATCAAGGAATGGTCATGAGAATGGAATTCTAAGTGTATTTAATGACTTTGTAAAAATGAACAATGCATTATACAAGGCATGAAGCTTAAGTCACAAAGCATTACGAGGCACTTCTAAGCATGATCAGAGAGAGAGAGAGAGAGAGAGAGAGAGAGAGAATCTCACTACAGCAGGCCAGGAATGAAAAAGAGAATGAGACAGTGCATCTATTACCTTTTATATCATCTGAGTTGTTTGGATTCAAAATCTGAGTTGTTGACCAATAGCATTACTGTAAAGTTAACTTCCAATCAGATATAACACCTACGTGATGTAATCCCAACAGAACCTCTGCTTCTCAGAGGTGTGACAATGGGGGTTGGTGAGATCAACACAGAGGAGGCTGAATTCCTGAGAAGACGATAATAGCTTTTGCATAGAGTGTTAATAAGAAGAGTCACTGCGGGGGCTGCCCTACAACAATATTCTCTAGTGCTTCTTACAGGAAGTTGAACTCCTTCCTCTAGTATCTCTCTACTATCTTTCAGAACACCATTTGCACCAGTCTTTGATTCAGTCTGTGGGAACTTGGTAGTGCGCTAAATTTTAGGGTAGCTGTAAAACGTGACACTAGTTGGCGAGGAGCCGTGTTGCTAATTCATTATGTGGATTGTTTACTGGGTTCCACTAGCTAGGGATATTTCCAGTATCAGGGCTAGAGTTGGCGCCTCGCCTCTCGAGTGAAGGTGCTATTTGAGCATTCTCCATTTTGGAGTTGAAGCGGGCGAGCATAGACATAGTGCATGTGTTGATGTACGTGAATACGACTGGGTTTGTCATATTGCGTGCTTTGAAAAATAGGCCTAAAGCCTTGGGATGCTTGTGATCTTGAAAGCTGCTTGCTGGAAGAGAACTGTGTTGGGAAATAAATACTCACCACTGTTGCTGTTTCTTATCGTGTGAAAGGGTCCTATCAGGGGGTTTCTGCTTGTAGACGGATAACAAAAAGGCAGAGTTCGGATTTACTTGGCTTCTGGTTGAAGCCAGTCAGGAAATCTTTGGGCTGTAGTGCATAGGCAGACCAAAGGGCTGTCAAGGGGAGGCCACTTTTTGGATTGTGAAGGCATCAGTGTAGCTTATATAGTCTTAACTAATGTGTGTGTGTGTGTGTGTGCATCTGTATCTTTGGTCTGCCCTGTTAATCCTGAATGAAGAAAGACAATGTTCCTCCACCCCAGAGCTCTGAGATTGGTTGTCATTACCTAACTCTGTGACACATCATGGTACCTATGCTTCAAATAAAATGTTATTGGTCACATACACATGGTTAGCAGATGTTAATGCGAGTGTAGTGAAATGCTTGTGCTTCTAGTTCTGTCAGTGCAGTAATATCCAACAAGTAATCTAACAAATACCTAATACACACAAATCTAAAGGGGTGAATGAGAATATTTACATGTAAGTATATGGATGAGCGATGGCCGAGCGGCATAGGCAAGGTGCAGTAGATAGTATAAAATACAGTATATACATGTGATATGAGTAATGTAAGATATGTTAACATTATTAAAGTGGCATTGTTTAAAGTGACCAGTGATCCATTTATTAAAGTCTCCAGTGATTGGATCTCAATGTAGGCAGCAGCCTCTCTGAGTTAGTGATTGCTGTTTAACAGTCTGATGGCCTTGAGATAGAAGCGGTTTCTCAATCTCTCAGTCCCAGCTTTGATGCACCTGTACTGACCTCGCCTTCTGGATGATAGCAGTGTGAACAGGCAGTGGCTCTGGTGGGTTTTTTTTATTTTCAAAATTGTATTTTACCCTAGGCAAGTCAGTTATGAACAAATTCTTATTTTCAATGACAGCCTAGGAACAGTGGGTTAACTGCCTTGTTCAGGGGAAAAGCTCGGGGATTCGATCTTGCAACCTTTCGGTTACTAGTCCAACGCTCTAACCACCAGGCTACCTGGTCCAATACCTAGTCCAATGCTCTAACCACCAGGCTACCTGCCGCCCCAGGTTGTTGTCCTTGATGATCTTTTTGGCCTTCCTGTGACATCGGGTGGTGTAGGTGTCCTGGAGGGCAGGTAGTTTGCCCCAGGTGATGCGTTGTGCAGACCGCACCACCCTCTGGAGAGCCTTGCGGTTGAGGGCGGTGCAGTTGCCTTACCAGGCTGTGATGCAGCCCGACAGGATGTTCTCGATTGTGCATCTGCAAAAGTTTGTCAGAGTTTTGGGTGACACGCCAAATTTCTTCTGCCTCCTGAGGTTGAAGAGGCTTCTTCACCACACTGTCTGTGTGGGTGGACCATTTCAGTTTGTCTGTGATGTGTACACCCAGGAACTTAAAACGTTCCACCTTCTCCACTGCTGTCCCTTCGATGTGGATAGCGGGGTGCTCCCTCTGCTGTTTCCTGAAGTCCACGATCATCTCCTTTGTTTTGTTGACGTTGAGTGAGAGGTTGTTTTCCTGACACCAAACTCTGAGTGCCCTCATGCGCCGGCTACATAATGATGTCATTCCCCGTGTCCCACAGGGCCACAGCGTTGCATGTTCAGGTTTGCCAAGACAGAGACTCATCCAGAGAGGATAAACAGAACAGTAGAGGAAACCTCTCAACAAACAATAAATGGCTGTTCCTTTTTCAAGGGGGGATTCCAAGAAAAAAAGTGGAAGAGGATGATATATAGCCTAACAACGTAGACTAGTGTGTATGACTGACATCATCCATCAACTAAGTAAGCATATGCAGATAATATATACACACCCCGTGCAGTTTCCAGTTTGTGCGCTTCTTTGTGTTGACCTAGACTAGAGCAGGCCTCAAAACAGGTTGGATGACAGTGAGATTACTCTACCGTGGTAATGTGAACTACAAAAGGAGTGCAGGGAAATGTTTATGTTGCGTTGAGTGTGCATGTCAGAGTGGTTTTGTCAGAGTAGGGATTTTACACTCCGAGGTCAAAGAGCAATTCTATCGGTGAAGCAGAGCCTGGTGTCACCAGATCGTAATCATTGTCATTGTCACAGAACACTTTTGTCACTTGTGACTGGCTGTCGATGCTAAATGGGACAAAGTGAAACCGGGAGGAGAGGGAGAGATTTAGAGTGAGAAAGGCGAAGGGAGAGAGGGAGAAACAGCCCTTGTAGAAATGTCTTGTCTAATAAAATCTGACAGTTACCCAAAAGACACTGGGTTGTCTCATAAAATTGAAGGGTTTGCAGTTGGCACGCTCGGCAATTGATCTCATTAAGATGTGCTGACCTCAGAAGCGTTATTCCTTAATTGGTCTGAGCTAGTAAAACATTTTCACTAGAATATGGCTCATGGGTAGGTTACAGTGTCTCTGGGAACCTTGTTGCTAGCTTGCACTGTTTCCTCTACTTTCATGTGCTGGTGGAAATGTCAGTTGTTGTGTTTTGATAAGAAGTAATTAGAAAATTCTCCATCTGTTTTGTCTGCCTCGTCTCCACAGTTCTATCTTCCACTGTTATGTTTGTAAAATGGATGATTTTCCCATCTGCGATTCTCTGAGACAAACTGCTTCTGTTCTGTCTCTAGACGAATAGTAATGGCTCCTCCGACTCCACCAATGTGAGATATTTTTACCTGCGTTGTCCAACTTTTCCACTGGAATATAGATTTCACAGTTTCTCACTGTCTCTGTTTTCTAAGCACCTCAGATTTTAACACCAGGTGGTTGCTGTCACAACAGTCTCAGGATGTGCAGTGGATGCCATATTTCCACCACAATCACTTCACTTCAAATCTCAACATCTTAGTTCGTACCTGGAAGAGTGACTAGAGCTTTTCAGAAATTGGGCCAAGACGAATTCCCCAACATCTATTTTGTTATCTCGTGTAAATCAGGGTTTGAAACATGCAGATTTCAATCATGGGAGAGATCAATGAGAACCTGAAGATGCCTGTCAGAGTCAGACGGCCACAGTATCTGCTTACCCAGTATACTGGCAACAGAAATGCTTTGAGCTCCAGTTCTTTCAGCTCAGGTTCTCAGGCTCAGGTTAATTTGATGAATACTAGGGAGTACAGCGGCTTTGACTCCAAACTAACCGCTGTGTACGATCAAATTAGGGATACCTCTTCCTCCAGGAAACATCAGGCATGCTCTGGTCATCACGAAAACAACCTCTGTCCAGCCGAAGCATCCACAGCTTCCTGCTATGATGGCCAATTGCACAGATTCATGTGGACTTTCATAATGGCTTTTCCCTTTTGGAGCTTGTTTTAGGCTGACTGCTGTGGAGATGGGATGTTAGACTCCGCTGCTTTGTCATTTTGAATGAGCTTAAAGGATCTGAAAAGCATAATCTTCCTAGCTACCCCTCATAGCAGCCGACAATTCAAGTTTAGGCTAATACGCTAATAGCACTCTTCATAATTACTTTTCTCGCCACTTAAAAGCCCTTTTGCTCAAAATTCTTCAGAGATTTAGCAGCCATTGCTGGAATAGTAGGACTACCCTTACATTTGCCATTTTAGTAATTTAGCAGACGCTCTTAACCAGAGCGACTTACAGAAGCAATTAGGGTTAAAGGCCTTGCTCAAGGGCACAGAACGATTTTTCACCTAGTCTGCTCTGGGATTCGAACCAACAACATTTTGATTACTGGCTCAATGCTCTTCTGAAGTTTGAACCACGGGGATGTCAAATTCACTTTTCAGATGCAGCATTTGACCACACACACGACTTTTAGATGGCTGTTGTTTTGTGACTATGGACGAAGAAAAATACTTTGCAGCAAGCTTGTCATAGATTAGAATAGGCCTACGTCGTGACCTGCGCCTGACCTCAAACTATCCATTCAATCACGATGAGTCCTGAGCCTGTGACCTTTACCGGAATGCCGGAATGCCTCATGGAACTGGTCATCAAGTGTTGAGCAGATGGGATGCTTTCTGTGAAAATTAAAACTGGGGACATTGTTCTGTAGGTATGTTAGCTGATGGCTCTAATAGCCTACTGTGCTCAAGACACTAACAGTGTGATAGAACAATACAATACAATACAATACAACTGTGTCATTTTGGCCATGGAAAAAGCTAAATCGGACAGACATCAAGATTACATTTTGACCTACTGTTTGAGGATATAACTAAATACTTAGTTATGTTTTTGTTTGCATGCCACCATGCCTCACTGTCAACAGAGGCAGCAGGGTAGGGTGAGGCAGAGCCTGCCTCTGAGTCTAACTGTGGAGTGACTATTCCCTCTAGAACGTTCTAGAGCTGTCTCTCTCCTTTACCCTCTCTCTCCTCTTACCCTCTTTCCCTGTCTCTCTCTGTCTCTCTCCCTCAACCCACTCTCTCTATCCACTCTCCACTCTCCACTTTCTTACCAGCTAGCAGGGAGGGATACGGCACAATCCGTGGACAGGCTGAACAGGAGTCGGGACCACATTTGAACTGAGAAGTGGTTCCGAAAGGTTGGTTATGTTAAAAAACAAAAACATGGAGACGGAACATAATTCATTATTATTAATTAATTTATTTATTTATTGGAAAGGATTGGTTTATGTAAGAGAGCTTGCTGTTGTTGACAGGTCAATATGTCTTTTCCCACTGGTTTCTAAGAAGGGCAGGATCTTCAATTCAGACGGGCAGGATCTTGCTCCCTTGCTCTTTCTGCTCAGGCCTTGAGATGCTTTGTCCGCTTTGCTGTTCCGTCTCCATGTTTTTCTTTTCATAGAATAAAGATGGGTTTTCTTTGAATGAGGCTACTTTCTCTGCTCTTTGTCTGCTCCCTGCAAACCCTTTCCCCCACCAGACAGTGAGTGCACAGAAACATTGTTTCTGAATATCAGGCCCAGACTCTCTCCTCACTACTGAATGAGAGCCTTGGGGTGAAGCAGACTGTTGCAGTGTTCTCTCTCTCTCCTCCACTGGGGAAATAAGACATGTTATACATCCAATAAGACTAAAAGTATGTGCTCTAGCAGCAGACGTGAATGTTGTCACACTGCCTAAAGGTCTGTCTAAAGCTCTCAGTATGCAGCCCACGATCTGGAGCCAGAGACTTCACTGGAAATCCAATTTGAGGAAAGCGGAGTCTGAAGGGGCAGTTTAGGGCATTTAGGATGACGAGGCGAAGTGGAGGGTGTAGCTGAGACCGAGGGGGGTAGTCAGACATTTTTACATGCACCGGCCTTAGTTGCTCTCATAATCTCTCGTGGACAGACTACGTAAACGGTACCGTAGATCTGTCATGATACAACGGGATGCATGAGGTAACATGCAGCATTACTTCCGGGTGTTTGGACAAAATCACGATTTCGCAGGTGAATTCTGAAAGGGGAGGGGACATTTGGTCAATAGACTTGCAAAGAGAGACGGTGGAGCTCTTCCTTCCGGTTCCGATCCTTGTTCTACCTCTTCTTTTAACATGAATGGACCCAGTCACAACACAGGAAGTACAGGTTCCCAGGCCTCTTCCGTTGACCGTATGGGTTTTAGTTAGCTTGTAGGCCTATGTTAATATGATATTAATATGCGCATCCAGGTGTCTTTGCTGCTCCAAAGCCAGTGACAGTCTCCAGAGAGAGGCCTAGAGAGCCTGTACTTCCTGTATCGTGACTATACTATGGGAGAGAGAGGGACATTTCTTGGCCCCTGAGGCTCCCTAAGGCACAGTCTCTAGCTGTTGTGGTTACCTTTGACCCCTCTTCCTTCCTGTTTAGGTCATGGATCTCGTCCCTCCTCCCTCCCATTCCCTCCAGACAGCTGATCTGATGTGATAGGCCTGTTCAGTCATGCTACCATGCGTATTTCATCTCCATGTTTGAGCTGTAGCCGACGTCATCAGTTCTTGTCTGTTGGAAAGAGCCGTTCTGTGAACATGATGGATCCCACAACTTTCCATTTCTGGTGGCTTCGCTATCTCCTCATCGCTCTCTGCTAGACCTGTTGAGGAAGATGGAAATCACACGAGAGAGAAAGACCCAGTCTAAATATGGACTGTGTTGATTGAATTGAAATTAATTTGAAACCCTCAGCTCTCCAGCCTGCTTGGCAGAGACCGATAACAGAGATTAGCATAAAGAGGGAATAAAACCAGTCTTTAATGCAGCAGGCAGCTAGCTAGTCCACGGGATGGGTTCACTCTGAGGTGTGTGTGTGTGTGGGTGTCATCAGGCCCCTCTGAGCAAATCAAGTGGAACGCAATTACTGTGTGCATCCTCGCTCTGATAAGGCTTTTAAAAGCATTCTTTCTCTCTTTCCCTCGCTCTCGTCTTTCTCTCTCTCGCACCCTCTCTCCTCTCCTTCCATCTCTCTCTCACCCATCCATCATTGGTCCATGCTGTAGCACGTTTAACTGAATTACCAAGGATTCATGTCTAACTGAATTACCAAGGATTCATGTCTAACTGAATTACCAAGGATTCATTGTTTCGTGTCTTTTAGTTAGGGAACCTGTCGCCCTTGACTGTGTAACTGACAGCACTGAAAGGCCCAGTGGATGCCTGTGGTTGTGGTTGTCTTATTGCTCTACCAGGGCTTGACGATCAGTCAGCAGTTCAAAGCCACGATATGCTTCATCTGATCTAGGGCCTTTGTCGAGAGCAAGTTGGGCATAGCAGGGATATTTGGCTGCTCCAAAACATCCAAGCGGGCAGGCAAAAACTATGGCCAAAAGATGACATCATTCCTTGCTCACACCGCGCGTGCGTAGGAGGGTGCGCGTGCGTGTGTGAGTCAGTCCACCGTTTAGTGTGGCGTTGAGCTCCGTCGTCTATTTCAGAATTCAGGAGAATAGTCCGTCTCCCGCCTGTGACGGCGCTGTGTCGTCAGAGAGCGTAGTCGGATGATTAGACCTAGATGGTAAGTTGGCAGTCCCACAGACACACACTCGTCCCTCACGCACCCTGGCACTGCGGGCAAAGGCCAGATCAACGCCTGTAGCTCCTCTCTCTCTCTCTCACTCTCACTCTGTGTGCCGTGACTCTTCCTGCACTCTAGTTTACCCTCTAATACAGATGTACAAACCAGGCTGTCACTGTACCGTGAGGGCCACGATGTATATCCTCCTAGCACTGCCTCCCACTCATCAGCAGTAACAGCAGCTCCCTGTTCCATACTGACTACTGAAGGAGCCCAAATCACTAGCGCTGTGCTAATAACATACCACTCAAATCTTGTCCTCTTTGAATAACAATCAATGACAGTGTGATCTCTTTAATGAAAACTCGTTATTTCGGCTTAAGATTGGCTACTACAAAACTCCTGAATGTATTAGGTTATGCTTAAAATGTCCAAAATGACAATGGAAAGATCCAACAAATCCTAGGAGTAATTGGAATTGACTTTTATAGGCTGAGAGCCAACTGTTTAACTGTTGATATTCCCCTGGCACTGTCAGCCAATAGGCTCATTTAATTATCACCGTTTACATTCCTCTCTGTAATAAGTAGCAACGTGTGTTAGGTGTGTCCATTCCGGCTTGTATATCACTTAATTCTGCTCCCTTTGTCAGGCCGCCTCTTCTGCCTCCAATTATCTGGACGCTCTCTCTATTCTCTCTCCCCGTTTTTGGAACATTTCACATCAACCTGGACCTATTGTTCAACTAGTGAGGAGAAACATTGGGAAATACATTTATATTGTTGTGATGTTGTGCGGGGTTGTGTGGTGATATTGTGTAGGGTTGTGTGATATTGTGTAGGGTTGTAATGATGTGTGGGGTTGTGCAGGATTGTGATGTTTGGTGATGTGGGGTTGTGGTGATGTGTGGAGTTGTGATGTTGTGTGGTGATGTGTGGGATTGTGCGGGGTTGTGATATTGTGCAGGGTTGTGATGTTGTGTGGAGTTGTGATGTTGTGTGGTGATATGTGGGATTGTGCGGGGTTGTGATGTTTGGTGATGTGGGGTTGTGGTGATGTGGGGTTGTGGTGATGTGTGGAGTTGTGATGTGTGGGTTTGTGCGGGGTTGTGATGTTGTGTGGTGATGTGTGATATTGTGTAGGGTTGAGCAGTGAGATATTGGCTTGAGGGGACAAACCTCATTGTAAATTCTTGAGGAACTGAATGTTACAGCTGTGACTTGTCTTGCTAACAACACAGAGTAAGACTACCTCTTCACCTCCCTATGTTGCTCTGGGGCAACAGTGTGACACTAGTCGTATTAGGAACACCGAGCAAAGACAGACAGAAACTGAGTCACAAGTTTGCAGTGTTTAGCCTAGTGTAGCCTATTTGCTTGGATTAAAGTGATATCTCACACAGCCTACTTTTCGTCAAGAATGAGGCTATTCCAAGTTCCAGGCAACAAATGGGCTCGTATTCACTTGGACGACACAACCTTTTCCAGAACAGACATTGTGAGTGGGAGAGTGTTAGAAAGAGGCAGAGACAGAAAGACAGCGAGGGGAAAAATGACCAAAAACTTGTCATTACAAGAAATCCAAAATGACATCCTTAGCCAGGATAAACATGGCTCACTCTCTGGGGCAGAATCTACAGTAATTGAAAAGGAAGGAGGAGGTAATGTTGAATCTGAGAGGGGGCAGAGCAGAGGCCTACATTTTGAGTTCTATCCTTTAATGAGATTGTTGAATGAACCTGGTAGTTAAGAAAAACCTCTCTCTCTTTCTCCTATATTAAATAATGAGAAGAGTAATGCTGGAATGTTCTTTTCATTTTTTTATTTTATTTAACCCTTATTTAACTAGGCAAGTCAGTTAAGAGCAAATTCTGATTTACAATGACGGCCTACCCCGGCCAAAACCGGACGACGCTGGGCCGCCCTATGGGACTCCCAATCACGGCCGGATGTGATACAGCCTGGATTTGAACCACTGACATGCAGTGCCTTAGAACGCTGCGCCACTCGGGAGCCCCATTCTATGGGTGTAGAAAGACTGTGTGTGTGTCTTCTCTGTCCGTCTGTTTCTGCATAGTAGTTGGATTGCAAGATTAAACTAATTATTACTCCAATTAACAATCAGCAATTGCTCAAATGGAACAAATAGCATAATAGCATTCTAATGTGATTCAGATCTGTTGCAGAATCACAAGATAAGGAGGGAACAGTTTGAATTGGCCAAGCTTCTGGGAACAGTTAGAATTGGCCAAGCTTCTGGGAACAGTTAGAATTGGCCCAGCTTCTGGGACCAGTTAGAATTGGCCCAGCTTCTGGGACCAGTTAGAATTGGCCCAGCTTCTGGGAACAGTTAGAATTGGCCCAGCTTCTGGGAACAGTTAGAATTGGCCCAGCTTCTGGGAACAGTTAGAATTGGCCCAGCTTCTGGGAACAGTTACAATTGGCCCAGCTTCTGCCACTTGGGTGTTCAGTCATGTTTTCGGGAGAACAGCTGCATTTTAAAATATGTTGTGTGAAGCTCTGGATCTGCTGACAGCGCACACACATGCCTGCTATATAATCTCACGGGAGATGCTTGTTTTCTTGCACAACAGCCCATCTTTTCGCTCTGGGCTAGGCTAGGGATTTATTGTAATGGGCCTAAAAGGATACTGCTGTATCCGTGCCAGTCTCTCTCAGGCTAATTATTGCCTGCCGACGGTCCCCTGGTCCTTGCTTGTAAATGGCTGTATGTTCACAACAAGTGAATGTTCTATGGAGTGTTCCATTATGTCCCTGGCTGCCATTGGCCATGTGTCTCCCTGATAGTCACGATTTGCAATCTCGTTGGCCACCTCAACTGTCTGTCTGTAGGTACAGTAATGATCTGGCCGTGGTCTGATCTACTTTTAATGGTGTCAGTGTGGATTAAACATACAGATGCTTTGAGTCGTAGGGAAATACGCTGACATTTAAAAGGAGTACTGACCACAAGCTTATCTGTGTACATGCAAGGACAGGAGACATATCCCCTGTTAAAGCAGGGGCCAAAGGGTGCGTACATGTTTTCCTGAGGAGTGGGCCATTCAAGGTCTGTGGCTTAAAGTTGGAACTAGGTCCATGTCACACATGAGTGGATTGTTCAACTGTACAGTGGAGAATGAATGAATGAGAGCCTGTAGTCAAGGCCATCTGGAGGAGGAGGAATGCCCAGTTGTTTCGACAGGTGCTCAGCTAGCTGCTACTGCAGCGGGTCATTTTTGTGAGCGCTAACTGAAACCAGACGTCGGCCTAGAGGTTCAGGGGAAGAGAGAGAGAGCACTGGAAGCACATGCTGCTGAGAGAGGTCGAAAGAGATAGTGCACACACTTTGTGTTCAGTGTTGGATGAATTAAGGACACATTTCCTTTGCTCTTTCAATCAACGTGTGTGTATGTTCATGGTATATGTGCGTTCCTATTTTGAGTGGAAGGAGCACACCTATTGCTCTCCTCTATGTTGCAGGAGCCTGATTTGAATGTGGTGGAATACTGCAGTCATCTGCATAACCCAGAGTAGTAGACGTTGAACTTTATTATCACGAAGGGTAGCGTCAGCAGTACCATATCCACGAATCCCTGTTAAACTGAGCAGAAGACGACTTAAGGAGCCTTGGACGAAGTCGATAAGCACTGAGGTAAAAAAGTAGTCTCTTAAGAAAAGGTTTGAATTCGTTTTTTTTCTCTCAAGTACAATGCATTAATAATTCTAACTGGTTAGTTCACTTTTCATGGCCACATGTATTTAGACCTTGTATATCCTCTTCTAGCTGCTTCTAGTACCAATGCCGTCCTTACGCTAGGCAACTCGGACCACGAGCCAGGTGAAGTCGGGAGTGTTACAGAAAAATTGTTCTGCAATCTGAATAGAATATTTACATTGCCTGGGGAGAAGTTGAACGTCTCGAGAAACACACCAATATATGATCAATCATTTATGTAGTGTTGAGTAATGGCAACAACAACAACAAAACGCTTCCAAAACGGACCTGTTTTAGTAATAAAATGCATCCGCAGCAGCAGCTTTGGCTGAGTTATTTGCAGTGGTACTGAGGTCAGAGTCGCACACCGTGTGGAGGGAGAGAGAGACAGAGAGCGCTCTGCCATTGAGGGTAAATAACATTGACTGTGCAAGGCTCTGTTTATTATTATTATAATAATAAACAAACTTTTTAAAGTGCTATTCATTAAAAATAATCTCAAAGCACTTTAAAGCAACAAAAAAAGACAAGCAATTTAGAAAAAACATCATTCATGAGATGGAAGGTCATGAGAGGGTCAGGAAAGTTCCTGGCTTGAGAGGTCATCGGAGGAAACTGGTCATAAGGGGAGGAGGAAGAAAAGCTGGTCTGTGTCATCAAGGTCTCGCTGTCCCTCCCCTCTGTGTGACTCGGATGAAGTTTGAGCTCAGCCACTGCAGTTCATGGACTCCGGAGTAGGTCTAGGCTAGCTACTCCTTCACTATTACCTAAATGAAGCACCCGCTTGGGTGAAGCTACTGCAGTCAGGTGGCACCAGAAAGCACACCACATTTCAATAATAATTAAAGAGTAGTGTTAGTCCTCCCTACGATCCTCATCACTTCACACCTCCGCTGGGCCAGCTTGCTTTCGGTTCCTCCATCCTCAACCTCCGGACACTGTGTTTATGAGTGCTGTGCTTATGAGTTCTGCCTGCGTCCGTGTCGGAGAGGAGAGTTAGACTGAGGAAGGACAGTTACAGGGAGCATGATGTACTCCAGAGCCAATAATGCTCTGTGCGTCACAAGTTGCGGGCAGCTCCTCCAGATCAAAGACTAACACTCAGGGGCATTCAGGGAAAGCGAAAAGGGAGGATGGTGAAGAGGAGAGGAATTGGGGGATTTTTGGCCAAGCACCCACTGACTGTAGCTGTACTTGGAGCCCTGGCAGTAAAATGATTTTTAACACAGGGTCAGCGTGGACATGTTTGTTCTCTTCTTCTTTTCTTTTCTTTTTTTCAGCTTGAAAAAAAAACTTTTTGAAAGCTTCCAAATGGGTTACTAGCGTGTTTTTTTTTTTTTTTTACATGGTTCGGACGGCCACTGGGACTCTCCTGTCTCTCCTCAACACTATGACCCCTGACCTCAAACCCCTAGGCCCCCATTCTATTTTTACCCTACAATCCTCCTAACTGTTTCTCTCATCTCAGCAGGCTACACACACTGTGGTTTGTCAATGCTAATCTTCCCACAGCTGCTGTTTGGGATTAAATGGCTGTTTTCTCATATGTCCTCAAATGGCTTGGGTGAAATCTGAAATGTGGGACTCGTCAACATCATTGGGGTCTGATAGGCTCTTATGTACTCCATCTCTTACATAAATGAACATTGTGTAGGCTAATAGTGAAATTAAGTGATGCTTACCATTTTAGGGCTGTGCAATTAATTGAAATTGCAATATTGACATAAAATATCCATATCGCATGAGGCTGCAATTGTTTTAAGTGCCTTGAATGTAACATTCAAATGTAATAAGGGTCCCCTTAGAAACTCTGACCAAAATACTTTGGTTCCTACCCTGTAACACTCTGACCAACACTTTGGTTCCTACCCTGTCACAAAAACTTCTACTGTACCTGGCTTTGTCATTTAGTTGTCATGCCAAACAACACCAACCGTATAATCAGAAAACAAATTTAATTATATGATTACAACAGTTCATCCAAGTGTTTTGATCTAAATTACCACATTTGATTATTTGCCCATATAGTGCAGCCCTACTTACCATGGTTAATGGCAGCCTGATGGTCCCAGATCTGTTTGTGCTGTCTTGCCAACTCACGTATGGTCATTGTAAAGCCAAACACACAAACAGATCCGGAACCAGGCTATAGTTAAGTGGGTCAAGCTGGAAGAAAACTTGGTGAGGTATGGCATGACAATGGGCGTCAGGATCTCATCACGCTATCTCTGTGCATTCAAATTGCCATAGATAAAATGCAATTGTGTTTGTTGTCCATAGCTTATTCCTTGCCCAGACCATAACGCAACCACAACCATGGGGCACTCTGTTCACAATGTTGACATCAGCAAACTGCTCGCCAACACGCCATGCACACTGTTTGCCATCTGCCCGGTACAGTTGAATCCAGGATTATTCAGTGAAGAGCACACTTCTCCAGCTTGCCAGTGGCTATTGAAGGTGAGTTTTTGCCCACCGAAGACGGTTACGACGCCAAACTGTAGTCAGGTCAAGTCCCTGGTGAGGACAACGAGCACGCGGATGAGCTTTCCTGAGATGGTTTCTGACAGTTTGTGCAGAAATTATTTTGTTGTGCAAACCCACAGTTTCATCAGCTACCCGGGTAGCTGGTCTCAGATGATCCGGCAGGTGAAGAAGTCTGATGTGGAGGTGTGGCGTGGTTACATGTGTGAGGCCGGTTGGACGTACTGCCAAATTCTCTAAAACAACGTTGTATGCGGCTTATGGTAGAGAAACATTAAATTCTCTGGTAACAGCTCTGGTGGACATTCCTGCAGTCCGCATGCCAATTACATGCTCCCTCAACTTGAGACATCTGTGGCATTATGTTGTGTGACAAAACTGCACATTTTAGTGGCCTTTTATTGTCCCCACCACAAAATGCACTTGTGTAATGATAATGCTGTTTAAATAGCTTCTTGATATGCCATACCAGGCAGGTGGATGGATTATCTTGGCAATGGCGAAATGCTCACAAACAGGGATGAGAAATACGTTTTTTGTGCGTATGGAACATTTCTGTGATCTTTTATTTTAGCTCATGAAACATGGGACACAACACTTGACACGTTGTTTATAGTTTTGTTCTGTGTATAATAATTTCTCCACAGTCACAGTGGCAATTTGAATGGCTTATACTTGTTCAGCCTCACAGTGGAATAACAGTAAACTCCCTTTACGTCACTGGATTACCACCTTTTAAGCGGATACTGCTGCTTTCAACCTCAAAGTATAGCCAGATTAGCCATCTTTTAGCAACTATAACTGGTCAGGCCACATGGTCATGAAAAACTATTGGTCTTGGTTTTTGGTCCCCGGTGTGAAGAAATCTCTGAGTGGGAAACAGAGATGGAGAGAATCCTCCTTCCCCTCTACTACCCTAGGGCACGATATAAGACAGAGTCCAAGGTCAACTTGTTTGGGTTTGGCAGCGGTTTTAACAGCACTGTACAATGATACATACATTCTGTTCTTCAAATGAGCTGGAACACTGTCCGTTCTATTGTGGTTGAGGGAAATGGCATCGGCTAGGTTGTAAAATCAACACAAGGCACAGTAAGATTGATCACAGAGGAGCTGGCGGCTGTCTGGCAAGCAAACAAATGTCCTCAGCTTTAGAATTGATTTGCCTCTTGGCAGCAATGCTTTCACTCCTACCAAAGGATCTTTGTCATTAAGGAAGCAGGCAAGTGAACATTCCCCAACACTTACTAAGATCAAACTGTGTTTTTTCTGTGTCAAGCAAAGCTATTAAAGCACTTAGTATCCTTCTGTTTCTTTTGAGATAATAGATGTGGAAATATGTCTAATCATCTCAGCTCTTTTCAGTTCTGCGCCTCTTCAATATTACGATAGAGGTCTAATGAAAGTGTGTATGCTTGTGTTTTAGACCACAGCATGGGATAGGCCTGGCCCTATAGCAGCCAATGTGTGTCAGCCAGCCTCTTCTGGTCTGTCTTCTGATACTAGCAATTCTGATCCTTTTTTAAACCATTTTTTAACTCATTGGCCATTTCACCAATCAGATCAGCTTTGAAAGATCTGATGTGTAAAGATATGCAATTGGTCAAAAGACCAATTAGTGGAAAAAAATATCCAAATTGGGCTGCCTGTGTAAACAGTGCAGTGGTGTCAGTTTGCACTGTGCTCTCTTGGCCCAGGGTCAACCATGTGACTCCTGTCTGCTGTGAACCAGCTGCTGGGAAAGACTTGACCCTGGAGGGAAGAAGGGATTCATCGGAGGAGGGGAGACGACGACCCTGGGGAGACAGGAAATGACTGGCAGAAACACAAGGGGACCTCTGCACCCAGGAAGTCAGAGACATGACCTCGGTGACCCCAGGTCCAGAGAGCACCATGGGAGCTGTCATAACACAAACAGCCTCTACAGACTAGTGCTAACCATGCAGGTGCTTACAGATAGACAGGGACACTAAACAGCAACAAAAACAGTTGTCAGTCTGTGAGTAGCGCAGTGGTCTATGGCACTGCATCTCGGTGCTAAAGGTGTCACTATAGTCCTTGGTTCAATTGCAGGCTGTATCACAGCCGGCCGTGATTTGGAGTCCCATAGGGCAGTGCACAATTGGCCCAGCATCGTCTGGGTTAGGGTTTGGCCGGGGTAGGCCATCATTGTAAATAAGAATTTGTTCTTAACTGACTTGCCAAGTTAGTTAAATAAATAAAATCGTCTTGAACCAGCCTAGTGTTGATATGTTGGCTGTGTCTGATCAAACAGCCTCGACAAACGAATATTACAAAACACCACAATGTAGCCCCTAAAGGAAAATTATGAATAAAAAAAATAACCCATACCATAAAATAATTAGAATCAGACAATACATCTGTTAATTTGCAGTCTTTGACCTTCCTCTTATTCAAGGACAGGCTTTAGATATTCAAAGAGAATCGTAGAGAACCGAGAACAACAGACCTTCCTATTACAGCTGGTAGTGAGATCCATATCTTTAATAGACTACAACTGAGAAATGGGAGCGCTCCAAGAGTTATAAAAGCCAAACCGAACCTCACTTCAATTAAGAAAGTGCTGCGCATTGAGGGAGAGAAAAGATCGAAAGAGAAGCTGTAGAGTCGTGGCCAAAAGTTTTGAGAATGACACAAATATTAATTTTCACAAAGTCTGCTGCCTCAGTTTGTATGATGGCAATTTGCATATACTCCAGAATGTCATGAAGAGTGATCAGATTAATTGCAAAGTCCCTCTTTGCCATGCAAATGAACTGAATTCCCCAAAAAACATTTCCACTGCATTTCAGCCCTGCCACAAAAGGACCAGCTGACATCATGTCAGTGATTCTCTCGTTAACACAGGTGTGAGTGTTGACGAGGACAAGGCTGGAGATCACTCTGTCATGCTGATTGATTTCAAATAACAGACTGGAAGCTTCAAAAGGAGGGTGGTGCTTGGAATCATTGTTCTTCCTCTGTCAACTGTGGTTACCTGCAAGGAAACACGTGCAGTCATCATTGCTTTGCACAAAAAGGGCTTCACAGGCAAGGATATTGCTGCCAGTAAGATTGCACCTAAATCAACCATTTATCGGATCATCAACAACTTCAAGGAGAACGGTTCAATTGTTGTGAAGAAGGCTTCAGGGCACCCAAGAAAGTCCAGCAAGCGCCAGGACCGTCTCCTAAAGTTGATTCAGCTGTGGGATCGGGGCACCACAAGTACAGAGCTTGCTCAGGAATGGCAGCAGGCACGTGTGAGTGCATCTGCACGCACAGTGAGGCGAATACTTTTGGAGGATGGCCTGGTGTCAAGAAGGGCAGCAAAGAAGCCACTTCTCTCCAGGAAAAACATCAGGGACAGACTGATATTCTGCAAAAGGTACAGGGATTGGATTGCTGAGGACTGGGGTAAAGTCATTTTCTCTGATGAATCCCCTTTCCGATTGTTTGGTGCATCCGGAAAAACCCTTGTCCAGAGAAGACAAGGTGAGCGCTACCATCAGTCCTGTGTCATGCCAACAGTAAAGCATCCTGAGACCATTCATGTGTGGGGTTGCTTCTCAGCCAAGGGAGTGGGCTCACTCACAATTTTGCCTATGAACACAGCCATGAATAAAGAATGGTACCAACACATCCTCCGAGAGCAACTTCTCCCAACCATCCAGGAACAGCTTGGTGACGAACAATGCCTTTTCCAGCATGATGGAGCACCTTGCCACAAGGCAAAAGTGATAACTAAGTGGCTCGGGGAACAAAACATCGATATT
Source organism: Brachymystax lenok tsinlingensis (assembly GCA_030435695.1). NCBI lineage: Eukaryota > Metazoa > Chordata > Actinopteri > Salmoniformes > Salmonidae > Brachymystax > Brachymystax lenok. The sequence continues at coordinate 44,679,730 of CM059814.1, forward strand.
TTTTGGTCCATGGCCAGGAAACTCCCCAGACCTTAATCCCATTGGGACGTGAGGGAAAGTTTTTAGTGGACTAGCCTACATGAGTGCTGACTCTGGCCCTTCCCAGAGTAGTTATTTTGTCTGTTGACACTCATGCCAACAACCTTTTTATTAATGTGCTGAACATCAGTCTGCACACAATTTGGAGAGACTTTATGTCAGATGTGTTTATTTTTGTAACCTACACTCATTCTGCTAGCTAAACCATCTGCGTCTTCATATTAGAGATCCACAACTACATGCCAGTCCCTCAACGGGATTGTGTACTCGTCTGGACAGCAGAGCAGAAATGAATTGTCACATCCCAGCCTGACATATCCAAGGACATTTATTATTATGACGACGACGGGGATTACTCGGTCTGGGCATCAGCACTCAGCCTGACTGTCATTTCCCTCATGCTCAATGGACATTTTATGGATGGAGGATATTTTTGTTTTTCTATCATTCCCCCTCTCTCTCTTTCAGATGTAATATGATCCCTCTCTTTGCCCCCAGTGCAGTGTTTTAGGCTGCTGTTCACCGTGCTCTGAGCATTGTTGCCGTAATAAAAATTGAAGCCGCCTTTCGGGCTACTGCCGTGTTTAGCTCTGGCTCTGTATGTCTCCTCCTTCTGTTCTGCTGGTCTGTGTAGACTAGCTGTAGGACCAGTGTTTGAACAGGTGTTCAGACAGAGGCACAGCAACAGACTCCAGTCCTCCAGGACCATAATCCAGTTTTTTGTTGTTGCTCCCAGGCAAAGTGTGAATGTTGCACTCATTCAAAGGCAATAAGGAAAGGTAGCAGCCTCCGTGGCCCTCAAGGACGGGATTTGTTCATCTCTGTGTTGAGAGAGGCCCAGAGAAGCTTAGCTTAGCAATCTGCAGGGCTTGATGGGTGGCTCAATAGCAGATGTTTCAAATAGGTTAAAAATGAGTGTCTGTATCACTATGTGGAGTAGTGGTGTGCTTGAAGCCTCGAGGATATCATTTTTTTTTTAGACTGAACTTCAACTCTGGTGTCCCATCAGACATGGTTGCTGTAGGATACCTAGTAGAGATCAGAGGATGATAGAGTAGTTAATGTAGTGGTTGAGAAAGAGTGGACCCTAGGGACCCTCTCTCCTGTCACACACACATTTTTTTATTTACCGGACCCATATGCATTGGGTCCGTAATCTGATTACGGCTTCCACCCACGGTGCAAAGAATGACAGAAATCACATTTTAGATAATTGTAATTCATATTAACAGAACATGCAAATCTATAGGATTCAACAATGTGTGGTCATTCTAGCCAAATTCTGATGCGCACTTTGAAGATGTTAGAATAATTGCCCACATTTACTTTCTCAGCCAACAAGAAGAGTAACGAACAGCAAAATCACAAGCCTATGTCAATCTACTATCCCCCATAGTAGAAAAGTTGACCTATTCTATTGGCTAGTTGAGATTTTCAGTTAAGACTGTATGCTGTACGCATTAAATAAATGATACATAAATACTGTACACACTCACCAATTTAATACCACTAAATTATGCAAATTAACCTATAGACCGATAAGCATGACCAGTCAAATGTATTTCCATCGACTAGTATTAGGGTTGTCACGCTGGTATAAAGGATTCGAGGCAGGCGCAGGAAAACACACTAGGGGGTTTTAATACACCCAAAACAAACACGTATACAAAAACACTGGGCTGTACCCAAACAAAAGAGCGAGGGTAAACCTTGTTGACCGACACGGGACGATATCCGTAACACACAATATATATAGCTCGCAGCATAACAGCTGCACCAATGCATAGGTACTCACACCACCAACAGACATGGGAACAATAACCCACAGAGGGCACATATATAACATACTAATCAGGGGAAATGGGAACCAGGTGTGTGTAATCAGACAAGACAGTCCAGGGTTGATGATAATGAATCCCATTCAGTGAAGCCTAGAAAGCCGGTGAACAGAATGAGCATCAGTACCGGGGGGATCCGTGACAGGTTGCACATTTTGGGGAATATTCAGAGGTGGAAACTTTCCGTGGGAATTAACGGAAATATATGCAAATTAATATTCATACCATTTAAATGTAGATGTTTTTTGCATTGGATATATTTACCATATCGTATGGAGACAGAAACATAAACCTTTTACCTTATCATAAGTAGACATAATTGCAAATTATTAAATCCTTCCAATAGAAATAAATAAATAAATATAGTTACGAATTGAAATGTAATTAAATGAGTTGACTCTTCACATGGGATGATTTCACTGAACAACAAAATAAAGGGAATATTGAATGATCCCCAATGATCCATCGCATCTCCCTGAAACGTTTTCAACATACATCTGTAAAATGATAGTCTAGAAACTAAAGCTTTGGTTGTCTTCCTCTCAGGCTTCCATGTCTTCTCCCTGGACCTCCTCAATGTCCACCTCTTGAACATCAGACTCTGAGGCCTCATCTTCACTGTTACTTTCCAACCTTGTTGTTGATGGCTCATTGTCAGGCTCAAAAAGCCTCAGATTTCCCCGGATGACCACAAATTTTTCAACCCTTGTATTGGTCAGCCTGTTGCGTGCTTTGGTGTGTGATCCCAAACAAGGACCAGTTGCGCTCTGAGGCAGCTGATGTTGGTGGGATTTGGAGGATGATGGAGGTTACAGGGGAAAGTGCCTCAGATCCACAAAGTCCCTTCCACCAGGTGGCTGATGAGATATGATGCCGTATTGCATCTCCATCCACAGCCCTTGCTTGGAAGTGTACTTCACCAGACTGCCAAGAACCTTGCCCTCATCCAGGCCAAGGTGGCGAGACATGGTAGTGATGACACCATAGGCCTTGTTGATCTCTGCACCAGACAGGATGCTCTTGCCACCATACTTGGGGTCCAACTTGTACGCTGCGGCGTGTATGGGCTTCAGGCAGAAGTCTTCCTGCTTTTTGATGTATTTCAGAACTGCAGTTTCCTCTGCTTGGAGCAACAGTGACGTGGGCAGGGCAGTACGGATTTCTTCTTTTACATCTGTAAGCAGAGTCTGAACATCAGACAGGATGGCATTGTCTCCCTTAATCCGTGCAATGTCTACTGCTATAGGTTTCAGGCTGCTTACCACTCTCTCCCAAAAGACATCATCCAGGAGGATCCTCTTAATGGGGCTGTCCATATCGGCAGACTGTGATATGGCCATTTCTTGGAGAGACTCCTCCCACTCCAGGAGACTGTCAAGCATGATGACAACACCACCCCAACGAGTGTTGCTGGGCAGCTTCAATGTGGTGCTCTCATTCTTCTCACTCTGCTTGGTGAGGTAGATTGCTGCTATAACTTGATGACCTTTCACATACCCAACCTTTCCTTTAGCTCTCTTGTAGAGTGTATCCATTGTTTTCAGTGCCATGACGTCCTTGAGGAGCAGATTCAATGCATGAGCATGAGGGTGTGATGTGAGGGTAGGACTCTTCCACTTTAGACCAAGCAGCCTTCATGTTTGCAGCATTGTCTGTCACCAGTGCAAATCCCTTCTGTGGTCCAAGGTCATTGACTGCCTTCAGCTCATCTGCAATGTAGAGACCAGTGTGCCTGTTGTCCCTTGTCTGTGCTCTTGTTGTATACTGGTTGAGGGGTGGAGATGATGTAATTAGTTATTCCTTGCTCATGAACATTCAACCACCCATCAGAGATGATTACAATACAGTCTGCTTTCTCTATGATTTGCTTGACCTTCACTTGAACTCTGTTGAACTCTGCATCCAGCAAATTAGTAGATAAAGCATGTCTGGTTGGAGGGGTGTATGCTGGGCGAAGAACATTCAGAAATCTCTTCCAATACACATTGCTTGTGAGCATCAGAGGTGAACCAGTTGCATACACAGCTAGAGCAAGACATTCATCAGCATTTCTCTGACTACGTTCCTCCATTGAGTCAAAAAAACATCTGATTCCAGGAGGACTATGAGCTGTTGCTATCGATAAGGTGTCTGAGTCATCATTTTCACCTCAAATGACAAAAGTCCCTCTACTTCTAGAGGTTGCTTGTTGTGGCCGCTGAGGGAACTTTATGCACTTGGCCAGATGATTCTGCATCTTTGTTGCATTCTTCACATCTGATTTGGCACAGTGTTTGCAAATGTACACAGCTTTTCCTTCTACATTAGCTTCAGTGAAATGTCTCCATACATCTGATAGTGCCCGTGGCATTTTTCCTGTAAAGATTAGAAAACAAAAATACAATTCCATGTACAGATAAATAACTAAGCAGTTAGATTAAACACACTTTGCTGTATGCTACTATTTACTAGTTAACAAAACTTACCAAACTTTTTTTGTTTGTTGATGAATTTAAGCAAAATCCCCCAAATTCCCGGGCTTAACTTCCCATGGAAAACCTTCAGAAAATTTCTGGAACTTTCCCGGAAAGTTTCCGACCCTTTGCAACCTTAACTAGTATTTCCATCAATCAATAGGCTAAAAAACATTATTTCACAATGGGATATTTTCTTCTCCCGGACAATTGGCCGGCGCCAATTTTGTTTATTCAGCTTTTGTATTTGTTTTATCGCCCTTAAAGCCAGCTATTACCGGCTAACGGAAACCCTGACACACACACACACACACACACACAATGAGTCTATTAGTTCCACACTTCTCACATGCCCTCCCCTTGGCATGGCATGACATGGTACCCTGGCAGTGGTCCCTGCTGTCAGGGCTGGTTAGGCCTAGGTGAGCTGAGACACGCCACCCAGCCAGCAGGAGGTCGAAGGGGGAGCAGAGAGAACAGCTGGCACTGGGAACCGTGCTTAGCCTCTGTGTCGCTCCATCCACATACTCTCCCTCTTGCGTGCTCTGCCTGCTTCTATAACCTCTAATCCAGTCTGTACTGGAAGCTCTGCACTGCCTGCTCTTATAGCCTCTAATCCAGTCGGTACTGGAAGCTCTGCACTGCCTGCTCCTATAGCCTCTAATCCAGGCGTACTGGAAGCTCTGCACTGCCTGCTCCTATAGCCTCTAACCCAGGCGTACTGAAAGCTCTGCACTGCCTGCTCCTATAGCCTCTAATCCAGGCATACTGGAAGCTCTGCACTGCCTGCTCCTATAGCCTCTAGCCCAGGCGTACTGGAAGCTCTGCACTGCCTGCTCCTATAGCCTCTAACCCAGGCATACTGGAAGCTCTGCACTGCCTGCTCCTATAGCCTCTAACCCAGTCGGTACTGGAAGCTCTGTACTGCAGCCCCGTCTGGGTCCACAGGTTTCCCGTTTGAGGTCATTGTCTTTATAGCACTGCTGCTCTCATACTGAGTCATACAGTGGCATGATGACGAACCTCTCTTCCAGTCTCTCTCCTGGTCTTCACATTGATCATCATTGGTCCTCCTGTCCTCCTTTCTCTAATGAAAGACATCACTCTTTCTTTCTCCCTCGTTCTTTCTGCCCCCTCTCTCTCCCTCTCCCTTTGTATTACTCGCCCCATCCTTCTCTCTCACCTTCCCCCCCCATCTTTCCCTTAGTCTCCCCCTCTCCTCCCCTTCTCTCCTGGTTCTCATACGAATGAAAAGGATCCCCAAATTGGATTACAGAGCTAGGTGAGACGGAGATGAAGGAATTGGCTGAGTTGGGCCTGGTTAAACCCGTTAGGAATCTCTCTCTGCCCGCTATAGGCAGCTTCGACCCTGCTGCACATTTATGCAATTACACTGATAACTGGTCCATGTCCTCCCCAGCCTCCTGGTCCTATCCCCTCTAGGGTAATCCCTGCTCTCCTGACCTCCATAAGCACTCTCTGCTATTGGTTAATACATGCTTTGTGCCCTAATGATCTATTAAAGACTTGAAAGTTATTATTAAGTAATACCTGCTTAACCTTCCTCAGAGTTCAGTATTATATTTGTGGAAATGCACAATATACACGACACATAATAAGAAATTGTGATTTTTGTTGTGTGTGTGTGTGTGTGAGAGCTCTTGACCTTCTGTCTCAGTTCTCTTCTTCTGAGATGCGGTAGCAGGTCCCGTTCTTCCAAACCCTCCTGAATAAGCCTTGGACAGCTTGTCTCCATCTTCTGAGAAGAAAACGCAATATAGTTATTTCTCCATGTTGTCAGATTTCTATACTCTACCATAACTGTTTTGACAGTGATTAAGGTGCGGCAAATGTTCTATTTACGGTTACAATGATATGTTGCATTTTTATGAAATATTACATCTCTTGAAGAACTTACCACGGCACTATGCTGGCATTCCACTGCACACCGAGCAGAACAGGGTGTGAACAGACAGAGTAGAGCAGCGATGGAACAAGACGACAACCTAGCTGAGTTTGTACGTCTCAGGTCAAAACATGGATAGCCATTGCGAAGGAAAGGCTGAACACAAATTATATTATTGTCATTTCCATTATTGTAATTTCCATTATTGTCATTTCCATTTCCATGTTTGCATTAGAGAGGACAACAACCTTTATGGATGTTACGCCCGCCGTACAAGGCCAAGCACCACAACCTAATACGTCATCTTTTTTTCTTTCTCAATACAATTTGTATCCAACATTTACTCAAGTGCTTCCTTTTATTTTGGCAGTTCCATGTACATGTGCCTATACTGCCAATCCACTTTTCTGGACACTGAATGAAGTCTGTATATTTTGGGGGGCTTTCAGTTGAAAAGACACTCCAGCATATATTTGGCAAGAGATTCTTAGCTAGAACACATACATTTTCAAGATATCAAACATTTTCAAGATATTAACAATTTTAAGATATCAACAATTGCTTCAGGAAGAGTCTAAAGAATACTTCTTAGAACCAGCACACTAAATCTGTTGAATGCAAAAGCTTCTGAAGCCAAGATATCATATCAATAGTGATGTGGGAAAATTGATGCAGTTACATAGAGAATATTTTTGACGATACACTGTATCGTTTTGACTATCGCAATATTATTTTTGCGCTAGTTGACAGGACCTGAACCAAGTCAATGTTTTTCCTTCAGCTTGTTCTCCATCTTCTTTTTGAAATAGAGAGCCAATTTGTTTTCAGAACTAGTTTTGATGTAAATAAAAGTGTTCTCATGGCTGTCTTTTGTCCGTCTGCAGCAGACATATGGTGAGCAATATGTTTGGACCGTGGAATCGCCATAAAATCACAGTATCGGCTCGTAATACATATATAGTTGTGAGATTCGCAATACATATGATATAGGCACTTAAGTATCGTGACAATATATTATATTTACAGGACAGTAGAACACGCAAACAAAACTCAAGACACTTACATTTGTTCTGTATTGTTTCATGAACACCTCATACAGTGGGGCAAAAAAGTATTTAGTCAGCCACCAATTGTGCAAGTTCTCCAACTTAAAAAGATGAGAGAGGCCTGTAATTTTCATCATAGGTACACTTCAACTATGACAGACGAAATGAGAAAAAGAAATCCAGAAAATCACATTGTAGGATTTTTAATTTATTTATTTGCAAATTATGGTGGAAAATAAGTATTTGGTCAATAACAAAAGTTTATCTCAATACTTTGTTATATACCCTTTGTTGGCAATGTCAGAGGTCAAACGTTTTCTGTAAGTCTTCACAAGGTTTTCACACACTGTTGCTGGTATTTTGGCCCATTCCTCCATGCAGATCTCCTCTAGAGCAGTGATGTTTTGGGGCTGTCGCTGGGCAACACGGACTTTCAACTCCCTCCAAAGATTTTCTATGGGGTTGAGATCTGGAGACTGGCTAGGCCACTCCAGGACCTTGAAATGCTTCTTCTGAAGCCACTCCTTTGTTGCCCGGGCGGTGTGTTTGGGATCATTGTCATGCTGAAAGACCCAGCCACGTTTCATCTTCAATGCCCTTGCTGATGGAAGGAGGTTTTCACTCAAAATCTCACGATACATGGCCCCATTCATTCTTTCCTTTACACGGATCAGTCGTCCTGGTCCCTTTGCAGAAAAACAGCCCCAAAGCATGATGTTTCCACCCCCATGCTTCACAGTAGGTATGGTGTTCTTTGGATGCAACTCAGCATTCTTTGTCCTCCAAACACGACGAGTTGAGTTTTTACCAAAAAGTTCTATTTTGGTTTCATCTGACCATATGACATTCTCCCAATCCTCATCTGGATCATCCAAATTCTCTGTAGCAAACTTCAGACAGGCCTGAACATGTACTGGCTTAAGCAGGGGGACACGTCTGGCACTGCAGGATTTGAGTCCCTGTCGGCGTAGTGTGTTACTGATGGTAGGCTTTGTTACTTTGGTCCCAGCTCTCTGCAGGTCATTCACTAGGTCCCCCCGTGTGGTTCTGGGATTTTTGCTCACCGTTCTTGTGATCATTTTGACCCCACGGGGTGAGATCTTGCGTGGAGCCCCAGATGGAGGAAGATTATCAGTGGTCTTGTATGTCTTCCATTTCCTAATAATTGCTCCCACAGTTGATTTCTTCAAACCAAGCTGCTTACCTATTGCAGATTCAGTCTTCCCAACCTGGTGCAGGTCTACAATTTTGTTTCTGGTGTCCTTTGACAGCTCTTTGGTCTTAGCCATAGTGGAGTTTGGAGTGTGACTGTTTGAGGTTGTGGACAGGTGTCTTTTATACTGATAACAAGTTCAAACAGGTGCCATTAATACAGGTAACGAGTGGAGGACAGAGGAGCCTCTTAAAGAAGAAGTTACAGGTCTGTGAGAGCCAGAAATCTTGCTTGTTTGTATGTGACCAAATACTTATTTTCCACCATAATTTGCAAATAAATTCATTTTGTCTGTCATAGTTGAAGTGTACCTATGATGAAAATTACAGGCCTCTCTCATCTTTTTAAGTGAGAGAACTTGCACAATTGGCGGCTGACTAAATACTTTTTTGCCCCACTGTATTCATAACTAACACTGGGGGACAGCTGTGAGTGGAAAAACCAAGCTCTGTGAGCCCTTTCTAAAAGCCATGAAATATGAATGCCTAAAAAACATTTTTTGAGACTCGGCCTCCTACTCGGTAATGGTGAAAATGCATGCAATTTCCTAGTTAAACTGGTCCAAAAAATGAACTGCAAAATATTGACCTTAAGGATAATTATGACCATGGTTTAATTTGGAAATGCCAAACTTTATTTGTACCCGCTTACGGTAGGTTGACCTTCCCACGGAATTACCCCTATATGCCCAAAGCTTGGGATAAAACCGAAATGTTTTTTTTTAAAGAAAAGGAGCTTAGGGTAGAAGTCTAGTTGAGTAACTAAAACTGTATAATCAATAAAGATGGTTTAATATGTTGGCAGGCAACGAAGGATTTATGGTGCGTTGAGGTAAATATGTTTTATGGCTCTGCAATTTGCATATCTGTTTTCAGCATTAGGCCCAAAATTAACTTCTGCTTGAAAATAATGTCTTCAACATGTTTGTGCCTTTTTAACCCTGCCAGTTGATGACAGTAGACTGACAGCCTTTATCAGGCTCATCCTGCCCTACGGTCATGGATGAGAGAGGAAAGAATTCCAGTAGGGTGACATCATCACTCTCAGACAATAGTAGCTTTCTCTCGCTGGGTCACTGAGGTTCTTTACTGTAGCCTTATTGAGTCATATCAAACTCAATGGGCTGTAGAAATAACAGCGAATCAGTAAAGAGACAACCCTCGCAGCCCCACGTACTTGTTTCCTGGACCCTTAGACTAAAGAGCACTTTCAATCGAGGCGAGCATGCTTTTTATTCAAAGAGGTTGATCTGGGTCTGGAGATCTGGCCCTCTGAGTTGAAAAGAAAGACAGTTTGAACCGTGAATAAGGCGGTCTCAGTCAGGCAGAGAAGTGGCCAGTGGTTAGTGTGACAGCTCTGAAGTGTATGCATTATCGTTTTTGCTTGGCGCCTGGGACCCCCCCAGCCCTCCCTCCCTGAAGGGTGATGGGTGAGAGGGCTGGGGACTCTGGTGCTGGCTGGCTCACAGCTTTATCCCTGTGGAGGGTGTCAGGACGATGGGGGAGCGCACCTCTGACATGCCCTGGAAGGAAAAACGGCCTGTCACTGCAATATCTCTCAGACACACACAGTCTTGCTGGAGACACCATCCAGTAAGAGAGCACTCCATGTTGTCTCTCTCTCTCTGGCTTTCTCTCTTTCTCATTCTGGCTTTCTCTCTTTCTCATTCTATCTCTCACTGTTTCCTTTTCTACTCCCCCTCTCATCTATTTTACTGCCCCCCATGTCTTTAATGTCTCTATCTTGGTATCTCACTCACTCTTGTTTTTCACCTCCCTCCCTCCCTCCCTCCCTCCATCTCTCTCTCCATGAATAGACACCAGTCTTTGTGTTGTTTACCCTCAGTGTGCAGCAGCACTAGATATCTCCTGGATTGGTTTGATATATTCCTTATTAGGACTGCAGGTGCTGGCTGCCCCAACTCTTTCTCCTCTCGCTCTCTCTCTCTCTCTAAGCCGTGCGTGTTTATAGACGCATTTAACATAGAACAGTGCTCTGCTCAGTGTGTCGCTGAATAATTCAGTACATTTAAGAATAATAAGAGAAGCTGGTAAAAGGGAGAGGCTCTTGTGTGGTTTGGAAGTAAAGCGTGAACTCCCAGCTTAGTCTACAAGTAGGGAAGGAGAGGGTTCCTTTGATTACTTACCTCGAGTCCTGAGTGTCACATATTCTCATTTACACACACACACACACACACACACACACACACACACACACACACACACACACACACACACACACACACACACACACACGGTAGTTCTCAGCCAACCTGGATTACAGGGCAGAGAGGCTCCGCTCTGCCAGATGTCTTACAGCAACAGCTGTGTGACAGACACGCGAGTGCCAAGACCAGGCCTGCACCCTGTCAGTCTGAGATACACACAGACCATAGTGGTGGATGGAACCATCCCTCTGAGATTGGCTTCAGAGTGTATGTGCGTGTGTGAGAAACATGTTCTCTCTCGTGTTTTTCTAGGGTTGCACGGAAACGGCTCACCTCATCATTTTATTAATGTGTGTGTGTTGCTGGTGTTCATCTGTGTGTGCATTTCCGCTGGTTAAATGCCTTGTTAACTAGGGCAGGGACGATTCCTTAGTATCGTGGCAAGGAAACAAAACGCGAAGCGGATTGAACTTCTTTAGGAAAACAGCTAATGTTGTAAACAAACTTATGTCGCCATCCAGAGTTCCATTTCTTTATTTTCCTAGCTATAGCCCACAATATTTTACATACAGCAGGTTTTTAAAGGACCCGAAGGGTTTCTTTGTGATTTTCATTTTTGCCATGGAAAGAATATCGCGATAAGGGTATCGTCACAGCCCTACTGTTCCCCCCACCCTGACCTAACAGTATGTCTCTCTGTGTCTCTCTCTGTTCCAGAGGGACTCCATGAAAGATGACAGAGGAGGTGATAGTTATAGCCAAGTGGGACTACGCGGCTCAGCAGGAACAGGAACTTGACATCCGGAAAAACGAGCGGCTGTGGCTCCTGGATGACAGTAAGACATGGTGGAGGGTGAGGAATGCCTCCAACCGGACTGGCTACGTACCCTCTAACTATGTGGAGAGGAAAAACAGCCTAAAGAAGGCCTCGCTGGTCAAAAACATCAAAGACACACTCGGTGAGTTGGATTAAGTGTGTAGGTGGGTGGACGAGGGTGTGCGTGTGCATAGACAGGGCATCTCTCTGCTGTTTTCTAGGGCTGCACAGAGGCGGCGCGGCACACACTGTCTAAGTTGGGCTAAGTTGTGTGTGTGTGTGCGTGCGCATGTTTTCTTCTCTCTGCTGTTTTCTAGGGGTGCCTCCACAGAGGTGTCTCACCTCCATGTGTTTAATGCGGATGAAACACTGTTAAATGCTTGACTACTTCACACACTTACACTCTCCAGTTAGGAATGCTTTGTCAAGGCTAGTGATTTGTAAACAGTATGTTTAATACAGTTTTGTTTTGTAAGGCATCCCTTAAGCTATTCATTATCAGGCAAGGGAACGCTGGTGTGATCAATCAGGAGAAATGCCGGTATAGAAGCAGCTTTTTCCCAGGTCAGAGGAGGTAAGGACTCATTTAATACGAAGTGCAAGGATCAAAGATTTTCTTGGATGGACAACGGCTGGGATTAGCTGGTAATTCTCTCTGGTAATTCTCACTGTGGAATGATATGGTAGAACTCTCACCGTTATTAGGTTAATTAATGAATCTCTGTTGGTAGATACTAAGATGTTCATACTCACAGAGAATTGGAGATCATTTCCAATGGAGCGAAAGGGAAATGCAATATATATTTTTTTTAAATGGTCGACACTCGAGTGATACTGGGCAAAAGGAACTGAAGTTGTGATGAGATGGAACCTTGCCATTCAATGTTATCAGTGAAGAATAGGCGCATGCATCAGAAATGCACAAGATAGATGAGACTTCTAACTGAAAGAATAGGATAACTAGCCAAGAGGATTTCTCCCAGTGCTTCGCCTAGTTGTCAGAGGTCTTGACAGACAATGCAATTAACAACCTGCTGCTTGTCTGCTCCCAGTGCCAGGTCTCTGATCAGCCATGCATCCTATGCTGAAAGATGGAGAGAATTATAATGTGTGAGAGAGAGAGAGCGAGACAGGGAGTATGTTGGTAGTAAATCTCTCTGTCAGGAGAAACAGGCCATGGCCCATGGCATTTACTGTCCCTGAATACTCCCTTTTCTGATGAAGCTAGCTGTACACTCATCTGTACTCTCGCTCTCACTTTTGTTCTCTCTCTCTTTTCACATCTCTAATCTCCCCTATCATCCATCGCAGGTGAATAATCTACATAATGTTTAGTGAGGATAAATTGAATAGATAAATTGTAGCCCTAGGCAGGCAGAGAGTGGACAGCTCACCATGGACATGTGGCACATGTTGTGCTGTTTAGGGAATAATTGATCATTTGACGACTGTTTTGGCCTACAGCTGACAGGTCGATATCTGACCTCCATCACGACAGTCTGACAGGGTCTCCTACTGTATGTTATGGCAACCTCAAGGGCACGTGTGGTAAAATGGGGGGTTAAATGAATCTGGTTTTGAGTGGAGGGGAATGGTATTAAGTGTTAAGAACTGTCAAACCAAGCTATGACAGCTGTTGGTAACACCGGATGCAACCAGAGCCAGCCATTTAGTTTATGGGATGTCTTTAGTATGGCTGGATTTCTTTCCCCTCTCTCTCAGGATACATAGTTCACTGATGTTAAAACACTTATGGTCTTCCAGTCTTCATTGGCTTTATGTCCATGCCTTTTCAGTCAAAGGATGTCTTCGTTGTATATTGCTCCCAAGGTTGCATGTCCCCAAGGTTGCGTCACGCTTCACAATCCACCGTTTGCTCTGTGTCAGTGGAATGCATTTGTAACCAACTTGCAATGACCTGCTATGTGGATCCCTCTGGCAGGATAGAGCGGACACAAGTTGTTTCCATCAGTTAAATCATCTCTTTGGCAACGTGCCATGCGGCTCTGCTCCGCGGATAGGTTATAATAAGCTTCGCAGAGGTTACACAGATCCGTCTCCTTATGTCTTATCACGGGGGATAACCTACTTACTGTGTTCTCTATCCAACTCCCAGCGGCATCGCTGTGGAGCGTTCAGATGGAAATATGTTATGTAGAAGAGACATTCCTCTCTGACAGAATAAGGAATCGTTTTGTCTCTGTTCATGATATTTCTATGTGCAGCGTTCAACACATTTGCTTCCTGAATGCGACTCTGGTCTGCATTTGACTATTAGGTCTATACTGTATCTGTTTAAGTGTTAATGCCCTCGATGCCGGTGTTTGGAGGATATATTGGCACAGGTGTTGTTAGGCCCGAAACAACATCGTCTCGGGCCGGGAAACCATGCCAATATATCCTCCAAACACCGGCTTCGAGGGCATTATCACTTTAATACAACAGGTTACCAACTTATTCAAATATTGATTGACTTAATGAAAATATCTTTATTTGAATTCATTTATTCATACTATTTCATCCTTCCACGAGATATAGTCCTGACACAAATCTAGGGGTTGCTACCCAAGCCGGCAGGTCGTTCGTTATATCGGTTCGGTTGAGAGACGCGAACCCGTCGTTAAGTCTTTTTGTTCTGTGTCTATGGACACGACCCAGTCGTTAGTATGACAATGGAACATTTAGAACGGTCTGGAAACATTCTTATCCCTTGCTTGCTAGCTAGCCAACTACGGTTAACTTAGTCATGTCAAAAAGCTAAGAATAACAGCAAAGTGGCAGCATTTTCATTTGTTTAAGCTGTTTTCTAGTGACATGGATTTCGATATATTCATAACAATGAGCTAATGATGTGCGATTTCACCTGGCATAGAAAATGTTCTCTCTCGTCAGGGCACTGTCATTCAGAGAAGCTAGCCAACAACACAGCTAACACAATCACCTCAAACTGAAGCTGGAAGACTTCAAACTATCTGCATTACGTTTTGTTTGACCTGTTTTCTGTTGACATTTCTTTGTATATGTCCATAAAAATGATGCTGATTCAGGATTTAGACTGGCTGAGAAATGCTGCCTGTCTGTCTCGTCCCGATCTCCCGACCCTGACACGTTCATTACTATGGGACAGCTGCAGATCAAATTTCAATATTGAAATAATGTCGCAAATATCAGAGACAGACCACAAGGTTCATACACATCTTTGCTATTGAAAACCAATTGCTAGTCTAAAAGGGATGGGAGATAATGTCAAGATGATTTTTATAGTGGAGATCAAATGTATAAATTGCCTGGCTGGGCTGATGAGACAGTGGATTGCGCAGTCAGATGGAACAGAGTAAATAGGCATTTCCACGTCATAGCTTTAGCCAGTGGTAACTTGTGGAATAAACACCGGCTGGAATGCGTCCGGGATTAGACCCCACCTGTTGTATAAATAGTGAGTAGCCTGAGGGTGTTTTCTGCTGCTAACAGTGACACATACTCTTCCCTACCAATCCAGCTATTGATCAATTAATATAACCCTGGAGACTGTTTAAAGGGGGAACTCTAAATCCACTACAGCTCTCTTTATCGCTCTGAGAGCACTGAAATAATGCTGTCAGGCCTGTAGTGAGACAAAGAGCTTTTTGGCTTCTCTTTCTTTCTTTTTTTCTCTCACTCACTCACTCACTCACTCACTCACTCACTCTCATGTTTTCACTGGAATCACCTAAGCGATGCAATATTTGCTTTAGTCAGTCACCAGTTGATTTGAATCCTATCTAGTGTACGCCTACTTACTTCCTATGTTTATTTAGCCATAAAGTGGTGAGTGTGTGTGTGTGTGTGTGTGTGTGTGTGTGTGTGTGTGTTCTATCCTATCCTAAGTAATCAGGTTTGTGCAGTACATAGTCATTTCTAACCACTGAGGTGTTATAATTACCAACACAACTGCAGCCCTTTGTAGCGATTCAAATGACCTCCGTTTCTGTTTTCGAGCTGGGTCTACTGATAGGCTTCCAGTGTGTTCTTAGGTCTCCATTGGGTGCCAGTCAGTATAATGCTCTGCCTGTGGAAACGTTGGCTCCGTTCACCTTCCCACAGAGAATGACCTGGTGCCAACCTAGCTAGGATGAAACTCAACTCAATGTCCTCCGTTCATCTCAATGGAACAGTTCACATTGGGTGCCTCAGAAATGGCACCCTGATCCCTATATAGTGCGCTACGTTTTTTTACCAGTTCAGGTCAAAAGTAGTGCACTATATTGTGAATAGGGTGCCATTTGGCCAACAGGGTGCCCGTCTTGCCAACAGGAACCTTTCATAACAACTAAAACTAATCTACCTTAACGTTTCTTTATGGGCTATTGAATAATCATGACATTAAACAAACAAACACAAGTTGGGTAATTATCCAATAAGGCCCAAGGGGGTGTGGTATATGGCCAACATGCCATGGCTAAGGGTTGTTCTTAAGCATGATGCAGAGTGCCTGGATACAGCCCTTAGCCGTGGTATATTGGCCATATATCACAACCCCCAGAGGTGTCTTATTGCTTTCATAAACTGGTTACCAGGTATGAGTCTGATATATGACGGCTGTCAGCCAATCAGCATCCAGGGCTTGAACCACCCAGTTCATAATGACAAATAAATAATGTTTGTCGAAGATGAGGCTATTTACAATTGGTTGACCTAAGGCAGTCAAGTAGGTTAATTGTGTTTTAAATTAACCCTCCAAGTACAGTTGTCTGATAATGTTTTTTGTTAATGACTCTTGCTTATCAGTGATTCTGTAAACAAGGTGGTTAACGGAGGCCTTTCCTCTTGATTAGCTACATTCTTTATGAGTCTTGGCACTCTGCAGACCTCATTCTGGTGTTCTACTTCCATTGATTTGACATTTTCTCTGTCATAATGTCGGGGTAATGAGGGTTGTGTTCAGGCCACTGTAAAAGCTATAGCTGGCTCTGTCAATACGCTGTTCAACCATTCAGGGCTGGCAGTTGGACATTGTTGTTACGGATCGATTTGTTGCCATGCGATGTATATGGTCACGTTGTCTTTGCTTACAACTTCAGGGGCCAATTTTAGTATGCTGCTCAGCTAGGGGAGACGATGTGTCTTCTAGTTAACCAGAGTGTTGCTGGTCAGTGCTAAATGTTAGCGTTTTAAAATCTGTATTTTCAAGGTGATCGTATTGCAGTCCTAATACAAACTACGTTGTGCTTGTCTGGAACTTGTGAAATGTCTGGAACTTGTGAAATGCATTTGGCAAAAAGTGGTGCTCTGCTTACTCCGAGCCAGATGCTGATACTGTTGAAGTTTCTTCCTATCTGATTGAAGAGAGTTGTCGAGGGAATTGAGTCTGTGATGGGTGATCTGAGGATAGTGGAACAGACAGAGAAAATGCTGCTCAGACAAGAGTGACTAAGGCTTGATTTGACAAGAGACAGAGCGATGGGGAGCTGTAGAGGGGTGTAGAGTTAAACGATAAGAGTATTGTCTGGGAGACGAGCACTCTCTCCTCCTCTACTCTCTACTCGCTCCATCCTACCGCGCTATGCTCCTCTCCATCTTCCTCCATCCCTCTCTTCCTCTAAGGGCACCCACACAGCTTCTAGCCATCATGCAGAAAAATATGTAATTAAGAGAAAATGAGTTCCCGGCAAACCTCAGATAATGATCTTACTCTGATATTCGTCAGTGATTGTAGGGTAGATATAGGTAGACACAGCCTAGGTATCAGTCGACAGTATATCCTCCCTGTGCTGAACTTTAATTTCAGACCGAGGCGTGGAGAAGAAAATCAGCTTCATGAAAATTGAATAAAGCAAAAGTTGTTGGCGAGTGATTCATTAGTCTCATACCACACCTTAAGTGGAGTGTCTCATCAGGAGAGGGAGGAGGGAGAGAGACAGGGTGGGAGGAGAGAGAGGAGGGCGTGGAAGAGAGACAGACAGGGTGGGGGGAGAGAGTGAGAGAGAGAGAGAACACACTAAGGACCACCTGGACTCACATTTTTCTTGTGGATCACACTGCTACTTAATAGCATGGTGGGCGGTGAACCTATTATCGGAGACCATCTGAGCTTTATATTGCAAAGAGAACATTCTGACTAAGTACAGCCTGTTCCATTCGTCAGCCAATGAAATGGGCCTATATCTGGGATTGATACTGAATAGCTTGGCAATCACTTCTCATCGAATTACTTTCTTTTCTCACTCCTCTAGTACCACTGCAGTAGCCATACATGATTAGTGTTACTCTGCAATCACCATTGTGTTACATTGAACAGTTGTCCCCAGGTCCTCTACATTGCTTCCCTGCACCTGTCCCTGGCCTGTTCTTCTTAATCAGCGTAAATTAAGATCGTATCGTTGAGCATCGTCGAGTCAGCTGTATGGGTCCACACTGTGACTCGCCTCGGGCCTGGTGGAATTGATGGCTTGGTGAGGGCCCACTTGAAAGGATGGCTTGGTGAGGGCCCAGTTGAAAGGATGGCTTGGTGAGGGCCCAGTTGAAAGGATGGCTTGGTGAGGGCCTAGTTGAATGGATGGCTTGGCGAGGGCCCAGTTGAATGGATGGCTTGGCGAGGGCCCAGTTGAATGGATGGCTTGGCGAGGGCCCAGTTGAAAGGATGGCTTGGTGAGGGCCTAGTTGAATGGATGGCTTGGCGAGGGCCCAGTTGAATGGATGGCTTGGCGAGGGCCCAGTTGAAAGGATGGCTTGGCGAGGGCCCAGTTGATTGGGGTAACCACTCTTTTTTTCAATTTTTTTCATTTCTTTTTTTTTTTACCCCCAATTTCGATCTTGTGTCATCGCTGCACCTCCAACGGGCTTGTGAGGCGAAGGTCGAGCCATGCGTCCTCCGGAACATGACCCGCCAAACCGCGCTTCTTAACACCCGCCCGCTTAACCTGGAAGCCAGCCGGAACAATGTATCGGACGAAACATCGTTGGCATGTAAGTGCCCAGCCCACCACAAGGAGTCACTAGAACGCAACGAGCAAATTAAAGCCCCCCCCTAACCCGGACGACGGTGGGCCAATTGTGCTTTAGGCTCTCAAGGCACTTCCTCACGATTTATGCCTACTTCTTTTTTGATTAACTTTCAGGTTCCCATTAGCGCTTGTTGTCGTCTAATTAGTGTTGTCACTGTCATCGCAGCGTTGCTTAGTGAGGGCGACTGTGAGTTAGTGTGTCGTTATCGTTGTGGTGTGTGAGCGCAACACAGAGTGCATAGTTTGTTGTTGCATGCTGCAGAGGAATGAGCATGAAAGTCATGGACCAGCTGTCAGAGCTTGCTGAAGAAGGAAGGTATACGTGCGTGGCGTCTCTTAGTAAAGTTGTGTGTAAATGCTCATCTCCCTGCCTGCCGCTTGCTCTACAACCCCATGAAATGGCATCGGCCCTACCGTGTAAAACAACAGCCCAGTACGCGCCACTATGTCAAAACGAATGTTCGCTTTTTCCTTTATTTCTGTGAAAGCTATAAATAGTGACTGTGCCTCCTCCTTACAGTTTGTTGTGTGAGGGGTGGAATGGCTTGTTGATGGGGGATAGTTGTGACAGGGGCTAAGTGATGGTATTTTACCATCCTCCGTCCCGTCCGTCTGTCCCCTCACCTCTCAAGGTCACTGTTTCCCAAATTGCTCGCTCCCCCCCAGGCTGAAACAAAAGCAGCTTCTTATCCCCGTTTTCCCTGTGACGCTTCCACTGGCCTTTCTGTGTCATGATGGAGGCGAGGGCTGTCTTCTCCTCATTTTAACTCTGAGGGTGTATTATTCTGTTTGTTGTGGGTCATATTTCACTTGTTCGGTCCGTCATGCTGTCGGTCTTCATATACGTGTGTCTGGCGTGTGTGTTTCTCAGTATGTAGGATCTAGGCTAGTCTATGATTGAACCAGTATCTGGGCAAAGGAGCCTCTTCCGGTCCAAAACAATACCTTGAAATGTTTTCGGTTGCTTGTAAATGTTTATTTAGTCCTTTATTGGAAGTACATACCGAGCGTAACGGCAGTAAATGACGATTGTTGCAGGCAAGGCGTATTTCAGTGAGTGACAAATGGATTTTGACATAACGGTTGCGGAGCTGGTGAATGGATAGAGTTCTGGGCAGAGAGGGGAGCTCTTCATATTCATCGTCTCCTTTGCCCAGATACTGGTTCAGTCTACGATATGCTCTTTTCAAGAGGGTAGTATTATTATGGGAGGCCGAGTGGTCTATGATTTAATCATATTTTTTGGTCCCACCGGCTTTGTGTCATCATGTTATCTGTGTTGTGTGTAACTGGGCATGTGTAAGCTATGTGATGCTTCCCGTGAGCAGGTGTGTTTGTCATTGTGAGATGAGTTCCACATTTGAATAAAAGTGTGTGTGTCTGTGTGCTTGTCTGCTGCCTACTTATTACAAACCCGTGTGCAGCCCATCTGATCTCAGGTTTGCGTGCTCTTGTAAGTCTGCTAAGAACGGAGTGTTGCTGTAATCTCACAACAAAGACCCTCCCTGGTTGGCTGCGTGCTCCATCAGAGCCGCCTTGTTTCATGCATGAGATGGGGAGGGGTGGAGGAGGAAGAGGGGGGAGATGGAGGAAAGGGGTTGTTGGTGACCTTTCGGAGTGCTCCCCTACCTGACTGCGAGGGAGTGGCTGAGAGGGTTGAGGTTAGTTCTCTCTGACACTAGGCTTTAAACAGCAATGATCCTCTTCCTTCTGCCTGCATGAGTGATTCTCTATATTGTCTTAAATCGATGTGTCAATGTTCAGAGAGCGAGTTGGAGGGATTGAGAGTCTAAAGTGAAAGGAGTAGCCTAATTTTACGGGATTAGTTTACAGTGGGGGACCGGTTTGGGGGGTTGTTATTGAAAGCCAACCGAGCACTCCATGGGTAGTGTTCCAAATGGCACCCTATTCCCTACATAGTGCACTACTTTTGACCAGAGCCCTATGTTTTGACCAAGGCCCATTGCGCTCTGGTCAGAAGTAGTGAACTATGTAGGGAATAGGGTAAAATTTGGGATGCAGAACTTGTCCATCCTCACAACCGCCTCGGTGTCATCCGATCTGCGTTTCCTGTCTCCTAAACAGCCTTCCTGCACAGTGGTCTGGTCAGTAGCTGCCTGAGAGGAATTAACATTGCCTATCAATACCCAGAACCCCCCTGGTCTCTCCTCTGGCCTTACCTCCAGTTTCCTTCCAGCACTAATTACCCAGAACCCCTCACTCCCCCCTAACTCTATCTGAAGTGTTTACCTCCCTGCCTGGCTGCAGCCTCAAAGAGAAGTGGTGACCTCCTAACCCCGGACCGTCCTCTACCAGCAGTACTAGGAGCTAATTAACTCAGCTTCCTGGAGTAGCGTAGCTGCCTACTCAATCTCAATGACCAAGTAGGGCTTTCTGTTTGGAGCCATTTTCACCTCAGGACTTTTTACCTAAAATGTTGAGGAGGGACTTTTTACTCTATTATTCTGCTCTGCTGTGGAACTAGTGCGGAGATCTTCAATTTGTGGTATATTGTATAATGTACTAAGTTATTTCTCTGTCTCTTCAAGGCCTGGGGAAGACGAAGAGGAAGACGAGTGCCCGCGATGCCTCGCCAACACCCAGCACGGACGCAGAGTACCCGTCCAATGGTGGCGGAGGTAGCAGCGCCGAGCGTATCTACGACCTCAGCATCCCAGCCCTGGTCAAGTTCGCCTACACGGCGGAGCGGGAAGACGAGCTGACACTGGTGAAGGGCTCAAGGGTCATTGTCATGGAGAAGTGTAGCGACGGCTGGTGGCGAGGGAGTTCTGAAGGTCGGGTAGGCTGGTTCCCCTCTAACTATGTCCTGGAGGAGGGGGAGGAGGAGGCCGTCTCGGGGGACCTAAGCGGAGGTTACCCAGGACAGGGGGCAGGGTCGGGAGGGGTGACCAACGGGACCACCAGGGTGCTCCACACTGTTCAGACGCTGTACCCTTTCAGCTCTGTGACAGACGAGGAGCTGAACTTTGAAAAGGGCGAGGTGATGGAGGTCCTGGAGAAACCGGAGAATGACCCTGAGTGGTGGCGGTGTCGGAACGCCCGTGGACAGGTGGGCCTGGTGCCAAAGAACTATGTGGTTATCCTTAGCAACGATCCGGCCCCCGGGGGTGGGATGGGCTCGGGCCCCCACTCACCCCAGATCAACTACACAGGGCCGGCCCGCGTGGGAAAGTTTGCCGGGAAGGACTGGTACTATGGGGGAGTGACCAGGCATCAGGCGGAGTGTGCGCTCAACGAGAGAGGAGTTCAGGGAGACTTCCTGGTCAGAGACAGCGAATCATCGGTGAGTGGTTGAGAGAGTATTGTGATTGGTGGAAATGGGGGGAGAACAGTTGATTTGTGTCCCTGATTATTTATACAATAATGTACTCTATGGTTTACAATAGCTTTATCATACTGTATTTTGAGATGTTTTTATTGGGAAAGCTGTCTTGAGGGAAATTGTGCATTATTCAGTTTTCATGGGTGGACTTTACAGTAGAACTATCGCCCCCTCTAGTGGCTTAAGAATGAAACTCCATGGAAATAATCATCCGTCTTTATCACTCGCTCTCTCTCCCAGCCCAGTGATTTCTCCGTGTCCCTCAAGGCGATGGGAAAGAACAAGCACTTCAAGGTTGCGCTGGCGGAGGGGGTCTACTGTATCGGCCAGAGACGTTTCAGCAGCATGGACGAACTGGTGGAACACTACAAGAAAGCCCCGATCTTCACCAGCGAACATGGAGACAAACTCTACCTGGTCAAACCGCTGCTGTGACCACACACACACACACATGCTCGCGTACATACATTTGCATACACACACACTCCGGACCCCGGTGCTCGGCCTGGCCTAACAACAAGCCTTGTTACTGGACTTGCCACTGACTGATTCAGCACAGCAATATCCACTGGTCTGCCCATGCCCCTTCAATACAGGAGCTAACAGTCACCATAAACTCAACAGAAAACAGTTAGCACAGAGAGAGACTCAAATGGTACATGTTGGCCACCGTAGCTAAGATTCCTTTCAGAATAATTACATTGAGTCCTGTCCAGAAGTGTCCAGAGAACACCTTCACTAAGGGACAGTCTGTAAGCACCCGCTCTTTGCCTTGGCTGACAACTCCACCTCCTAGTAAAGCCCTGCCGGTGCCTCTAGGTTTTTGGAGTGAGCACGGATGGGGATTTACAGTCAATGGTTCCTTCACAATAGCTACATACGCTATGAAAGTGAATATTTAATGTATTGACAGTGACATCACATTATCACTGGAGACCTTTGATTTTTGGGAAAAACAAACTGGAGGAGAGATACAGCTCTTCTCTTTTTGCTTGTCTCCAGCAGGTCTTTTTGCTTTGTCTGTCGTTATCGAGTGACCCTTGCAGAAAGTAGTATTACGTTTCCATAAAGACTGTTGTACCAGAAAGAAAGGCACCACAAATGGTACTGTACTGTATTTACCAGATAAGGAAAGGACGCCCTCTGTAGGTGTATTGTGGAATGGACACTGTCAGCGTTGAATGTCCGTGGATGTATACCGCCGAACATGTGCCACACCCTCAAACTGCTCAAATGTGCCCCCAACGTTCTCTTCGAATCCACCGCTTTCCTCAAGGTCCGAGTGAAAACATCGCTGACCGAGGAGGGAGATTCAAGAGCGATAGGAAAACGTTTCGTTTTTTGTCTGTTTGCCAATGAAAGTCTGTTCAAAATTTGTTTCCTGCTTTTAAAAATGAAAAACTATGTCTTAATGTTACTGAGCACTGTTATTTAAATCTTGTTTTCAGCTGTGTATGTATATTTAAAAAGAAGAATAAGGTGAATATTATATGAATTTAGATACAGCTAAAAGGTACTGTACTCCAAGACGGTGTGGTGACTAAGGATCGAAATACTTTTGTTCAATTAAAAGTTTTGCCGAAATAAGCTTTCTGGTTGCACATTTGTCTGCAGGGTGTCTTTTTATTCCCTTTCACCTTTTTGAAAGATCGTTCAATCTTGTTAAATTAGAATGCATTCAAATTGCATTTCTGTATTTACCATTTTCTACCAACAGATGGCAGTGTTACTGCAGGTAGGATCTTTATAATTTCAGGACCTGAAGGCCCTTCCTGATGCAAGAGCTTAGGTAACCACAAAAGTGCTTGCTTCCTTTACGTGTTCTGAATGCCTCTCCTTAATCCTGATATGGCATGAGGAGATCTGGTTTGTCTCAAATCTGGTTTGTCCCAAATGGCACCTTATGGGCCCTGGTCAAAAGTAGTGGACTATTTAGGTAATAGGATGTCATTTGGGAAGCAGACACTGCTTCTGATACCTTACAACCTAATCCATGGTAGCCATGTTGTCTCTTTCCTAGAGATACACGTGTAGATATAGCTAACCAGATCCAATAGAGGTGTTGCCGAGACGTACACCTCCTCAGGGACAAACGGAGGTAAATGTGGACTGTATTTCAGGCCTCCATTGTGGTCGTCTGTGGTTGAGACAGTGTAGAAGTACATATAGGGGAGCCAAAAGAGAACACAATCCTTGGCTCCCAGTTACAGTACGTGAAAGACCATGCAGTGTTGGTGTAGTTTGTCTTTTCTCATATTATATTGTGTGCCACACACACATACATTTTCTTATGGGGGTTACAAAATCAATGCAGCTTATGAGCTTTTCACTTTCAAGATCAAGATGTGCAGGTGTTGATCGAACGTTTTACTGTACCTGAAAGGATGATTGATTATTGTGTTTTATTCAATTAATGGACGAATTTAACAGTCACATATTATTTTCTGCAACAGTACATGATTGCCATGCCCGGGAACATAAACAATGGTAAGTTATCTAGACGGGCACAATTTGTCTGCATCGGACCTAGTTGGTGAGGGGTACGAGAGTGCTGACATTCCCCTGCTCCTCTCCTCCGTCTCCCCTTTGTCCACAAAGGAAGCCTTTCAGTCCGTTGACATGCCTGCTTCAGGTGTGAGAAGTGGAGACTGGGTAGGAAAGCGAGGGCGGTTGGTTCGGAGGTAAGGTATGGCATGTGGATCTGAAGTGTGAACGTCCAACATATCCTGGACAGCTCTGTTAACTGTATCTGTCCTCTGATCCAGGGTCTGGGTATATCTGGACATACACACGCTACACACACACGCCCACAGCAAGAGGACCAAGAGCCTGGATCCAGCACCAGGTACCTGTATCAGTGTAAATGAAGATTGTTTATTGATTTTGTTTTGGGTGATTTATCTTGTTACTGGGGGAAATGGCAACATTGCACCTGCTGCAAAATCCGAAATGTACCTTCAAATGTTAAATGCAACTCTTAGTCTTCTTACTTGATTCAAACCTTCTTTGTTGTGTTCTTCTGTTGTTCTCTGACACAACTCTTCTCCCCAAGATAAACCTTAAGATGTTACAGAACAAGATAAACCTTCAGATGTTACAGAACAAGATAAACCTTCAGATGTTACAGAACAAGATAAACCTTCAGATGTTACAGAACAAGATAAACCTTCAGATGTTACAGAACAAGCGAAACTCTGGGGGGGTAAAAGCTTTGACAATTTCTCACAGTTTGTGGTTGTGTTTCTGTCTTTGTGCGGCCTACCACAGTGTAAAACCATGCCTCGTATTTGTGTCTCAATGCTGCTCTGGATCGTCCTGCTGGGTCTCCTCTCTCTAATAGGTAAGTCAGCCTGTTCGCACTCCACAGAGGTGAGAGCCTCCGAGCCTGTGTCGTTTTCATCAGTGATAATGGAAAGCATCCAAAAGGTCCCGGTGAGCACAAGACATCTCTTCAACGTCATTGTAACCTATTTTGCGCACAAGGGTCGTATTGGATTGTGATGTGTTCTTGGATGAAACTCAAGTCTGAAGTGGTGGTGGTGGCCTCTCTCCAATATCTCCGTGGGCTGATGTGAAAGAACTGATGAAAGAGAAAAGTTCACTACCGCTCTACTGGGTTCTCAGCTTTGTGTGCTGTAGATGGATAAGAGGAGATGGAGAGAGGAATCCTCCACTATTGAGATGTTAAATGTTACATTTGAATGAGACTGTTATTGGCCTGATGTCACTTACTGCAGTCTGGAGCAACTCTCAGAAACCGTCAACTGGAACTAATTACCTTGGAGATGCAGACAGACAGTCAGTCAGTCAGTCAGTCAGTCAGTTTGTTTCACTGGAGGGAATGTTTACTAGGAATGTAACTTTCTGACACTTCAACAGCCGGTACACTCAACAGCAACACATAAAAGACAGGTATTGATTATGGTGTTTTTACTGGTTCTGTCTCGATGCATCAAATATGAAGTTTAGTCCTCAACATATCTCTTTACATTGTTTATAGTCACGCATTTTTCGGTCAACTTGGATTTTATTGTGGAATATGAGGAGAAAGTTTTGAAGGTTTTTCTTTCAAAAGCATAATGCATGTGCCGTGTTGGCTATTCAGAGACAGAGCTTTTGTCACAACATCACGCCGAGATATTTGATTGAGTGGTAATGACGTTGTTTTGATGAAAAGCATCTGGTTGTGGGTTATGTGGGTCAGAATAGACGAGTTATAGTTCATTCCCTTCTTTCGCTTTCTCTCTCCCTCTTTCGTTTTCATTGAAACGCTAGAAGTATTACACTGTGTGCCTACTGTGCTTAGCTCTCTCTAGTATCTGTTGACCAAGCTGAGCGTTTACCTTTCCCCTCCCCTATGTATCCTCCCACACCTGGGTCCAAATAGTATTCAAGAATTTTCTAATTCGTTTAGCAGTTGCTTCAGTCTGCCTGGAGTGCCAGATGGGCAGGGTTTGTATTTTTCCGACTATTCTATTGGTTCTATTGTGCCAGGCAAGCTCAATCAAGCCCAGATAAAGTATGTTGAAATGTATTCAAATAGTATTTGAACCCAGGTCTGTGTTTCTCCACTGGCCTTTACTTACTTCTTCATTGATCTGCCGCGACCTTCCTATCCTCTTGAGGAGATTTAATAAAGGCTGTGAATGTCTGAATGTCAGAGCAGTCCATGGCCAGGCGCAGCACTTAGCAGTCAGCCACTCCATATCCTCTTCATCCCCTGTTTTCCACCTCACTGCCCTTGTCTGCAACACCCCCGTCTGTTAATCTGCTGCTGCCTGCCCAGCGTGTTGGGCAATGTCAGAGATAGAGACAAAGATGGAGGGGTGGGAGAGAGTTGATAGACAGATATAAAAAAAAAATTAAAAGCACTCCTCAATCCTAGTGAGAAAGAGAGATTGGTACAATAAAATCCACTTTAATACTGAGAACACTAGCTAGACTAATTCACTATCTCTGTTTTGTCACAAGTCACCCATCAACAGGGCTGTGTGAGTCACCATGAAGACCCATAGGGTGCCTTCAGTCTGAATAATTCTCGTCTTTTCTCCCTCTAACACAGGGGCTGAGGAAACCGCAGGAGAAGAAGGCAAAGGTGTGTTACTGGGAGACTGGGTAACCAGAGGTTACCAAGATGGGGTTGGACTCAATCAAACCAGCCCTAGCAATGTTGATTTCAATACTTTGAGTTGTGCAACTATAGCTTGAAGACATACACTGAGTGAACAAAACATTACGAACACCTGCTCTTTTCATGACAGACTGACCAGGTGAATCCAGGTGAAAGCTATGATCCCTTATTGATGTCCCTTGTTAAATCAGTGTAGATGAAGGAGAGGAGACCGGTTAAAGAAGTCTTGAGACAATTGAGACATAGATGGATTGTGTATGTGTGCCATTCAAAGGGTGAATGGGCAGGACAAAAGGGTATGGTAGTAGGTGTCAGGTGCACCGGTTTTAGTTGGTCAAGAACTGCCACGCTGCTGGGGTTTTCACGCTTAACAGTTTCCCGTGTGTATTAAGAATGGATCACCGCTCAAAGGACATCCAGCCAACTTGACACAACTGTGGGAATCATTGGAGCCAACATGGGCCAGCATCCCTGTGGAACACCTTGATGAGTCCATGCCCTGACGAATTGAGGCTGTTCTGCAGGCAAACTTATGGGGGGGAGGCAGCTCAATATTAGGAAGGTGTTCTTCAAGTTTTGTACATTCAGTGTATGTACACACACAGCAAGAGACAAGGAGAGAGGTCAGAGGGACAGATGTGAGAGAAGACTTCCTTGGTGCCTCCACACTACATGGTGGTGTTCCTTATCATCATATTCCTATAGTCTCTCACTCACACCGTTGTTATGTTTGAGTTGGGAGCTGTGGAGGGTTGTTTTCCTAGCCTGCTTTCCCAGCGTGGACCTGGCCCTCTCTCCCACCACCCCACAGTGGGAGGCCTATCTCTGGGCCTAGGGGACGTCCGGAGCCCCTCGCCCCAGACTGGTCTTTAATCAACCATAAGCCTGAGATGCTCAACGGGGGCTTTGGTTTCAATTCGAAGACAAGCCGTTTTTTACAAGGTATTTTATTGACTTTGGTTAAAGGAATGCGGCTTAAGCTCAGGTTGTAGTGAAGGGGTGACAGAGAGGTTAACACTGAGAAATGTACAAGGCTGTTATGGTTGGTGTAGCAGGGAAGTGGGAAAATTGCAGTGTAGAATTTTCCCATTGGTGAGGCAGACTTCCCTTTAGAAAATGTTCCGTACGGTGGTTCTATCACTGTCACAAACACACATGTATAATCAATGAATACAGATTGTGTATTGATTGTGTATTACACTGAAAATAATGTATGTAGTAAACAGCCATCAATCCCTGTCAAGTTGTGTCATGTGTCCAGTCTTAGTGAAGTGCAGAATCATTCACTCAGCCTCTGATTGGTTCCCCTTCTCTTCTTCTTCTCTCATTGGTTTTCCGGCAGCAGATGTGGGGCGTGAGAAGCGCAGCATGCCCAACTGGGCTCTGACCTCCTCTGACTTCTTTGGCTGGGTGGAGGCTCTACGCGAGCATGCTGGTTATGAGAAGATTGAAGACCTGTCCAGAACCTTCTGGGCTCACTTCCCCTCCGCCAGCCGCCTGGGCTATGAGCTGTCCGACCCTGACGAGGAGTGAGGAACCAAAACCAGAACCACAACAACGACGTACATAAAAACTTGTGTAGGATCAGTTTTGCCTTTTTAGATCCAAAAGAATAAGAGTATATAGACAGGTGGGACCTGAGCTTAGATCTGGGGCCATATCAAGCAACTCAGAGTAGGAATGCTGATCTAGGATCAGGCCCCCCTGTCCATGTAATCTAATGAATTGTGATCTAAAATTAAAAACTGATCCTAGATCAGCACTCCTACTCTGAGACGCTTTATGATTACGGGACCAGAACTAGAATCAACATCTCTCTACTGCATGCAAGTAGTGTACATTGTATATAGAGGCCTACTCTATGTCCTCAGAGGACCCTGGAAAATACATATATTGACACCAAAGAGGAGAACGGGAGGGGATGGAATCTCTGCATGGAGGTCATCTGATGCTCAGTACTGTATGTGTGATAGACAGAGAACACATTTTGACACCAGATCAGGTCTCTCATACACTTGGCTTTGCCTTGTTTTGTGTCCGCGAACAATAAATCTGTATGCATTCTGTGTGTGAAACTGAATTTCTACGACCCAATTAAACTCCCAGGGCCCTGGAGCTTTAATTCTTGTGAATAGTCTGTTTCTTTAAACTTGTCTTGAACAGCCGTTGCATGCAAAGCTCTCCTCCCAAAAGATGTGCTTGGTGCACAAGTTAAAGTTGTTCAACAATTTATTAATGGAAAAGTACAATCGTGCAGGAGCTATCAACATGTTTGTCAGAATCCTGGCTTGCTTAAAGCTACTACTCATGTCTGGTTTCCTGAACACAGGTTTTGTTTATTCTTGGACTAAAAATAACTTGCTTACTAGGCTTAATCCGTGTAATCAACCCTATGCAAATCCACATACCAGAGATGTCTATAACTTACTATTGAGTGATTCAAAGAGCAGGGATGTGGACGTGTTTGAATCCTCCAATAATAAATGTTTTTTATAAGTAATAAGTGTGTTCTTTCTCCTGGCAGGCAGAAACTGCATGTCATGCTGCCTGAGAGAGATCAGAGAGAGGCATTTAATATGACATGCTGTGTAGTGGCGTGTGGTGGCAGGGCATAGGGCATGCTGTGTAGTGGCCTGTGGTGGCAGGTCATAGGGCATGCTGTGCAGTGGCGTGCAGGGTGATCACGCAACATGGGGGGAAATTTTACCATTAACACACACTTTAAAGAAGAAGCCCTCCCCCAGTTGCCATGGTAACAGATGGACGGAGGGGATAGGATAGGTGGATGTAGAGATGGTGTCAGGTTAAGATGGTGTAAAGTGTGTATCATCCTCATAGCCATAGATACACAGTACACCTAAACACTTATCTACGGCTGCCGGTTCTAAGAAACCACACACCAATGGAGCATTGAGATGCTGTGTGTTATGTACAAATCTCATGAAGCGTGACCTTTCTCCTATTTCTCAGAATCTACCCAGCTTAAGTGTTAGTTATTCCCCCAGTGAGAGAGAGAGATTTTCGCCCATCTCTGTGACTTTTCTTTGAACCCTGTTTCACAGCAAAGACTAGGCCTGCACTGAGTGCAGGTGCTCCTTCCTCTCACAGGAGCACAGTCAGGAATGCAGACTGAGCCTTTCACTCTCAGGGTACGTGCCAGGCAAGCCATTCAAACCCCAAGGTTAAGATGTGTTCCATCCCAGTTTATAATGCTGTTCACAGATTATCACATGCTAATCACAAGGGGAATCTCCCCTGTGTGTATGTGCCTTACAGACAGAGGGGTCTGTTGTGTGACTCCCATGCAAGCCACAGCAGCTGAGTTCTGTCAGTGTGTCTTGACTCTTAAGGAGGAGTCACTCTGCACGCTGACAGATGTTTGCCATATCGTCTTGTCAGTTGGTGAAGCAGTGGCTCCCTGAAAGCCTAATCTACCATTAACTGAACATCGCCCGCTCAAGGATGGCTTGCTTTGAAGGGCAGAGAAAAACTTTCATTCATTTCATCTTGCCCTAGTAAACAATTGAATGTGATCAAGTGCTTGCGTTGGTAAATGTATTAGATCTCATTTACTAATAAGGTAAAGAGCTATATTTGATCCCATAGACAATGATATATATTTACCAACAGACTGGTAGCCAATTAGTGTGTATTACAAACATATGGTATATATTGTAGTCATATGCTTTTTTTTCTTGTGAATAATTGTATTAAGTATATAAATAAATATTGGAATTGAGACGGACAACAGACCTTGAGTTGAGTCTTGTTCTGTTTTTAAGTTGTGTCCTGTGTTTTCTATTTACTGTTGATATACTGTCTGTACATCACAATAAGAACTAGACCAGTAGCTGTTCCATGTCTCCTAGGGACAAGGACAAAGATAGTTTGTCCATAATCTGGAATAGACACTAACACATTTTCACAATGCCACACTAACAAACACACCATTCCTTGCAACCTGCAGAGAGGATCAATGAGGTATTCCACAACAATAAGAGAGCACATTGTTGCCTTGCCTCCTGTCCCCATCAGCACTGAAGAGAAAGAGAACTGATGGTAATATATCCAATTATTGATTTCACTTATAATGCCTTTAACAGCTCTCCTACCTTCAGCAGAGAGCAGACAATGACGAGGTTGCAGTATGTCTTAAACATGGTGGTGTCATCTTGGTTGACAGTCATGTTTTGGGAGATTCCTGAGGGTGTGTCTCAAATGGTACCGTATTCCCTTCATAGTCCTATGGGACCTGGTCAAAAGTTGGGGAATATATACAGTACTAGTCAAAAGTTTGGACACACCTACTCATTCAAGAGTTTTTATTTTTACTATTTTCTACATTGTAGATTAATAGTGAAGACATCAAAACAATGAAATAACACATGGAATCATGTAGTAATCAAAAAAGTGTTAAACAAATATATATAAAAAAAAATCAAAGTAGCAGCAACCCTTTGCCTTGATTACAGCTTTGCAAACTCTTGGCATTTCCAACAGTCTTGAAGGAGTTCCCACATATGCTGAGCACTTGTTGGCTGCTTTTCCTTCACTCTGCGGTCCAACTCATCCCAAACCATCTCAATTGAGTTGAGGTCAGGTGATTGTGGAGGCCACGTCATCTGATGCAGCACCATCAATCTACTTCTTGGTAAAATAGCCCTTACACAGCCTGGAGGTGTGTTTTGGGTCATTGTCCTGTTGAAAAACAAATGATAGTCCCACTAAGTGCAAACCAGATGGGATGGTGTATCGCTGCAGAATGCTGTGGCAGCCATGCAGGTTTAGTGTGCCTTGAATTCTAAATAAATCACTGGCAGTGTCACCAGCAAAGCACCCCCACACCATCACTCCTCCTCCATGCTTCCTGGTGGGAACCACACATGCGGAGTTCATCCGTTCACCTACTTTGCGTCTCACAAAGACACTGCGGTTGGAACCAAAAATCTCATCAGACCAAAGGACAGATTTCCACCGGTCTAATGTCCATTGCTCATGTTTCTTGGCCCAAGCAAGTCTCTTCTTATTATTGGTGTCCTTTAGTAGTGGTTTATTTGCAGAATGCCTGATTCACACAATATCCTCTGAACAGTTGATGTTGAGGTGTGTCTGTTACAGTGGCGATTTTAGTGTGTAAATTTTTTTGATTAATGTCAGCAAAGACACTACACATTTCACAACACTAAACAATACAACACTAAACAATAAATTAATTGCACTATAACGGCGACAAGCGGTGCCCACAAACTGTTAACGCTGTCCCAACAGCAGAGCTTTCTTTCAGCAACATGGAGTGAATCCTTACCACCACTACACCTGGCTATCAGCAGAGCCTTGTCTGGCAACGAAACAATTAATTCAGTCTTGTTTACTGCCTTTTTAAAAAACATAGCTGATATGGCTGACTTGCTTAAACAAATGCGGTTTCTACTGACAATTGAGATGTACAAACTATGGCATAAGGGATCAATGAGCGGATAAGAGGCAATCCATAATTTCTATTAAGACATTAATGAGTGAGCTACGACAGACGTAGTCAATATAACTATATGTTCAGCACTTTTGAAATGTACAGCGACAGAATGCAGAACATGGGCCGTTCTTACAGTATTTTCCCTGTACACCAAGTCAGATGAAGGGAGCATAGAAGCAGACATTGAAACCTCTTACGATATTAGATGATTACATTTCTCAAAAACAGGTTATGGGCTACATGTGCACCACCAAGTCAGAACAGTAACGTTAGGCGAAATTATGAGGTGAAAATAGACCAAATTATTAGGGTGAGGAACATGGGCTACTAACAGCTTACTACACAATATACACTTAGTATTACTTTCTTAGCTACAGTACACATATCTCCCTGGTATATTACATCATTTATGCAGCAGCATACAGTACATTTTTCAACTCACCTTGGCTTGTGATGTGCTCACTTAAACATGAAGGTGGCGCAGCGGTTTTGTCATCAAACTTTGTCATCAAAGTCTGGCATTCTCTGGTGTGAACTCTGGGAAAAAAACACACATCCACTCCATTGAATAGCAGGCTACTGTTATTGATTGCTTTGCACTGCTTGCAGTTAGCCACTGATTCCATCCAAACGATCTTTATGTCCAATGGCCAATGAACACCAACACGTTTTATCTATAGTTTCTTATCATTATTTCTCTTCATATGACAAGGATTAAAAAGGATTTGCCAGTAGATTGTCGACTTGAGTTATGATGACTTCTAGCTAAGACTTTGAAAGTAAGATGTTGACATGATCAGTCCAATCAAAGCTACTGTAGATATAACGTGATTTGATGTCATTCTATCTGTGGCCATTGACCTTGAGCCTTCTTGGATGGGCCCTTCTAATATAACTCTATTGCAGAACCCAAGGGGCATCATTTTTAGAGCTCTAACCTTAGACTTGGGGGTGACGTACTGTCCCTTGAGTGACAGAAAACGGAGCCAATCAGGCGCAATGCTCTGTATTTTTTTTCTGGCTTTCCACACCACCACAAAAAGCACTAACCTAGGCTGAAACACCAGCATTTTGGAGCTGCCTTACTCAAGAAAGCAAAAAAGAGACCATGTTTGTATTTAAAAAAAAAAAATGTAACCAGGCAAGACAGTTAAGAACAAATTCTTATTTTCAATGATGGCCTACCGGGGAACAGTGAGTTAACTGCCTTGTTCAGGGGCAGAACGACAGATTTTTACCTTGTCAGCTCAGGGATTTGATCCAGCAACCTTTCGGTTACTGGCCCAACACTCTAACCACTAGGCTAACTGCCACCCCAGATGTGGCTTTATTTATGCGGCTTTAATTAAATCGTTTTTTTTTAATATTGTTTGCAAACTGATATGTGACACGTATTAATGCCAAAATAACAAGCAAAACAGGCAAGCCTAAAAATGTGGGGCTCAAATAGGTGGGGCTCGGCCCCACCCGCCCTGAATGACGGGTCGCCACTGGTCTGTTACTTGAACTCTGTGAAGCACTTATTTGGGCTGCAATCTGAGGCTGGTAACTAATGAACTTATCCTCTGCAGCAGAGGTAACTCTGGGTCTTCCTTTCCTGTGGCGGTCCTCATGAGAGCCAGTTTCATCATGGCGCTTTTGCGACTGCACTTGAAGAAACTTTCAAAGTACTTGACATTTTCTGCATCGACTGACCTTCATGTCTTAAAGTAATGATGGATTGTCGTTTCTCTTTGCTTATTCGAGCTGTTCTTGCCATACTATGGACGTGGTATTTTACCAAATAGGGCTGTCTTCTGTATACCACCCCTACATTGTCACAACACAACTGATTGGCTCAAACACATTAAGAAGGAAAGAAATTCCACAAATTAACTTTTAACAAGGTACACCTGTTAATTTAAAAGCATTCCAGGCGACTACCTCATGAAGATGGTTGACAGAATGCCAAGAGTGTGCAAAGCTGTCACCAAGGCAAAGGGTGGCTACTTTGAAGAATCTCAAATCTAAAATATATTTTGATTTGTTTAACACTTTATTGGTTGCTACGTGTTTCCATATGTGTTATTTCATAGTTTTGATGTCTTCACTATTATTCTACAATGTAGAAAATAGTACAAATAAAGAAAAATCCTTGAATGAGTAGGTGTGTTCAAACTTTTGACTGGTACTGGGAAAAGGGTGCAGAATTGGGACAGTTTAAAATCAAATGTATTGCCCCCTACCTGTGAAGAGAGGACTAGTCTCCAGGATCTTAGGGCTTCGATAAACGTCAAAGTAAAGTAAGGAAATTAAATTCAAGTCAAAAGTTGTTTTTTTCTGTGAGGATGTGTTTTTTCTTGTTCAGAAACATCTGTCCTTCCCTTGAGATATTTTGCTCTTTCTGCATGGAAACATGCCCCGGGGGAAAACTTCCTTGAGCGGTGTTCCATAAATATGGTCCCAGATTTGTTGATTGCAGCATCATGATGCTATTTGTTAAGTTACTACTTGGTCTGAAAAAAGCACACAGGAAAACTATCATTTACCGTTGACTGTGTGGAGGAAATATGATATGGAGGTTTTCTGTGTTGTCTTTGAGGAAATTCTTCTGTGTTTCTATGACATCATTGATCAGGCTTGACAGTTGTTTGACAGTTACAATTTTCACTTTCTGTGTAAAGACATTTGACAGAAAAACATCAAATTATCTCAGTAAGAGAAAGCACAATATCTTAGACAAACACTACTCTAGATGTAGCAATGTTCAGTCACACTTTATTTGGATAGTCCGAATAGTCCATGCTCTACAGATGGTCATTTTTTTACTTAACTAGGTAAGTCAGTTAAGAACAAATTCTTATTTACAACGACGGCCTATCCCAGCCAAACCCTAACGACACTGGGCCAATTGTGCGCCTCCCTAAGGATCTCCCAATCCCGGCCTGTTGTGATACAGCCTGGAATCAAACCAGGGTCTGTACTGACGCCTTTAGCACTGACATGCAGTGCCTTAGACCGCTGCGCCACTCGGGAGCCCTAAACATACTATCAACAAACTATCTGTTGATAAGCAACTGCTTCATATGGTTAGTGCTAGGTTTAGAATAAGGGTTAGGGTAAGGGCTAAGGGCTAAGGTTAGGGTAAGTGTTAAGTTTAAGGTTATGAGGTTATGGTTAGTAGATAGTTAGTTGAAGGTTATGGTTAGTAGATAGTTAGTTGAAGTGTTACTGATAGCTTGTAGACCGTCTGTAGAGCGTCTACAGATGGACTATCCAAATAAAGCATTACCCATCCAACAAACATATCACCTACACATTAAACGAGAAAGAATGACAGAGTGCTTCTGTTTGGCTGGGTCTTCCTTTTACGACATTCCTGAACCGGCACAAGCAGGTTTTCCTCCAGGAAGGAATGTTTGTTCTCTAGGCCTGTGGGGGAGACCACTGCTCCTGATTCTCTTCCCGCTTCTTCTTCCCACTGCTTCCCGAGACTCAGAGAGACGTCTGGGACAGAGACGGAGACCATGGCTTTCCACAACCTCTGTCTGCAGGTTCTACTGCTAACTGCCTTCCTCTCTTACTGCGCTCACTCAGGTAAAACCCTTCTGTCACTCACATTCATATTGTACATTTGTGATTGAGTGTAGTCACTGACCCATCACATCGATACTGTAAATTTGCAGGTTGATGCATTCAAATGTCATAGTATGTTGCCACGTGACAAAATTGTTACGTGGAATAGAGATTTGGAAAAGGGTGCCTGCACGCCTGTCTCGATATATTTTCCCATCTCACTCTTTTTCGAAATTGCTGAGATCGGCCGAGACTGGAATTGTTCTTCCTCTTCTTGAGGACAGTGGGACAATGATTTTGAGTTCAGTGGCTAGTCTTTCCGCCTTGTAGCCACCATCTTGGATGCTCTGTAGGAAGCTTTGATTTTTGAAGCTCACCGGGAGAAAGAATAATGTCTAAAAGAGAGAGAGGGAGAAAAAAACGAGAGGGGAACCAAGAGAATAGCGAGAGGGAGGGAGAGGGGGGAGAGAGAGATGGCTTGAAGTATTTGTGTGTGGAGGACAAAAGGAGGTCAAACCAAACCACGGCTCCTGGAGGGAGGATTTCACACCCTCGTGTCACATTGTTTGTCCGTGAACATCACCCTCCTGCTGTCTTCTGTCTGCTAGCTAGAGGAAGAAGGTCTCCGCTCTCTACCTCTCTGACCGGCCATCTAATATCAAACCAGACCCCACTGCATTTAAAGAACTACATTTATACAACACGTCCATTATCCTTTACACTTGTGGGAATGGACCTATATGGATAGGGCTACATTGAAATGCTTCTTACAGAATAAATATGAAAAGCATATGCGTAACCATGGTAAAAATTGAAAAACGAAATCCGAAAATACTCTGGATATATTCTGTAACATGATGATAATATTTCTGGGGAATGTGGGGCAGTTGCAACAAAAACATTTAAATGGTTTGAGTGTGAGGTCTAACTGGTGTTTCCAAGTGGTCACACACCTCTCCAAAGTGTGCACAGTTCCTAAGCAATTTCAATGCACTTTTATGACTAAAAGAAGAGTCTTCAATTATATGGTATTTTTTTGTAGTTCTTCTAGCTGTGCCATTGAGGAACTAGAGCAAGCATAGTTGTAGTTGTTTCGTTTGGAAACACAACCCTGCATCCCTGCCATCACACAATTACTGTTGTAGTTTACGCAATCCAAAAACGGTCCATTCTAAATCTCAATCTGGGTCAACATGACAAGCTAAATTATAAAATATGATCTTCCAGTGTTAGGCTTTCACAAGGCAATTCAGAGAAACAGAATTGTGGTGCGCATAGAAAGGAGTCAAGAGTGCATGCGGTGGGTGAGCGTGCCATGGCAAATGTTCATCAAAATAAACAAGCAGGCTCATTCTGTTCAGGACAACCCAGGGTATGATGATATGTCATCTTATAACTGTACATCAAACATAGTGATCATAAACGTTGACATCGCATATGACAAGAGTTTTATGATTTGGAGATGTGAAATGCACATTTGGACTCACAGATGTTTGACTTGCTTGTATGACATCAAAGCGGTATTTATTATAATCCTCAATGTCTCATCTTCCAAAATACATTGAGTCCTCATAATTTACAGTATTTCCCCCACTCAGACAACCAAAAAAGTGCTAAAGTTGACCAATTACCGGGAAGGATTGGGGCAACTTCTTGTCACACGCGGTGCTCAAGTTTAGAACGGCTGTCATCAAAACCCGTACAGAGCTGTGAAGCGCAGCGCCTGAGCTGTTGATTTGTTTTAGAAGCTTGCAGTTTGTATTCATCTTGCATAGCACTGGTTGAAAAACAGAAATTCCAGTGCCAGAATTCCATTGTTTTTCAACGGACCTTCTAATCTGTTGTTTGGGTTGCTTTTGGTAGTACTTTGATCACTGGAGTGTTTTTCAAGTATATGTATGGTGAATGGGTATGAAGGGAGGGATAAATTTTTTGTATATATATATATACTGAAGGTTTCTATATACTGCATAGGTTTGATGTCTTGATGGGAGAATTGTAACACTTACATGTTATAAAACAGAGCTGCTTCAGTATTAGATTTCTTAGATACTCTTTACATGAACTCTCGCTCTGTCATAGGGCATAATAATAACATACACTGAGTGTACAAAACATTAGGAACACCTGCTCTTTCCATGACATAGAGTAGACTGACCAGGTGAAAGCCATTATCCCTTCTTGACGTCACTTGTTAAATCCCCTTCAATCGGTGTAGATGAAAGGGGAGGAGACAGGTTAAAGAAGGATTTTTGAGACATGGATTGTGTATATGTGCCCTAGAATAGGCAAGACAAAAGATTTAAGTGCCTTTGAACAGGGTATGGTAGTAGGTGCCAGGCGAGTGTGTCAAGAACTGCAACGCTGCTGGGTTTTTCCCACTCAGCAGTTTCCCGTGTGTATCAAGAACGGTCCACCACCCAAAAACATCCAGACAACTTGACACAACTGTGGGAAGCAACATGGGCCAGCACCTTGTAGAGTCCATGCTCCGACGAATTGAGGCTGTTCTGAGGGCAAAAGGGGGTGCAACTCAATACAAATATTTTGTACACTCAGTGTCCGTTTTTCATAATACTGATATAACAGGTGATACAAACTGATGTAAAGTTTAGATCAAGTACAATATATCTGATTTGTCTTTATTTAACCTCTTTTGTCTGTGCGTCTCCAACAGATGGCACGGGGGAGAGCAAGCTCCACAGACTACTGAAGAATCGAGATGGTAATATGGATTATGGCTGTTTTTCATTAAAAACATCTCACAGCTGAGACTACCCACACACTGACTACACTGAGCCACACTACATCCGCATGTCCGCGGCATACATGTCAGGAAAACAATTCACCTTTCACTTGCTTAGTTAAATAAAAATAAATTACTTTAATCGACAAATCCACCTCAGGCGGTAAACTTTTCACACTTGTCTAGCTTGGAATAGCCCTGTCAAGTTCAGACAGATCTCCATGGCATGCAACGCACGCAGCCCTCTGTGGGATGAGTGCCTGGATTGATAAGTGACAGTTTCAGATGATGATGGCTTTATGAGCCTTATTAATAATCCAAAAGCACCCGTTGATATTTATAGTGTCGCTGATGCAGCCTTAGGCTCCTCTCCTGTCTGTCCTGGCTGCTGCTGGCCGGTCAGAACCACTCCATCTCTCAGTCACTGACAGCTCCCCTGCTCCCTGCACACCCCCTTGCACCCCCTGCACACTCCCCTGCCTCCGACCCTGCTGTAGGCAAACAGGTGTGGTTACTGACTCCTTTACATCCGCACCTTGACCCTTAACCTCTCCTACCTGTATTTCCTTAGTGGGCGGAGGCACGAAGCCTGTGGGGGTGGCGGTGATCCCCTCCAAGGCCAAAGAGTTCCTGACCTCCCTGCGGAGGCCCAAGAGGAACATCTGGGACCGCAGCAGGCCAGATGTGCAGCAATGGATCATGCAGTTTATGCACATGGGTTATGACGAGGCGGTAGGTGCACACCATATACCACACCCCCTCATGCCTTATTGGTGAAATATACAATTCCATGTGATATTACAAATAACTGACTTACAGGAAGAATGTACAGCACAGTACCAGCACATTCCTACTATGTTCCTAGTTATGTTTCTTATAACTAGGAACCTTTCATCTAATCTGAATTATTTCCCTTTAATATGGTTATAGAAACTCTGACTATTTTTCCATCCTTGTATAAGT
This sequence comes from Brachymystax lenok tsinlingensis, assembly GCA_030435695.1. Taxonomy (NCBI): domain Eukaryota; kingdom Metazoa; phylum Chordata; class Actinopteri; order Salmoniformes; family Salmonidae; genus Brachymystax; species Brachymystax lenok. Next base: position 44,719,403 of record CM059814.1, read on the forward strand.
CACATGGAGGCATTTACAGGAATGATAGGTGAACATATGAAAATGTCAGTCTTTGTGTTTTGCTTCAGGTCTACAGGCTGCACAGAGGCATAACTTCCCGTCTACAGCAATGTCTTAGCAACACAACGCAGCCACTCCGCTGTCTAGACAGTTCTATTACAAAGTGTGTGTGTATGTGTGTGTGTGTAACCTCTCTCCACTGTCCAGACAGCTCTATTATAAAGTGTGTGTTGATATTTTCTATAACAGTTAGCGAGGCTGTGTGATTGGGTTAATGGCGGTATCTGTGACGCCTGTCTCCTAGCGGGCTCAGCAGCTGCCCCCTGTGTGTGTGTCAGTTCATCCCAGCTCCAACATCAGTCGATGAGGGGCCATAATATTTCTCTCACATCTGCGGCCATCGTCCAACAGTGGCAGACCTGTCCAAGCCGTCTCGTCACATAAAGCCCCCTGACTTCAGAAATGTCCGTTAATTATTCAAGAGGAACGTGAGGTTGCCCTCTAACGCAAGTCATACTACAGCTCAGACACACTATTCCTTCAAAAACCTCATCTATTCAAACGTGTTTACTCTACTTTAGGTTGATTTCCAACTGGGGTCATACATTATATACTCTACCTTTCAAAGGTTTGCGGTCACTCAGAAATGTCCTTGTTTTTGAAAGAAAAGCACGTTGTTTTTGTCCATTAAAATAACATACAATTCATCGGAAATACAGTGTAGACATTGTTAATGTTGTAAATGACTATTGTAGCTGGAAACGGCAGATTTTTTATGGAATATCTACATACAGTAGGCGTACAGAGGTCCATTATCAGCAACCATCACTCCTGTGTTCCAATGGCACGTTGTGTTAGCTAATCCAAGTTTATCATTTTAAAAGGATAATTGATCATTAGAAACCCCTTTTGCAATTATGTTAGCACAGATGAAAACTGTTGTTTTGATTAAAGAAGCAATAAAACGTACCTTCTTTAGACTAGTTGAGTATCTGGAGCATCAGCATTTGTGGGTTCAATTACAGGCTCAAAATGGCCAGAAACAAATTACAGTCTATTCTTGTTCTGAGAAACGAAGGCTATTCCATGCGAGAAATTGCCAAGAAACTGAAGATCTCGTACATCGCTGTGTACTACTCCCTTCACAGAACAGCGCCAACTGGCTCTAACCAGAACAAAAAGAGGAGTGGGAGGCCCCAGTGCACAACTGAGCAAGAGGACAAGTACATTAGAGTGTCTAGTTTGAGAAACAAACGCCTCACAAGTCCTCAACTGGCAGCTTCATTAAATAGTGGCCAGCATCCCAGAGTTGCCTCTTCACTGTTGGCATTGAGACTGGTGCTTTGCGGTACTATTTAATGAATCTGCCAGTTGAGGACTAGTGAGGCATCTAACACAATGTGCCATTGGAACACAGGAGTGATGGTTGCTGATAATGGGCCTCTGTACGCCTATGTAGATATTCCCTAAAACAATCTTCCGTTTACAGGTACAATAGTCATTTACAACATTAACAATGTCTACACTGTATTTCTGATCAATTTGATGTTATTTTAATGGACAAAAATGCTGTTCTTTCAAAAACAAGGAAATGTCTGAGTGACTCCAAACCTTTGAACGGTAGTCTATATTTAACAAAATGCACACTCAATGTACTGCAAGTCAGTTTGGATCAAAGCATCTGCTATGATATTATTTCATTGTATCTCCAGTTGTCCTTGAGATGGATCTCTCCAACTGCAGCTGCCATACGAATACACACACTGTCTCTTCTAACACCTCGTCTAGTCACTCTCATTCAAACAAGTTCACGAGTCTTCTAGCTTGATTTCATTAACGTTTCATCTCTTGTTGTCCATCCATCCCACAGAGGCTTGAGACTGACCTGTCCTACTGGATGGACCTGGCCCAGTCGTCAGACCAAGGTCGCCAGCACCATTATGACGAGAACGCCCCCATCGGGCCCCAGGACCCCGGTTCCTACAGACACGGCGCCAATGTCAATTATGACTACTATTAAATGACCCGCTGTGAATTACTCAGCTTCTCTGTCTCAACATAACAGTCACATGTGCTTAAAGGGATAGTTCTGATATTTTACCTATTAAGATATGTGTTCCCTTAGACTATTTCAAAGTAAGGAAACAAATATGTTATGTAAAATCGCTGAACTGTCCCAATCACATGAGTGCTTCCCTCTTCTGCCTTCTGCAACTTATCCCTCTGACGCTATTCTGCACACATACAGTAATGTAGCCTTCTATGTAATGCAAGAAATGGAGCTAAGACATGCTTGTCCCAGACTATGGATTGGGTTTCACTGTCTCTACATTGTATACTTTGCTGTCTGGGAGATTGAGACCTGCTGATGTAAATGCTGTGATGGGACCACAATGCATTGGGTTGATCGGTCTGAATACCTAAATAAAGACATTCAAAACCTTTAATAATTCATGGCTCTTGTTCATGTTGTGTCCAGTGTGTGGTGAACCAGCAGACTGTACAGATACAGGCAGTACCTCAACCAGCCTGTAGATTGGATGCCAATCTATTCCTAAACTGGTACAGATACAGGCAGTACCTCAACCAGCCTGTAGATTGGATGCCAATCTATTCCTAAACTGGTACAGATACAGGCAGTACCTCAACCAGCCTGTAGATTGGATGCCAATCTATTCCTAAACTGGTGCGGAAAAACAAACCATCATGGTGAAATAATGGCAAAAGAGGGGCGACACAGCAGGCTGAGGAGACGGCAGCACCAACCACAGTCAACAGTTTAATGGAAGAAAAAGGTTAAAGGTTAAAGAGAAGAGAAACTAGGGAGTGAGTGCTATCCCTTCTACCCTGTGGTGTGTCCCACTGAAATGGATTTTCTGTAGGATTGGGAATAGTTAGAGCTATCAGGGCTCCTTGGGATGACCTTACCCTAAACCCTAACATTAACCCCTACCCTAACCTTAACCCTTACCTAACCCTAACCTTAACCCTTACCTTAACCATTTAAAATGTCAACTTCATTGTTAACTTGGGACATCCCAAGGTTCCCAGATAGCCCTGACCGATTTGGAAGGTTTCTGCCACTATTGTGTAATTAAAGTGGGTTGTGTTTGAGTTGTTCGAGATGCTCCCTGTGATAGGGCTGCCTTATACAACTGTCAACAGTCAGAAACCAGCAACAGTGGATGATAAATGTTCCGCTCTGAAGCACAATGGAATATCTGTCAGTGATTTGTTCATGTCCATAGTCTCTTACAGATAAGACAGAGTCTTGTAGTGAACTATTGCATTTCGCAGTATCTGTACACACACGCAGACACACACGCTAAACAAATATGAAGGGGGTGCACGACTTTGTAGACAAGCAGCAGTACGGACCGGGAGTAAAGCTCTGAGCCGTATGTTATTGCTTTCAGATCCCTAGCTTACATCTCATAAGTTCTCCTAACCTGCTACAAAAAGTCATTTCTGAAATAAGCTGTATACCATCTTGTCAAAACTACATCTCTGTCAACACTACACCATGGAGGTTGCTCCCTGCTCTGTCCGCCTCACCACAGGGACAGAAGCCAGAATATTTCCTCTGAGAATAGCTACATTCACACATCACTGTTTCCCATCTTTCTAATTCACACAAATCAGCCTTATCACAGCCAGTTAGATTTCCTGCCTCTAATTTATAACACAAACAAGTTGATCTGTCATAGATTTGAATAATAATGTACATGTGGGTGATAACATCCATAGCAATTTCAATGTTTTGATTCCATAAAACACCATGGAGTGTCACTTCCACTTATCACACATGTCCTTGTTGGAATGAGCAACATGCGTCTCGGGTCCTGGTCCATTCTGCTCTGTGCTGTGTTATTCAGATGTTGTCCAGAGAGGGGCGCTAGAAATCACACATATGAGAGATGAGGCCACGTCCAACTGGGAATTATGTTCATAGAGAAACGTTTAGTCCAGTGTGGAAATGTACGTTGTTTACCATGCAGTTGATCAGTTAAGGAAAGTAATTGAGCGCAAATATTTACTTTCTCGTATGGTTTGGCTGTGATGTATTAGTTTAGATGGTTACGTCTGCATTATTTGGATAACCATGCAGATGCCTCAACAGATAAACACTACACAACCCATAAGGAAAGACATAATGTGACCAACAAATCTAGGACACGATAATAACAGTTATTTGTGGCTATGATAAAAACCCATGAGTAACTGCATTCAGCAGGTCCACTCCCTTCCCATAGACTTGTTTTCCCCCTGCTCTTCTGAATCAATCCAATTTGATCAGTCACCATTATTAGTTAGTTGTACAATCAAATGCCTTCAACTGAAATGTGTCTTCCGCATTTAACCCAACCCCTCTGAATCAGAGCGGTGCAGGGGGCTGCCTTAATCGACATCCACGGCGCCCGGGGAACAGTAGGTTAACTGCCTTGTTCAGGGGCAGAACGACAGATTTTTACCTTGTCAGTGCGGGGATTCGAACTTGCAACCCTCCGGTTACAAGTTCAACGCTCTAACCACTAGGCTACCTGTCGCTACCTGTCGCATACACATGCAGTGCAGTAATATCTAACAATTCACAACAATACACACATACCTAAAAGTAAAATAATGGAATTAAGAAATACAGAAATATTAGGACACAGGATCTCTCTGTAATGCCATATCATTGTTCTTCTACTCTGCTTCTTTTTCTTGCTCTGTTGCCCACAGGCCATCAACAGATCACTATGGATTCCCTCAGGAGGCTAAGTCACCCAATATGAGAGAAGATGATTAAATATGCATAATATAAAATAAAGAGGAAGAAAAAGTTAAATTAGATAGGTTAGTGAATGCTATAGGATGATGTCACCTCCAAGTGTACGTCCCAAATGGCACCCTATTCCCCCCATAGGGCTCTGGTCAAAAGTAGTACAATATAAAGAGAATAGGGTGTCATTTGGGATGCACCCTTGCACTTTTTAAGAGGGCAACAAGAGAGCCATGGACCCTCTCTGTGGAATGCTTAACGGGGGTCTTGTGGGCTGGAAGCTGATGGGTTTTTTGTGGCGTAATGGCTCTGGTTACCAGGTGTCAAAGTGCTGGGGCAGAGAGAGACATCTCATCCCTCAGGGCTGCTTGGAGCCCAGGAACAGAAAGTGGGCACTACGCCATGGGTCAATGTCATTTTCCTTTGTCCATTTTCTGCCTTCAAAAAAAGAAAGAATCTCTGCTCATGATGCAGTATATAAAATACTATTATTTTTCTATACCTTCTGACCATGAAACCTAATCAACCATACCTTGATTGCTTTTCTTTCTATATAAAATAAACAGTTCTGAGAAATGTTAATTAAACAGTTTTAGACTATTATCATCCTATGATGGCTGTCAGAGGAGACCATTTAGGCTAGTATCTGGGGGTTCTGGGAATTGTGTATTTTATTCCCCTGCCTTACACAGCTTCTGTCTATGTGCATATATATGAACCTACACTGATGGCTCTCACACACACACCTTATCCTCAGCACAGCGCAGATTCAATAACCTATTTCCATGCTGCCAGAATAAATCAATCAAATTGTATTTATAAACCGACACTGAGGTTTGCAATATTTCACATGAACATTTCCAAGTTGAAGGATTTATATGCACATAAAGAGGCATTGGCATGACAAATCAAATCAACGTTTAATGGTAATATACACAGTTTAGCAGATGTTATTAATGTAGATACGTCACGAATCCACTTAACCTAAATAACACACTAATCCATATGCAATCTATACGTGCAGTATAAAGTGTAACTACAATGCTATGTACAATAGTAGAAATTACAATGAGCTTTGTCGAGAATACAGTATTTAAATACACGGTACATGGCAAACTGTAGCATACACACTTGTTAATCCAGTGCAGCCAGCACACCTGATTCCGCTAATCGAGGGACTTGTTGATTAGTTGAATCCGGTATGTTAGTGCTGGGTGAAAATACAACATCGTCATACCTGTGGGTACCCACTACCAGGATCAGATGCAACACATATGCAGGGAGTCAGGAAACAGGAACAGAAGGTGAATTTAATAATAATCATGACGTTAATACTCAACAGGTACTAAACGTAACCAAAAACCAATACTGCCTGATTGAGTAACGATGGGGAGCAGGTGTGCGCGATGATGGTTGCCAGGTGTGCGCCATTTAGATTGCCAGGACCCGGTTGTTAGTAGACTCGCGACGTCGAGCGCCGGAGGGGTGAAGTGGGAGTAGACGCGACACCAGAATTGGAATGCATGCAACTGGAAACCTGCCATAAAAGAATGAGAGACTCCAAGGAGAATATATTGCCTTAAAGCTAGAATCCTTAATTGAAACAATAACAAAGTATCTCCCTGACTTTGTTTTAGTAAAAAGCTGAGGGATGGGCCTGGAGAAACGTAACCACTCTCAAATTCATAGAGAAAGCTGTGGATGCAAGGACTGACTATCCATGGTATTAACATTTTAGTTTTAACCATGTTTTGATGCTATACAGTGTTTACAATGTTCACAGACATTGGAGTAAAACAAGCTTATATTTTGGGTTCTGATGGGGTATGAGAGTTGAACTAAGCTCATGAGGCATGTAGAAGTTATATTCTTTGACAATCAATAGGTATATATCATTAATTTATATCAAAAAAAAAATTGTAGCAACTAAGGACTATAGCTTTCAAAAATGGCACATTGACTATTATTTAATCAACGGCCTTGGATGCATGACTCTGGGACACCACAGCAAACAGCTCAGCCCATCAGCACAACAGCTTCTACATGACAGTTTCAGTTCATTAGACACATGCTCTTTCAGAGCCATAGATCTCAGGGGGGGTGTCATGGATTCATTTAATTGATCTGTGTTTGTTTATCAGCGCTCTGCTTAGTGGAGGATGTGTATTGTATGGCCATAGGCTACAGATCGAAACAAGGGCTGAGCCAGAGGGATCAATAGCTGTCCATCTCACATGACAAGAGGTCTAAGAGGCAGGTGTTGTAGATAAATACTAGACACTTGGAGACTGGAGTGTTTAGTTACTGTGTGGAATATAGGGTCTAACAAGTAATTCTATATTCATTTTGAAACAATCCATTGGAATATAGGGTCGAACAAGTAATTCTATATTCATTTTGAAACAATCCATCGGAATATAGAATTACTTGTTAGACCCTATTTTTGTTTTCAAACAATCCGTCATATTATAGATTTGTGTGATGAAATGTGAGAAGCAGTTGAACTGTGGTGGTTAATGGAATGTTCTATTTTTTTCTATCAAGGATAATGGAAGTAGGCCCCAGGTTCAGTCAATGTAGATGTGTTTGAAAATGTATGTCATTTAAGGCTTGTTTGACTCCAGCGCAGCTTGCTAACAGCCAAAGCACTTCCTCTCTGTACCACAAACTATGAAGTAAAACCCCATTTGGGACGAGAATCTGGCTCCTCAAACAAGCAGACAAATTAGAACAACTACAGTAGGAGCTCCATTGACAGATAATCTACCTCAGCGGGATGCAAGTCATTTTCTCTCGAACCCCCCATGGTAGAGGATGCCTGCAGATATAAAAACAGATCTTTTCATATGATCCCAGCTCCTCTAGTTTATTTCACTTAGAAAAATGACAAGAGCTCAAATTGAAGAAGTGTGTAATTTATGATGGTCCAGATTTAGATGGTTAGATGGTGATTTAGATGGTTCCTATGCATTATCCTAATCTCCACAGGACAGGCGGAACTTGATGAAAGCACTTCCCTGAAGCTGCAAGCGACATGGTCACATGACACTGGAGAATAATCAGCAAAGATCAGTGTTGCTTATTGACATGTGAGATGAGGAAATGGGAAAGTGGATATGATGTTTCTGTCATGTCTCATCAGACAGAACTAGTTCTACAACGATCCCTAAGCCTCTGTCACAGGCTTTCATCCTAAATGGCACAAACGTCTACCGAAAACAATCACTTTCATCATAAACTTGTGTCTTAAGACATGACTCAAAAGACATAGCCTACATACGTTATGTCTGCATGAAAGGTCTACTCTAACTAAATCACCCTCTGCCCTCTAGGACCTTAAGACAGAATCCAGGCCAGGGCTGGTTAGAAGCCAAAGAGGAAACAGAATAGATTTAAACGTCCTCTCTCTTTTCACATCCAGTATTCCCCTGGGCTCACACCAAAGCCTCTCTGTGTGATTGACAAGCCATGTTCCAACCCTTCAGAGAGATACTCCTCATGTCTGGCTTTTATGCAGTATGCACTGAAGACCAGCCAGGTATACATTGACTCACAAGGAATTTTTTATGACAATCCAGAATTATTTGAGAATGACAAAATGTGACATTTCAACCCATAGAGGAAATAATAGAGGATAATAAAGTTTTCTAATGGAATCTAAAACAAAATCATAAAAAAGAATGGTCACATGGGTGCGCTTTGGCCTTTACTGGTCCGTCTTGAGGTTTGTTTTATTACCAGAGCGTGGGAGAGAGTTGTAGTGTGAGTGACTTTGTCTAATAGCTGAAGGGCAGTCCAGTGCCATACCTAGCTACCACCTCAGCGTTTAATTAACTTATTCCGACTCCCCGGCCTCCCGACGCCTTCTCTGGACATGGCATATGCTGTGAACATATTTCACTTAGATGCTCCGGGCGGAATACAGACATGGAAACCAAACAGGAGTAACTGGAATATGAAGCATACATCTATTCAAGTGACATGAATGTTTTTATTTCGTCATTTATTGTTTAAATAAAATATTGTATTTATAGTATCTCTCTTAAAAAAATACAATATAAAATATAATTTATCAGAAGCAATATGAAGTTTGTCCCAACAAAGTTGTCTTTTGCATGATTTGTGATATCTTATGTTATAGTCTTGTTCAGTCAATCATGAAGACAATAACAATGGTGACCTTTTAAAATGAGACATCAGACTCATTTCACAAAAAAAGGGTTGATGTTTTGAATTTCAGGAAAACCGAACAAATTTGAAGTCCTGGTGGGTTTTTGCTTCAGAAAGGTCATCTCGTGATTGTGGCACAATATCGATTGAGTCATCTTGATGAGACAGAATCTGTCACTCTTTTGTATCCAAATGATGAGAATTTAAAACCAACTATTAAACTACAGACAGATTTGTCTGGAAACCTTTTGTAAGCACCTTCACTGTTTGTGAACTTTCTTTCTGCTTCACCAAATACCTTTTTAATGCACTAGCCAACCTCAAATTACAAGAGACGTTCAAACACTGCATTGAGATTCTGAGTGGCGCAGAGGTCTAAGGCACTGCATCTCAGTGCTAGAGGTGTCACTACAGACCCTGGTTCGATTCCAGGCTGTATCACAACCGGCCGTGATTGGGAGTCCCATAGGGAGATTAACAGGGGCTGTGCTACAGCTGTGTTTGTGAGACAAGGGCGGATGCCTGAAGGGGTCCGGGGCCTGGTCTTTTTACAAAACGTATATAGAATCTGAATGGTTTGAGCTACAAATTAAAGGCTATCTATGAAAAGCTGAGACTCACAAACCAGCACATGTTTGCTCTATGACACTTCTGCATAGAAGATAATAGTAAATCCCAGGACATAGTATCTATAATACTGTAATAAGCTTACATTGTTGCTGTCACAAACTCCAAACTCAACACACTTGTCACTGACTAGTTGGATATCAATTCCTTTTTATCCGTTTTTTTTATTGACATTTGCCAATAAAACTCATGATTGCAACTGTTTATGTCAACTAGTTTTGTGTTCTACTTGTAGCCCTGGTTGTCCTGAAAATAAAATGGTAAAACATTTCATTGTGAGTCTAAATATAAGGGCTGGACATGCAGATAAATGTGGTTTTTGCAGGGGTCTTGGGACTGACAGGGTTAAGTAATCCTCACACTTTAGGTCATGGTGGGGTGTGCAAAGGGCTCTCATCACCTCCCAGCAGAAATAAACCCTTTCCGCTTTGTCTGAGACGTCATAGATCGGATCATAAGTCATTCCAGGTCACAGTACGTCCACATAGTTGCCCTTGATTACCCCTGTGTCCTCAACTATCTTTCCTCTCGTCATCATTATTCTCTTTCAGGCTCTCTACAGGTCCCTGCAGCAGTCTAACAACCATTTACATGCAAAGTGCAACACTTCCCCCAACCCTTCCAACACACCACCTCTCTCTCCACCACACTGTAAAACGGTCTTGTTGTTTTGACAGTATTATACAATAAAACTAACAGTAAAGTATCATATGAATTATTTTCAGTAAATTGCCATAAATGACAATGCTCTCTGGGTGATTTTAGGCGCAAACAATAAATGATACCGTAAATTCCAAAGAAACTTTGGATTAACAGTACATTACTGTAACTGCACAGCGTTGTTGGATTGGCAACTGGCAACAATTCTGAGTGGTAGGATTGAAAGACATCTGAATATTACTCTGTAATGGAAAACTGGGATCTACAGGTGAAGTCGGAGGTTTACATGCACTTTAGCCAAATACATTTAAAATCCGTTTTTCACAATTCCTGACATTTCATCCTAGTAAAAAGGTCTTAGGTCAGTTAGGATCACCACTTTATTTTAAGAATGTGAAATGTCAGAATAATAGTAGAGAGAATGATTTATTTCAGCTTTTGTTTCTTTCATCACATTCCCAGTGGGTCAGAAGTTTACATACACTCAATTAGTATTTGGTAGCGTTGCCTTTAAATTGTTTATCTTGGGTCAAACGTTTCAGGTAGCCTTCCACAAGCTTCCCACAAAAAGTTAGGTGAATTTTGGCCCATTCCTCCTGACAGAGCTGGTGTAATTAAGTCAGGTTTGTAGGCCTCCTTGCTCGCACACACTTTTTCAGTTCTGCCCACAAATGTTCTATGGGATTGAGGTCAGGGCTTTGTAATGGCCACTCCAATACCTTGACTTTGTTGTCCTTAAGCCATTTTGCCACAACTTTGTAAGTATGCTAGGGGTCATTGTCCAATTGGAAGACCCATTTGCGACCAAGCTTTAACTTCCTGACTGATTAAGATGTTGCTTCAATATATCCATCTATTTTGTGAAGTGCACCAGTCCCTCCAAACAGTTCTATTTCTGTTTCATCAGACCAGAGGACATTTCTCCAAAAAGTACAGTCTTTGTCCCCATGTGTAGTTGCAAACCGTAGTCTGGCTTTTTTATGGCGGTGTTGGAGCAGTGGCTTCTTCCTTGCTGAGCGGCCTTTCAGGTTATGTCAATATAGGACTCGTTTTCCTGTGGATATAGATACTTTTGTACCGGTTTCCTCCAGCATCTTCACAAGGTCCTTTGCTGTTGTTCTGGGATTGATTTGCACTTTTCGCACCAAAGTACATTCATCTCTAGGAGACAGAACGCATCTCCTTCCTGAGCGGTATGACGGCTGTGTGGTCCCATGGTGTTTATACTTGCGTACTATTGTTTGTACAGATGAACGTGGTATCTTCAGGCGTTTGGAAATTGCTGCCAAGGATGAACCAGACTTGTGGAGGTCTACAATTTTCTTTTCTGAGGTCTTGGCTGATTTCTTTAGATTTTCCCATGATGTCAAGCAAAGAGGCACTGAGTTTGAAGGTAGGCCTTGAAATACATCCACAGGTACACCTCCAATTGACTCAAATGATGTCAATAATCAGAAGCTTCGAAAGCTATGACATCATTTTCTGGAATTTTCCAAGAAGGTAGTTGTGAAATTGTTAGATTACTTGTTAGATATTACTGCATGGTCGGAACTAGAAGCACAAGCATTTCGCTACACTCGCATTAACATCTGCTAACCATGTGTATGTGACAAATAAAATGTTATTTGATTTGATACTTTTGGAGTGCCAAAAAACATTTGACCACACTGTAAAAACTGTAACTTGTTTTTACGGTAACTTATTGGCAGCTGTCTTACTGTAAGTTACTGTTAACGTTAATTCCAAAGAAATTGGTTTAAGATAAGTTGTTTTGTGGCTATAATAAGTTATTTCATGGTTGTTTCTGTCTCATTAACCTATTTAATGAGCCTGAAAGAAGCTACATTTGTGCTACCCATTAGTGAGAGTGCTGTACCAATTTAACTGATATGCGGTAGTACTGCCCCAACAATTAAATGTGTATTGGGGACAGATTGAAGTGGCAGCAAGTCTCAAACCTTTAATGGTTGAGCATTTGCCATGTCCTTTGCCCTGTAGTCACCTCCAGTTTGGAATACCAAAATGTGGTATTTTATACCACTTGCACTTTTAGAGGCCTTAGAAAAGGCTTCCAAAATGGAATTAATTTATATTCTGTAATATGTGAACACATTACCTAGCAGCCAACCTGCTTTCACCAATCCCATGCAATTACGGTAAAATACTGTAAAATACAAACCCCATCTGCCCTTATTGAGTTTAATTCATCCATTTGTTACAATTACCATAATAAGACTACAATAATGCACTGCACTGTTGTTTTATGGTAAATAAATATCACAGTAACACTATTGGATACCCTAAAACACGGTATGGTAACATACTATATGGGTTTATTTTCTTTATTTCTTTGCTTTATTTCTCGCTTCCCACACCAAACCTATCACTGGTGTAAAATACTGTAAATGGGGATGGATCTTTGATGTTTGGAGCTATTTTGCTTCCACTGGTCCTGAGGCCCTTGTTAAGGTCAACGGTGTCATGAACTTCCCCCAGTACCAGGACATTTTAGCCAAAAACCTGGTTGCCTCTGCTAGGAAGCTGAAACTTGGCCACAAGTTGATCTTCCAGCAAGACAATAACACCAAGCACACATCAAATCCACAAAGGAATTATTATTGACCACAAAATCAACGGCCATCTCAGTCTCTGGACTTGAACCCTGTTGAAAACATGTGGTTTGAATTGAAGACAGCAGTCCATAAGCGCAGATATCAAGGATCTATATGGAGGAATGGTCTAAAATCCCTCCCAATATGTTCTCCAATCTCAAAAAACATTTTAGAACAATAATCAGTGTCATTATCCTCGCAAGGGGAGGGTGCTGGAGCATTCAAAACAGGGGTGCCAATAATCTTGCTCATCTTTATCAAGGGTGCCAATAATCTTGAACCTGACAGTGCATTCGGGAAAAGTATTCAGACTCCTTGACTTTTTCCACATGTTGTTACGTTACAGCCTTATTCTAAAATACTTTTTTTTTTAATATCACCAATCTACACACAATACCCCATAATGACAAAGTGAAAACAGGTTTTTAGAATTTTTTGCAAAAATAAAAACAGAAATACCTTTACATAAGTATTCAGACCCTTTGCTGTGAGACTTGAAATTGCGCTCAGGTGAATCCTGTTTCCATTGATCATCCTTTAGATGTTTCTACAGAAGATGGTAAGATGGTACCGACAGACATGGCAGCTCTACTTCTATCTCCTAAGCAACTTTGCATTATTATAATTTTTTTTTGTGTGTTATGTCTTACATTATTAGCCCAGAACATTTTTTTTTGTTATTACACACAGCCAGAAATAACTTTTGGATATCAGAGTAGCGGTAACTCACCAGCATTACGACCATGAATACGACTTCCCCGAATTGGTTCCTTTGTGTCGTACCCCCCAGGGCAATTGAACTCATCCCAGAGGCTGCTCCAAGACGCCGCCAGCGTCAAAGAGACATTCTGAGTGGACATCTAGTCCGACTCAGGAGACATGCACACCATCCACTGCTTCCGAGTATATTATTCCCTAATGTTCAGTCTCTGGACAATAAAGTAGACGAGCTCAAGGCGAGGATCTCCTTCCAGAGAGACATCAGGGACTGTAAACTCTGTTTCACGGAATCATGGCTCTCTGTGGATATACTGTCCCCGTCCATACAGCCAGCTGGTTTCTCAGTACATCGCACAGACAGGAATAAAGAACTCTCCAGGAAGAAGAAAGGAGGTGTTGTATGTTTCATGATTAACTACCGATGGTGTGATTGTGATAACATCCAGAAACTCAAGTTCTTTTGGTCACCGGACTTAGAATACCTCACAATCAAATGCTGACTGTATTATCTCCCAAGAGAATTCTCTTCGGTTATAGTCACAGCCGTGTATATTCTCCCTCAAGCCAATACCACGACGGCCCTCAAGGAACTACACTGGACTTTATGTCAACTAAAACCCACATAACCTGAGGCCGCATTTATTGTAGCTGGGGATTTTAACAAAGCAAATTTGAGGAAAATGCTACTAAAGTTCTATCAACACATTGACTGTAGTACTCGCTCTGGGGAGGGAGGACCCTCCCCCCGCCCTCCCTTCGGCAAATCTGATCACAACTCCATTTTGCTCCTCCCTTCCTATAGGCAGAAACTCAAACATGAAGTACTCATGCTAAGGTCTATTCAACGTTGGTCTGACAAATTGGAATCGATGTTTCAAGATTGTTTTGATCACGTTGTCTGGGATATGTTCCGGGTAGCCTCTGAGAATAACATTGACGTATACACGGACACGTGACTGAGTTCATCAGGAAGTGTATAGGGGGATATTGTTCCCAATGTGACTATTAAAACCTATCCAGTTTGCAATCACGGATTACAAAGGGAAAACCAGCCACGTCGCGGACACCGACGTCTTGCTCCCGGACAAGCTAATCACCTTCTTCGCCCGCTTTGAGGTTAACACAATGCCACCGATACGGCTCGCTCCCAAGGACTGTGGCATCGCTATCCGCGTCTTCAGAGCACGGATATATTAAATCTCTCCCTATCCCAGTCTGCTGTCCCCACTTGCTTCAAGATGTCCACGATTGTTCCTGTATCCAAGAAAGCAAAGGTAACTGAACTAAATGACTATCGCCAGTAGCACTCACTTCTGTCATCATGAAGTGCATTGAGGCTAGTTAAGGATCATATCACCTCTACCTTACCTGACACCCTAGACCCAGACGATGCAATCGCCATCGCACTGCACACTGCCCTTTACCATCTGGACAAGAGGAATACCTATGTAAGAATGCTGTTCATTGACTATACTGTAGCTCAGCCTTCAACACCATAGTACCCTCCAAGCTCATCATTAAGCTCAGGGCCCTGGGTCTGAACCCCGTCCTGTGCAACTGGGTCCTGGACTTCCTGACGGGCCAGTAGATGAAGGTAGGAAACAACACCACTTCACTGATCCTCAACACAAGGGTGCGCGCTCAGCTCCCTCCTGTACTCCCTGTTCACCCATGACTGTGTGGCCACTCGGCTCAGCCCCTAAGACCCTCCCAAACTTTTAATGATTGAGAGCATCCTGTTGGGCTGTACACCACCTGGTACGGTAACTACACCGCCTGCAACTGCAGGGCTCTCCAGAGGGTGGTGGGGTCTGCCCAACGCATCACCGGGGGCACATTGCCTGCCCTCCAGGACACCTACAGCACCCGATGTCACAGGAAGGCCAAAAAGATCATCAAGGACATCAATCACCCGAGCCACGGCCTGTTCACCCCCGGTTACTCAACCCTGCACCTTAGAGGCTGCTGCCCTATATACATAGACATGGAATCACTTGCCACTTTAATAATGGAACACTAGTCACTTTAATAATGTTTACATACTGCTTTACTCATCTCATATGTATATACTGTATTCTATTCTACTGTATTTTAGTCAATGCTGCTCAGACATTGCTCGTCCTAATATTTATTTCTTAATTCCATTATTTTACTTTTAGATGTGTGTGTATTGTTGTGAATTGTTAAGATACTACTGCACTGTTGGAGCTACATTTGCAAACATTTCTACAAACCTGTTTTCGCTTTGTCATTATGGTGTATTGTGTTTATATTGATGAGGAAAACATTAATTTGTTCCATTTTAGCGTAACAAAACGTAACAAAATGTAGAAAAAGTGAAGGGGTCTGAATACTTTCCGAATGCACTGCATTATGAGACTGACTCTCTTCTTCTTCTCTCTCCTCAGTGGCACCACCACACATTGGACTAGGCTCCTTCAGCTTTATTACAGATAATTGGCAGACAAGACATGGACTAGCTTTCCCCCTGATGGTAATAAGACCCACACAACTCCCCAACCGGTGTTCCTCTCTCACTGCTGCTGGACCAACTATTCTTAATGAGAGACTGTCAGTCTTCATGTGTTCAACCACATGCTGCTAATGCCGCTTGGACCCTGAAGCTGTTTCAAAACCCAGAAGCAATAAGAAAGTAGTGTTTCAGATTTTATTGCTTCCAGACTCTCAACTCTGGAGAGGTTAGGTTAGCATTGCTGCAGCGGCAAGGATGTGTATGCGTTCATATCTTGGCAATCTGTGTCTTCGTACTCTTCACCACGTCTCCACAAGTGTTAAGGTGATAATGCGTGCCCTGAAGATCTGCCTACGTATCAATCAAGGTTACGCCCAGCAGTCTCATGATGTTCCTAATGTTCCATGGAGATAGTTGTGATAGGGTTCCGCAGTGTGTGTGTGTGGGGGGAGGGGGAGGGGGTAATAGCCAATCTGTGGAGAGGTGTAGAGCAACATGAGAGAATGTGTTAGAGTAGTGTTGTTTCTATAGGAGAAGAGCTGTCCCTATTGTAAGGACCGGCACTGGAGATGAGAAGCAGGTACGGAGAGTTTGAACATTTAACAGGACAGGAACAGCGTCAGCACACGGGTAAACAAGGACATATGACAATCAATGCAGAAGCAGGGAACAGAGCGGGGAACCAGACAGATATAGGGAAGGTAATGACAGAGGTGATTGAGTCCAGGTGAGTCCAATAATCGCTGATGCGCGTGACGTGGGGAAGGCAGGTGTGCGTAATGATGATGGCAGGAGTGCGCAATGCTAGGGAGCCTGGCACCCTCGAGCGGCAGGGGGGAAGAGCGGGAGCAGGCGTGACACCTATAGGAGATAAAGAGAGGAACGCTCTCAGTCAAACACCAGGTGTACCAGCCCAAACTTATATGCTGTTCAGACATATTTAGAATGTTGAACTTATGGCATGGCGTGGCATTTTCTTTCCATGGCAAATGAGTTGTACAGGTATACTGTATGTTGTATTACGTTACACGATTCCCCCATGCTCCACATGTACCCACCAGGGGTTTATCTCCACTGGTACAGCATGAGAAGGTCAATGCCCTTGACTAATAGCCCTTACCTTCTCAACAATGCCTCGATATATAAAAAATCGAATAGGAATTCCATGATGTCGGCGGTGTTACAAAGTGTTAGGGGATTACCAAAGGAATACAGGAAATAGCAGACAGAGATGATGGGAGAGACTCACAATTATAAGAAGAAGCAAAAACAAAGAGAGGCTAAGGGAACAGAACAACGTCGTAAACTCTCATGCAGCACAAACCCATGGGAAAAAAAACTGTTTCCTGTGAAAACAATCTAAGGGCATAGCCAAGCAAACACAGTTAGAAACAGGACAATTTGGACAATGTGTTGTTATTGCTGGAAGAACAGTGGCTTGTTAAGTTAACTAACAGCCAATCCACTTACAATCTGAATCTCTAAACTATCCCCTCTCCTGCTCTGAGAATATGCACCAATAGTCACATAGCGATATGAGGGGGATTTGGAAGAAGTGGAGAGAGGGGAGAAACCTTGTCTGCCTTGTCCTACAGCAACAGTGTGACTAAATGTGTGAAACTCAGAAGAGAGAGCCATTCAGAGGGGACTGAAAGGTTTGTAAAGCTAGTTAGTTGAGAGGGCCTGCAGTGCGCTGAATTGATCAAATTTTCAGTTATTATTGATGCCAAATTATAAGACGTCTCATGACAGTGAAAGACCGATTGATGACTTCAGGCTCAATTTAATCAATTTGATAGCGTGACTGACAATTAAAGGCAATGTTCCCGAGGTCGCAGAGACTGCATTCACGGTAAACGCTGCATATGTCGGCTCAATATGAAATTACCTTTGAATGTGAACCCCTGCAATCAGGTGTTATATTATAAGGCTCCGAGTGGTCATTCCCATGGAAATCAGTGTTACCCTTGTGTTGAATGTTATTTTATCTTGATATGTCAACTGATATTCAACAGGATCCCACTTCTGAGAAAACATTCAGTTTATTGGGAAGACAGCTTGAATGCAATGGTAGTGGTTACCAGACAGTTGTCAGCAATCAAAATCAATGAAGTTGACACAGAATGGACAGAAGTGACAAATTCAGAAATATTTTGCTCGACCCAACCTTGGCTGTTCTGGCATCTTGCCAGCATCCTGCTTCCCCTGTGCACCAAAAGCAGTGTTATGTCCATTATCTCTGAACTGTTTGCTGAAAGATTAAACACTTATTAACAGTTATCTTTTCCTCCTGTCACGCATCTTTAACAGCATCTAGTTATTAATTTACATTTGAGTCATTTAGCAGGCGGTCTTATCCAGAGTGACATACAGGAGCACATCGGAATATTTTTCACCTAGTCAGCTCAGTGATTCGAACCAGTGGCCCTTCAGTTACTGGCCCAACGCTCTTAACCGCAGTGCAATATCTGGTGTGTTGCCATCCCCCCTCATTTATTGTTTTTATCATTTATTTAGCCAGGGAAGTCACTGTGAGATTGATACTGTATCTCTGTTTGGGATATATAGTGAGCCCTGACCTCATTATATTGGAATAAATAGATTATAATACATTATTTCTGCCTTTTTAAAAATTTGTATTAAGAATGTGAGAAATATTAATTTGAAATATAACTCCAGTCATTCTGAGGTGAAGAACAAATACAAATACTGCATCTATTTGTAGAATACCTAAAGCAAAGCAAAAAGCAAAATAAAAGTGTTTAAATTGAAAATGATTATATGAAAACCGTATAAAAAAATATAAAAACAGATTGATTCCCAAAAGCACAGCATCTCCTTACCTACCTTCTCTATGTATCGGAGATCTGATGTTCTCAGTTTTCTTCTAAAGAGGATGAACCCTCTTCCCTCTCTTTCCTACTGTGCTTTCTACTTCCATCCTTTTGTCTGAATGGATAGAAACACAGCTTTAGTTCTATCTTTTCTCACCTTGAAATTGGTTTGCACAGTAACGGGGTGAGAAACTACAGCCAACAGTTTTAGTTAGCATTTATCACGTGGATATGAATTAAGACTTTTTGAGGTGAAACTAAAAGACTGCATTTAGCAGGAGGATTTGATCATGTTTTTCCACAATGTATAATGTTATAGGCTACGTCCTAAATGGCACCCTATTCTCTCTATATATGTAGTGCACTACTTTTGACCAGAGCTCTATGGGAAAGTAGTGCAGTATAAGGGTATAGGGTGCCATTTGGGACACATCCCCAGTTTTTTGTGACCGAGATTTAATTTTGGCTGCTGAGATTAATAATGTAATGTTAACACTACACAAGTCATTAAATTGGAAATTACAGCGTTTTAACTACTTTGCAGATATGAAACAAACAGTCAATCATAATATCAGTCAAAAATATCAAATTCCCTGTTCATGATTTAAAACCAACTTTATAAGAGGTTTTCTATTTGAGTCAAAATTCAATGACATTCAGTAAGGCATTGTTGGCAGAATAGATGGATGCAGTTGAATGCATGATTAATATAATTCATCAATACATTTGTTGATAGTCCCCCAAAAGTGTATATCAGGTTGTAAATCACAGCTGGCCTGGTACACTGGTACATACAACTAAGGCTGGGATTGCCTATACACTCAATTTAGCAAGGGCAATGATCACATGTCAGTCATACAGTATCGTGGCTAATAGGCTAGCGCACGTGTCAAACAAGGCCAGCGGGCCGAATAGGACACACAAGCGAGTATAAATGAGTCAACAGTTGAGTCATCTACTTCATGAAAATACAGCCTGACACACTCGCATCAATGAATTCAACTTCAATTGCGCTGCTTTTTTGTGTCCGGTTTACATCGTGCAGCGGAGGGAATGTGTCCAGACACAGTCCTAGCTAGGCAACTAAAATGTTGCAGTCTGGCTTTGGTTTTTAATGCTTGACATTAATAACCAAAAAACAAAACCTGCAACAAAACATCATGCAAAGTAGAAACATGTAGGCCTATTACAGCAACATTTGAGCAGTAGCCTAGGCTGGCGACTCAACTACAATACATTTTGAGTGCACCATACAGCAATGCTGCATTCAACCGGACCAGTGATCCATGCACTGCAAAAAAAATTAAAACATGTATAAATGTTACAACAACCTATAAAACCTTTTTTTTATTTAGAGTTATTAAATATTTTTTGTTTAGGGTCGCAGCGTATGATGTACATCTGCAAGCATAGCAGCAAAGGCTGGACACATTATTTATCTCTTCTTTTGTTTCAATATGTTAAAATCCTATATACAGCAACCTATGTACAGAAGTAGACATTATAAAGGGACATATTTTTTCGAATAAAACAATGGCCAGTTTGTGTCGCAGTTGCAATTTGTTTTGTAAAAACAAATAGGCTGTCTGGCCCACGAATTCGTAGTTTTTTCAATATGGCCCATGCACTGATTGAGTTTGACACCCCTGAGCTAGCGTATCTATTTATGTAGCTTGCTATTTATTTAGCAAGCTAAAAACATGGAGCCTGTCATGTCCTTGGAGGAGTGTGTGAGTGACCGACTTTTGACCCTCATCATTTTTCGGTGGCTACAGCTGGAGATGCAGGTGCCATTTGGTTAGCTAGCAAGAAATGTGAATCACTTTGCTGGCTAGCTAGCTATGCGGGAACTTGATTGACTGTTATCCACACGTAGCATATCTCTTAGTTGACAATCAAATGTATTTGGCATTGATCAAATGGGCGGGCAGCATGGCAAATTTCCATTCAGTTGTAAAAATGTGGGAGGCAAGCTGCAGAAGGCCAACTAGTTGAAAAAGTTTGAGAGCGTGTATCTAATGTTCCCTCGTGAGATTTTAGCTCATCGTGCTCCGTCAATCATTAGCTGTTGATCTTGTTGCTGTTGATGTGCATAGGCAACTGAGTGAGAGAGAGCCTACCTTTTCATGGTTGTTTGATCAGTAGGACTGTAAAGTTCCAAAATGTAAGAGGACTCCACAGGTATTTGCATGTTTGCAGAAATTGATTCTGGTGCTTTTTGCAAGTACATTTTTGTGATCCAAAGTCGTGCTGTTGCTACTGCCTGTAAACACACAGTCCAGTTCTGAATGATGGCTTATTTGCATATAGACCTACTGTAGCTCTGATTGGCTAGACTCCGGTCCTGGACAAGACAGATGTTTTTATTAGGTTGTATTTACTGCAGTGTCAAGTAATTGTCCAAATGCTCGGGCGCTTTCCCACTCTATATTGGTATACCATTTTCACAAATGCCTTAATATACGTCATTCCCAAACATTCTATGAATTTATGAAAACGACCATATCTTAAGCGCTCGCTTGTCAGAAAATATAGGTGTCATATTCTTCCTGGGGTTGTATATGAACATATTTAATTAAGATTTCATGTTGCTAAAACGCTGTTGGATCCACTTTAAAAATAAAGATGAATCACCTTTAACCCTGATGTGTCCCTCCATCCATACTCTTCATCCACCAATTAACAGAATTATGAATTATATCACTCTGCATTAAACGCAAAGCAAATCAAACCCTGGCTCCTCTGTCGGCTGATATTACTGGGGAAGACTGATGATAAAAGTGTTGTTTCCCCTCTTATACTAATACATTACATTGGAGAATGTGATGAGTATAAGCTAAGACTAATGATTAGCTTATACACTAGCGCATTCCCCATACTGTATTTCCCACTCCATGTGCACTGAGGGCAAGCACATACACCCTCAGCTCACACCCTAATAATGATGACCCAGAGGATTCAGACTAGATATCATATAAATAGTTGAAGTCAGAAGTTTACATACACCTTAGCCAAATACATTTAAAATCAGTTTTTCACAATTCCTGACATTTAATCATCCTAGTAAGAATTCCCTGTCTTAGGTCAGTTAGGATCACCACTTTATTTTAAGAATGTGACATGTCAGAATAATAGTAGAGAGAATGATTTATTTCAGCTTTTATTTCTTTCATCACATTCCCAGTGGGTCAGAAGTTTAGATACACTCAATTAGTATTTGGTAGCATTGCCTTTAAATTGTTTAACTTGGGTCAAACGTTTCGGGTAGCCTTCCACAAGCTTCCTACAATAAGTTGGGTGAATTGTGTCCTATTCCTCCTAACAGAGCTGGTGTAACTGAGTCAGGTTTGTAGGCCTCCTTGCTCGCACATGCTTTTTCAGTTCTGCCCACAAATGTTCTATGGGATTGAGGTCCGGGCTTTGTAATGGCCACTCCAATACCTTGACTTTGTTGTCTTTAAGTCATTTTGCCACAACTTTGGAAGTTTCCTCCAGCATCTTCACAAGGTCCTTTGCTGTTGTTTTTGGATTGATTAGCACTTTTCTCACCAAAGTACATTCATCTCTAGGAGACAGAACGCGTCTCCTTCCTGAGTGGTATGACGGCTGCGTGATCCCATGGTGTTTATACTTGCGTACTACTGTTTGTACAGATGAACGTGGTACCTTCAGGCTTTTGGAAATTGCTGCCAAGGATGAACCAGACTTGTGGAGGTCTACAATTTTTTTTCTGAGGTCCTGGCTGATTTCTTTAGATTTTCCCATGATGTCAAGCAAAGAGGCACTGAGTCTGAAGGTAGGCCTGAAATACATTCACAGGTACACCTCCAATTGACTCAAATGATGTCAATTAGCCTACCAGAAGCTTCTAAAGCCATGACATAACTTAGTGTATGTAAACTTCTGACCTACTGGAATTGTGATACAGTGAATTATAAGTGAAATAATATGTCTGTAAACAATTGTTGGCAAAATTACTTGTGTCATGCACAAAGTAGATGTCCTAACTGACTTGCCAAAACTATAGTTTGTTAACAAGAAATTTGTGGAGTGGTTGGAAAACAAGTTTTAATGACTCCAACCTAAGTGTATGTAAACTTCCGACTTCAAGTGTATATCCAGGTTGCTCTTATCATGGAGACAAAGCTCTGATATCTTTTCAGGCTCTGACTGATATTGTGCCGCTACCTAAGTATTACACCCATTCCTTTAACAGCACCCTTATCTTGATGTGTTTATGCAGACAGAGCTCTTTGTCTGCCAGCTTTTCATATCCACAGCCACATAGTAGAGGTAACTAGACAGTAAATATGGGTCAGCAGTATCTCTATTCCTTCTGTGAGGCTCCAGTTAGTTATTCAATCTTATGTAATAGAGGGCCCTCATCATCTGCATTGATCTTTGCCTTCTGTGTCCGAATAATAATTGTCATCAGAATCGTGTTATATATACACAGTTCAATGTATCTACAGTACTAACGAATACAGCAGGCACCTGCACAGATAGGGCTCTACCTGTGTAGACCACATGTCCCTTGCCCTTCCTGTCTCCAAAGTGCCCTTTTGGGTGGTGGTATAATTTCCACTCCAATTTATTTTGTTTGTTGGTATACATCTTTTGTCATTGTGGTTTCCCCGCGCCCGGTATCCAAACATGTATGATTTGAAAGGCGGTCACCGGTCGAGTGTATAGCTATCTACTAGCTGTGTAGCTAGTTTAAATATCAACACCACTGCCACAGTAGCATAAGGTAAGTGACCTGTTAACTTGCTGATTTACATCATCAATATCCTGTCTGGTTGGTTATTAGGCCTACACGCAGCAGAAAGACATCACCGACCCTCAGACTCAACTCCATCCAGGAGTTGGACGTGTAAGGGAAGCATCAACACAGGTAGTCTATAGCTAGCTTAGCTAGCCACCATACATTAGCCTACTAAAATAACTAGTGACGCACCAATATTACATTTTTGACCAATATCCAATATTTTCCTTGCCAAAAAAAAACGATACCGATACTGATAACCAATATTAAAAAAAATGTTGCAGCCTTTTAAGCATTCTAGTACAGTTATATAGTTAACACACACACATGGGTGCAGCGGTCTAAGGCACTGCATCTCAGTGCAAGAAGAGTCATTACAGTCCCTGGTTTCTCATCCAGGCTGTATCACATCCGGCCGTGATTGGGAGTCCCATAGGGCGGCGCACAATTGGCCCAGCGTCGTCCGGGCTTGGCCGGGGTAGGCCGTCATTGTAAGTAAGAATTTGTTCTTAACTGACTTGCCTAGTTAAATAAAGTTTACATACACCCACTGACCAAAAAGTTATTTTGTTGGCATTTACGTGTGTCCCCATTACCAGTAAAACATAATCAAAATGCGGTATTGTAAACACATCGTGTTTGCTTGTTTGCAGACATTTTTGTACAGCTTTGACAGTGCTACTGTATCATTTTGACAAGCAAAGACCCAAACGGCATTCCATAGTATGTCGTGAAGCTAATAGCAGTGACGCTGTAGGGCAACATCGGAAAAATAGCGCACTTGTTAGTGTTAATCGGTACTCGACCAGGCAAGGGCAATGAATTCCATTATCTTGGCTTTAATTAATTTCTCCTTTGAGTTGTCTCGCTGAAATGTTCTTGCTCTTTCAAATGACTGCTTGACTTGTTGACTGCTCGATCCACACAGCAGACATTGTGGGCTAGTTTAGGAACGCTGTGTTGCACGTATAGCGCACAGTTTTACGTAGCGTCATTACGTCATGTACCTTCGTTATATAGGTATGCACGTCAGCTTTGACATCGGTTTTGCACATTGGGCGTTAAACTAGACATTTTTAGCTAATATTGGCCGATTCCGATATATCGTGCATCCCTAAAAATAACCACACAAGACACTTGCCAGCCAGCTATATACAGTGAGGGAAAAAAGTATTTGATCCCTTGCTGATTTTGTACGTTTGCTCACTGACAAAGAAATTATCAGTCTATCATTTTAATGGTAGGTTTATTTGAACAGTGAGAGACAGAATAACAACAAAAAAATCCAGAAAATGCATGTGAAAAATGTTATAAATTGATTTGCATTTTAATGAGGGAAATAAGTATTTGACCCCTCTGCAAAACATGACTTAGTACTTGGTGGCAAAACCCTTGTTGGCAATCACAGAGGTCAAACGTTTCTTGTAGTTGGCCACCAGGTTTGCACACATCTCAGGAGGGATTTTGTCCCACTCCTCTTTGCAGATCTTATCCAAGTCATTAAGGTTTTGAGGCTTACGTTTGGCAACTCGAACCTTCAGCTCCCTCCACAGATTTTCTATGGGATTAAGGTCTGGAGACTGGCTAGGCCACTCCAGGACCTTAATGTGCTTCTTCTTGAGCCACTTCTTTGTTGCCTTGGCCGTGTGTTTTGGGTCATTGTCATGCTGGAATACCCATCCACGACCCATTTTCAATGCCCTGGCTGAGGGAAGGAGGTTCTCACCCAAGATTTGACTGTACATGGCCCCGTCCATCGTCCCTTTGATGCAGTGAAGTCCTGTCCCCTTAGCAGAAAAACACCCCCAAAGCATAATGTTTCCACCTCCATGTTTGACGGTGGAGATGATGTTCTTGGGGTCATAGGCAGCATTCCTCCTCCTCCAAACACGGCGAGTTGAGTTGATGCCAAAGAGCTCCATTTTGGTCTCATCTGACCACAACACTTTCACCCAGTTGTCCTCTGAATCGTTCAGATGTTCATTGGCAAACTTCAGACGGGCATGTATATGTGCTTCCTTGAGCAGGGGACCTTATGGCGCTGCAGGATTTCAGTCCTTCACGGCGTAGTGTGTTACCAATTGTTTTCTTGGTGACTATGGTCCCAGCTGCCTTGAGATCATTGACAAGATCCTCCCGTGTAGTTCTGGGCTGATTCCTCACCGTTCTCATGATCATTGCAACTCCACGAGGTGAGATCTTGCATGGAGCCCCAGGCCGAGGGAGATTGACAGTTCTTTTGTGTTTCTTCCATTTGCGAATAATCGCACCAACTGTTGTGACCTTCTCACCAAGATGCTTGGCGATGGTCTTGTAGCCCATTCCAGCCTTGTGTAGGTCTACAATCTTGTCCCTGACATCCTTGGAGAGCTCTTTGGTCTTGGCCATGGTGGAGAGTTTGGAATCTGATTGATTGCTTCTGTGGACAGGTGTCTTTTATACAGGTAACAAGCTGAGATTAGGAGCACTCACTTTAAGAGTGTGCTCCTAATCTCAGCTCGTTACCTGTATAAAAGACACCTGGGAGCCAGAAATCTTTCTGATTGAGAGGGGGTCAAATACTTATTTCCCTCATAAAAATGCAAATCAATTTATAACATTTTTCACATGCGTTTTTCTGGATTTTTTTGTTGTTATTCTGTCTCTCACTGTTCAAATAAACCTACCATTAAAATGATAGACTGATAATTGCTTTGT
Source organism: Brachymystax lenok tsinlingensis (assembly GCA_030435695.1). NCBI lineage: Eukaryota > Metazoa > Chordata > Actinopteri > Salmoniformes > Salmonidae > Brachymystax > Brachymystax lenok. Next base: position 44,745,726 of record CM059814.1, read on the forward strand.
CAGTGGGCAAACGTACAAAATCAGCAGGGGATCAAATACTTTTTTCCCTCACTGTATATCATGAATCAGAAATAGTGTATGATCATCATCATTATGTTTATATGACAAATAATTATTTGCCTACACAATAAATATTCTAATCATGTTAAGCAAAGCAACCAATAGCCATAGTTATTACTAATTATATTATTATAAACTTATACTAGTGAAGTTAAAAGATTATGGATATTAGATAATGCAGTTATTATTTAATAGCATTGGTGATAAATCATAATGTGTAAAAGAAAATGTACTAATCCAGTAATCTAGCTAGCCATTTGGTTAACTGTAGCATATGATAGCCTAGTGAGTCTGCTTGCTAACAACATTATATTAATATAGGGTGTAGTAATTGTATGCTACAGTATTTCTCACAGTATTCTATTCATTTGCCCTCATTACTGTCTTATTTAGGGATAGTGTAGAGGAGCAGCTGTATCCCTAAAGTGACCTTCAACCTCACTGCTCCTCAGTACTTCTACTAAATAATCAAAGTAATAATTACTCAACGAGTCTGTAACCACGTTTTTTTGAGGGATGACCTTTTTTATTTTTTGAGCACATGCCCCCCAAAACGTCTGTTCACGGCCCTGGAATATATTACAAATGTCACCTACCACCTTGTGCGGAGACGATTGGAAGACTGCTTTCAACACTGCCAATGGACACTATGAGTACCTGGTCATGCCGTTCAGACTCACCAACGCCGCCGCTGTCTTCCAGGCCCTGGTCAACGATGTGCTCCTGGACATGTTGAATCGTTTTGTTTTTGTCTACCTCCACGATATCCTGGTTTTCTCTCGTTCTGCCCAGGAACACATTCTCCATGTTCAACAGGTCCTTCAGTGCCTCCTGGAAAATCAGTTGTTTGTAAAAGCTGAGGCGTGCGAGTTCCACCGCTCCACTATCTCCTTTTTGGGATACATCATCGCTGAAAGGAATGTTCAGATGGATCTGGAAAAGTTGAGAGTGGTGGTGGATTGGCCCCAGCCCACATCCATGGTGCAGCTACAACGGTTTCTGGGGTTTGCACATTTCTACCGCCGTTTCATTCGGCGCTACAGCAACCTGGCTGCCCCTGTCTACACTCACCTCTCCCAAGGTACCGTTCACATGGTCTCCAGCAGCGGATAAGGTTTTTGGGGATCTAAAGCAGAGATTCACTACTGCCGCCATACCCATCCGGACCCGACTCGTCAGGTTGAGGTTGATGCTTCCGATGTGGGAGTAGGGGCCGTTCTTTCCCAGCAATCTGTCCAGGACCAAAAGCTTCATCCCTGTGCTTTCATGTCCCATCGTCTCAATTCTGCGGAGAGGAACTATGACGTTGGGAACCTGGAACTCCTAGCGGTTAAGATGGCTCTGGAGGAGTGGAGGCACTGGTTGGAAGGGGCGGAACATCCATTTTTGGTATGGCTGGACCATAAGAATTTAGAATACCTCCGCACTGCCAAGCGCCTCAACCCAAGGCAAGCTCGTTGGGCCCTGATATTTACCAGGTTCAATTTCACCATCTACTACCGCCCAGGGTCCAAAAACGTGAAGTCGGACTCTCTCTCCCGTCTGTACAGTTCCACTGCCACTCCTTATGAATCTGAGACCATTCTTCCTGTCTCATGTTTGGCGGCTTCAGTTGTTTGGGGGTATTGAGGCTCTGGTCCGCAAGGCACAGCGTTCCCAGTCGGACCCTGGGGGGGGGGGGCCGGGGGAACCGGATGTTCTTTCCTGATTTGGTACGGCCTCAGGTTTTGGAATGAGCTCACTCCTCCAGGCTTACCTATCATCCTGGTGCTCGTTGTACCCTGGTTTTCCTCCGTCAACACTTCTGGTGGTCCAACATGGTTCCTGATGTCTCGGCCTTCGTCGCCGCATGCATGGTGTGCGCTCAAAGCAAGACTCCACGGCAAGCTCCGTCTGGCCTCCTACAGCCCCTCCCTGTCCCTCATCACCCCTGGTCCCATATTTCCCTGGATTTAACACTGGGCTTCCTCCGTCAGATGGCAACACCTCCATCCTGACGATGGTTGATAGATTCTCCAAAGCCGCCCATTTCATCCCCCTTCTTAAGTTACCTTCAGCCAAGGAGACGGCCCAGCTCATGGTGCAGCACGTCTTCCAAATCCATGGACTCCCGGTTGACATTGTCTCGGACCGGAGTCCTCAGTTTTCGTCCCGATTCTGGAAGTCGTTCTGCACCCTTATCGGGTCGTCGGCTAGCCTGTCCTCCGGGTTTCATCCCCAATCCAATGGCCAGTCTGAGCGAGCCAATCAAGACATGGAGACGTCACTTCGGTGTCTTTTTGCTAGTAACCCCACCACCTGGAGTCAGCAACTGGTCTGGGTGGAATATGCCAGGAACACTCGCCCCTGCTCGGCCACTGGACTCTCCCCCTTCGAATGTTCCATGGGGTATCAGCCTCCACTCTTCCCAGAGCAAGAGGTTGAGGTCAACATACCTTCAGCCCAGATGTTCGTCCGCCGCTGTCGACGTACCTGGAAAAGGGCGGCTCTTCTCAAGACCACCTCCAGGTATCGTCGACAAGCGGACTGCCACCGGAGTCTGGCTCCTCGCTATCGGTATGGTTGTCCACACGGGACCTGCCCCTCCGGGTGGAATGCTGCAAACTTCCCCCCGTTTCATTGGTCCTTTCCCCATTTCTAGAGTCCTTAGTCCCACTGCTGTTCGCCTACTGTTACCCCGTACCCTCCGTGTTCACCCTGCTTTTCATGTGTGTGTCACCTGTTTTCCTCATTAGTCCCTGGGTACTTATTCCTGTGTTCCCTGCTTGTCTGTTGCCAGTTTGTCTTGTTTGTCAAGTCAACCAGCGTGTTATTCCGTTCTCGAGCTTTTTCCTTCTCTTTGTTTTTGCTAGTCCTCCCGGTTGTGACCCTTGCCTTTCTGGATTCTGAACCCGCCTGCCTGCCACTCTGTACCTCCTGGACTCTGACCTGTTTTTGATCTTTTGCCTGTCCACGACGTTCTCTTGCCTACCCCTTGGATTATAAATAAATATCAGACTTGAACTATCTGCCTCCCATGTCTGCATCTGGGTCTTGCCTTGTGCCCTTATAACAAAGGAACAAAGGTAGAAGCATGTGTCTATGAATAATGTTGTAGGGATGATGTTACAACCATTGAGTCTCAACCTTTTTGTGTTCAGATGAGTGTCATTTCTAGGTTTTTCTGCTCTGGACATCTAGGAATAGAAAGAATTATGGTTAACAATGTGATAGGGAGCCTCAGACACGTACCCTCAGAGATTATCCTCCCCTGTCACATTAGTGTGTTATGTTCTGTCAACCAGATCTCGTTACCTTGTTAACCTAGGCTACGTTTTGGAGCAGGCCCAAGAGCTCTCACGAGTTACCACTTAATCCAGGAATTACCGGTCTTTAAAATACTTTCAAATGTTTTCTGGCACCAAATCAGAAGATCACCTAATTAAAGTCAATGTAATCCTTCACCTCCCCAGAACAGTGAGGATTAGATGATATGGTGTTCACACCACTGTGCTTAATGTTTTTGGTTTGGGACAGCACCTGTCCAGACACCAAGTGGACAGTCTGGACACTGTTCACCTGCCCTTCTGAACCTAAATGTGATTAGCCTTTGATGGTAACATAAGCCTTTGGATTTGTTTTATCACCTTTCCCAGGACATTTGTATCACTATAATACCCTACCTCGATCAAAACAGGTAGTCCTTATATAAAGCTTCAGTCAAAATTATGAGGGATGAATTCAATCCCAATTAATTCCTCCCATCTTGCCTGTCTTTTTTATTTTTTACTGTATCTGATAAAGCGTTCTTAACTTGACTTGCAAAGCAGCAGCTCACCTTCAGAGAGGACCTTGCTTTAATATCGACTCCTCATTGCGCTGTTATCTTGTCATTTTGACTAATGTGTCCCACTGAACAGTGTCTCGACCAGCAACATGTTACAATAATGGAAACAAATGGAAGAATAAACACTATTCAAGAACAACCCAAGGCTGAAGAAGGCCCATATGGCTCTAGAATCTCACGTTTATGGTAGAAACATTCCACAGTTTGAGAAGTCACCCAAAATGAACTTTCAACAAATAGGTGCATTTAGAGAAACTACTCATACAAAGATCGAAAGACGAATAAACTAAATCTAACCCTAACCCTTACCATAACCCTAACCCTAACCCCTAACCACTAACCCCTTACCCCTTACCCTAACCCTAATTCTAACCCTAACCCTAATTCTAACACTAAATCTAACCCCTAAGCTTAAAATAGCCTTTGTCGCCACGGGGACATGGGAAATGTCCCCACGAGGGAGAATTTTCTTTGTTTTACTATCCTTGATAGAAGAACCAACCAACCGCCCACAGTCTGGTGGAGGCATCATCCTGTCCTCTCCCCAGCCATGGAACGGAACACTCACTGTCTGATTACATAATCATCCAATTACTTTAACATCTCCCTGTTTTTCTCTCTTTACTCTCGGTTGATAAGGTTTTGTTCCTCCACACTCTGACACAAAATAAGTATTATACTGTCGGCTCAATACACTGCATTGACTGATCTCATCCAAACACAGCAGATCATCCATTTAAACCTTTAATTAACGCCAGCCTGCCTGCTCTTATATAGTGTTCTAATAAATATATTTCCAGGAAAAAGAGTTTTGTTGAATGTGTCCCAGTCAAATCATTAGAACTGTGCCAGTCCATGTTTGGCATATTGCCAGTGAAGATGACAGGTTAGTGCTGGAGATCAGCTGCACATGGACAGGAAGAAGCTCTTCAGAGAGATGTGAAGGGATGTGTATCCAGCATCTCCTTGAGGCTCCATGATCAACCGTCACATCATAGAACTACAGTTTTTTATTTATTTATTTCACCTTTATTTAACCAGGTAGGCCAGTTGAGAACAAGTTCTCATTTACAACTGCAACCTGGCCAAGATAAAGCAAAACAGTATGACAAAAACAACAACAGAGTTACACATAAACAAATGTACAGTCAATAACACAATAGAAAAATCTATGTACAGTGTGTGCAAATGTAGAAGAGCAGGGAGGTAAGGCAATAAATAGGCCATAGAGGCGAGATAATTACAATTTAGCATTAACACTGGAGTGATAAATGTGCAGATGATGATGTGCAAGTAGAGATACCGGGGGGAAAAAGCAAGAGGATAAATAACAATATGGGGATGAAGTAGTTGGCTGTGATGTTTACAGATTGGCTGTGTACAGGTACAGTGTACAGGTACAGTTTGAATGGCATTCTATTCTCATTCTATTTCAATCTGCCACATCCTGTGACCGGACGGGAGATGGGAGCCATAGATCTACGGTGTATGGATAAGACACAAGTGTCTTTTTTGGCTATGATGTCATATCTGTCCTCAGTGTATTGCATGTTACCTCCAGAGGTGCCACCATCAACACTGTTGTAAATGACAGAAGTACAGCAAAGGTTTCTGTTAACACTAGTCAAATATCACTAGTTGCTAATCAGTCACAGTGTAAATAACATTAACTACCCACTGGCAAACACTGTTCAAATCAACTTTGTTTCCATGTAATTTCAAGCAAAAAATTATATTTGATGACGTTGAATTAACTTGGAAAACTGATTGGATTTGCAAAAAGTCATCAGCGTAAGGGCATTTCATCATTTTCTTACGCAAATTTGTACCTAAATCCAATGACATGGTGAAATGTTGTTGATTTCATATTGAATTCACTTTAGCTGACAGCTCAACCAAATGTCAATGAAAACTAGAACAGACGTCTATGCCCAGTGTGTAGGAGACATAACTGGCTAAAAAGAGAGAGTGGTGTGTAAAGAGAATGGTAATGCTTCTTGATGGAGAAGGTAGATTGAGAGTAGGTAGATTGACTCTCATCACACCACCCTTCAGTTTCAAGACATGTTCTGTTTCTACACTTAGGACCTGATTTTCAGCTCTGAGATTAGGGCTATGTATTGAAGTTAAATGTGAGTGGGGTAAAGTAGACAAAACAAACGATGACTAGCAGTTTTCTTATGTCTGCAGCAGTAGAATAGATAATATTAATTCTGTCAGATTGACATTTTCAGGTTTTTCAATACTATCCCATTCATACCAAGACTAAAACCTGACAAATGTAGCATGCCGCCAACTGTTTGCCGACTTTATATACAGTACCAGTCAAAAGTTTGGACACACCTACTCATTCCAGGGTTTTTCTTTATTTGTACTTTTTTCTACATTGTAGAATAATAGTGAAGACATCAAATCTATGAAATAACACATATGGAATCATGTAGTAACCAAAAAAGTGTTAAACTTAGGTTTGGGGTCACTTAGAAATGGCCTTGTTTTTGAAAGAAAAGCACATTTTTTGTCCATTAAAATAACATCAGACTGATAAGAAATAACAATGTCTACACTGTATTTCTGATCAATGTGATGTTATTTTAATGGACATATTTTTTTTTTCTTTAAAAAACAAGGACATTTCTATGTGACCCCAAACTTTTGAACAGTAATGTATATTTTATATTTGAGATTCTTCATAGTTCTTCTTCCACCCTTTGTCTTGATGACAGCTTCGCACACTCTTCGCATTCTCTCTACGAGCTTCATAAGGTAGTGTCGTGTCTTGACAGTAGTCACCTGGAATGCATTTCAATTAACAGGTGTGCCTTGTTAAAAGTAAATTTGACCATCATTACCATCATTACTTGAAGACATGAAGGTCAGTCAGTACGGAAAATGTCAAGAACTTTTTCATATTTCTTCAAGTGCAGTTGCAAAAACATCAAGCACTATGATGAAAATGGCTCTCATGAGGACCACCACAGGAAAGAAAGACCCAGAGTTCCTTCTGCTGCAGAGGATAAGTTCATTAGCGTTACCAGCCTCAGAAATTGCAGCCCAAATAAATGCTTCACAGAGTTCAGGTAGCAGACACATCTCAACATCAACTATTCAAAGGAGACTGAGTGAATCAGGCCTTCATGGTCAAATTTCTGCAAAGAAACCACTACTAAAGGACACCAATAATAAGAAGACTTGCTTGGGCCAAGAAACATGAGCAATGGACATTAGACCGTTGGAAATCTGTCCTTTGGTTTGATGAGTCCAAATTTGAGATTTTCGGCTCCAACCGCCTTGTCTTTGTGAGATGCAGAGTAGATAAACGGATGATCTCGGCATGTGTGGTTCCCACCGTGAAGCATGGAGGAGGAGGTGTGATGGTGTGGGGGTGCTTTGCTGGTGACACTGTCAGTGATTTATTTAGAATTCAAGGCATACTTAACCATCATGGCTATCACACTGCATACTGCCCTAACCCACCTGGACAAGAGGAATACTTATGTAAGAATGCTGTTCATCGACTACAGCTCAGCATTTAACACCATAGTTCCCTCCAAGCTCGTCATTAAGCTTGAGACCCTGGGTCTCGACCCAGCCCTGTGCAACTGGGTTCTGGACTTCCTGACGGGCCGGCCCCAGGTGGTGAGGGTAGGAAACAACATCTCCACCCCGCTGATCCTCAACACTGGGGCCCCACAAGGGTGCGTTCTCAGCCCTCTCCTGTACTCCTGTTTACCCATGACTGCGTGGCCAAGCACGCATCCAACTCAATCATCAAATTTGCTGACGACACTACAGTGGTAGGCTTGATTACCAACAACGACGAGACGGCCTACAGGGAGGAGGTGAGGGCCCTCGGAGTGTGGTGTCAGGAAAATAACCTCTCACTCAATGTCAACAAAACAAAGGAGATGACCGTGGATTTCAGGAAACAGGAGAGGGAGCACCCCCCAATCCACATCGAGGGGACAGTAGTGGAGAAGGTGGAAAGATTTAAGTTCCTCGGCGTACACATCACGGACAAACTGAATTGGGCCACCCACACAGACAGCATGGTGAAGAAGGCGCAACAGCGCCTCTTCAACCTCAGGAGGCTGAAGAAATTTGGCTTGTCACCAAAATCACTCACAAACTTCTACAGATGCACAATCGAGAGCATCCTGTCGGGCTGTATCACCGCCTGGTACGGCAACTGCTCCGCCCACAACCGTAAGGCTCTCCAGAGGGTAGTGAGGACTTTCACAACGCATCACCGGGGGTAAACTACCTGACCTTCAGGACACCTACACCACCCGATGTCACAGGAAGGCCAAAAAGATCATCAAGGACAACAACCACCCGAGCCACTGCCTGTTCACCCCGCTATCATCCAGAAGGCGAGGTCAGTGCAGGTGCATCAAAGCTGGGACCGAGAGACTGAAAAACAGCTTCTACCTCAAGGCCATCAGACTGTTAAACAGCCATCACTAACATTGAGTGGCTGCTGCCAACATACTGACTTAAATCTCTAGCCACTTTAAACATAGGAATTGGATGTAACAATGTATCACTAGCCACTTTAAACAATTTTGTATATAATGTTTACTTATACGACATACTTATATCAAATGTATACACTGTACTCTAAACCATCTACTGAATCTTGCCTATGCCGTTCGGCCATCGACCCAAATCTCTAGCCACTTTAATAATTATAATTGGATGAAATAATGTATCACTAGCCACTTTAAACAATGCCATTTATATAATGTTTACATATCCTACATTACTCATCTCATATATATATATGTGTATATACTGTACTCCATACCATCTACTGCATCCTGCCTCACTCATCCATATATTTATATGTACATACTCGTATTCATTCCGTTACTCTTGTGTGTTTAAGGTATTTGTTGTGAATTTGTTAGATTACTTAGATACTACTGCATGGTCGGAACTAGAAGCACAAGCATTTCGCTACACTCGCATTAACATCTGCTAACCATGTGTATGTGACAAATAAAATTTGATTTGATTTGATACCACAGCATTCTGCAGTGATATGCCATCCCATCTGGTTTGCGCTTATTAGGACTATCATTCGTTTTTCAACTGGACAATGACCCAACACACCTCAAGGCTGTGTAAGGGTTATTTTACCAAATAGGAGAGGGATGGAGTGCTGCATCAGATGACCTGGCCTCCACAATCACCGACCTCAACCCAATTGAGATGATTTGGGATGAGTTGGACCACAGAGTGAAGGAAAAGCAGCCAACAAGTGCTCAGCATATGTGGGAACTCCTTCAAGACTGTTGGAAAAGCATTCCAGGTGAAGCTGGTTGAGAGAATGCCAAGAGTGTGCAAAGCTGTCATCAAGGCAAAGGGTGGCTACTTTAAAGAATTTAAAATATAACATTTGTTTACCACTTTTTTGGTTACTATATGATTCCATATGTGTTATTTTTATAGTTTTGAGGTCTTAACTATTATTCTACAATGTAGAAAATAGTCAAAAGAAATTGACTGGTACTGTATCTGAAAGGTATTGTCGATAACAAAGCCTGTACATTTTTTTCCGCCAACAGAGGTGATGATTGCTGTATTATGTTTAAAAAAGTCCCGCCAACGCCTCAGAATAAAACGTCCCCTTTCATTTTACCGGCTTTGGTAGGCATTAAATCATGAACAATTAATTGTTGTCTGACATCAAACTTGTCCTTGTCAATCCCAGTGTCACAGAAATGCTTGTAATGCATTTATTCTGTCCTTTCAATGAATGTAGTTCTGTCCTTGAGCTGTTCTTGTCTGTTGTCACAGGAATCTCATATTTGTTCTTGACTTTGACAGGTAAATATTTAAAGGCCCTTATATTTATTGAAGGGTTAACATGCATATGTTTCTAACTTAAAGGGGCAATCAGCAGTTGCTACAGCTGAAGTTGGAGTGTATGTGTGTATGTGTGTATGTGTCACACACCACGTCCGATTGTCGTGCATAGTTTTTGGTTGTTTCACAAATTAAAAGATGTGTAACTCAGTCTGCGTTGCACCTTGGTCCAGTTCTTTACACGATGACCGTGACAGAATGACCCACCAAAAAAGGACCAAGCAGCGCGCCCCCATGGAGGAGAAGATGTTCTGGACCTGGGAGGAAGTTATGGGCCGTAGTGAGACCCTTCCTCAGCGGGAGTCGCCAAGGAGAGAGGAAGGACAGCGACAACGCTGGGGTCCGAGGCCACAACAGCCCAAAACATTTTTGGGGGGCACATGGGGCTGGTGGTCGAGATAAGGCAGAGAAGGGAGCCGGAGCCCCAGTTGAGGACCATAGAGGAGTTCAGGAGAGAGGTACAGACGAGGAGTGAGCTGAAGCGAGGATGCCTGGTGAGACCTACACCGGGTCCACACACCAGACCTGCAGTGCGCATTGAGAGCCCGGCATGTCTTGATCCTTGCCCAAGCACCAGGTTCCCTGTACGCCTTCAGAGCCCGGCACGTCCTGTTCCTGCTCCACGCATCAGGTCCCCTGTGCACCTTCAGAGCCCGGCACGTCCTGTTCCTGCTCCACGCACCAGGTTCCCTGTGCGCCTTCGGAGCCCAGCACGTCCTGTTCCTGCTCCACGCACCAGCCCTACTGTGCGTCTCCCGAGTCCGATGACTCCTGCTCCGGGCCCCTGGTGCGTCTGCTCGGGCCGGCACGGCCCGCACCGGAGCTGCCGCCGAGGGCGAAGACCCACCCGAAAACCCTTCCCATTGACTTTTTGTCGGAGTCCGCGCCTTTGGGGGGTGGGGGGGTGGGGGGGTACTGTCACATCCTGGCCACAGATAGCCTTCTGGCTCATCTAGGGTGTGTTGGTCAGAATGTGATCAGGGGGGTTTTTGTTCTATGTTTTATTTTCTAGGTTTGGTTTGTTGATGGTTCCCAATTAGAGGCAGCTGAGTGTCGTTACCTCTAATTGGGGACCATATATATGTTTGTTCTTTTCCCCAATTGCGGTGTGGGTCATTGTTTTTTGTGTATGTGCTGTGTGTGCTACACCACGTCCGATTGTCGTGCATTGTTTTTTGTTTCATAGTTTCACAAATTAAAAGATGTGGAACTCAGTCCACGTTGCACCTTGGTCCAGTTCTTTACACGATGATCGTGACACACACACCTTAGCCAAATACATTTAAACTCAGTTTTTCACAATTCCTGACATTTAATCCTAGTAAAAATTACCTGTCTTAGGTCAGTTAGGATCACCACTTTTATTTTAAGGATGTGAAATGTCAGAATAGGAAAGATTTATTTCAGCTTTTATTTCTTTCATCACATTCCCAGTGGGTCAGAAGTTTACATACACTCAATTGGTATTTGGTAGTATTTCCTTTAAATTTAACTTGGGTCAAACATTTTGGGTAGCCTTCCACAAGCTTCCCCAATAAGTTGGGTGAATTTTGGCCCATTCCTCCTAACAGAGCTGGTGTAACTGAGTCAGGTTTGTAGGCCTCCTTGCTCGCACACCCTTTTTCAGTTCTGCCCACAAATTTTCTATAGGATTGAGGTCAGGCCTTTGTGATGGCCACTCCAATACCTTGACTTTGTTGTCCATTTTGCCACAACTTTTGAAGCATGCTTGGGGTCATTGTCCATTTGGAAGAAGCATTTGCGACCAAGCTTTAACTTCTTGACGGATGTCTTGAGTTGTTGCTTCAATATATCCACATAATTTTCTTTCCTCATGAGGCCATCTATTTTGTGAAATGCACTAGTCCCTCCTGCAGCAAAGCACCCACACAACATTATGCTGCCACCCCTGTGCTTCACGGTTGGGATGGTGTCCTTCGGCTTGCAAGCCTCCCCCTTTTTCCTCCACATAACGATGGTCATTATGGCCAAACAGTTCTATTTTTGTTTAATCAGACCAGAAGTACTTTTTGGAGAAATGTCCATCTTTGTCCCCATGTGAAGTTGCAAACCGTAGTCTGGCATTTATGGCGGTTTTGGAAGAGTGGCTTCTTCCTTGCTGAGCGGCCTTTCAGGTTATGTCAATATAGGACTCGTTTTACTGTGGATATAGATACTTTTGTACCTGTTTCCTCCAGCATCTTCACAAGGTCCTTTGCTGTTGTTCTAGGATTGATTTGCGCTTTTCACACCAAAGTACGTTCATCTCTAGGAGACAGAACGCGTCTCCTTCCTGAGCGGTATGACGGCTGCGTTGTCCCATGGTGTTTATACTTGCGTACTATTGCTTGTACAGATGAATGTGGTACCTTCAGGCATTTGCAAATTGCTCCCAAAAATGAACCAGACTTGTGGAGGTCTACAATTGTTTTTCTGAGGTCCTGGCTGATTTCTTTAGATTTTCCCATGATGTCAAGCAAAGAGGCACTGAGTCTGAAGGTAGGCCTGAAATACATCCACAGGTACACCTCCAATTGACTCAAATGATTGGCCTACCAGAAGCTTCTAAAGCCATGACATAATTTTCTGGAATTTTCTAAGCTGTTTAAAGGCACAGTCAACTTAGTGTATGTAAACTTCTGACCCACTGGAATTGTGATCCAGTGAATTATAAGTGAAATAATCTGTCTGTAAACAATTGTTGGAAAAATTACTTGTGTCATGCACAAAGTAGATGTCCTAACCGACTTGCCAAAACTATAGTTTATTAACAAGAAATTTGTGGAGTTAAAACAAGTTTTAATGACTCCAACAATTAAACTTCCGACTTCACTCAACTTAAATCTTTTAAATCCAGTCCCTCCGCCGTCACTTCTGGTGTGCCCCAGGGCTCTGTCCTGGGGCCCCTACTTTTCATCATTTATCTCCTGCCCCTGGGCAATATCTTCCGCAAATTCAATATTCAATTCCACTGTTATGCTGATGACAAAACCCTCGTCCACTCTCCCGCCCACCTCCCTTACTGACTGCATCTCAGAAATAAAAACCTGGTTTTCCCAAAACTTCCTCAAATTAAACAGTAATAAAACTGAGGTTCTCCTTATTGGCACTAAATCTACTTTATCCAAAACCGACAGTTTTTCTCTTAATATTGATAACTCCTCCGTTTCACCCTCCCCACAGGTTAAGAGTCTGGGTGTCATCCTTGACAGCACATTATCTTTTCAATCGCACATTAATAACATTACACGGTCTGCCTATTTCCATCTACGAAACATCAATCGACTCCGTCCCTCCCTTACTCCCCATACTGCCGCCATCCTTGTCCACAGTCTCGTCACTTCCCGTTTGGACTACTGCAACTCTCTCCTTTTTGGCCTCCCTCATAAATCCCTCCATAAACTTCAAATGGTCCAGAATTCAGCTGCCCGCATCATTACTCAAACCCCCTCCATTCATCACATCACTCCTGTTCTCCAACAGCGTCACTGGCTCCCGGTCCAGTTCCGTATCCAATTCAAAGTCCTTCTGTTAACATTCAAGTCCATCCATTAACTCACCCCCATATTTGTCTGATCTCCTCCAGGGTCCAACTTCCACCCGCTCCCTTAGATCTTCTTCTTCCATACACCTGTCTGTCCCCCCCGCCCGTCTCACCACTATGGGGAGCAGAGCATTCAGCCGCTCTGCTCCCCGTCTCTGGAACTCATTACCATCCCAACTCAGAAACATTGATTCATTTTCCCATTTCAAATCACAACTCAAAACACACCTGTTTAAAACTGCCTCTCACTTGACATCAACTGCTCTGCTTCTTGTTGTTTTTAATGCTGTTCTATGCTTTTAAATGTCTTATGTTTCCCTGTACGGTGTCCTTGAGTGTCAAGAAAGGCGCCTTAAATAAAATGTATTATTATTATCCCTTTTTGTAAATGAATGCTATGTACTGTACCCATTGACTCTTATAGCATATCATTTATAAATGCTGCATGAGCTTAGCTCAACTGTCATATCCCTATCCGAACCCTAAATATAAGCTTGTTTTACTCCAATGTTTGTAAATAAATGTAATGTTAACAAACACTGTAAAGCATGGTGCTCTATTCAATCCGTATTGAGGAAGTTTAGCGTGACAGTGTGATTTAAATTAAAGGCAATGTTCCCGTGTTAGTGGAGACTGCATTCACGGCAAACGCTGCAGAGATCAGCTCAATCGGAAATAACCTTCCATTTTATAATTTAAGCTATAATTGTGATATCATGGATGATCAATCCTTGGATCCATAACTTTATCTATGATTACATTTCTCGAGCCTCATCCCTCAGCTTTTTACCAAAACGCTTTGTTATTGTTTCAATTGCTGATTGTCCCTTTAAACTACTGCATTATTAGGCTTCATTTTTTGTCAACGAATGCTACACACACACCATATAACCACTCTTTTCCAAATGAGCCCATGAGCAACTACACAAGCCGCTCCGCTGTGCCTCTTCTCCTGGAGTGAAAAAAAGCTATAGGCTACAATGTCTTGTTAGACATTAATGGTGAGCATGTCTTGCTATGATTAGAGTCCTATTTAGATAGCTGTCTGCTGCTACTATAAAAAAAAAGCAGTTGGCGAGGAATTGGCAATCAATGTGCATGATATCTAACGAAGAGGAGTGAGGGTAGGAAACAAAGGTTAAACATGGATTTTAAAAAAGTTACCTTTTCAAATCATCCTACAAAGGATCATCTAGCTTTTGTCAGGGAGGGTCACGGATTCAGTTGCAGGTAAAAGAGTGTTTTATTTTGCTCTCAAAAGGTTCAAGATAAAATATAACAGGAACCCAAAAAAAAGAGAAAGTCCAAAAATATCCACTGGGTCAGGAGAGCACTTCTCAAAAAGAAACCAAATACAGCATCACCAGATGCAGTGTCCGAGTCACACTGATGGTCTGGGGTAGTACATCCAAGTCCCAACAGGAAGGAACGCCTGGACAGACAGTCGAAAATAAACCAGGCCTGGCAGGACGAGAGGGAGAAAAAGCAGTAGAGCAAAAAGCAAAAGCACACGAAGGGTTTGAAGGAGCAAGACAGGGCAAGGCTAACCAGGTCACGAGAAAGGCTTCACACACAACAACGGTCTGACAAAAGACTGAACACAAAAGGATCTAAAATAGGGGAGATAATGAGGAATAAATTGACAACAGGTGTGAAGTGAACAAGGATAGTTAAGGGTAACGAGTGGGAGGAGAGATGCCACAATAGCAGCAGAGCTGTCAAAACAAAGCACATGTGCTCAAAAGACAACACACAGAGAAAAGACAAAAACACAGCAGATCAGACCGAAGTCATGACAGTACCCCCCCCCCCCCAGAAGCGCCACCTGGCGCAACCGGAAGGGGCTCACCTCGTCGCCGACGAAAGTCCATGATCAGAGTCTGGTCCGGAATCCAACTCCTCTCCTCAGGACCGTAACCCTCCCAGTCCACCAAATACTGGAAACCCCGACCACGGCGTCTAACGTCCAAAAGCTTTCTCACAGTGTACACTGGAGTACCATCCACTAGACGAGGGGGTGTCGGGGAAGAAACAACCGGGTTAAGGGAGGACCTAAACACAGGCTTGATCCTGGACACATGAAAGACAGGGTGAACCCAACCAAGAGTGTTGGGAAGTTTGAGCCGCACTGCCGCCGGACTCAGGACCTTGGTGATGCGATATGGCCCAATGAACCTGGGTGCCAGCTTACGAGAAGGCACCCGGAGAGGCAGGTCCTTGGTGGATAGCCACACCTTCTGACCGCACACATACTGGGGAGCCGGAGTCCGATGACGGTCAGCCGCCGCTTTGGTCTGTCTGGAAGCCTGGGCCAAGGCCACCTCAGCCCTCCTCCAGGTACGACGACACCGACGTACAAAGGCCAAGGCAGACGGGACCGCGGCTTCGGGTTCCTGTGTAGGGAAAAGGGATGGTTGATAACCAACAGAACATTGAAAAGGAGACATACCCATAGACGCTACCGGCAGGGAGTTGTGGGAATACTCCACCCACGACAGCTGCTGACTCCAGGAGTTCGGACTATGTGACGCCAGGCAGCGGAGAGCTCGCTCGAGGTCCTGGTTGGCTCGCTCGGCCTGCCCGTTGGTCTGAGGGTGAAAACCTGAAGACAGACTCGTTGAGGCCCCGATTTGTCTACAGAACTCTCCAAAACCGGGAGACAAATTGGGGGCCTCTGTCGGAGACCACGTCCACCGGAAGGCCATGGATCCGGAAGACGTGGTCCACCACCACCTGTGCTGTCTCCCTGGCGGAGGGGAGCTTGGGTAAGGGGATATAATGGGCGCTTGGAGAAGCGGTCCACCACTGTCAGAATCACGGTGTTACCTCCCGATGGGGGAAGACCAGTGACAAAATCAAGGGCCAGGTGTGACCAAGGTCGAAAGGGAATGGGTAATGGCTGCAACAGACCAACAGGAGGACGGTTAGACGTCTTATTTTGAGCGCATACCGAGCAAGCCAACACAAACTGCCTGACATCTAGGGCCATGGATGGCCACCAAAATCGCTGACGGATGACAGACAGCGACCTCCGAACCCCCGGATGACAGGCTACTCTGGACTCATGACCCCACCGAAGGACCTCAGGACGCAGCGCAGCCGGCACAAACAACCGACCCCGGACACCCCCTCGGGCCTCCCTGAATGGCCTCCCTCACCCGCCGCTCAACGTCCCAGAAGAGGGACCCCACCACCACCTCCCTGGAGAGAATGGTTTCGGGAGCCGCCTCCCCCCAGGACCCTCGAACAGACGAGAGAGGGCGTCAGGCTTAACATTTTTGGAGCCAGGCCGATACGAGAGAGAGAAGTTAAACCGCCCAAAGAAGAGTGCCCAGCGGGCTGGCGAGCATTTAACCTCTTGGCCGAACGGACATATTCTAAATTCTTGTGATCCGTCCAGACCAAGAAGGGCTGCGCTGCTCCCTCCAACCAGTGACGCCATTCACCCAGAGCCAGCCTGACTGCCAGCAGCTCCTGTTACCTATGTCATAATTTCGCTCAGCAGGGCTCAAACGGTGAGAGAAGAAGGCACATGGGTGCACCTTCCCATCTCTGGGGAACCGCTGGGATAGGACCGCGCCTACCCCGACATCGGAAGCATCCACCTCAACAATGAACTAACGTTCAGAATCTGGAAGACAAAGAACAGGAGCAGAGATGAAACGGGACTTAAGAGCATCAAAGGCCTCCTGAGCCTGAGAATTCCATCTGAACGGTACCTTAGGAGAGGTGAGTGCTGTTAAGGGTGCAGCAACCAGGCTAAAGTTCCGGATGAATCGCCTATAGAAATTGGCGAACCCCAGGAACCGCTGCAACGCCTTCCGAGATTGGTCACTCGGCCACGGCCCTTACCTTAGCAGGATCGGCTTTGATCCCCTCCGTCGAAATGATATGCCACAAGAACGAAACAGACTTGGCATGGAACACGCATTTCTCCGCCTTGACGTAAAGCTGATTCTCCAGCAGCCGTTGTAACACCTGACGGACGTGTTGAGTGTGTTCCTGCAAGGAGGGAGAGAAGATGAGAATATCATCTAGGTACACGAAGACAAATCTGTTTACCATGTCTCTCAACACATCGTTCACCAGGGCCTGAAGACAGCTGGGGCATTGGTGAGCCCAAATGGTAAGACCCGGTATTCAAAGTGTCCCGTTGGGGTGTTGAAGGCTGTCTTCCACTCATCCCCTCACGTATCCGGATCAAATGGTAGGCATTACGGAGGTCTAGCTTGGTAAAGACCCTGGCTCCCTGTAACAACTCAAAAGCTGATGACATCAAAGGCAGAGGATACCTGTTCTTTATGGTGATGTCATTTAGACCCCGGTAGTCAATGCAGGGTCGCAGGGAGCCATCTTTCTTCTTAACGAAGAAGAACCCAGCCCCTGCGGGCGAGGAAGAGGAACGGATGAGGCCGGCATTTAAGGACTCCTGAATATACTTGTCCATGGCCTCTCTTTCAGGACCAGAAAGGGAAAACAGACGACCCTTGGGTGGAGAAGTGCCTGGGAGGAGATCGATGGCGCAATCATACGGTCGATGAGGAGGCAAGGATGTGGCCCGGGACTTACTGAAGACCTGACAGAGATCGCTGAACTCCGCCGGGACTCCGGCGAGATCGGCCTCCTCAACCTGAAAAACAGAAGACAGAGCCAGGAGACAAGGCAGAACCCAAACATGACGCAAGACAAGACTGACTCCAAGAAAACACAAAATTATCGGACCAATCCACGTGAGGGTTGTGCCGCACCAGCCACGGATGCCCCAGAACAACGGGGGCACTCGGGGATTCTATGAGGTACAGCTCAATCCCCTCACGGTGATTGCCGGAGACAAGAAGACTTACAGAAGGAGTGGAATGGGTGATGGAAGTGATGAGAAGACCATTAAGGGAGCGGACAGAGATAGGATAAGGGAGAGGAATGGCAGGAATGCCCCACAGCATACCCACAGAGACATCCAAGAAGTTGCCCTCAGCACCCGAGTCAATCAGGGCTGAACAGGAGTGAACAGTGTCTTGATATTGAACAGAAACATCTAAAAGGGTACGTGAAATGGGGGAGTCGAGACCACCTCTGGCGTCGACGTTGAAGACGCCCCTCCACACGAAGCGCCAGTTCCACAAGGGTGTCAAAGTCATGAGGCAGCTCGTGAGTGACAATCTCATCCTGGATGTTGTCAGCCAACCCCTCCCGAAACCTAGCACGTAATGCCGCCTCGTTCCAGTCACAGGTGGCCGCCAGAGTTCTGAACTGGATGGAGTATTCCGTAACCGAACGGCCGGCCTGACTTAACCGCACCAGCTGAGAGGCCGCCTCATCACCCTGAGCAGAGCGGTCAAACAGCTTAATCATCTCTGCTCTGAAGTCCTCGAATGTGGCACAGAATGGGGCACGAGCATCCCACACAGCCGTTGCCCAGTCGCGGGCCTTTCCTTTCAGGAGTGTGATGACAAAGGCCACCTGGGACTCCTCCGTAACATAACGTCGAGGCTGGAGAGCGAAAACAAGGGAGCACTGAGACAGGAACGCACGGCAGGAATTGGGATCCCCATCGTAGGGTGGCGGACTATTGGCATGGGGTTCAGGCCCGGCATGAGGTAGAGAACGGCCGTACGCCGCAGCTGACCTGCTGGCCAAGGCTTCCTGCTGGAGTCCCTGGATCTGGAGATTGAGCTCTGCTACTTGGGCGGTCAGGCACTCAACCTCCCGTGAAGTGGCAGTTAACTGGCTGGAATGCTGTCCCAGAAGAATGCCCTGTTGACTCACTGCGTTTCTGACTTGGTCCGCACCTGCTGAATCCATCTTATGGTCAGACCGTTCTGTCAGGGAGGGTCACGGATTCAGTTGCAGGTAAAAGAGTGTTTTATTTTGCTCTCAAAAGGTTCAAGATAAAATATAACAGGAACCCCAAAAAAAGAGAAAGTCCAAAAATATCCACTGGGTCAGGAGTGCACTTCTCAAAAAGAAACCAAATACAGCATCACCAGATGCAGTGTCCGAGTCACACTGATGGTCTGGGGTAGTACATCCAAGTCCCAACAGGAAGGAACGCCTGGACAGACAGTCGAAAATAAACCAGGCCTGGCAGGACGAGAGGGAGAAAAAGCAGTAGAACAAAAAGCAAAAGCACACGAAGGGTTTGAAGGCGCAAGACAGGGCAAGGCTAACCAGGTCACGAGAAAGGCTTCACACACAACAACGGTCTGACAAAAGACTGAACACAAAAGGATCTAAAATAGGGGAGATAATGAGGAATAAATTGACAACAGGTGTGAAGTGAACAAGGATAGTTAAGGGTAACGAGTGGGAGGAGAGACGCCACAATAGCAGCAGAGCTGTCAAAACAAAGCACATGTGCTCAAAAGACAACAACGCACAGAGAAAAGACAAAAACACAGCAGATCAGACCGAAGTCATGACAGCTTTTAATTTCTTTACATGAGCTGAAAGAGCCGATTCTAAGGCACATACGAGCACCTACAAACTCAACAAAATGTGGGCAGGGGGCTCTGTTTCCAAATATCCCAATTTTGATATATGACAGCGGTTCCACACATTCCCATGACATTCAAGTTGTGTGGGACAAATCTTAATATTTTATTGTCATATTCCATTATATTCTTACTATAAAACATGTGTGTTGACTGTGATCAGGGCAGGGGGAATGTAAGTGTGTCTTGACTGTTTAATGAACAAAATAACAAACTATTGATTTCATTGGGATGGCGTAGCTGCACAGACAAATAACATAATTCAACTCAAAATATGCCATTATATTCTTTTGAAAGTACATGTTATTAGTCTTGTTTCTTAGGACCTGCCTAAACTAATGAATTTCTTTGTGATGGTGTATATTCAATGGATTTAGTCAAATAGACGCCCACCCACATCAGCCCACCCCTACTCACACTCCTCAACATTATGGTGGAAATTCCAAGATTATGTTATAATACATTTATTGCATCAAATGGTTGTTTTATGCAACAGAATAAGGGGTTGTTAGAACGCTCAGAGCATGAGTTAATGTTTCTGTTCTATAAGGTACCAGGGAGAGATGACCCCACAAAGATAACTGTTTTTACAGCAGATACTGTCTGCTGTGAATTATAAGTAACTTTCATACAAATGTTAACCTTGTGACCCATTCTATACATCTGTTGTTCGTCATGTAGGTTGAAAGGGGTGTATCTTGGCTATAAAAGACCTTTGTACTTTTGTCTCGTGGCTCTCAACGAATCATCTGAGGGTGATTAGTCAACCAGCCATCATTATCGTAGAGCACTCAATTGATTCACTTTATATTTGTGCGTTGTATTGACCTGCTCCCTTATTAATAAGTGAATAAAGATTTAATTTTAGTATAACTCTGACTTGTGTGATAAGTTTGTCTCTCCTCATTTGATAGTAAAGAAGTTAACCACCACCTGCCAGCACATAATATATAAAAGGCGTATGTCTGCCCTCTGTTCCACATTGTCCTTGTCGATTATTGTCCCATGTCCGTTGGTCTTGTGAGTACCTGTGCTCCGTTGTATCGGCTTTCGTTCTAGGTGTTATTGTGCACTTGTTATTACGGATTTCGTCCCGTGTATTATTTAGAGGTTTACACCTCGCTCTTTTGTTTGGATTACATCCCTGTGTTACTGTATATATATATATACGCGTGTTTGTTTTGGGCTTCATGACGCACTTTATTTTGGGTGGAGAAATAAAACCACTTATTACGTATTCCTCCGCCTGTCTCCTATCATTATACAGCGTGACAGAATAATCGACCCATCTAAATGGAGACAGCGGGAAAGGCTCAAGCTGGCGACCATCGTAGAGACAGTCCAGTATCACGAGGACTGTCTCTCCAGACTCGGCAGCGCCATGGACAGCGGCTGGCAAATATCCTGCGTTTGGAGGATATACGCAGTCCCTCCAGTCTCCAGCACCGGTTCCGGCACCAGCCCCCACACCACCACTACCTGCCTCCGTCCCATCTGAGCCGATCCGTGGAAGACCCTTGTCCCTCCCGGAGCGCTTTGACGGCGCGCCAGCGAGATGCAAGGAATTCCTTCTGCAATGCGACCTGTACCTCGCTCGCTACGCCGAGGCTGTCTCCAGGAGAGAGGGCCTGTCCGGTCAGTGCTGAGATGACGGTGGCAACCCTGTCTCTCCTGGAGACAGCCTCGGCGTAGCGAGCGAGGTACAGGTCGCATTGCAGAAGGAATTCCTTCTGGGGTGCCGCGGTCTGGGAAACGGGCGGACCCGAGGTCGAGTCCTATGAGCGCTTCACCCTCCTCTTCCGCTCAGTGTTTGATCATCCTATGGAGGGCCGAGAGGGGGGTGAGTGCCTACTCCGACTACGCCAGGGATCTAAGACCGCCTCAGAGTTCGCTCTGGAGTTCCGGACCATCGCGGCCTCCACCAGATGGAACGAGTTGGCTTTGGAGACCGTGTTCTGCAGAGGACTGCGGGAGGAGGTTCAGATGGAGTTAGCCTGCCATGATGACAACCTGTCACTCGACCAGCTCATCAGCATGGCGATCCGGTTGGACAACCTCCTGCGGTCCTGACGAAGACCTACGCAGAATCCGGAAGAATCTGGGCCTCTGCTCCTATTGTGGAGAAAGGGTCATTTCTCCCTGACCCGCCCTCTATCCACTAATAGGCGAGGAGGTGACAAGCCAGGGAATTCCCCTGCTCCAACCCAGGTAAGATGCAAGATCTCCCCTCCTTTTCTGTCAACTCAACCAGTGTGTTATCCCATTAAATTCCCTTAATACCCTAGCCCCTCACTCCCGTTAGCCCTGATTGATTTCCCGGAGCTGCCGGGAATCTTTTAGATAGAGCACTGGCCACTGCATTACGGCATTCCTTTGGTTCCCTTACGGTCACCAATTCTGGTTTGAGTCCTGGATAATCATCCAAAAGGGACAGGGCTCGTAGATCACAACACTGTTCCCGCTTCTCTGCTGACCCATGACACTCATTTAGAACAGATCACCTTTTTGATTATAGACACCCCCATGCATCCCGTTGTTTTAGGTCTCCCCTGGTTGAGTTGGCCTAACCCTGTTATTTCCTGGCGTCAGGGGAGGTGTCTCCCGGTGTCTGTCAACACCACTATGGTGGAAAGTCCGGACCATGCCCCTCAAGTGGATTTACCGGAGGAATACCAGGATCTGCACCGTTCGAGACACTAAAGGCACGCTTCACCACTGCTCCTGTGCTGGCACATCCCGACCCCTCACTCCTCTTCATCATCGAGATGGATGCCTCTGAAGTAGGAGTCGGGGCAGCACTGCCCCGGAACCCCTCCAAAGCTGCGGCACTGCGCCTTCTACTCCAAGCAGCTGAGCCCTGCCCAGAGGACCAAGACTTAGGGGACCGAGAACTCTTTGCGGTCAAGAAGGCTCTGAAGGCGTGGAGGCGCATAGCAACAAGCACCAATTGCATCACGCGTGTTGATTCCTGCAATTTGTTTGTTGTTGCAATCAAATCAATAGAATCTGCATTGCAGTATTTACATGAAAGCTTTTTTTGTCATGGTCAAACACCCTATTCATGTCCACATCCCGGTTCAACCCCAACCCTTACCCCAACCCTAACATTAACCGTAACCCTACACTCAAAAAGAAAAAGGTTCCTGGACTATCCTTTTGAGGTTCTTCAAATTGAAACTGTGGGGGAACCCCTATAAGTTCCTTGAAGAACTCTCCCCTATTATTATTAATAATATGCATAACAATAACAACAATAACACAATATTTTAGTTGTCAGTGTTTATTATGATTTTAGTGACAAATCAGAATAGTCCGAATAATAGGTGTAGGGAGGGTGAAGTCTGTGAATCCCCAAAATAGTAATTATACAGATGATTAACAAAACGTGCACATGGCAGTATTCATACCTTGGTTTTTGTGGTAAATGTGAATGACAAAAAAAGCGGGTTGATAATGGTTTTCAAACACATACTGTACCTTGTCCATAATGTAGAGGCCTCTGGGGTTTTCATTGAAGAGGTAAGGGATGAGGAAGATGGTTGCTGTGACTGAGTCCTATAAGGTTTTAGAGAAACCATTCATTAAAATGAACTGTAGATGATGCATGTGATCTGCATAACATACCAATACCAATTTACATACCTTTGTATGCCTCCTTGTTAATACCTGCAGACTCAGACACACACACACACAAAAGTCAGCCGTTCAGTCATCTGATCCCAAAGCAGCTAGCCTTCAACATACTCTTACCTCTTTGTTGATTGATATCCACTGAATTGTGTCCATTTTCTGTTTAAGAAATAATTTTAGAAGGGAGAAAGTGTCAAACAACACAGCCATTTGCACAAATACGAAAAGATGGATGGTATCATCATAAAACAATATCAATATAGATCCTACAAGGGAGAAACCTTACATTAAATTGAGATCTTTCCATTTTCAGTTAAGTGCCTGCACCTGCTGTCGTCTCAAATTTAAATCCAAATGTTTCAGTTGGGTAGTTAGGTTTCTGCAAGAACCCCCACCAACGAAGGAGTTCCTCGATGAACCCACCTCCTATGGAGTTCTTGGAATAACCTTTTGGGGGCATTTTTCAGTGCCGAGAACCTTAAGGTTTTTTGATGAACTTTGAAGATTTTAGAAAAAGCCTTGTTGAACCACTAGTTTTTAGAGTGTAACCCCAGTATAGGTCACTCCAGGACATGATATCAACAACCATGAAGGAAGAGAGAAGATTTAATACATCAAGACATGTGGTTGCTGTTTTCTCTGGCTGCTTTTTCCACAGAAACTCTCTCAGAGCCATGGATTAAAGGTTCTAAAATATAGCCTGAGTTATCAGGTAAAACTGAAGTCCAGGCCTGTCCAGGCCTTCAATTTCCAGGTGGTCTGTTTTTAACCCCTTCCACACCATCTGTCTACCCTGGAGACGCATGTGTTACACACTAGAATCTCTCTCTCTCTCTCTCTCTCTCTCTCTCTCTCTCTCTCTCTCTCTCTCTCGTAGACTTGCTTCCCAATGTCAGGTCTGAGGTGCTTTTTAAGGTACTTTACTGCACCTTTCTTCTTTTCTTTTAACACTCCATTTAAAAACCCTTAAAAATCCAAATTTGTAAATGAACACAATATGGGAGGCAGAGGTGAAATTAAATAAAGAACAGTGGATAAACAGAAGGTGCTGTGGTGCTGTAGTCTGCATCCCAAATGGCACCCTATTCCCTATATACTGCACTACTTTTAACTTGGGCCGTAGTCAAACGTAGTGGGAAGGGAAAGGGGATACCTAATCAGTTGCACAACTGAATGCATTCAACCGAAATGTGTATGCTGCAGTTAATCCAACCCCTCTTAATCAGTATGGAGGGAATAGGGTGCCATTTGGAATGCATCCTGTGTTATATGACCTCTTGGCCTTCTCCCTTATAGTTAACCGTTCTGCTGTAACTCCCAGATCATGTCTCCTTGGGAACTGGCTGTGGCTGCACACATTTTGATCCTCAGTTGCACTATAGGAGGAGAGACTGGAACATACAGCACTGTAAAAGGTAAAGGTTACTGCAGATTATATCAGCATAAAGGGTATTTGACCATTGGGCAGTGCAATTGGGCATTTATCCTGGTTATGTTCAATAGCCTATCTTTTTAAACATAATTTGGTGTTATTCTGAATAACCTTAACTAACACATTGTACAACTGGGATATTTAATGGAGGTACAGTAGCACCACAGCAAGGCTTGAGAAGTCACTGGAAAAATCTATATACTGCGGAGAGATAATAATTGTATTTTCCTCGGCTGTTCTTTTCCATACCAAACCCTCTTTCTTTGTACTTTGGAGGAAAATCGGTGTTTGATAAACAAACGGAAAATGTATTTTATTTGTAGATTTGGATGGTATTTTCCCTTGGAGGGACGATTGAGGGTCTAATTCAATCCCCTCTCCCTCACACACACACACACAAGCAAACGAAAAGAAGCAAAACCCCAAAGGAAAATGATCCTTCCAGACTCCCTATTTTTGACTGTTTGATCTGGCTACCAGTGATAATCCAATCACAGCAGACACAGCACAAGAGGCCATCTACGGACAATTTCCCCCCTGCTAATGATTATATATATTTTTTTTAAATGTTCTGTTCTGGTTTTTATTTATTTTAGTCCACCAGGAATCTCTCCATCTTCTCTCCATCTTTGTTTGTTTGTTGTTGGATGATCAGGAATGTCTCGATCAAATTGTCTATTACCCCAGAATACTACATAAATTCTGTCACACTTCCTTTCCAACTTGGCATTCGGAACAGCTCTGAATCAATCCCCCCGGCCTTTCCAGCATACAATATCCCTTTTCTCCATCTTCAAGATAGGATTGACATTGTATATCCATCGTATATAGAGAATGCTTGAGGTGTTCGGACTACTTCCACTTACTCCAACGTGTTTATATTCATTTCAGTGGAAGGGCATACATTATTCTCAATGCATGCAAATGGAAGAGAGAAGAGAAATGTAGCACTTTTATCACAAGGGATGCTTTAATACCAAACACAAATCCATCAAAATAACTTGGCTCTCATAAATGAAATCAATTCATATGGAGAGCAATGACTTCATACAATTCATACTTGTAATGCATGAATGGTTAGGTTCAGTACCGGACTGAGGACTCTTCCATTCCAACTCATGTTTCTTTCAAAGACTAATCAATCTTATATTGCAAACAATACTTGAGGGATGTAATGGATACCCGGTCCAGTCTGACTCATACATTTATCTGTCTCAATAGATGAAAGAAAATGAAAATGAAAACCAGAAATCAAATGTATCCACTGATACAGTCAGTGATTTGGACATGTCAATTACAATCTAGGACTATGCATGCTAAAGTAATACCTACTGTATTCAATTTAGATGTTTAGTTATTTTCCCCCCCAATTTATTTCCCAGTTTATTTCCATAGAGGATATCCTGTTCTTTATAGGTTAGCAGCTATACACTCTTAGAAAAAGGGTTCCAAAACATTTCTTCGGCTGTCCCCATAGGAGAACCATTTTTGATTGCAGGTAGAACACTTTTGGGTTCATGTAGAACCATCTGTGGAAAGGGTTCTACATGGATCCCAAAAGAGTTCTACCTGGAACCAAAAAGGGTTCTTCAAAGAGTTCTCCTATGGGGACAGCCAAATAACCGTTTTAGGTTCTAGATAGCACCCTTTTTTCTAAGAGTGTAACAAGATAGTAGGCAAAGAAAGCAGATATCAGACAGAAAGACAGGAATCCTACCTGGACTAATAGTGTGGAGCTGATTAGTATTAGCAGTTGCATATTGATCGGATGCTTTTGTATTGACATGTTATTAAGGTCCTTTGAGGTCCTAGGGTGTGTGTGACTGTGTGTGTGGGTGGTTTAACTCTTCCATCCATCAAGATGCTCCTCCAGCTATAGGACAACATATTGACAGTTGTGTATTCCTCCTCCTGCTCCTCTGCCTTTTCTCCAAGTGCCCAGCTGCATCATGGTCCATAATCATACTCTTAGCAATGTATGCGTGTTACCATGGCCCCTGACCCCCTCAACAGTACACAAGTACGCACACAACTGACCATTTCACCTTGCCGACCGCAAAACTTTGGCAAAATAATTTGCATTGATTAAAATATTACGAATCCCATAAACTATTGACACTTCCTGTACTTCAGCATAACGTTTTTCCGATAGGTAACTTTGTGGTTCTATTAAAAGTAATGTTCTCAAATTGTTTTAAGAACATTAAGAAAGTGTCACACCCTGATCTTTCACCTGTCCTTGTGATTGTCTCCATCCCCCCTCCAGCTGTCGCCCATTTTCCCCATTATCCCTTGTGTATTTATACCTATGTTCGCTGTTTGTCCGTTGCCAGTTCATCTTGTTTGTCAAGTCAACCAGCGTTTTTGTTCTTAGCTCCTGCTTTTCCCAGTCTCTCTTTTTCTCACCCTCCTGGTTTTGACCCTTGCCTGTCCTGACTCTGAGCCCACCTGCCTGACCACTCTGCCTGCCCCGGACATGACTAAAGCGAACCCAGATTCTCCCAGGGTGAAATTCCCCTTTAAACTATTTGGCTTTGATTTTTGTTGGAGACAAAAATGATGCACTCATTTTTGATTATTTTTTGGCTTTTTTTACAAGATAAGATGGGAATATGAATCCCATGGTGACTGGCTCGACTGCAGTGTACTTTCCCCATACTGAATTGATGAATGTCATGATCCTATTAATGATGATCACAAGAGAGATGGAGGGATAGATGCTGTATAGGTCTGTGTGATATGAATACAATGGTCAGTGGAAAGTTAGTCAGTCAGGAGATCCAGGGGAGGAAGGCCTGTAGAAGATGGATACGACTCTCTAGGCTAATGTCGTATTTACATGCAATACTGCATGAAATTGTGCTTTCACATTATTAAATGACAACAGTTAGTGAAAAATGAGCTTACGGTTAATAACAAACGTTCATTTTGAATGGGAAGGATTTGCTCAGCTCATTAGCAAAATGAATCAACCCAAACAAAGCACACTTCACGTCAGTTTGTCTCAATCACATTGCTGATAAGAGAGAGTGGAATAGAATATGTACATTATTAAACTTGAGTTGGATGGCTGAAAGAAAGTCTTCATTATTTCCCTTTGAACAAATTCTGATCTTGATGACAAACACTGTCATGCATAGCACCATTCAGAATGTCGGTGTAGCTTTGGCAACACTTGAAAGGCGTGAGGTTACACTCAGCATTCTGTGCATTGAGATCTTCTGCAGTCTGTTGTCCTATACTTATGCAATTCTCCATCAACCTTGGGTGCTTGTTGTCCTGGAGTTGTTGTTATGTGTGACGTTATGTTAAACAGATGAATATAGTCATGGTGACTGACGAAAACAATCTTCAAAACAGATTAATATATGGTTATGCTTGTATGGAGCCTTAGAAAATCATCTTCCAATCTCCTTGGTAACCCTTTGTCCAAAGCCTCACTGCACTCGCTGCCTAGTACTGATCATTTTCTGACCCATGATTAAAATACGTTGTTGTTATATTACACTGCTCGAATTTAGCAAAGGTTTGAGTTCGACATTTCAAAGACGTGTTCCGGCATTCTGAGAATTCACATTCAACCTTTCCCTAAGTGCCTGTAATGTATGACCCCTTTTAAAAATAGTTTTATATTCCTTTGGATTTATCGTCTTTTTGGGTGCCTTTTGCCCCTGCCCTGCTCTGCCTTGACCTGACATGGTTGCTGTAAATAGACCGTGTTCTGTCCCTGATAAACTCTGCCTACCAGAGCAGGGTGAGCTCATCTTTCTACAGGCTGGTTCCTCTCAAAGGAACATTTTCCTACGTGTTTGACATTGGGAATGTTCTCAAATAGAATTCTTTGGGAATTTCTGTACTTCAGCATAACGTTTTTCCGATAGGTAACTTTGTGGTTCTATTAAAAGTAATGTTCTCAAATTGTTTTAAGAACATTAAGAAAGTGTCACACCCTGATCTTTCACCTGTCCTTGTGATTGTCTCCATCCCCCTCCAGCTGTCGCCCATTTTCCCCATTATCCCTTGTGTATTTATACCTATGTTCGCTGTTTGTCCGTTGCCAGTTCATCTTGTTTGTCAAGTCAACCAGCGTTTTTGTTCTTAGCTCCTGCTTTTCCCAGTCTCTCTTTTTCTCACCCTCCTGGTTTTGACCCTTGCCTGTCCTGACTCTGAGCCCACCTGCCTGACCACTCTGCCTGCCCCGGACATGACTAAAGCGAACCCAGATTCTCCCAGGGTGAAATTCCCCTTTAAACTATTTGGCTTTGATTTTTGTTGGAGACAAAAATGATGCACTCATTTTTGATTATTTTTTGGCTTTTTTTACAAGATAAGATGGGATTGAATTAAAGGAATTGTTATCATTATTAAATACATGTATTCTCAGAGTTCTCAGGCTTTAGTCATTCTACCTCATGAAATGACCTTAATCAGTCTACCTCCTGAAATTACCTCAACCAGTCTACCTCTTGAAATGACCTCAATCCGTCTACCTCCTGAAATTACCTCAATCCGTCTACCTCCTGAAATGACCTCAATCAGTCTACCTCCTGACCTCAATCAGTCTACCTCCTGAAATGACCTCAATCAGTCTACCTCCTGAAATGACCTCAATCAGTCTACCTCCTGAAATGACCTCATTCAGTCTACCTCCTGAAATGACCCTATCGACCCTCTTTGAACTCCTTCCACTGCCATCATTGGGTGGGTGTGCTCCAGGGCATCCACCCCCTCATCACTCCCACCCCTCTCTTCCCTCGCCATGCCATCCACCCCCATCCCCTCTCTCCCCTCTCTCCCCTCGCTGTGCCATGCACCCCCACTCCCTCTCCCCTCTCTCCCCTCTCTCCCGTAGACATGCCATCCGACCCCCACCACCCCCCCTCTCCCCTCAATATGCCATATTGGCACGCTTCCCTGGGGCATCTCTGCTTCCTCCCCAAACACGCCTCACTTTCAATCAGTGTCTGTGGATGTTGTAAAGGTTACAACAATA
This sequence comes from Brachymystax lenok tsinlingensis, assembly GCA_030435695.1. NCBI lineage: Eukaryota > Metazoa > Chordata > Actinopteri > Salmoniformes > Salmonidae > Brachymystax > Brachymystax lenok. Next base: position 44,775,573 of record CM059814.1, read on the forward strand.
CTTGCTAATGGTTCAGACTCACATGATGATGAAATAAGGAGACTGACAGATACGTGATAGCCAAAACATCAACATCAATATCTCGCTTACCATCTGCTGTACTGACATCGATTTTGAAGACGTTACATATTTATTTTTTCGATTTCAATTATCAAGCCTTGGAACTATCAGGCGATTTAAACATATTTTTATTTTTTATTTTGCATGCCAGCAAGCCACTACACAACACAACACTTAACAATACATTAATTGCACCATAACGGTGACAAACGGTGCCCACAAACTGTTAGGGCCTACATAAAGCTGTCCCAACAGGAGAGTCCCAACAACAGTCCCAACACCTTACCACTGCTACACCTGGCTATCAGCGGATCCTTGTCTGGCAGCGAAATAGTTCATTCAGCCTCAATTACTGTCTTTTTAAAAAACATAGCTGATATGGCTGACTTGTTTAAACAAATGTAGCTTCTACTGACAATTGAGATGTACAAACTATGGCATAAGGGAACGATGAGCGGATAAGAGGCAATCCGTAATTTCGATTAAGACATTAATGAGAGAGCTAGGATGGACGTTGTCAATATAACTATTTGTTCGGCACTTTTGAAATGTACAGCGACAGAATTCAGAACATGGGCCGTTCTTACAGTATTCTCTCTGTACACCAAGTCAGAACCGTAGGATAAATAACGGGGGCATATAAGCAGACAATGAAAGCTCTTACAATATTCGATGATTACCATTCTCTAAAACAGGCTATAGGCCTGTTATTAAGAGGGGAAAAGGGACCAAATTATTAGTGTGAGGCACATGGGCTTCTAACAGCTTACTACACAACATACACTACTGTTCAAAAGTTTGGGGTCACTTAGAAATGCCCTTGTTTTTGAAGGAAAAGCACATTTTTTGTCCATGAAAAATAACATCAAATTGATCAGATATACAGTGTAGACATTGTTAATGTTGTAAATTACTATTGTAGCTGGAAACGGCTGATTTTTAATGGAGTATCTACATAGGTGTACAGAGGCCCAATATCAGCAACCATCACTCCTGTGTTCCAATGGCACGTTGTGTTAGCTAATCCAGGGTTTATCATTTTAAAAGCCTAATTGATCATTATAAAACCCTTTTGCAATTATGTTAGCACAGCTGAAAACTGTTGTTCTGATTAAAGAAGCAATAAAACTGGCCTTCTTAGACTAGTTGAGTATCTGGAGCATCAGCATTTGTGGGTTCGATAACAGGCTCAAAATGGCCAGAAACAAAGAACTTTCTTCTGAGAAATGAAGGCTATTCCATGCGAGAAATTGCAAAGAAACTGAAGATCTCATACAACGCCGTGTACTACTCCCTTCACAGAACAGAGCAAAATGGCTCTAACCAGAATAGAAAGAGTGGGAGGCCCCGGTGCACAACTGAGCAAGAGGACAAGTACATTAGAGTGTCTAGTTTGAGAAACAGACGCCTCACAAGTCCTCAACAGGCGGCTTTAAATAGTACCCTCAAAACACCAGTCTCAAAGTCAACAGTGAAGAGGCGACTCCGGGATGCTGGCCTCCTAGGCAGAGTTCCTATGTCCAGTGTCTGTGTTCTTTGCCCATCTTAATCTTTTCTTTTTATTGGCCAGTCTGAGATATGGCTTTTTCTTTGCAACTCTGCCTGACGAGTCGCCACTGGGAACTATCAATATGCTTTCAAAAGAGGGCAGGGCAAATAGAGTACAGAGAAGCTGAAAAAAATGTGTTACGAAGTATTTAGTATTTATCTGGCTATTTTCTGCTACTTGATGCAATGTTAAAGGTGGGCAGCTCCAGCCACAGAACTAGAATGAGATAATTGTTTCTATGATTCCACCCCAGTAAAGCTCACAGAATCAAACTGATTGGGTTAGCGAGATTGATTTGTTGGGTTCTATGTTTACATGTTGGCCAAATAAAGTGAATGTACCAATGGCCATGTAGCCTGTCAATCATACAGTCAAATCAATTCAAATCAAATTGCATTAGTCACATGTGCCGAATACAACAGGTGTAGACCTTACAGTGAAATGCTTACTTATGAGCCCCTAACCAAAAATGCAGTTAAAAGAAAATAGATACGAATAAGAATAAGAAATAAAAGTAAAAAGTAATTAAAGAGCAGCAGTAAAATAACAATAGTGAGACTATATACAGGGGGTTACCGGTACAGAGTCAATGTGCAGGGTCACCGGTTAGTTGAGGTAATATGTACATGTAGGTAGAGGTATTAAAGTGACTATGCATAGATGATAACAACAGAGTGTAGCAGTTTTCTTTATTTTTTTTTTACAATTTGTAGGGCCTTCCTCTGACACAGCCTGGTATAGAGGTCCTGGATGGCAGGAAGCTTGTCCCCAGTGATGTACTGGGCCGTACACACTACCCTCTGTTGTGCCTTGTGGTCGGAGGCAGTTGCCATATCAGTCAGTGATGCAACCAGTCAGGATGCTCTCGATGGTGCAGCTGTAGAACCTTTTGAGGATCTGAGGACCTATGCCAAATCTTTTCAGTCTCATGAGGGAGAATAGGTTTTGTCGTTCCCTCTTCACAACTGTCTTGGTGTGCTTGGACCATGTTAGTTTGTTGGTGATGTGGACACAAAGGAACTTGAAGCTCTCAACCTGCTCCACTACGGCCCCGTCGATGAGAAGGGGAGCGTGCTCCGTCCTCCTTTTCCTGTAGTCCACAATCATCTCCTTAGTCTTGATCACGTTGAGGAAGAGGTTGTTGTACTGGCACAACATGGCCAGGTCTCTGACCTCTTCCCTATAGGCTGTCTCGTCATTGTCGGTGATCAGGCCTATCACTGTTGTGTTATCAGCAAACTTAATGATGGTGTTGGAGTCGTGCCTGGCCGTGCAGTCATCAGTGAACTTGGAGTACAGGAGGGGACTGAGCACGCACCACTAAGGGGCCCCTGTGTTGAGGATCAGCGTGGCGGATGTGTTGTTATCTACCCTTACCACCTGGGGGCGGCTCGTCAGGAAGTCCAGGATCCAGTCGCAGAGGGAGGTGTTTATTCCCAGGGTCCTTAGGTTATTGATGAGCTTTGAGGGCACTAGGGTGTTGAACGCTGATCTGTAGTCAATTAATAGCATTCTCACATAGGTGTTCCTTTTGTACAGGTGGGAAAGGGCAGTGTGGAGTGCAATAGAGATTGCATCATCAGTGGATCTGTTGGGGCGGTATGCAAATTGGAGTGGGTCTAGGGCTTCTGGGATAATGGTGTTGATGTGAGCCATGACCAGCCTTTCAAAGCACTTCATGGCTACAGATGTGAGTGCTACGGGTCGGTAGTCAATTAGGCAGCTTACCTGTTCTTGGGCACAGGGACTATGGTCGTCTGCTTAAAACATGTTGGTATTACAGACTCAGACAGGGAGAGGTTGAAAATGTCAGTGAAGACACTTGCCAGTTGGTCAGCGCACGCTCGCAGTACACGTCCTGGTAATCCATCTGGCCCTGCGGCCTTGTGAATGTTGAACTGTTTAAAGGTCTTACTCACATCGGCTGCAGATGTTTCAGTGTTACTTGCCTAAAGTGAGCAAAAAAAAAGTTATTTAGCTTGTCTGGAATGCTTGTGTCACTGGACAGCTCTTGGCTGTGCTTCCCTTTGTAGTCTGTTTTTGTAGTAGTTTTTTTTCCCTTTGTAGTAGTTTTTTTCCCTCTGAATGCACATTTAACATACTGACAGAAATTTGGTAAGACGGATTTAAGTTTCCCTGCATTAAAGTTCCCGGCAACTAGGAGCACCGCCTCTGGGTGAGCGTTTTCCGGTTTGCTTATAGCGGTCTTAGTGCCAGCATCAGTCTGTCGTAGTATGTAGACAGCTACGAAAAATACAGATGAAAACTCTCTAGGTAGATAGTGTGGTCTACAGCTTATCATGAGATACTCTACCTCAGGCAGGCAAAACCTTGAGACTTCCTTAGATATTGTGCACCAGCTGTTATTTACAAAAATACATAGTACGCCGCCCCTTGTCTTACCAGACGCCGCTATCCTGCCGTTACAGTGTATAACCGTCGTTCAGCCACAACTCCGTGAAGCATAAGATATTACAGTTTTGAATGTCCCGTTGGTAGTTTACTCTTCCGGGTAGGTCATCGATTTTTTTTTTCCAAAGATTGCACGTTTGCTAGCAGAATGGAAGGAAGTGGGGGTTTATTCGATCACCTACGAGTTCTCAGAAGGCAGCCCGCCCTCTGGCCCCTTTTTCTCTGCCTTCTCTTCACGCAAATGACTGGGATTTGGGCCTGTTCCCGGAAAATCATTCACGTCGGGCTCGTTGGACTCGTTAAATGTTTAGTTCATAACCAACTCATTTTACACAACATGATTAGGTTGGCAAGCAACACTGAGATATTCCTTCCTCACATCATGTTCCACAAGGCAGCTGGTCTATGAAATAACTTTCATAACATTTAACTTGAGGGCTTTTTTAAAGCTACAAGATTTGCAGGCTTTGGTTCTAGCTCAGCATTACCCAACACTACACAAAAACGGATTCCACAAATCACTAACCAGGACCAGGGTTGAAGACCAGACCAATGCTTAAGATGTTGCAATCCCCTGACTTTTTCCATCCAGAATTCAGCAGACTGGAAAGAGCATTGGGGTAAGCATCTGTCTGGCTGTCACATCACTAAAACTTCTCCCAACGTGTAACATATTATATTAGATGGACAGCAACAATATCCAGTAGTAGATTTAGTACTTGTTATTTGTTTATTGTATTTAACCAGGCTAAAAACACGTAGTTAATAAGAGCACATGCATTTACAATGACGGCCTGGAAAAACTGAAATGGAAAGCTATAAACACTGACCGACCACATTTTAAGAGCCTCCAAAAATACCTAATCTAGAACCAAAACAACTGACAACAGCAAGCATAGCAACATCGTGGGCATCATTAACAAGGAATGCATGCCTGATTCAGGAAATAAATACCAACACCGGCAGTGGCACCAGCAACAATCACTCCATGCTCCGACTCACAGTGGTACAATCTGCACGTCATCGCAGATAGTCAGTCCCTAGTTAACCATTGCACCCATGATTAGCCAGACCAAGACCCTCACCGCAACCTGGACCAGTCATACCTAAAGGGAGATCATACTACACCATGAGGGAGCCCAGATAAGTCTTTTTAGCCAACCTCTTGAAATATGTGGTTTAATAGATAACAGTTCTATCATAGTATACAATTGTGTCATGGGGTACGAATTGGGGACCTGGGAAACCAGCGATCCAGTCACAACATGTTTCTAGCTTCATCTGAGCCCAGTGATACAGTACTTATAATTGGTGGAATGTAAATATCAAAATGGATTGTATACTTGACAAACGACTGAGAGCTACCTCTGAGCCAGATGGGGAGATAGGGGCCAGTAGAGTCTACCAAGTATTCCCCTCCCTAAGGAGGATCTCAGTTACCAAACAGAGCTTAAACTATCAGTGCTATGTCTAAATAAGGCTAAATGTTTACTGTTTGACATAAAATCATGCGGTTTTTGGACGCACCAGCCGTTTAGTATACACGTTCCAATGCCATGACTTTGGATTCAAAAGGGATTTTTGTTACATTTTCAACTTCTCATGAACCTGTTTGATAAGAATCTAACGCAATGGAAAAAGGGTGAGAAATCATTTTGAAATGGGGATGTTGACATAATAAAGTTGAAACATATGCGGTTCGTTATAATTAGTGTGTGTGTGTCTGTGTGTGTGCGTTTGTGTGTGCATGTGCGTGCGTGTTTCTGTGTGCCTACGTGCATTCATGCATACATTCGTGCATATATGCGTTTAAATCTAATCCTAAACCAATTGAATAAGGTTCAGACAGTACAGTATTGCATACGTACGTGTAAATCTAATCCTAAACCAATTGAATAAGGTTCAGACAGTACAGTATTGCATACGTACGTGTAAATCTAATCCTAAACCAATTTAATAAGGTTCAGACAGTACGGTATTGCATACGTGCGTGTAAATCTAATCCTAAACCAATTTAATAAGGTTCAGACAGTACAGTATTGCATAAGTGCGTGTAAATCTAATCCTAAACCAGTTTAATAAGGCTCAGGCAGTACAGTATAGCATATGTGTATGTAAATCTAAACTGAAACTAATTTAATAAGGTGCAGATGGTACAGTATTGTATATGTGCGTGTAAATCTAATCCTAAACCAATTGAAAAAGGTTCAGACAATACAGTATTGCATATATGCGTGTAAATGTAGTCCTAAACCAATTGAATAAGGTTCAGACAGTACGGTATTGCATATGTATGTGTAAATCTAATGCTAAACCAATTGAATAATGTTCAGACAGTACAGTACTGCAAATGTGCATGTAAATCTAATCCTAAACCAATTGAATAAGGTTCAGACAGTACAGTATCCGACGAGCATCAGAGCCGGTGTAGTAGGATTCAATCTTAGTCCTGTATTGACGCTTTGCCTGTTTGATGCTTCGTCTGAGGGCATAGCGGGATTTCTTATAAGCATCCAGATTAGTGTCCCGCTCCTTGAAAGCGGAAGCTCTAGCCTTTAGTTCGGTGCGGATGTTGCCTGTAATCCATGGCTTCTGGTTGGGAAATGTACGTACGGTCACTGTGGGAACGACGTCATCGATGCACTTATTGATGAAGCCGGTGACTGAGGTGGTATACTCCTTAATGCCATTGGATGAATCCCAGAACATATTCCAGTCTGTGCTAGCAAAACAGTTCTATAGCGTAGCATCTGTGTCATCTGACCACTTCTGTATTGAGCGAGTCTCTGGTACTTCCTGCTTTAGTTTTTGCTTGTAAGCAGGAATCAGGAGAATAGAATTATGGTCAGATTTGCCAAATGGAGGGCAAGGGAGAGCCGCAAGAGTACCGGAACACTGTGGAACTCTGTAAAGCAGACGGATCGGAAGCTGTTTGAGGTAACATGAGTATTCCAGCTATCTGACAAGCCCATTCTCAGATAACAGCATGAATCAGCAGAGATAAGTGACATTTTGTCTGAGATGAACTATTCAGGGCTGTCTGAACCAGCGTACGCTTGTGGTGCAGATTGCCTATGAAGGGGAAACACAGTGATTTGGTTTACTTTAACACTTTCTGCATGATCATATCCTGGATAATTTTCTGTCTACATTTCAGAAAACACATTTGTCAAATTAACTGATAACTTGTCAGAAGTGGAAAGCTATTATATATGCAGATGGCACATTCAAAGAAAAGAACAACCAATATTGCCAGTTGCCTTGCCCAAGGCTGCATACATTATCTTGTAGTGTTGTATTGGACATTAAATGACCCTTGTGACTATTGCTTTATAGTAAAAACAGAACATGTCCTTAACCTTTTATGACAATGGAAATTATGTCTGCTATTTCTCCCCATCGCCTGAGACAAAACCAGTTGTGTCCAGTTCCCAGTCCAGAAAATATCAAAACAAATACAATCAATCTCCCTCAAAGTAGCAGTGGATGCCACATGCAATACAAGCCTATCGAGAGCACCAAATGTTTTATTTCTTTATCACTGCAGGGGCTCTGAGACCTGAGACTGAGACTGACTTTGGACAGCCGGGGAGAACACAGAGGGAAATTAAGACAAAGAGCTTGAATGGATCAAATTCTGCATTCTATGTCATTAAACTATTTTGCCCCCAGGTCCCGAAACAGAATCTGTATTACTCCAGCGTGTGCTGTACATACACAATGAGGGTGTGCATTTCATTCCCAATCTACGTTAATGTTGCTGCTGCAAGAAATACATTTGTGTGCCGATATCCAAGTCCACTTGTTAGACCTATTCAGTCGATACTCCAATATCCTCCAGTCTATTGGACAAGGCCACACAGGTCTGTGAGAATCTTCTTTAATGATCTCATATCAGTGCCTCTTCTATGAGGGAAATCATTATATCCAATGGTCTTTAGAGTGACTTTGTAGAGTACAATATTAGCAAGTATTTCATAAATCTTAATATATGCAATTGAACTAGTACACATTCACAGTTTATGCTCAAAAGTGCAGGGTTAGGTCTAAAAGGGATTATGGCTGGCTGTCATTTATAGTCATGCTCTTTATGTCCAATTTATAAACTAAGAAACAACTCATGGGAAAGCAATGAGGCATATTTCCTTTTACTTCTGTTGTTTATTATTTGTACACTTTCAAGGCTATAACACAGGCTTCGATTTACTTCAAATCGAATCAACAGAGAAGGTAATATTCCTGAAATCCTCACAAGATTGGAGATAGATATGTGAGATACTGTATGTTGTAAATCTGGAATTCCAGAGTTATTAATCATTGGATTGTTCCTGAAAGCATCTGGTAGAAAGGTGTTAGCATGGTGCTTGTTAAATGGACACAAAAACATCTGGTACAACGGGAACACACTCAACTATTTCCTCATTATGAGCCTCAGAGTTTGGCATGTGATTGAATCATAATTACGACAGCCTTCCAACCTCCCGATCGTAATTAGTTTCACTCCAAATTAAAATTTAAATATACACTCAAATATAAAGTGCCATGTTTCATGAGCTGAAATAAAAGATCCCTGAAATGTTTGATATGCACAAAAGCGTATTTCTCTTAGATTTTGTGCATAATTTGTTTTTCATCCCTTTTAGTGAGCATTTCTCCTTTGCCAAGATAATCCATCCACCTGAGAGGTGTGGCATTTCAAGAAGCTGATTAAACAGCATGCTCATTATACAGGTGCACCTTGTGTTGGGGACAATAAAAGGCCACGTAAAATGTGCAGTTTTGTCACATAACACAATGCCACAGATGTCTCAAGTTTTCAGGGAGTGTGCAGTTGACATGCTGACTACAGGAATGTCCACCAGAGCTGTTGGCAGAGAATTTAATGTTCATTACTCTACCATAAGCCAACGTCGTTTTAGAGAATTTGGCTGTACGTCCAACTGGCCACACAAGCGGAGACCACGTGTATGGCGTCGTGTGGGTGAGCATTTTGCTGATGTCAATATTGTGAACAGAGTGCCCCATGGTGGCGGTGGGGTTATGGTATGGGCAGGCATAAGCTACGGACAATTAACACAATTGCATTTTATCGATGGCAATTTTAATTCACAGAAATACCGTGATGAGATCCTGAGGCCCATTGTGAGACCCATTTTTTTAAGGTATCTGTGATCAACAGATGCATATCTGTATTCCCAGTCATGTGAAATCAATAGCTTAGGGCCTAATGAATTCATTTCAATTGACCAATTTCCTCATATGAACTGTAACTCAGTAAAATCTTTGAAATTGTTGCATGTTGCGTTTATATTTTTGTTCCGTATATATCAATTCCAAAGAAACAGAAATTCAAAAACATATTTTTGTGATGTGTAGGAGACTATGGTGTTGCTGCTGTAATCATTAGTAATAATGAAATGTATGTGTACACACAGTGCCTTCAGAAACTATTCATACCCCTTGACTTATTCAAAATGTTGTTGTGTTACAACCTGAATTCAAAACTGATTAAATATACGTTTTTTCTCACCCATCTACACACAATACCCCCCAAAATGACAAAGTGACATTTTTGCAAATGTATTGAAACTTAAAGTATTCACACCCGTGTCAATACATGTTAGAATCATATGTCCCTCATTAAAATGCAAATCAATTTATAACATTTTTCACATGCGTTTTTCTGGATTTTTTTGTTGTTATTCTGTCTCTCACTGTTCAAATAAACCTACCATTAAAATTATAGACTGATCATTTCTTTGTCAGTGGGCAAACGTACAAAATCAGCAGGGGATCAAATACGTTTTTTTCCCTCACTGTATATTTGGCCTTGTGTTTTAGTTTATCGTCCTGCTGAAAGGTTGAATTGTCTTCCAGTGTCTGTTGGAAAGCAGACTGAACCAGGTTTTTCTCTAGGAGTTTGCCTGTATTTAGCTCTATTCTGTTTATTTTTATCCTTGCCAATGAAAAGCATACCCATAACATGATGAGGCCACCACCATGCTTGAAAATATGAAGACTGGTACTCAGAGACAGTGATGGAAAAAGTACCCAATTGTCATAAAAGTAAAGATACCTTAATAGAAAATGGCTCAAGTAAAAGTGAAAGTCACCCAGTAAAATACTACTTGAGTAAAAGACAAAAACAAAAGAAAGTCTGCTGCCTGTTAAACCATGAATAGACTGACAGCTTGGAATGTCTTCGATCTCAGCAACAAGTGTCCTTTCTCTTTGATCACCTGAACCACATGAAGAACACATGAACACTTCCTATCTTACGATAAGAATTTACCATAGCACACAGCAGACTCCAAGACATTGCAATATCTATCCATCACCCCATAGCACTGCTGCTGCTGAAGATATCCCACATGTTCCATGCTCTTAAAGATCTGCATAGATGATAGTACTGTAGTGATGGAGCCTTCTGAATGTTTCCATGTATGTCCTCTTCTCGAACCTCTCTGCTTCATTCCCTTCATCTCCTGAAAGACGCCTGCTGTCGCACTGAGAGACATTTCACAACAATGGCTTTAGGATTAACATTGGATGCTTCATTTAGTGTGCCAAGACAGGAGAGAAATCAAGCTTAAAATATCACCTATTCAACACTTTCTCCATCTGATTGCAGCATAAAAAAAAGTCTAACATTTTATAGGCTAGTGACTGAGTAGTAGTTGTATGTAACTACAGTGTTGACTGTGTTAAGAGAACAAGTCAAAAATGTATAATTACAGAAAGTATCAATATTAGTAGCTAGGTATCAGTGAAACTACAATTCCCTTAGACTGAAAACAGTGTTGCTGTCCTCTGTTACGCTTCTGCTGCTACACACAGAGTTGCTGCAATCCCACACATACAACATCCTCATGGGAAGACATAAAGTGTCTGGTAGAAGGAATTAAAACTAGTGAAAATCAGTGGTCTCAAAATGGTATGTCATCTTTAATTGTAGATAAGAGACCGGCAACAGACCCTCCTTTTCTTTACATCCTCCATGCACAAATCTACTTAGCATAGACTCTTTTCAATATAGCCCATTATACACTGCCAAGTTGTTGAGCCAATATTGCCATGCAATTTTGCAGGCTAGAGGCAATGCTGGGCAACAGGCAACACGGAGACAAAACGTAGATACAAAGGCTCAGATCTCATCCTACCAAGACGGCAACTCAACACTTGTGTTTCATGCGCTTCTGTTTGTTTGTTTGCTGGTGTTTTTTTGTTAGAATCATTCTAAATACTCTGTAACGGTAATGTATGTTTGTCTACTTCTATATTGTGTTCATGGTGTGTCTATGTCCATTATGGTATGTCCAATATCTGCTGTCTTGGTTGGACCAGGTCTCTTGAAAAATGTATTTTTGCTTACCTGGATAAAACTAACCTGGATAAATAAATGTTAAATAAAAATATAAATTTTGAACAAACTTGCACATGTATTCATCTCATATAGCTTATTGTCTGTTGACTGCCACATCTGTACTGAATTTGACCATCTAAAAATAAGACTCTGTTATGTTCAAAGGGGGAAATACTCTATACCCAAACTGTTATAGCCCTATATCCTCCTGCCCTGCCTTTCTAAAATCTTTGAAAGCCAAGTTAATAAACAGATCACCGATCATTTTGAATCCCACCGTACCTTCTCCACTATACAATCTGGTTTCCGAGCTGGTCATGGGTGCACATCAGCCACGCTCAAGGTCCTAAACGATATCATAACCGCCATTGATAAAAGACAGTACTGTGCAGCCGTCTTCATCGACCTGGCCAAGGCCTTCGACTCTGTCAATCATCGCATTCTTATCCGCAGCCTTGGCTTCTCAAATGACTGTCTCGCCTGGTTCACCAACTACTTCTCAGATAGAGTTCAGTGTGTCAAATCGGAGGGCCTGTTGTCCGGACCTCTGGCAGTCTCTATGGGGGTGCCACAGGGTTCAATTTTCGGGCTGACTCTTTACTCTATATATATCAATGATGTCGCTCTTGCTGCTGGTGATTCTCTGATCCACCTCTACGCAGACTGTATACATCTGGCCCTTCTTTGGACACTGTGCTAACAAACCTCCAAACGAGCTTCAATGCCATAAAACACTCCTTCTGTGCCCTCCAACTGCTTTTAAATGCAAGTAAAACTAAGTGCATGCTCTTCAACTGATTGCTGCCCGCACCCTCCCGCCCGACTAGCATCACTACTCTGGACGGTTCTGACTTAGAATATGTGGACAACTACACATACCTAGGTGTCTGGTTAGACTGTAAACTCTCCTTCCAGACTCACATTAAGCATCTCCAATACAAAATGAAATCTAGAATCGGCTTCCTATTTCGCAACAAAGCATCCTTCACTCATGCCGCCAAACATACCCTCGTAAAACGGACTATCCTACCGATCTTTGACTTCGGCAAAGTCATTTACAAAATAGCCCCCAACACTCTACTCAGCAAACTGGATGTAGTCTATCACAGTGCCATCTGTTTTATCACCAAAGCCCCATATACTACCCACCACTGCGACCTGTATGCTCTCGTTGGCTGGCCCTCACTACATAACCGTCGCCAAACCCACTGGCTCCAGGTCATCTATAAGTCCTTGCTAGGTAAAGCCCCGCCTTATCTCAGCTCACTGGTCACAATAGCAACACCCACCGGTAGCACACGCTCCAGCGTGTATATTGCACTGGTCATCCCCGAAGCCAACACTTCCTTTGGCCGACTTTCCTTCCAGTTCTCTGCTGCCAATGACTGGAACGAATTGCAAAAATCTTTGAAGCTAGAGTCTTATATCTCCCTCTCTAACTTTAAGCATCAGCTGTCTGAGCAGCTTACCGATCACTGTACCTGTATACAGCCAATCTGTAAATAGCACACCCTACTACCTCATCCCCATATTATTACTTACCCTCTTGCTCTTTTGCACCCCAGTATCTCTACTTGCACATCCTCATCTGCACATCTATCACTCCAGTATTAATGCTAAATTGTAATTATTTTCGCCTCTAGGGCCTATTTATGCCTACCTCCCTACTCTTCTACATTTGCACACACTGTACATAGATTTTTCTTTTCATTTGTATTATTGACTGTAAGTTTGTTTATGTGTATCTCTGTGTTGTTGTTTTTGTCACACTGCTTTGCTTTATCTTGGCCAGGTCGCAGTTGTAAATGAGAACTTGTTCTCAACTGGCCTACCTGGTTAAATAAAGGTGAAATAAAGAAATTAATTAAAAAAATTCTGCAAGTTCACAAACGTCTGCCAGGCTAACCAACAATGGCAATGCAGACACAACAGCGCAACTTGCTTCATTCTATAGCAGTGGAGGCTATAGAATGCCATCACCACGAGCCTGTCCTCCCCAATTAAGGTGCCATCAACCTCCGGTGTTCTATAGCTAGAGGTCTCCTGACATCTCCAGGAGTGATAAGTATAAAAAAAAATTCATCTGTTGTCTAGTACTGTCTTTTTTCTAGCTAGGGCCATCTACTTTAAGTGCTGCCTGTCTTCCCAGAAGCTTACTTGGTGTGTGAACTGCTGACTGCTCATAACTTGCAGATGGTTGTTAACACATCATCCAGGATTAAGGGGCAGGGCAATTTTTTGTAATCAGTGGCTGTACTGGGGGGGAGTGGTTTCTCCTCTCCTAGGCAATCAGTAATTACTTCCATGAGGTATGCTCTACACCTCTGCAAGGCAATTAGCAATTAGTATTAGTACTTCAGTCTCCCCCCACTCTCTCACTTCAGTATCTTACCTAGTTATTTTTAGATTATCTAATTTATCTCTTTTGTAGCTTTGGCAACTATGTGTATGTGTTTTCTATACCTGTTTTCTCCCTCCCTGTAGGCGTTAGAGACACTCCCACCCCTTGGATGCAGCAACCCTTCTAATTTAGTGTACCCTGCACGCACAACCCATATGGAATTACTGGTCTGCCGATTTCATCTCAGCCTATGCTGCCCTTCAGTCCCTTCAGTCTGGTCGTCGCTGCTCATTTCTTCTAAGTGGAGATTTTTTATTTTCTCCCTCATTCGCCTGTCCATCTCCATCTCCTCATTTGAATTCCATGCTGTCACTGTCATTTTTCCACTCAAGCTTAATATTGTTGTCATCTATCACCCACCAGGTTCCCTTCGAGAGTTCCTCAATGAGCTTGACACCATGATAACCATGACGATGGCTCACCGCTCTTCATACTTCGACTTCCCGACGTCTGTCTTTGATTAATTTCTTTCCAACTCTTTGCAGATGGTTGTTAACCCCCTCCTTGCCTCTTTTGACCTCACCCTTTCCCAATCCTCTTCCACTCACAAGGAAGGCAATACGCTTGACCTCATCTTTACTAGAGGCTGTTCGCCTACCTCCAGTTCTCTGACCACTACTTTGTTTATTTTTCTGCCAACCCTAGCTAAACCCTTCTTCAGCCTGTCTCCTGATTCTACCTCTTTGACCCTATTCTCCTCTTTCAATAATTTATGTTTTGCACTGTGCCCTTTCCTCCTGGCCGGGTCAGCCCTCCCCTCCTGCTCTATGGCTGAGTGACTCACTGAGCTTACAGAACAGGGCTGCATGCAGCTGAGCAAAAATGCCGGAAAACTAAACATATCATCCTTTCACTCCCTACTCTACCTTCCTCTGTATCCGCTGCTAAAGCCACTTTTTACAACTCTATCAAGATTTCAAGCTTCTGTTTCTAACCCTAGGAAACTATTTTCCACCTCCTCCGTCCTTAATACTCCTCCCTCTTGTGGACAACTTTGTCAACCACTTTGAAAAGGTTGTCGAAATCCACTCCTCATTCGCTCTGCCTTTTGAATCCACTGGTCCCACTCACACAGAACTACCCTACATTTTACCTCTTTCTCCCCTCTCGCTCCAGATTAAATCAAGCAACTAGTGAGGTCCGGCCGCCTGATAACCTGTCCACTCGGCCCAATCCCCTCCTCAGCCAACAGCAAGTGGGAGCGCCGACAGAAACAAACATCACTCTGGTAAGAAGAAGGATGGGGGTGTCTGCCTTATGATTAACGAGTCGTGGTGTGATCATAACAACATACAGGAACTCAAGTCCCTTTGTTCACCTGACCTAGAATTCCTTATGATCAAATGCCGACCGCATTTTCTACCAAGAGAATTCTCTTCGATTATAATCACAGCTGTGTATATCCCCCCCAAGCAGACACCTCAACGGCCCTGAAAGAACTTCATTGGACTCTATGTAAATTGGAAACCACATATCCCGAGGCTGCATTTACTGTAGCTGGGGATTTTAAGAAGGCTAATCTGAAAACAAGGCTCCCTAAATTTTATCAGCATATTGAATGCGCGACCTGAGCTGGCAAAACCCTGGATCATTCCTTCTCTAATTTCCGCTACGTATACAAAGCCCTCCCTTGCCCTCCTTTCGGCAAATCTGACCACAACTCCATTTTGTTGCTCCCAGCCTATAGACAGAAACTAAAACAGGAAACGCCCGTGCTCAGGTCTGTTCAACGCTGGTCCGACCAATCTGATTCCACGCTTCAAGATTGCTTCGAACACGTGGACTGGGATATGTTCCGGATAGAATCTGACAACAACATTGATGTATACGCTGATTCGGTGAGTGAGTTTATTAACAAGTGCATCGGTGATGTGGTACCCACAGTGACTAAAACCTTCCCCAACCAGAAACTGTGGATTGGTGCCAGCATTCGTGCAAAACTGAAAGCGCAAACCACTGCTTTTAATCATGGCAAGGCGACCAGAAACATGACCGAATACAAACAGTGTAGCTATTCCCTCCGCAAGGCAATCAAACAAGCTAAGCTTCAGTATAGAGACAAAGTAGAGTCGCAATTCACCGGCTCAGATACGAGACGTATGTGGCAGGGTCTACAGTCAATCACGGACTACAAAAAGAACCAACCCCGTCGCGGACACCGATGTCTTGCTCCCAGACAAACTAAACAACTTCTTTGCTCGCTTTGAGGACAATACAGTGCCACTGACACGGCCCGCTACCAAAACCTGCAGGCTCTCCTTCACCGCAGCCAACGTGAGTAAAACATTTAAATGTGTTAACCCTCGCAAGGCTTCCAGGCCCAGACGGCATCCCTAGCCGCGTCCTCAGAGCATGCGCAGACCTGCTGTTCCCACATGCTTCAAGAGGGCCAGCATTGTTCCTGTTCCCAAGAAAGCTAAGGTATCTGAGCTAAATGACTATCGCCCCGTAGCACTCACTTCCGTCATCATGAAGTGCTTTGAGAGACTAGTCAAGGATCATATCACCTCCACCCTACCTGACACCCTAGACCCACTCCAATTTGCTTAGCGCCCCAATAGGTCCACAGACGACGCGATCGCAATCACACTGCACATTACCCTAACCCATCTGGACAAGAGGAATACCTATGTAAGAATGCTGTTCATCGAATACAGCTCAGCATTTAACACCATAGTGCCCTCCAAACTCGTCATTAAGCTCGAGACCCTGGGTCTCGACCCGGCCCTAACACTGGGGCCCCACAAGGGTGCGTTCTCAGCCCTCTCCTGTTCACCCGTTCTCTGCCCTCCCCTGTTCACCCATGACTGCGTGGCCATGCACGCCTCCAACTCAATCATCAAGTTTGCAACAGCGCCTCTTCAACCTCAGGAGGCTGAAGAAATTTGGCTTGTCACCAAAAACACTCACAAACTTTTACAGATGCACAATCGAGAGCATCCTGTTGGGCTGTATCACCGCCTGGTATGGCAACTGCTCCGCCCACAACCGTAAGGCTCTCCAGAGGGTAGTGAGGTCTGCACAACGCATCACCGGGGGCAAATTACCTGCCCTCCAGGACACCTACACCACCCGATGTCACAGGAAGGCCAAAAAGATCATCAAGGACAACAACCACCCGAGCCACTGCCTGTTCACCCCGCTATCATCCAGAAGGCGAGGTCAGTACAGGTGCATCAAAGCTGGGACCGAGAGACAGAAGCTGTTTTTCTATCTCAAAGCCATCAGACTGTTAAACAGCCATCACTAACATTGAGTGGCTGCTGCCAACATACAGACTCAATCACTAGTCACTTAAACAATGCCACTTTATATAATGTTTACATACCCTACATTACTCATCTCATATGTATATACTGTACTCTGTACCATCTACTGCATCTTGCCTATGCTGTTCGGCCATCGCTCATCCATTTATTTCTATGTACATATTCTTAATCATTCCTTTACACTTGTGTATAAGGTAGTTGTTGTGAAATTGTTAGATTACTTGTTAGATGTTACTGCACGGTCGGAACTAGAAGCACAAGCATTTCGCTACACTCGCATTAACATCTGCTAACCATGTGTATGTGACCAATAAAATTTGATTGATATGCGCTAGCTGGCTACTGTAGCTATATCACTCCAGACACTCAGGGCTTATCTCGAACAACTTAAATCACCATAGTTTTCGTATCATCATATCTCACCCACCTGTCCTGAAACTATTGTTGCATTCTAAAGAGTTCAGCAATCAGATCATTCAGCCTGAATACCTAATCAATAAACCATATACTATGTAGCTATCAGATTGTTTACAATGGCTAGCCTCACGAGTGCAGCTTTATTTTTCAGTGTTGTATTCACTAGGAACCAAACTGAAGCAAATGGATTGAAGCGGGGAGGGAATAATCTGAATTTGTACAATAAAAAATACAGGCTTTCCTTGCAAAACTTTTAACGTTGCAAAACGATTCGCTACGGTTGGCTATGGTCTTCACTAAGGAATACACCCAAGTCTTTAGATGCATTCACTCAAATGGAGGTGTCGTTGAATATTAATTACATTTGTCAAAAATATCTAGACATAGCTACTAAGAGACAAAGCATATATGTATAATGACCATTAGCTACAGTCTAATAACATAGCTAACTTTAACTAGCTAGCTAACTAGCCGCTGTTCATGCACACTGATTTTCATACACGTCTTTTCAGGTTTACATTTCATTAACACAACGTTTTCTGCAGATAAATCATGCTAACACTGCCACTTCAATGTATTGACATCAAATTAAATAACTACCTTAGCTTTCAATAAAACATAACTGTGAAGTCCTGCCCTGTCTTTTCCATTGAGCTATAAAACAACGGTGTCTTCTAGAACAAAAACAATGTGCCATTTTCTATAGCTTCTTCTCTTCTATGGTATAAGTAGGTGCTCAAAAGAAACTGGGTTCTCACGAACGCCAAACTGTGTTCATATTAATGACTACACATCAGTGAGAATCCTCAAGAGTGCCACCCTGTCAGTACACGTCAATTAATTGAGAACTCACTACCGCGCCTCTGACAGGAAAATGTTTTAACACGTCAGCTAGGTAGTCAGCTCATTAGCGCCCCTTTGACAGGAATAGTCACCTGACAATTACTAGACAGTAGGAATAGAATGACCTCAGCGAGACTGCTATTATCTTTGACTGCAAAACAAACAAACAAAAATATACACTGCTCAAAAAAATAAAGGGAACACTAAAATAACACATCATAGATCTGAATGAATGAAATAATCTTATTAAATACTTTTTACATATTTTACATAGTCTTTACATAGTTGAATGTGCTGACAACAAAATGACACAAAAATTATCAATGGAAATCAAATTTATCAACCCATGGAGGTCTGGATTTGGAGTCACACTCAAAATTAAAGTGGAAAACCACACTACAGCCTGATCCAACTTTGATGTAATGTCCTTAAAACAAGTCAAAATGAGGCTCAGTAGTGTGTGTGGCCTCCACGTGCCTGAATGACCTCCCTACAACGCCTGGGCATGCTCCTGATGAGGTGGCGGATGGTCTCCTGAGGGATCTCCTCCCAGACCTGGACTAAAGCATCCGCCAACTCCTGGACAGTCTGTGGTGCAACGTGGCGTTGGTGGATGGAGCGAGACATGATGTCCCAGATGTGCTCAATTGGATTCAGGTCTGGGGAACGGGCGGGCCAGTCCTTAGCATCAATGCCTTCCTCTTGCAGGAACTGCTGACACACTCCAGCCACATGAGGTCTAGCATTGTCTTGCATTAGGAGGAACCCAGGGCCAACCGCACCAGCATATGGTCTCACAAGGGGTCTGAGGATCTCATCTCGGTACCTAATGGCAGTCAGGCTACCTCTGGCAAGCACATGGAGGGCTGTGCGGCCCCCCAAAGAAATGCCACCCCACACCATGACTGACCCACCGCCAAACCGGTCATGCTGGAGGATGTTGCAGGCAGCAGAACGTTCTCCACGGCGTCTCCAGACTCTGTCACGTCTGTCACGTGCTCAGTGTGAACCTGCTTTCATCTGTGAAGAGCACAGGGCGCCAGTGGCGAATTTGCCAATCTTGGTGTTCTCTGGCAAATGCCAAACGTCCTGCACGGTGTTGGGCTGTAAGCACAACCCCACCTGTGGACGTTGGGCCCTCATACCACCCTCATGGAGTCTGTTTCTGACCGTTTGAGCAGACACATGCACATTTGTGGCCTGCTGGAGGTCATTTTGCAGGGCTCTGGCAGTGCTCCTCCTTGCACAAAGGCGGAGGTAGTGGTCCTGCTGCTGGGTTGTTGCCCTCCCACGGCCTCCTCCACGTCTCCTGATGTACTGGCCTGTCTCCTGGTAGCGCCTCCATGCTCTGGACACTACGCTGACAGACACAGCAAACCTTCTTGCCACAGCTCGCATTGATGTGCCATCCTGGATGAGCTGCACTACCTGGAGCCACTTGTGTGGGTTGTAGACTCCGTCTCATGCTACCACTAGAGTGAAAGCACCGCCAGCATTCAAAAGTGACCAAAACATCAGCCAGGAAGCATAGGAACTGAGAAGTGGTCTGTGGTCACCACCTTCAGAACCACTCCTTTATTGGGGGTGTCTTGCTAATTGCCTATAATTTCCACCTGTTGTCTATTCCATTTGCACAACAGCATGTGAAATGTATTGTCAATCAGTGTTGCTTCCTAAGTGGACAGTTTGATTTCACAGAAGTGTGATTGACTTGGAGTTACATTGTGTTGTTTAAGTGTTCCCTTTATTTTTTTGAGCAGTGTATAATAAATTATGTTTAGTTCTAGTTTTTTCTTCTAAACTTTAGCCAAAAATCTAATGGGGTTTTCAAGCTTTTTTTTAATGGGGTTTTCAAGCTTCTGAATCTGGCGGGTAGATGCTGCCAGTAGATGCCGATGTTTCAAATAGGCCTAGCTTGTGCATCACTAGCTATCACTAGCTAACAGGGAATGAATCTGAGGGCGAGCGTGGAGCGTGACTGGGCCAAACTAGAGCAGCTTTTGAAGTTGCTGGAGCCGTTCGTGATCCACACTGACCAACTTGTTGACCAGTGAATGGGACAAGCTAGAGCAGCTTGTGAAGTTACTGGAGCCATTCACAAACCACACTAGAAACTTTAAACTGACAGCCAGTCGCTGTCTGATGTGGTGCCGTGTCTTCTCAACCTTGGGGCACACTTGCAGTCAACTACTGCTGTAAAACAGTTGGCACAGGTCCTCCTGACATCACTGCGTGAGTGCTTCGCATGCATACTCCTCTAGCAGCCAATTTCGATCCACTTTTAATCTGATGATTATCTCAGGTGCTATCCCCAGGGTTTTGTAGGCAGCCCATGTGCTTCCTCTCCACAAAGGTGGTGACCTCTCTATCACCCTATCTCAAAATTGTCTTCCCTATCAAACATTTTAGAATTATCAATCAACTCTCAGCTTAGATCCTTCCTCGCTACAAGATGCGTTCACCAGTCTGGTTTCAGGCAGGGTCATAGCACCATATCTGCTGCGAACTTGGTGCTAACTGATACGGTAAAGGGCACTGTGCTGCCCTCTTTATTGACATATCAAAAGCTTTCTATACTGTTGATCACTCTTTATGAATTCAAATATTGTCTGCAATCATTATGGATCAGTTGTCATGTAATTATTTCTAATATTACTTGACAGACAGGACACAATGTGTTTTTTTCTGATGATGTTAAAACAGGTTTCCTTGATTTCACAAAAGTTGTCCCACAGGGATAAATTTTTGGTCCTGCACTTTTTACTGTCTATAAAAACAATGTTGGTCTATCTTTAAAAATTGTATCATACATCTGTATGCAGATGACACTTGTGTACACCATAGGAGGTTGGTGGCACCTTAATTGGGGAGGACGGGTTCGTGGTAATGGCTGGAGCGGAATGGGTGGAATGGTATCAAATACACCAAACCCATGGTTTCCATGTGTTTGATGCCATTCCATTTGCTCCCTTCCAGCCATTATTATGTGCCGTCCTCCCCTCAACAGCCTCTACTGGTGTATACTATTGCCCCCATGGTTGACCAGGCTCCTTCAAAGCTTCAATCTGTCTTCATTGCTTTGCAGAAAGCCTTTGTGGAACTGAAATTGTTACTTAATGCAGGTAAAACCTAGTATATGTTATTCTCCAAATCGTATCATAATGTATCTGATTTATGCATACACTACATGACCAAAAACATGTGGACACCTGCTCGTCGAACATATCATTCCAAAACCATGGGCATTAATATGGAGTTTTTACTGATATAACAGCCTCCACTATTCTGGGAGGGATTTCCACTAGATGTGGGAACATTTCTGCGGGGACTTGCTTCCATTCATCCACAAGAGCATTTGTGAGGTCGGGCACTGATGTTGGGCGATTAGGCCTGGCTAGCAGACAGTGTTCCAATTCATCCCAGAAGGTGTTCGATGGGGTGGAGGTCAGGGCTCTGTGCATGCCAGTCAAGTTCTTTCACACCAATCTCGACAAACCATTTCTGTATGGACCTCTCTTTGTTCACGGGGGCATTGTCACCCTGAAACAGGAAAGGGCCTTCCCCAAACTGTTGCCACAAAGTTGGAAGCACAGAATCGTCTGGAATGTCATTGTATGCTGTAGCGTTGACATCCCATCACTTGAACTAAGGGGCCTAGCCCGAATCATGAAAAACAGCTCCAGGCCATTATTCCTCCTCCTCCAAACTTTACAGTTGGCACTATGCATTCGGGCAGGTAGCGTTCTCCTGGCATCTGCCAAATCCTGATTCGTCTGTCGGACTGCCAGATGGTGAAGCGTGATTCATCCCTCCAGAGAACGCATTTTCACTGCTCCAGAGTCCAATGGCGGCGAGCTTAACACCACTCCAACCGACGCTTGGCATTGCGCATGGTGATCTTAGGCTTGTGTGAGGCTACGTTTTTGTGCTGACTTTGCTTCCAGAGGCAGTTTGGAACTCGGTAGTGAGTATTGCAACTGAGGACAGACGCTACACACTTCAGCACTCCGTGGTCCTGTTCTGTGACCTTGTGGCTGAGCCGTTGTTGCTACTAGACGTTTCCATTTCACAATAACAGCACTTACAGTTGACGGGGCCAGCTCTAGAAGGGCAGAAATGTGTCCATATACTTTTGTATATACAGTCGACGAGTCATGTAGTGTACAACAGTTGTTATATAAGATGAGTTATGTCGAACGTACAATATGTACAGTTGAAGACAGAAGCTTACATACACCTTAGCCAAATACATTTAAACTCAGTTTTTCACAATTACTGACATTTAATCCTAGTACAAATTCCCTGTCTTAGGTCAGTTAGGATCACCACTTTATTTTAAGAATGTGAAATGTCAGAATAATAGTAGAGAGAATTACTTACTTCAGCTTTTATTTATTTCATCACATTCCCAGTGGATCAGAAGTTAACATACACTCAATTAGTATTTGGTAGCACTGTCTTTAAATTGTTTAACTTGGGTCAAATGTTTCAGCTAGCCTTCCACAAGCTTCCCACAATAAATTGGGTGAATTTTGTCCCATTCCTCCTGACAGAGCTGGTGTAACTGAGTCAGGTTTGTAGGCCTCCTTGCTCGCACACGCTTTTTCAGTTCTGCCCACAAATAATCTATAGGATTGAGATCAGGGCTTTGTGATGGCCACTCCAATACCTTGACTTTGTTGTCCTTAAGCCATTTTGCCACAACTTTGGAAGTATGCTTGGGGTCATTGTCCATTTGGAAGACCCATTTGCGACCAAGCTTTAACTTCCTGACTGATGTCTTGAAATGTTGATTCATTATTGTTATGAGTAAATTCATATGATTTATGTTTAATGACTAAATTATTATATGTTTAAAATAATATGTTTAAGTAATTACTAAGAATGTTATTTTCCTGTAAATATATGTAATAGGTGTTAGAGGAATAGGTCTAGAACTTTTTAGGAGACTAAGACATCGTGTTACTATTTTGCAACCTAAGCAGGATGGAGTTGAGATAACAGGAAAACTGTCGACAGACGATTTATAACAGGACCCTATAACAGGAAACGGTTTCTTCACCCAGGGAGGGGAGAAACGGTCATAAAGCTGGTAGAAGTGATAAGATGTAAGTTGTAAAACGCAGCCCATCTAAAGTGGGTTGGAGTTAAATTGTATGTATATATAAAGGACTGTGTTCTTATTGTGATTTAGAATTCTCGGTGAATAAACATTTGACATAATGATCTCTGTAGCTGGGTCTCTGTCTGTTTCATTTTAACCAAAGCTTTACGACTTTTGGGTTACAGACAGAGTAGGTCAATTATAGTTCAGTTTGTGAACATTAAGAACAAAATTTCCATAACAATTATATCCACATAATTTTCCTCCCTCATGATGCCATCTATTTTGTGAAGTGCACAAGTTCCTCCTGCAGCAAAGCACACCCACAACATGATGCTGCCACCCCCATGCTTCACGGTTGGGATGGTGTTCTTCGGGTTCCAAGCCTCCCCCTTTTTCCTACAAACACAAGGATGGTCATTATGGCCAAACCGTTCTATTTCTGTTTCATCAGACCAGAGGACATTTCTCCAAAAAGTACGACCTTTGTCCCCGTGTGCAGTTGCAAACCATAGTCTGGCTTTTTAATTGCGGTTTTGGAGCAGTGGCTTCTTCCTTGCTGAGCGGCCTTTCAGGTTATGTCGATATAGGACTTGTTTTACTGTGGATATAGATACTTTTGTACCTGTTTCCTACAGCATCTTCACAAGGTCCTTTGCTGTTGTTCTGGGATTGATTTGCACTTTTCGCACCAAAGTACGTTCATCTCTAGGACACAGAACGCGTCTCCTTCCTGAGCGGTATGATGGCTGCGTGGTCACATGGTGTTTATACTTGCGTACTACTGTTTGTACAAATGAACGTGGTACCTCCAGGCGTTTGGAAATTGCTCCCAAGGATGAACCAGACTTGTGGAGGTCTACAATTTATTTTCTGAAGTCTTGGCTGATTTAATTATTTATTTTTTCATGATGTCAAGCAAAGAGGCACTGAGTTTGAAGGTAGGCTTTGAAATACATCCACAGGTACACCTCCAATTGACTCAAATGATGTCAATTAGCCTATCAGAAGCTTCTAAAGCCATGACGTCATTTTCTGGAATTTTCCAAGCTGTTTAAAGGCACAGTCAACTTAGTGTATGTAAACTTCTGACCCACTGGAATTGTGATACAGTGAATTATGAGTGAAATAATCTGTCTGTAAACAATTGTTGGAAAAATTACTTGTGTCATGTTAACAAGAAGTTTGTTAACAAGAAATTTGTGGAGTGATTGATAAACTAGTTTTAATGACTCCAACCTAGGTGTATGTAAATTCCGACCTCAACTGTATAGTGTGTGTACATTGGATGGTGCCCTCGTTTATCATGTCCCCGCTTATAAGTATCTGGATTGACTGAAAAGGATGATTGAGGATCTTTTTACTTTTTACTGAAGAATGTGTTTGTTTTCTATGATTGTGTTTTTCTTTTCGTATATAGACGTGAATATTGATGTGTGCTCATGTGCAATGGTGTGTATACAGGGCTCATCTGTGAAATAGACCTTGGTCTCAGCATGACTCCCTGTCAAAATAAGGGTAAAAAAGGGGAAGATATTTTCTCTCAACTGAACGCAACATCAATGTTCTTTCCAGAGGGTACAACAATCATACTCCCTAAGGGACAATACCTATAATAAGCACATGATATTGGCAAATGGTGAGTGACATTTTTTTTTTTCATCCCACATCATTTTCATTCAAAGACTGTTTTCACAAAATGTTACGGATATAATTATTGGACCCTATACAGTTAATTTTCTAAGGTTTGCCTGATGTTGGGTCTTAATAGCTTCATGACAATAACTGCACTGTGTTAGGACATTTTTATAATCTCATGTTGAGTTGGGTTAATAAACCGGGAATTCGTAAACTCATTCCTCTGTCTGGACAACTGTTCATTTATGATCTAGCCAGGTCATTACATTGGTGTCAGAAGTAAAAATGTGGATAAAAGTTAGCCAGCTAGCTAGCTGACTACCGTTGCTAGCTAACGTTTTGTGGAGAACAGGGGTTGAAAAGCAACATCTCAAGGCATCAGTCAAGAAGTTAAAGCTTGGTCGCAAATGGGTCTTCCAAATGGACAATGACCCCAAGCATACTTCCAAAGTTGTGGCAAAATGGCTTAAGGACAACAAAGTCATGGTATTGGAGTGGCCATCACAAAGCCCTGACCTCAATCCCATAGAAAATTTGTGGGCAGAACTGAAAAAGCGTGTGCGAGCAAGGAGGCCTACAAAACTGACTCAGTTACACCAGCTCTGTCAGGAGGAATGGGCAAAAATTCACCCAATTTATTGTGGGAAGCTTGTGGAAGGCTAACTGAAACGTTTGACTCAAGTTAAACAATTTAAAGGCAATGCTACCAAATACTAATTGAGTGTATGTAAACTTCTGACCCACTGGGAATGTGATGAAAGAAACAAAAGCTGAAATAAATCATTCTCTCTACTATTATTCTAACATTTCACATTCTTAAAATAAAGTGGTGATCCTAACTGACCTAAGACAGAGAAGGTGAGCAAGTTATATTAATATTAAAGAATATTAAAGGATTTAATATCAGGAATTGTGAAAAACGGAGGTTAAATATATTTGGCGGTGTATGTAAGCTTCTGACTTCAACTGTACATATTGTAGTCTCGACATAACTCATTCTATATAACAACTGTTGTACACTACATGGCTCGTCGAACATCTCATTCCAAAATCATGGGCATTGATATGGAGTACAATATAGTTACACTAATTTGAACGGGTGTCCACATACTTATGTAGTGTACCTTATTCCTACATATATATTGTCCATTCTGTCTATACACACCACATGTATATCCCAGACTCTGATATTGCTTATTCTGATCTTTTTTAATCTCTTGTTTCTTCTTCTTTTTTTAAATATTTTTTTTTCTTGGGATTATTTGTGTATTAGTACTTTTAGCCATTTCCTGCACTGCTGGAGCTAGAAACAAAAGCCTTTCGCTGCACCTGCTTTAACATCTGCTAATCTCTGGACGTGACAAATAAACTTTGAGTTGAATTGATTTGTACAAGGTTAATCAATGCATTATGAGTTACAGGCCTTCAAATGAGGAATTCATCCATAAATATCAGCGTGATTACAGGAGCGTGACTAGACTTAGACGACACGGCCAGCGTGAGCATAAATCCATGACTAACAGGGTCTGGTGGTGGCAAGGACACAGGAAGACGCACTGCACCGTACAACTGCTCCTTCACTGCCAAGTTGGTAAATGAGAAGACGCTCAGAGCTGTTTCACATTGTCAGGAAAGAGAATGTCGACTTAGTGGAGAAGGATGATGATGTGGTGATGAATATGATGGTGGTGGTGATGGTGGTAATGACGATGATGAAGCACTTGCACTAATTCTCCTTGACTGCCAATTTGGTAAATGGGAAGATGCTAGGAGCTGCCTTACTTATATGCTGTTTATACACACCACGTATTTATATTCTGGATTCTGACACATGCTCAATCTAATATATCTACTCTGGGTTGTTGATTAGACCCATTCTGTCATTTCTTGAGTTAATCTTTGTATTATTATGTATTTGTATTCTATTTGTGAGACATTATACTGCACTGTTGGAGATAGTAACATAAGCATTTCGCTGCACCTGCTGAAACACCTGCAAATCTGTGTACGTGACCAATGAACATTGATTTGGCGTTTACTATTGTAGTTCATTGACGGTATAAATATTATAATTGTATCTCCATGTGAGACATTCTCGAATGTGGATCACTGAAAACGATGTATACCGAGGTGGCTAATTTAAACTTCAGCTCTAATGGAAGCATTGACGATCCACTGATCGTTTGGTGAAGGATATTGATGTGGTGATGATGATGGTGGTGGTGATGGAGGTGGTGGTTATGATGATGGTGGTGATGATGATGAAGAAGAACAAGAACAAGAAGATATTATTAAAGCAATAAGACATGAGAGGGGGTGCGTCTGTAACTTGGCAGCGCTGTGCTGTACAAAATGTCTGAGTACCATCGAACAGCATGGATGTGTGTCTAATGAAAACTATAGTACATTTTGCAGCCTGTGAAAAGGTGTTCGCTATACGTTTGAACTCTGTCATATAACTAGTTAATGTGATAACATGTGACAACATGTAAAAGCAACATGTGAAATAAATGTGGCAACATGGGGATGCAACATTTCAATGTGATATCATGAAACTACACCTGACAACATTCAAACGTTTTTCACATGTAAAACTGCAATTCCACATGTGAGAGTTAGATTTTCACAAGTGAAAACATTTTACATGTGAAAGTGCAAATTCAATTTTTACATGTGAAAGTTTTTCACATGTGAAAATGCAATTCGACATGTGAGAGTTATGTTTTCACATGTGAAAGTTTTTCACATGTAAAACTGCAAATTTCAAATGTGAATCTAAAATGCACATGTGAGGTGAAAACATGTTATTATCCTTCATGTGAAAGGTGGTGTTAAGATGTGAACTCTAAATGTAATACAGGTGAACATATGGTTTGAACAACTGACCTCACGTGTCTCTTGTTTTCATGTGAAAATTTCAGCTCAACATGAAAACTGCACATTTCACATGTGTTTTTTGTAAGGGAAGTAGTGAAATGGTATGGGGGGTTTAAGGTAAGTGGTGTGCTGTTCAGCTAAAATAAGGTAAACATCTTTAATCAATATGATGACATTTGACATGATCACTTAGTACTGACTTTTTCATTATGACCCCATCTGGGATTTGAACTCACAACCTCTGGATTTGGGATATGCTGATATTTCTGCTGTTCCACAAAGACTGTGGCATTCATAAAACTCCTTTAAAGATTCTTGACCTATAATACATCTCTGCACTTAGCAAAAGAGTGCCATCTGCACTGCTATCTTAGTTATCAGTTATTAAACGGACTATTCTCTCATCATTGATTTCATTTACTTATTTCAGCAATTCGAGGGTTTTCTGTATAGTTGTCTAATGTTGGTGGGGAATATTATTCTGTTTTGATGTTACTCCTTAATCACTTTGATAAATATAATTGTTTTTAACAAAGCTGAGATTTACTTTGAAGTCCAAAGTGTAGGAATACAGGTGAAATTAGATCAGAATGCCATGAACCAAGAGGTCGTGAGTTCAAATCCCAGGTGAGGACATGTAGAACAACAATTACTGTATAAAAAAACATACACAATGTATTTGTAACGCCCAGGCCCGAGATTACAGGCTGGAGCGTTTTGGTTTTGTTTTGGTGTAGGGTTTGTTAGTTCTAGGTGTCATAGTTCTATGTTGGGTAATGGTTCCCAATTAGAGGCAGCTGTGTGTCGTTGTCTCTAATTGGGAACCATATTTAGGTTGGTAGGTTTCACTCTGGGTTGGTGGGTTATTGTAAGTTCATAGCTGTGTTTGTCTAGTCCGTTACGTTCTCCGTTTATTGTTTTGTTCCGTCTCGTTCCGTGTTTTCATTAAAACATGTATTCTGGCTACATCGCTGCGTCTTGGTCTGTCCCTTCGGAAGATAATCGTGACAGTATTCATGTGGGTCAAATATGTAAGTTGAAAACACTGACGTTCTGAGGACATCTTAACGACAGGGCACCACGTGAATTATTATCACATATGAAGTGTTCCGATTTCACATGTGAAAGGTTGTGAAAATGTATTTCACATGTGGAATAAAATTTTACATTTGCAAAACATCATGTGATTTTCCACTTGTGAAATCATGTGGTTTTTCCACAAGGGTTTTTGAGTCAACAATACTTATTGTGAACTTTTAAAATCTTTCCTTAAATTCTTTCCCTGAAGTATTTATAATGTTCTGTGGTTGTGCTATATCTGCTGAAAGACTTAGAACTGCCATGGAAGAGTCATAGGCTACAATATACTCTATGCTGCATTGCTCATCATTCTACAAAGATTATAGGTAAACAGTAAACTTAATAATGTGTGGAATAGAGTGGGAACATCAGTGTGAGAATCCATGTCCTTCATGTTCAAGTAAAGCCGAATCTCAGAGATAGAGTTGTGGTTGAACTCAATCCCCTGATGATCACCAATGAAAGGGCCGAGTCTTTTTTTTTTTTTACACTTTTCTTGGGAATTTCCAATTTTTCAGCCCCTACATTAAAACCATGAAACGCCATCCTATGCAATTTTGCAAACAAACTCCCACTTTTGGGTTTGTGTCATTTGTTTAAATAACTTATTTAATAAATTAAATAGGAATGGAGTTAGTTTGGTGTTATTATTCATAATGACCACTGGTAGTTGAAGTCCCTGCCTACCCACCATAAAATAGGCTACAAGGGGCTTGTCCCCTTTCGACTTGTTTGCGTGATAGACCTCAGAAATGACTCACCTGCCAGGGAATGGGTGAGTTATACCAACACACAAGGGGGACGCTACAACGCTTTTTCTCTCTGTTTGGTAGGCTATAGCTTATTATTGCGTCATTATGTTACGCTCTAGTCGCCTTCGCGCCAGATAAACGCAACCCATTGGCGCTACTAAAGGGAGGCCAGCCAAAGGAGGCGCGCTCAGTCTATGCGTTCTAATCTAAATGTGGTGGAGCTATGAGAAGTGCCATTGGATTGCATTCGTCCCATAGCTTTTGTAGAGAGACAAGCCAACTAAATGCACCTTATAATAATAATCTTATTATAAGGCTTCGACTAGTTTAATTTTACACACATTTGGATTAATCTGGATTGATCGGATATTAGTTGCTATTATTGTTTATTATTATCCTTTTATCATTATTATTTCTATTTGCATTATACATTATTTTCAACTCCAAATTGCAACACCATAATTGTCTACTACCGTTTCCAAGCGGAGTGAGCCTGTTTTGCACCTCCTGCGAATACAAGGCTTGAGTCTGGATTCATGTTCGGAAAATGAAGTTTAAGTTTTTTTTACGGTGGGCTCTATACGACCACCGGTAGCCTACAACTCCGTCGGCAGTTGATATTGCCAATTGAAAACGTAATGCTGTAGCCTATTGTAGTTAATTGACGGTATAAATATTATAATTGTATCTCCACGTGAGACATTCTCGAATGTGGATCACTGAAAACGATGTATACCGAGGTGGCTAATTTAAACGTCAGCTCTAATGGAAGCATCGACGATCCACTGAGCTCTCTGGCTCAAGAATGGAACGAGCCCCCGGCGAAAAGACTGTCTCGGACGGGACACCATGTTATGTCCGTCTTCCTTGGATCTATTATGGTTTTTGGTTTCTTCAATAACCTGGTGGTATTGATCCTGTTTATTAAGTTCAAAACTCTGCGGACTCCTGTGAACATGCTTTTGCTGAACATCAGCGTGAGTGACATGCTGGTGTGCCTCTGTGGCACCACGCTCAGCTTCGCCTCCAGTCTACACGCACGCTGGCTGTACGGGAAGCACGGGTGCATGTGGTACGGCTTCGCCAACTCTTGTTTCGGTGAGTTTAGTAAACTGTTACGTAACAAAATAGTCACCAAAGTAACTATATATTTTTTCACAATTACACAATCAAAACCTCGATGTCTCATCAATGCGTTTAAACAAATTATGGTGCCAAAGAGTTGATTCACCTTATCAACCTGCTAATAATCAGAATCATCTGCGCTAGGACGTTTAACTCTCCAGGAACAGGGTTGGAGAGTCCTGAACTTGGGACAGTCTATGGGTAATTTGTATCAGATAATGTTGCCGCTGAAAGATGTAGTGTGGGGTACAGAGATTAAATTAATGGAGCGAAGTGATGGACTTCCACTTTCCGATCTCCCACGTGCCACATGACGGGGTTAACCCACTATTGTTGCTGATGTCACACATACAGTAGAATTGTCTTATGGATAGTGTGTTGTCAGCAGAGTGACTCCTCTGACGTGTGAAATCACTGCTTTTGTACTCTCACTGCCAAGTGGAACAGAACAAGAGGGAGAGAAAAATAGAGACCCATTCTGTCAGCGTGATGATGTTAGTTATCTCACTGTACTAGAGATATCTTAAATGAATCTGTCTAGACCCAGATATTAGAAGCTTTTTGTCTGTGATGCTATGCAGTGTGTGTGAAATTGTTTAGTGGAATGGAAGTGGATTCAGGGGTCGGCTAAAGGCTACAGATGTAGGATCTTAATTTGATCACCCTTTTGTTGCAGGACATTTCTCGCACAGCAGATAATGCAAACTTGTAGTGTATTCACGTTTTAGAAATGCTTCTAAAGTTTGTCATTTCCACTTAACATTTTGAGACTTGATTTGCCCATACAAAAAAAGTCCATTATTTATAATCCAAATCAAATGCATTGTACAGGTTGTGTACACATATTTTTCAGACGTTAAGGTGCAGCGAAATGTTTGTTTCTAGCTCTGACAGTGTAGTAATACCTAACAATACATACATAATCCCCCAAAAATCGAAATAAAGAAATTAAGAAAGAAATATCAGAACGAGCAATGTCCGTGTCCGGAACATGTACAGTCATGGCCAAAGGTTTTGAGAATGACACAAATATTAATTTTCACAGTCTGCTGCCTCAGTTTGTATGATGGCAATTTGCATATACTCCAGAATGTCATGAAGAGTGATCAGATGAATTGCAATTAATTGCAAAGTCCCTCTTTGCCATGCAAATGAACTGAATCTCCCAAAAACATTTCCACTGCATTTCAGCCCTGCCACAAAAGGACCAGCTGACATCATGTCAATGATTCTCTCGTTAACACAGGTGTGAGTGTTGACGAGGACAAGGCTGGAGAGCACTCTGTCATGCTGATTGAGTTCGAATAACAGACTGGAAGCTTCAAAAAGAGGGTGGTGCTTGGAATCATTGTTCTTCCTCTGTCAAACATGGTTACCTGCAAGGAAACACATGCCATCATCATTGCTTTGCACAAAACAGGCTTCACAGGCAAAGATATTGCTGCCAGTAAGATTGCACCTAAATCAACCATTTATCAGATCATCAACAACTTCAAGGAGAGCGGTTCAATTGTTGTGAAGAAGGCTTCAGGGCGTCCAAGAAAGTCCAGCAAGCGTGAGGACCGTCTCCTAAAGTTGATTCAGCTGAGGGATCGGGGCACCACCAGTACTCAGGAATGGCAGCAGGCAGGTGTGAGTGCATCTGCACGCACAGTGAGGCGAATACTTTTGGAGGATGGCCTGGTGTCAAGAAGGGCAGCAAAGAAGCCCCTTCTCTCCAGGAAAAACATCAAGGACAGACTGATATTCTGCAAAAGGTACAGGGATTGGACTGCTGAGGACTGGGGTAAAGTCATTTTCTCTGATGAATTCCCTTTCCGATTGTTTGGGGCATCCGGAAAAAATCTTGTCCGGGAGAAGACTAGGTGAGCGCTACCATCAGTCCTGTGTCATGCCAACAGTAAAGCATCCTGAGACCATTCATGTGTGGGGTTTCTTCTCAGCCAAGGGAGTGGGCTCACTCACAATTTTGCCTAAGAACACGGCCATGAATAAAGAATGGTACCAACACATCCTCCAAGAGCAACTTCTCCCAACCATCCAGGAACAGTTTGGTGACAAACAATGCCTTTTCCAGCATGATGGAGCACCTTGCCATAAGGCAAAAGTGATATAACTAAGTGGCTCGAGGAACAAAACATTGATATTTTGGGTCCATGGCCAGGAAACTCCCCAGACCTTAATCCCATTGAGAATTTGTGGTCAATCCTCAAGAGGCAGGTGGACAAACAAAACCCCACAAATTCTGACAAACTCCAAGCATTGATTATGCAAGAATGGGCTGCCATCAGTCAGGATGTGGCCCAGAAGTTAATTGACAGCATGCCAGGGCAGATTGCAGAGGTCTTTAAAAAGAAGGGTCAACACTGCAAATATTGACTCTTTGCATCAACTTCATGTAATTGTCAATAAAAGCCTTTGACACTTATGAAATGTTTGTAATTATACTTCAGTATTCCATAGTAACATCTGACAAAAATATCTAAAGACACTGAAGCAGCAAACATTGTGGAAAATAATATTTGTGTCATTCTCAAAACTTTTGGCCACGACTGTATATGTATATAATGGTGTGTACAGCAGTAGTTATATGATGAGCCTTGACTAGAATACAGTATATACATATGAAGAGGGGCTCACTCACTAAATCAAATGGAGATGAAAGATCAGCAGGAGGAATGGGGATTCACACACTATTCAAAATGGTGCACTCAGGAGGGGAATTGAGGAGGGAGGGTGGGCTTTGAATATCATTATTATCATTCAATATAATTGAATATCAAAAAGGACAAATGCATAAGGTTGCCCATCAAATGCCATTCTGTTACTTCTCCTAATTGCCAAAATAGGTTTTTCCAGCAAAGCCTTCCACAAAAGGTGCACTCCGGAGGGGATTTGAGAAGTGAGTACAGGCCAGGATTTGAATATCATGATCATTTAATTATCATTGAATATCAAAAAAAGAGAATGCATAACCATGTCCTGTTTCTTAAAATGCCAATCTGTTACATCTTCTAGCTACCCTATATTATTCCACCAATGTTCTACAACCTGCTGTATTTCTCTTTACCACAAAAACTTTGAACAAATTGTCTTTGCAATAAGTCTGCCAAAGCCTCTTTGCAGCTGTAGTCAAGAGTACAACACTGAGGCGACGTGTGCCCATGCACACTAGGCTAATTTATCCCCTCTTATATCAGGAACTGGTGGCGAAAAGTTTGATTAAACGATTCAGAGACTAAAACGAATAAATCATATTTTAAGGAGAGCTAATTGTAACGATGTGTGCTGAGAGTCGGTTAAGCATGTTCAGGGATTGAATACATTTAATAAATATATGAACAAAACAAGAAACACAAACAGCGCATCGACATTAAACAAAGGCAGAACAGAAATAATAACGCCTGGGGAAGGAACCAAAGGGAGTGACAATTATAGGGAAGGTAATCAGGGAAGTGATTTTTAATTTTTTGGGTGGGAATGACGTCGGGCCTGGGAGCCGCTACAGGCTCTCATGCCTTCACCAGATCGACTCTCAGCACACATCGTTACAATTAGCTATCCCTAAAATATGATTTATTCGTTTTAGTCTCTGAATCGTTTAATCAAACTTTTCTGGTGAAGGCATGAGAGCCTGTAGTGGCTCCCAGGCACGACGTCATTCCCACAAATTAAAAAAAAACACTCCCTAATGCTTCCCTTTGGTGAGACGTTATTCTGTAACGATGTGCGCTGAGAGTGGGGAAGCAAGTTCAGGGAGTGAATACATTTAATAAATATATGAACAAAACAAGAAACACAAACAGCGCACCGACATTAAACAAAGTCAGAACAGAAACAATAACGCCTGGGGAAGGAACCCAAGGGAGAGACAATTATAGGGAAGGTAATCAGGGAAGTGATAGAGTCCAGGTGGGCGTAACGATGGTGACAGGTGTGCGCCAGAACGAGCAGCCTGGTAACCTAGAGGCCAGAGAGGGAGCACACGTGACACTAATCGATATACAATCCCAAAATCAGCGGCTCTTCTTGCATGCTATATTTACCTATGTCGGAGCATTGCGAACTGTCGGAGCATTGACCTGCTTACATGGAACAATACAGCAACTTTCCGGCATGTTTTGTTATTTCTTTGTTATAACGTCTACTACGAGTTGGCTCTTTTACAACGGGGGTCAATAGAAAATAATGTTTGTTTTCCACAATTTGTGGATGTGGGCATTCCTTCAATATCTACTCGGAGTATCTCTGCCTTCTAGAATTCCTCTCAGCCCTGCCCATTTGTCTCTGGTTTGAGGGGCAAAACAAGGGCAATTCTCAGTGTTTGTGACATCACATGACTTGAGTGTTTTGAAAACGGGCTGAGGGGTGTTTATGGTTGATAAGGTCAGTCTGTTCATGGGATAGCAGAGCACAGAGCCCAGCACCTATTATGCCATAGCGCTGCCTGGCTGTTGGCTTGCTTGGCTACCCTCTGCAGTTGTTAGATAGTGAAGAAGAGTCTTCTGGGCTTTTGTGTGTTTACATATCAGGTAATGGATTTTTTTCAGTAATATCAACTGTTTGAGTAATTGTGTCACAGGCAAGCTCTTTTTTTCTGAGCTGATTATTTAGCAAGCAGCCAACAAGCACAACATTTCAAACAATGTGTTAACTGTTTATGACAACCATTTATTACAGATCTACAAACTAGAAATGAACAGTTTATAAAATACTTATAAACCCTTAGAAATAACCCCAGGTGGGGAGGGTAGGCAACAACACATCCGTCACCCTGACCCTCAACCTGGGGGCCCCTCGGGGTGCATGCTTAGTCCCCTCTTGTACTCCCTGTTCACCCATGATTGCGTGGCCACACACAACTCCAACACCATTATTATGTTTGCAGTCAACACGATAGTGGTAGGCCTGATCAACGACGACAATGAGCCAGCCTATTTGGAGGAGGTCAGAGAGCTGGCAGTTTGGTGCCAGGACTACAACCTCTCCCTCAACGTCAGCAAGACAAAGGAGCTGATTGTGGACAACAGGACTACAGAAACGGAGGGGAGAGCACACCCCCATTCACATCAACGGGGCTGTAGTGGAGTAGGTCGAGTGCTTCAAGTTCCTTGGTGTCCACATCACAAAGGACCTATAATCGTCCAAACACACCAACACAGTTGTGAAGACGGTACGACAACGCCTCTTCCCCCTCAGGAGGCTGAAAAGATTTAGCATGGGTCTTCAGATCCTCAAAATGTTATACAGCTGCACCATTGAGAGCATATTGGCTGGCTGAATCACCGCTTGGAATGGCAACTGCTTGGCATTCGACCGTAAGGCGTTACAGAGTGTACATCACTGGGGTAGAGCTCCCTGCCATCCAGGACCTCTATACCAGGCTGTGTCAGTCTCCAGCCACCCATGTCATAGACTGGTTTCTCTGCTACTGCAAGGCAAGCGGTAGCGGAGCGTCAAGCTTCTACCCCCAAGCTATAACTGCTTAACAGTTAATCAACTGGCTACCCAGACTATCTCCATTGATCCCCTTTTTCTTGCACTGGCTCTATGCACACATACTACACTGACATTCCAACACACACATATACACACTACATATGCTCACACACACAAAACACACACAAACACACACACACATGCATATTGATGCCACACGCACACATAGGCACACATTCACACTCTTTACATATGCTGCTGCTACTCTGTTTATTATCTATCCTGATTGCCTAGTCATTTTTACCCCAACCTACATGTACATATTACCTCAACTTCCTCGTACCCCTGCACATTGACTCAGTACCAGTACTCCTTGTATATAGCCTCGTTTGTGTTATTTTATTGTGTTACTATTTTTTTTTTTGGTGCAAATTTCTTACTTTTTAATTTCTTACCTTTTTTTCTACACTTGTAGAAAATAGGAGAACCCTTTCTGGTTCCAGGTAGAACTCTTTTGGGTTCCATGTAGAACCCTCTGAGTAAAGGGTTCTACATAGGGCTGGGCGATAAATCAATATCAATAATTATCTAGGTAATAACTTCCCTCAATAACAATATAAATACGTTTAGATTCATTTCTGATAATGTCGATATTGAATAATTAGGTACAGCAGTACATTTCACCTTTGTGACGCAGCAAGAAAGTGCGGAGAAGTGACAATATGCACTTGGAGAGGTATACGCCCACTAAAAACCACTTAGCACCTCGAGTGATGGAGTAGCCACTATTAACCACGAAAAATGAGTGATGTAAGCGAAAACAGTGGCAGTGATAGCCATGGAGAAGGAACAGCTTCCAATGAAGAAATTATTGATAAAAAAGGGTTCAACTGTTTCAGTTATTTGGAAGTGGTTTGGCTTTTTGAAGTTCGACAAAGAGCAGAGCAATGTTCGGTGCAAATTGTGCTGTAGACAGGTGGCTACCAAGTCTGGTAATACGATAAACCTTTTTCACCATCTGAAACAAAATCACTCTTTGGAACATGCAGAAAGTTTGAGTTTGCGCCATGGTATTGATAAACGCCCCTCAAGCACCAGCCAATCTAGGGATGTTCGCCCGAAACAGTCAATACTGACAGCGTTTATGCCCTTTGAGCAAACATCGGAAAGACACAAAGACATCACAAATGCTATTATGCATTGCGTTGCTAAGGACATGCAACCTTTTAGCACAATCAAGAAGGAAGGTTTGAAGATGCTTATCAATTTAATTGACCCCAGGTACGTGCTCCCTGGCCGCAAACATTTCTCACACCGCACTGCCTAAACTCTACGCCGAGTGTAGGGAAAAAGTTGAGGAACAGCTCAAGACAGATTTGATGTATTTTGCTACTACCAATCTGTGGTCTAGTCGCATGTCGGAGGCTTATATTAGCTTCACTATCCACTATATTGACAAAGACTGGACTCTTCAAAATAAATGCCTTCAAACATCATACTTTCCCGACCACCACACGGGTGAAGCTATAGGCCCTATGGAGGGACCCATTGACGCTCTCGCCTCCTGGGGACTCAGTCAAGACAAACAGGTCTGCATTACAACGGATAGTGGTGCGAATGTGGTGAAGGCAGCTCAAATCAACAAATGGACCCGACTGCAATGTTTTGGACATTGTTTGCACTTGGCCAACAGAGCTCACCCAAACCATCAAAACGATAGTCATGGACTATCTGAATGAGAAATATGATGACCTCCTGGACTTATCCTTGTTGGTCGACCCTCGGTTTAAAACACATTACATCAAAGAGGAGAAGGTGGGCCACATAAAAGCAAGAGCTGTCTCAGAGATGGTCAATGAGGGACATGAGAACCCAAGCCCAGCACAGGGAGATGTTGATGCTGCTTCACCACAACTGCCAGCTGAAAAGAGAAAGTCACTAGGCAGTTTTTTCAAAAAGCCATGTTCCACCACCACAGGTCTTACTGAAATCCAGCTGGTAGAAAAGGAACTCAGCTGCTACCTTCAGTCTCCTGATGCTGACAGTGAAACCAATCCACTGGACTGGTGGAAGATCCACTCCAGAAACTTTCCCAAAGTCAGCTACCTGGACAAAGCGCTACCTGTGCATTCTGCGACCAGCTCCCCCTCAGAGCGTGTTTTTAGCACAGGTGGCAACATAGTGACCTGCAGCTTTAAAGCCAGAGACAGTAGACAGACTTGTCTTTCCTGCTTGTAGCTTGTAAGACAACAACTAAACCCAACTTCAACTGTGATGTGCCATTAGGCTAACAGTTATAATGCATATTGACTTGCACTATTATTTTTATTATTTCTTGCTCGTGACTTGTAAGAGTTTACAAGTTAAAATGTTATTTGTGAGTTCTACTTCTGACAATAAATAAGAAACATTAAAGCCTTTGGTTTGTTCAGGCATTATTGAGTCTGAAGCAGAAATGACCATTTGAAACGTTATTTGATTAATATCATTAGAATTATCTTTATCGATTGAAAAATAAATAAATATATGTATATATATCATGATAACTTATTTGCCATATCGCTCAGCCCTAGTTCTACATGGAATTCAAAGGGGTTCTACCTGGGACCAAAAAGGGTTCTTCAAAGTTCTATCATATGGGGACAGGCGAATAATCCTTTTAGGTTCTAGATAGCACCTTTTTTTCTAAGAGTGTACAGCTGTTTTATTGGGCACATGTGACAAATAAAATTTGATTTTGATTTGAATATGAGTATTTGAGAAGGGTTACACTACTGCAATTTGGATTATACCAATGCTTCCCTCTATTGGAGCATAATAGTGTTTGATGTCAAATTGTTTTGTTCATTTAATAAACCACATTCATTTCACACCCTGTTCTTTAAGTGGACAAAGTGTACCCAATATAGGTGTGAGTAAGTTTTCCAGAACAGCGGCCCATTCCACAATGACACAGTGAAGGGGACAGACATTTTTCTCACCTACAAGTCCATATACTCCTTCCCTGGCAAAAAACTGCCATCCAGCCCCCTCTCCGCTGGCTGTCACTATTGGTCCACCAAGGTGACCTCAACCTCCTGAGATGGAATCTGCAGGATGGCGTGTGAACTGTGAATGGCATTGAAATACCAAGACATTTCTCCCTCTGTGAGTCACACCACACTGAGCACAAAGTCAGCCCCACCCACTTTACATCCATTCCCTGTTTCTCAATAGTGCTCTGGGCTTAGCTTAACTCCTCCGTAGGTTGTTGGTGGTGGGATACCATAGAAATAAACTTACTAGAACTGGCATCCCCATTGAAGTCAATGTGCCATGATGGGTGGACGAGCGGCCACAAAGTAAAGCAGGAAGAGTAATTATATTATATTCCTATGTGCCATACTGTGCGCAGTTGAAACCCTCTGCAGAACACGTGCACACAAACTGCACTGCAGTGGTCAGTAATATGGTCTTAGTTATGAGATCAATATAGATGTAGGAACTTTACGTTGAGCAAAGTGGACGCACATTGCATAATCATATAATAGAATGTTCAATAATTTAGACTTTTTGTCCTTACTAGTGTTGAATAATTAACAGATGTCCTGGGCCTCTGAAGCATCTTGGGTAGTAAAACGAATAGAGGTTTCCATGCAAAGTCATTATGCCCTTGGCAGATAGCGACGTAATGGGTTACAGCTGTTGAGTGGGGTCCTCATTCCAAACTTGGCCTCCCGGCCATCCGCTACCCAGCAGTACCTAAAATGGAGGTCTGAAGCAAAAACAGCTCCCGAACATCTACTCTTCTCCAAAAATAGACTACAACCGCAAACTTTTAGGTTTACTCTCCAAAAAACAGCCTCCTAACAGAAAAAGGGATCCACAAACCTCTGCACATCCATAGACATTTCTCTTTATCTGGAATGGAACTTTTTTTCCTGTGCTCAAGCGTGGCAAATCTCTGTTTCGAGAGTAATCTGGAGGGGCGCTGATAGACATGATTAAAAAGAGCTTTGAAGATTAGAACATGCTGTGAGGAGAGGAGGACCTTCTGGAGTGTAGGAAGAACCCTCACAGAAATGAACTAACATGGGATGGTGGGAGATTAGATTTTATTTTTCAACCAGGCAAGTCAGTTAAGAACAAATTCTTATTTTCAATGATGGCCTAGGAACAGTGGGTTAATTGCCTTGTTCAGGGGCAGAAAGACAGATTTTTACCTTGTCATCTCAGGGATTTGATCTTGCAACCTTTTGTTTACTAGTCCAACGCTCTAACCACTAGGCTACCTGCCGCCCCAGCATGGTGTAATGACTGCTTTAGCTTTAGATTTAAACCCAATGTGACTGTAGACTGTAGACTGTAGAACGATGTAGAACTGTAGAACGATGTACGTGTGTAAAAGGAAGCATGTACACTGTAAAAAATGACTCTTTGGATCAATCCCAACATTTTTTACAAGTAAATTAGTTAGGCTTTCTCAATTGGAAAAAAAAGTACATTTGTTGAAACCAAATATATGATTCAATGCCAACTGTTATATTTGATTAATAAAAAACCTAGATTTCCAGTTGCAACCTATTTCTTTCAACACTCAACTTGTTCCCCTTTGGTTAAACCTAATAAATAACATAAATACTAATATACAACAACATTTTACCAAGTCGATTTTTCACTTCGGAATTAACTATCATATTTTCTTCAATTGGGTTCCAAACAATGAAATATATTTCCCGGTAGTCAAGATACTGTATTAAGTTGGTTCCATAACTCAAAACACTTTCTTTAAATAATACTTTTTTTAACCAAATTGTGACCATTTCTTTAGTATCACAGTATGTACACAGATATCATTTAAGATTTAGTGCTGGCAGTAACCATATAATTATAAAAAATCTAAATACAGAACACATTACCTGGAATGGAATGCACTCACACGGGTGGCCAAAAATAACCAATTGAAAGCCACGCCCCACAATAGGCCACACACCCAACTCTTCTGATAGGCTCCCGCCGCTACATTGCACTCACCGCTATGCAATGCAAATGTCCGTTAAGTGTTGAAAGCAATTTAGAAGCTTTCCTTCAATATAAAAATAACATAAACTGTCAAATTTGGCTAGAGCTGGCCGCCTGGCCAAACTGAGCAATCGGGGGAGAAAGGCCTTGGTCAGGTAGGTGACCAG
Organism: Brachymystax lenok tsinlingensis; assembly: GCA_030435695.1. Taxonomy (NCBI): domain Eukaryota; kingdom Metazoa; phylum Chordata; class Actinopteri; order Salmoniformes; family Salmonidae; genus Brachymystax; species Brachymystax lenok. Next base: position 44,817,070 of record CM059814.1, read on the forward strand.
GAACCCAATGGTCACTCTGACAGAGCTCTAGAATTCCTTTGTGGAGATGGGAGAACCTGAAGGACAACCATCTCTGCAGCACTCTACCAATCAGGCCTTTATGGTAGAGTGACCAGCCAGAAGCCACTCCTCAGTAAAAGGCACATGACAGCCCGTTTGGACAACAATATTCTCTGAGCTGATGAAACCAAGATTGAACTCTTTGGCCTGAATGCCAAGTGTCACGTCTGGAAACCTGACACCATCCCTACGGTGACGCATTGCAGGTGGCAGCATCGTGCTGTGGGGATGTTTTTCAGCGGCAGGGACTGGGAGACTAGTCAGGATCGAGGCAAAGATGAACGGCGCAAAGTACAGAGAGATCCTTGATGAAAACCTGCTCCAGAGTGCTCCGGACCTCAGACTGGGGTGAAGGTTCACCTTTCAACATGACAACGACCATAAGCACACAGCCAAGACAACGCAGGAGTGGCTTCGGGACAAGTCTCTAAATGTCCTTGAGTGGCCCTGCAAGAGCTTGAACCCGATCAAACATCTTTGGAGAGACCTGAAAATAGCCGTGCAGCAACGCTCCCCATCCAACCTGACAGAGCTTAAGAGGATCTGCAGAGAAGAATGGGAGAAACTCCCAAAATACAGGTGTGCCAAGCTTGTAGCATCATACCCAAGAAGACTTGAGGCTGTAATCACTGCCAAAGGTGCTTCAACAAAGTACTGAGTAAAGGGTCTGAATACTTATATACAGTTGAAGTTGGAAGTTTACATACACTTAGGTTGGAGTCATTAAAACTCATTTTTCAACCACTCCACAAATGTCTTGTTAACAAACTATAGTTTTGGCAAGTCGGTTAGGACATTACACTAAGTTGACTGTGCCTTTAAACAGCTTGGAATATTCCCCAAAATGATGTCATGGCTTTAGAAGCTTCTGATAGGCTAATTGACATCATTTGAGTCAATTGGAGGTGTACCTATGGATGTATTTCAAAGCCTACCTTCAAACTCAGTGCCTCTTTGCTTGACATCATGGGAAAATCAAAAGAAATCAGCCAAGACCTCAGAAACAAATTGCAGACCTCCACACGTCTGGTTCATCCTTGGGAGAAATTTCCAAACGCCTGAAGGTACCACATTCATTTGTACAAACAATAGTATGCAAGTATAAACACCATGTGACCACGCAGCCGTCATATCGCTCAGGAAGGAGACGCGTTCTGTCTCTTAGAGATGAACGTACTTTGGTGCGAAAAGTGCAAATCAATCCCAAAACAACAGCAAAGTACCTTGTGAAGATGCTGGAAGAAACAGGTACCGAGTAGATTGAATATCCAATCTGTAATGACAGGCATGCAGCATGTGCCCACTTTGGCGAGCTACAGAAAAAAATGTAAAGAGCTAGAAGGTTTAAAATGCTATAGGCTGAATGCTAGTCTGAAAATGATGTTTTTGAAGATTCGAATGGAGTCAGAATCGGGGAGTTCAGGGGTGAGAGAGTTCCAGAGAGTGAAGGCACGATCCCCCATGAAGCGTAGTCTGGTGAGGGGGGTGACCTGTAAGCCTGAGTCAGAGGATCGAAGGCTGCGGTTGGGGGTGTGGATGTGTAGCATGTCAGAGAGACAGGAGGGAGCCAAGCCATGCAAGGATTTGTAAGGTGCAAATTTTGAGCTTCAGAAAGTTTGAGCTTATCCACTATTTTTATTTATTTCGAACAGCTGATGTGTGATGGTGGGGGGAGGTCAGAGGTAGGTTTGGATTGAACATAGATTTGTGTGTCATCAGCGTAACTGTGGATTTGGAGACCATGTTGGGGGATGATTTGGCCAAGGGGTATATGTAGATAATGAATACTGTAGATATAGACACCTGGCTTCCCAGTTAACGCTCCAAAAACAAATGATAGAACCTAGATGAGCTGTAAGGTTAATCTTCCACAATATTCAAGCAAAATTTATATTTATATTCAATGATATCAACTTTAAGACCTATACATTGACATAACATTACCATTATAATGTCCAATTTTCCAACACAATTATCAATTTCTCAAAATGTATGACCAAATTCCACACGATATAATTATAATTAACTATTTTTTCTATTACCTAGAATTATAATTAACTATTTTTTTCTGTTACCTAGAATTATGATTGACTATTTTTTATATAAACATACAACATATTACATTAATATTAATTGTTGGGCCTGGGGGTTGTGTGTGAAGAGCCTGAATACAGAGAGAGTTGATTAAGATGGGTGGGCATGCTAATGCTTGTAGAGATTAGTCAGTTTGGGGTGATTACTGTCCTCTTGGCTGGACAGGGTAACCGTGACGGGGGGGGTTGTTACTCATCTGTGTGTGTGTGTGTGTGTCCATTATACAGGGGGCTGAAGGACCATAAGGGGGTTCCTGTTTGGGCTCTGTAAATAGTTGTCATTAGCATAGACAGGTTATGTAACTGATGGAGAAAGCAAACGTTCACAGCCGGGAGAGCATCTGTGACATTTTCCATTGTGTGATTCACTGTAGGAAAAGCACTGGCACATCTGAGTTGCCTTTTGACAGGTGCGTGGAAATAATTTGATTATATCCTAGAAGAAAAGTGAGATCCACACACTGCTATAACCAGTACCACTTCAGTTTATTAATTGCGTGATTCACTGGAATCGGTTCTGGGTAAGATGGAATACAGAATACCACTAGATGTTGTGACAGATAATGGACCGACGTTATTGGTGGCAGTGATAGGAGTATCAGTAGTGAATAAGAGGGATTTTGACACTTCAGTTGCTCAACTTTGGGATTTGATTAAGCCATCTGTACATGTTGCTAATACCCTGCAGGCATGTCAAATAGTGTCTTATTCCAAATGCATATTATGAACCACTTGATCAGCTGTCAATCTCATTTGCAGCAAATGCATCATTTCAGCACACCCCTAATAACCCTATACACACATACCTCAGTCACACTCACACACACGCACATAACTTGCCGTGATGGTGAGAAATATTATATGATAGGAAAAGGTATTTTCTCCTTTAATTTATCATTTGGTTGATATGTGATGTGAAAACAAGCCCTGTCAGGGGACTTTACTGATTAAGCCTATACCATTTCAGTTGTTGGGAATTGCTATTTGCACAGTCATGCGATCTGTGAAGCATGTACTCATACTTTAGCTTCGAAGAAAAGTCCCTCGCACTTCACTAAGCTTGTTTCTGTGGTATAATTCAGTCAGTGGAGAAGGATTCTCAAACTACAGTGCAGATAGGCTACATACAGTGCATTCTGAAATGATTCAGACCTCCTTACTTTTTCCACATTTTGTTACGTTACAGCCTTATTTTAAAATGTATTAAATTGCTTTTTTCCCTCATCAATCTACACACAATACCCCATAATAAAAAATAAAAAACAGATTTAATTTTTGTTGTTGTTGCTAATTAATAAACAATACAAAACTGAAATCATATTTACATAAGTATTCAGACCCGTTACTCAGTACTTTGTTGAAGCACCCTTGGCAGTGATTACAGCCTTGAGTCTTCTTGTGTATGATGCTACAAGCTTGGCACACTTGTATTTAGGGAGTTTCTCCCATTCTTCTTTGCAGATCCTCTCAAGCACTGTCAGGTTGGATGGGGAGTGTCACTACACAGCTATTTTCAGGTCTCTCCAGAGATGTTCTTGAGTGGCCCAGCCAGAGTCCGGGCTCACGCTGGGCCACTCAAGGACATTCAAAGACTTGTCCCGAAGCCACTCCTGCGTTGTCTTGGCTGTGTGCGTAGGGTCATTGTCCTTTTGGAAGGTGAACTTTTGCCCCAGTCTGAGGTCCTGAGCGCTCTGGAGCAGGTTTTCATCAAGGATCTCTCTGTACTTTGCTCCGTTCATCTTTTCCTCGATCCTGACTAGTTCCCAGTCCCTGCCGCTGAAAAATATCCCCACAGCATGATGATGCCACCACCATGCATCCCCGTAAGGATGGTGCCAGGATTGCTCCAGATGTGATGCTTGGCATTCAGGCCAAGAGTTCAATCTTGGTTTCAACAAACCAGAGAATCTTAATTTTCATGGACTGAGAGTCCTTTAGGTGCCTTTTGGCAAACTCCAAGCGGGCTGTCATGTGCCTTTTACTGAGGAGTGGCTTCCGTCTGGCCACTCTACCATAAAGTCCTGATTGGTGGAGTCTCCTGCAGAGATGGTTGTCCTTCTGGAAGGTTCTCCCATCTCCACAGAGGAGCTCTGTCAGAGTGACCATTGAGTGTTTGGTCAACTCCCTGACCATGGCCCTTCTCCCACGATTGCTCAGTTTGGCCGGGCGGCTAGCTCTAGGAAGAGTCTTCGTGGTTCCAAACCATTTCCATTTAAGAATGATGGAGGCCACTGTGTTCTTGAGGACCTTCAATGCTGCAGAAATGTTTTGGTACCTTTCCCCAGATCTGTGGCTCGACACAATCCTGTCTCTGAGCTATACGGACAATTCCTTCGACCTCATGGCTTGGTTTTTGCTCTGACATGCACCGTCAACTGTAGGACCTTATAGACATGTGTGTGCCTTTCCAAATCATGTCCAATCATTTGAATTTACCATAGGTGGACTCCAAGTTGTAGAAACATCTCAACAATGATCAATGGAAACAGGATGCACCTGAGCTCAATTTCGAGTCTCATAGCAAAGTGTCTGAATACTTATGTAAATAAGGTAAGACATTTGCCAAATTGTCTAAAAACCTGTTTTCGCTTTGTCATTATGGGGTATTGTGTGTAGATTGAGGGAAAAACATAATTTAATCCATTTTAGAATAAGGCTGTAACAACAAAATGTGGAAAAGGGGAAGGTGTCTGAATACTTTCCGAATGCAATGTAGGTTTAAACTCACCTAAGGATATTATAATTATAAAGGAAGTTATAATCATGTAAGTGTTTTATAAGTATTTATAGTAGTATTTATTTACTGTTTACAAGTATTTATAATTGTAGAAGACTTTGCAGGCTTGAGACATGTAACAATCAATCAATCAAATTTATTTATAAAGCCCTTTTTACATCAGCCGATGTCACAAAGTTCTCTACAGAAACCCAGCCCAAAACCCCAAACAGCAAGCAATGCAGATGTAGAAGCAAGGTGGCAAGGAAAAACTCCCTAGAAAGGCCGGAACCTAGGAAGAAACCTAGAGAGGAACCAGGCTCTGAGGGGTGGCCAGTCCTCTTCTGGCTGTGCCGGGTAGAGATTAGAACAGAACATGGCCAAGATTTTAAAACGTTCATAGATGACCAGCAGGGACAGATAATAATAATCACAGTCGTTGTAGAGGGTGCAACAGGTCAGCACCTCAGGAGTAAATGTCAGTTGGCTTTTCATAGCCGATCATTCAGAGTTAGAGACAGCAGGTGCGGTAGAGAGAGAGTCCAAAACAGCCACTCAGGAACAAGGTAGCATGTCCAGTGAACAGGTCAGGGTTCCATAGCCGCAGGCAGAACAGTTGAAACTGGAGCAGCAGCACGACCAGGTGGACTGGGGACAGCAAGGAGTCATCAGGCCAGGTAGTCCTGAGGCATGGTCCTAGGGCTCAGGTCCTCCGAGAGAAAGAGAGAGAGAGAGAAGAGAAAGAGAGAGAGAGAGAATTAGAGGGAGCATATTTAAATTCACACAAGACACCGGATAAGACAGGAGAAATACTACAGATATAACAGACTGACCCAAGCCCCCCGACACAAACTATTGCAGCTTAAATACCGGAGGCTGAGATGGTTTGCACATACAGTCTGGACCAAATGTTTTGAGAATGACACAAATATACATTTTCAAAGTCTGCTACCTCAATTTGTATGATGTCAATTTGCATATACTCCAAAATGTTATGAAGAGTGATCAGATGAATTGCAATTAATTGCAAAGTCCCTCTTTGCCATGCAAATGAATTGAATCCCCAAAAAACATTTCCACTGCATTTCAGCCCTGCCACAAAAGGACCAGCAGACATCATGTCAGTGATTATCTCGTTAATACAGGTGTGAGTGTTGACGAGGACAAGGCTGGAGATCACTCTGTCATGCTGATTGAGTTCAAATAACAGACTGGAAGCTTCAAAAGGAAGTAAGTTTCCACCTAAATCAACCATTTATCGGATCATCAAGAACTTCAAGGAGAGCGGTTCAATTGTTGTGAAGAAGGCTTCAGGGCGCCCAAGAAAGTCCAGCAAGCGCCAGGACCGTCTCCTAAAGTTGATTCAGCTGCGGGATCAGGGCACTACCAGTACAGAGCTTGCTCAGGAATGGCAGCAGGCAGGTGTGAGGGCATCTGCACGCACAGTGAGGCGAATACCTTTGGAGGATGGCCTGGTGTCAAGAAGGGCAGCAAAGAAGCCACTTCTCTCCAGGAAAAACATCAGGGACAGACTGATATTCTGCAAAAGGTACAGGGATTAGACTGCTGAGGACTGGGGTAAAGTCATTTTCTCTGATGAATCCCCTTTCCGATTGTTTGGGGTATCCGGAAAAAAGCTTGCCTGGAGAAGACAAGGTGAGCGCTACCATCAGTCCTGTGTCATGCCAACAGTAAAGCATCCTGATACCATTCATGTGTGGGGTTGCTTCTCAGCCAAGGGAGTGGGCTCAGTCACAATTTTGCCTAAGAACACCTCCATGAATAAAGAATGGTACCAACACATCCTCCGAGAGCAACTTCTCCCAACCATCCAGGAACAGTTTGGTGACGAACAATGCCCTTTCCAGCATGATGGAGCACCTTGCCATAAGGCAAAAGTGATAACTAAGTGGCTCAAGGAACAAAACATCAATATTTTGTGTCCATGGCCAGGAAACTCCCCAGACCTTAATCCCATTGAGAACTTGTGGTCAATCCTCAAGAGGCAGGTGGACAAACAAAACCCCACAAATTCTGACAAACTCCAAGCATTGATTATGCAAGAATAAGAATGGGCTGCCATCAGTCAGGACGTGGCCCAGAAGTTAATTGACAGCATGCCAGGGCGGATTGCAGAGGTCTTGAAAAAGAAAAGTCAACACTGTAAATATTGACTCTTTGCATCAACTTCATGTAATTGTCAATAGTTATTTACTGTTTACAAGTATTTATAATTGTAGAAGACTTTGCAGGCTTGACACTTATGAAATGGTTGTTATTATACTTCAGTATTCCATAGTAACATCTGACATAAATATCTAAAGACACTGAAGCAGCAAACTTTGTAGAAATTAGTATTTGTGTCATTCTCAAAACGTTTGGCCACAACTGTACAGTACAAGCATCATATGATATTCCGCTTGAAGTGACAAGATATGTTTGTGGTTTGTAAGTGACTAAATTAAAGTATTATCCGGTAAAACTTGCTATCTAGAACCTAAAACGGTTCTTTGGCTGTCCCCATAGGATAACCCTTTTTTATTCCAGGTAGACCCTTTTGGGTTCCATGTAAAACCCTTTCCACAGAGAGTTCTACAAGGAACCCAAAAGAGTTCTACCTAGAACCAAAAAGGGTTCAGTATAGAGGACCATATGCATATGATTACTGGACAAACTACAGTGCACAACTTCTCACAAATCCCACTGGACTACTGAAGGCAGTTTGCTTTGAAAATGTAACTGAAACCTACAGTACTGTTTTCATAGTCACAGGGGCTGCAATATTCCTCTTCATTGCTGTAATGCACACTGTGATGTGTTCATGGGGCTGCTTAAAATAGCCGTATAAAATAGGGAATTTCATATGTTCCCCCTTCAAATGTGATTGTTTACTTGGGTATTAAGGCTCAGTTTAGAAAAGCCAAACAGAACGCATGCAGTTAGTCTCTTTTGAAGGGTAGCCTGCCAGTGCACCATAATCTGTCTCAGTGACTGTCTCTCAATAATCCATGTAATGGGTAATCACGGTATACCACCATCCCTCTTGTTCTCTCTCTCTCTCTCTCTCTCTCTCTCTGTCTCTCTGTATCTCTCTCATTCTCTCCCTACCTCCCTCTCTTTCTCTATCCATCTCTCAGGAATTGTGTCGCTAATCTCGCTGGCCTTCCTCTCCTATGACCGCTACAGCACCTTAACCGTGTACAACAAGCGGGCCCCCGACTACCGCAAGCCTCTGCTGGGCGTGGCGGGCTCCTGGCTCTACTCCCTGTTCTGGACAGTGCCGCCCCTGCTGGGCTGGAGTAGTTACGGCCTGGAGGGGGCCGGGACCAGCTGCTCAGTCACCTGGACATCCCAGACGCCCCAATCTCACTCCTACATCATCTGCCTGTTCATCTTCTGTCTGGGGCTGCCTGTGCTGGTCATGGTCTACTGCTATGGGAGGCTGCTCTACGCTGTCAAACAGGTGGGCTGTCCCACCTGTTCACATGGGTTCAAATGAAAAATGGCTTGAAATCAATCAAACACACCAGGCAATGTTTGGCCTACACATATTCTGTTTATTTTCTACTGTTCACGCAAACTTCTTATTCTGAAAACTAATTATATACCTGTGAAGAAGTGATCTGTAGAAGTGGTAGGTGTTTACAGTACCTCAAACCAACATGGATGGGTGCATTTGCCAGTGCACGTGTGTGTTTTCGTCAATAAAACATCAATAGAAGTGAGGCTTGAACAGAGGAGATAGGAACCAGAGAGTCAAGTTATTGGGTAGAATGCTGAAGCACTGCCTAGTGATATCTCGCTCTCCCAGTCAGCGTTATCTGGTGTCTCCACCCTCCCGTGTTTGTAATAATGTGTTTGACATACATTAAGAGTGAACCCAGCTACCCTCGCAAAGTCAATGTATTACTGATTACTAGCACTGTCACCACTGAATTATAGAAGACTAAGCACCGCGAATAAGTAGCCTTGCACAAGCGAGCCAAAACAGCTCTCCTGTTTCTGTAGCATGAGGCAGCTTGATGTACATCGCCCTGACAGGACGCTAGTCTATCGCAGGGCCTTGCCTCCAATCGATCTTTTTCATGCTGAGTGCCAAGCAGAGACGCACCGGGTCCCATTTTTACAGTCTTTGGAATGACAGCCAGGGATCAAACTCTCAACCTTCCAATCTCAGGGCAGACACTCTAACCACAAGAACACCGAGTTGGTAGCAGCTACCATTCATTGTTAGGCTACCATGTCAGTGTCTAATTGCACATACTACCACAGTGGTAATCCTGCAGTTTAACTGCCAACCCACACTTGCATGTTCACAGTCATGTATTTATAGAACAGCTAATGGGCTATCTGCCCACAATATGAATAACATAATGCTGCATCTATATATGTGTATATATAGAGACGTAATATGCACTCAGTACTACTCCTTCATATGGACTTCCTGTAGAAAGATGCCCTGTCTTCAGTGGTCTGTAGACTGAGATGCTTGGAAAGGAAGTTGGTGGTTACAGATTGGTAGGAGAGTGTGCACAAAGAGAAGCTGAACACTACATTTACATGATGTGTTCATTCGACAGATGGAGTATCCTTTTTTATTTATTTTTAAACACTTGGTTCCCTTTCCTCCACTGCAATTAAGACTGATATCCTATAATGAAAACATCTTGTGACTAGATAATTAGGCAGTTGCCTAGTGTGACAGTTTTTTCTCAGCTGGGATGAATCTAAGGCTACAGGTGTTTCAGAATACTCAGATCAGACAGGTCTGGCCTGGTAATGAGATTGTAAGTGTTTTGACTTGCGTGACTAAAGCGTAGCCCTATTAGAATACTTTTTAAAAAGCGCTCTGCCTTCCTGGAAGTGTAAGCAATAACTGATGTGACATGACAGCATAGGTAAAGGTAGTGAACTGGAAACCCTGCTACACTCATCCAGTCCTGTCACTTAATAGCCTGTTTTAAAGTAAATTAGGGAAGGGAAAGTCTTTATTATTAAAATAATTGAAACAGTGATTAGCCTATTACAACGAAGGATGCTTTTTTAAAGTATTGGTGATAAGTATGACACTGATTAGCCTATGTCAAGGAGGCTTTTATATAAAATACAAATGTAAACATTGATTAGCCTAAGCAGTGAAGGAAGGAAATTACACTTCTCTAAGTATTGGAACAAGACCTTGTATGTCCTTCTACATCCTCCTATGTGATTGGCCTCTCAGGACATACATTTATACATTCATTAACATTTGTGCACAACTTTATGTATGATCATTTCCTCTCAGGTGGGGCGGATCCGTAAGTCGGCGGCGCGGCGGAGAGAGTTCCACATCCTGTTCATGGTGATCACTACGGTGGTGTGTTACCTGCTGTGCTGGATGCCCTACGGCGTGATCGCCATGATGGCCACCTTTGGACACCCGGGCCTTATCACCCCCATCTTGACCGTGGTGCCCTCCATCATGGCTAAGAGTAGCACCGTCATCAACCCCCTCATCTATATACTCATGAACAAACAGGTGAGCAGAACCTAAACCAAAAGTGGCCTTTACTCACCTCTCCTTCGTTACGTTGATGTGAAAGACGTGACCAGATGAAAGCCAGCCCAATGAGGAGCTTCCACCATTTTCTTCCACTGGTCAAGTATGTTTCAATCAAAGGGAGGAGACGAGCAGGTAATATAGTTTTAAGCAATTGAGATACAGCCCTTGCCACTTGAATTGTGGGATATGTAGTTAAACAGCTAGTTAGACATGATTTGACCTAAGGCAAGTACAATATCTTTATTCACAACAGTTTAAGTATAAAACAATGGAAAAGAAATACACATTTTAGACACACTAACAAATTATGTTCGGTACAAACTGATTCTGGCTATAGAAAATTCTGTAAAAACAAAAGGATTTTTGTTTAAAGATCCCAAAAAGTGTGAATGTTAGTGTTTTACCCTCAACATTAGATCAGCCAACATTTCAAAAAAATCTTTCAAATGACATTTCTATTGCTGTGTTTTTGCGCATTCCATTTGCAATGTACACAAACAAGTGAATCATCATAAGGACATTTTGTCCATTTATATTTCCAAGCTGAGGCCTCTGCTTTGCCTTTACCTCCTAGAAGATGTAGTGTTAAGTTAACTGTTAACACAGGGAACATTTGGCACAGTATCAAGTCTATATCACCATTAGCAAAAGCCTTTGACCGCTGCGCTCCTGAGTGGCGCGGCGGTCTAAGGCCCTGCATCTCAGTGCAAAAGGCGTCACTACAGTCCCTGGGTTGGAATTCAGGCTGCATAACATCCGGCTGTGATTGGCAGTTTCATAGGGCGGCACACGCCGGGGTAGGCCGTAATTGTACATAAGAATTTGTTCTTAACTGACTTGCTTAGTTAAATAAAAAGGTTACATTTTTTTGTTTATAAATGTGCCTCACACTATTCATAGCTGCATTCATTGCATTACACTTGACCAGAATTCTATAGGCAAACAAACCACATTTACATTCTATTTACACAGTGTGGTTGTAGAATCATGTCAAGGCCAGGAAAAGTAACTGCTGTCAGTTTTACCATCTGGTCTTGCGGTACTTTAAATAGCGTACGTACATCGAGGACATGAGAACACTTAGAAGAAAGTTTGGAGTTCCTCACACACACAGAGATCAGTGGTTAGGTTGAGACTGGTCCATACAAAAAAAAGTGAAAATAAAAGTGGTTGTTTTTCCTCATAGACCTACATACACTACTATCCCTGAATTGATCAAATAAGGTCTGCAATATTTTAAACCAAAAGGAACACATGCTTTTTGAACTGCTTAAATTCAAACCTCCCCTCTCAAGTAAAGCCTTTACACTGCATGTTTTCAATTCTCTATTTCAATGCGCTAAACATGACCTGTACATGAAAATGCACCTCGTTAGTTGAATCAGCAAAACATGCCTTTGACCGATGTTCAATATTTGTATCTATAGATCACTTTTCCACATTCATACCCAGACCTCTCCCATGTACAACAGTGTGTCACAAGTTTAGAACAATACCTTAAAAAGATGCCCCATCTCTCCAGTAGGAATACATACATCCCTGAAGGACTACTTCATTACACAATACAACAACATGACATCCACATGCCCTAAACGCCCCCCTCCTTACAACAATGATGACTATTGCTATCCTAACCAGCAGCAACAGGCTGGTTTTTCTTTTTCCAGGCTCAGCGAAAACAAAGAAATTCCTCTGCAGGCGTCACTTCAGAGTTCAGCCTTTAAACTATTTCACTTCTTTTAATGTTTAAAACAGCTTGTGAAACAACTATCAGTTCAACACCCTGACAGTCTCTGGTCTCTGAACCTGATGGCCAGAGCAGCTTCAGTTGTTGACACTATCCATTGTGACAAAAGCAGTTCGCGCATGCTAGCTTAGCCTCTACAGCCTAAGATTGATTCGTTTTGGCACCACTCTCCTCCTCTTCACTTTCATCCTGATTTGCTAGAGAGCAGTCCAGGTCAAAGGTCAAATGCCAGATCATGGCCCACAGACGACAGTGCTGACTCAACTTAGTCTATTCAGTCGCTTGATTAGCATCGGCACTCTCCGTCTCTTGATGGCCATAGGTCATAGGAGGTCAAAGGTCAGGGCCCACAGTTGACCGCGCTGAACCCCGAGAGCGTGACCTTGCCCTTGGTTTTGAGGTCGTGCTGAGAGGCGCTGTTCATCCTCTGGACCAGTAGCTTCTCAAAGAGCAGGGGATGGTATGCCCCAAGGGTGCAGGCTGCGTCGTAGTGGTGCTCGTGGTAGTGGCACAGGTCTGTCTGACGCAGAGAGGGGATGTACTCATAGACATGGACCTCCGCGCACAGCGACATCATCAGGACGATGCCTGTAATTAAAACAACAGGGCAAATATTCATTCATTACAGCTTATACTGCAATCTATGGGTCAAAACATTTTAGGGCCAGTTTCCCAGACAGACTCAAAATTATTTACCACGGAAATTCTATGGAATCCGACCTTTAGTTTTTTTTTTTTTATGTTAGGAAATGTAATGTCTGAAGAAATGGGTTTACAGTCCGTGTTGAAAAAGTGACTCACTCGGTATCTGACACACACACACACACACTCCTTCTCATGTACACCCTCTCCCACACTCCCCCCTATCACACACACACTCCTTCTCACATACGCTCTCTTTGTCCCTCCCTTGTAGTTCTACAGGTGTTTCCTGATCCTGTTCCACTGCAAGCGGCCCAGTTCTGAGAACGGCGTCTCCTCCATGCCTTCCAAGACCACCGTCATCCAGCTCAACCGCCGGGGGCCACAGTAACAATGTAGCGGTCACGCCCCAGCTCTCCACCGGCGCCAACCACCATAACCACTGTCCCCACACGGTGGAGTGCAGCACTAACAACCGTGAAGTCACCACCCCTGTCTCCGAACAGACCAGCCCAGACCCCAACCAAGAGATCACCTCATGTGGACAGCCGCATACCCCCCTCACTACCCCTCGAAGCCCCACTCAACCCACCCCCCTTTTCCCCCACGTGACAAACACTATCCAGTGATCCACTGTGTCATATGATAGCGTCACCACCGAAAACTCTACAGAGGATACTGTGTTATCCCTGGCATTTGTCATGTGGTGTCGCCCAAAAACTCTCCATAGTGATTTGTCATCATGAGAACGCCTCAACAGACTACCCATAAAATGATCCATCATGTGGCGTTGTGTCACCACAGAACTCTTCTATACACACAGTCAGTGACCTAATCCACAATGTTACCCAGACAGAAAACTATCAATATCTTCTACTAACAAAGTGATCTATTATCTTATAGAACAGGGTACCCCAACTGGCAGCCTGTGGGTGGATTTATTTGCCCCCCCCAAGTTCATAGCAAAAATACATAATAATAATGATAATATTATATTGGATTTTTTTTTGTTGGACATAAGACTGTAAAAACACCATGAAATCTGTTTTGAAATGATTATGCTTTAGTAAATCTGTTTTGGCTTCTTGCTGTCAATTGGCAGTAATTATGTTCTGGCCCCCCGCCCATCCGCTCAAGAAGAAAATAAATACATCGGCCCGCGGCTGAATCTAGTTGATGAGCCATAGGTGTGTCAACCGCCCCAACCCATCTAGATGGTCAACTGTTACTTTGTTACTCAGTAAAGGTGTAGATATCTTCCTGTCAAGTCTTGCCGTGAGAACGCAACACTGTGGTGTTGTTTACTCAAAAATAAAAACGTGTATTTTTTTCTCAACTTCTGCTTTCATATTGTTACACGTGTTACGTCGATAGACCCCAGAGTTCTATTAAAGACTGCAGCAGCTTTACAGTGTTGTCATTACTGTTACAGTACCAAAAAGGCTTTTGTCATAACTGTTACAGTATGCGGTCATAACTGTGGCCATTTCCAATTAAGTGCAATAATAGACAGTTCATCTATTAATTTGTTCTAAAGCATCTATGAAGCCTATGTGAATGATGTTGGTGAAGGTGAATGCTTTGTATCTCATCTGTGAGATCAAATCACCTTGGGCCTCATTTATTTGCTCCCTTTTTATATTACACTTCAGCATACCATCAGCATACCATCAGTACTTGAAATAATATGAAGGATAGTCACAATGTTTATACACATAACTAAGGGTGTAAATCACACAATCATGTTCATTTCTAGATCACACTAAGTTGCTCAATATTTTTCACACCTACTTCATGGCTATTAAATCACTATATCGCTGTGGATTTCAACTATTTAAGATCATATCTGTGCGTAAGAACATTTTATAGATGATGCACCTGGGTGATCTGTGTAAAACCGGCTAGTATTACACTCTAAACCGGTATTAAATGTATGGCAATTTTCCATTTCATTGCAGGGTGGGGAGGGTAATAAACCAGAAACAGTTGGAGAAGTGTAACAGAAAGTGTGCATGTTGCAACACTGGAAGCCATCATCCCATTGGGCAAAAGAGATTATCAATGTTCAACTGTCAGTTTGAAATGTTTACAGTTCTGACACTGTGGAAACAATGCTGATCCAACCAATATCTGCATGTTGGGATGACAGCCAGGCGTTGTATGAAAGCCACAACCTGTTCAAGTTACCATCTTTCTGTGCCGGTAGTGTTGAGTCAAGCAGTATCTGGCTTTGCATGTTGACATGTGGCTCAGTCTACAAGTCTAAATGATGTACATAGGTACCTACCAGCTCCCAGCAGGCAGTCAACAGCCTTGCACCCCACTGGGCTGCCACACAGTGGCTGGCTGTAGCCATCATACGGCACTTGCTTGTCTTGATCCACATGACAAACTGAACAACACCGCCTCTCACTGCCTAATAAACTGTAACCCAAAAACAGTTAAATAAATGGACTGCAACCCAAATAAAATCCTTCTGTGAGTTATGGTCTGCCTCACTGAGTACTGCTGCTGGCGGTGAGTGTGTGTGTGTGGTGGTAGCACAGTAACGTGCTCGGGGCGACACGACCCCCTCAAGCCCTCCTGCTGGGATTCCAGGAATTGCCATGGGGTCTGTGTCGTAACACCCCCCTCCCCATGTAAATTGAGAACAAAACAAGAGGGGAAAAAAAACAACACACAAAGGAATGAATAACCATTTCACTGTTCTTTCTGGACTCTCCTCTGTACTTTCGGTCCATGTGTGGGTGGCAATATTTTATGCAGGTTTAGAATGGTATAGAAGCATAAGTATAAACATATGATGTAAAACTTGTAACTGTGAACTCGTTTTGAAAAAACGATTCAAAGTGAAACAGGTTGCTTCGCTTTAACAATCTCCCATTTTTTGCCCTGCCATAATCTTAGCCCTAATATTCACAGAATTTCTCATAATGTCTTACTGCTCTGCTCTTCCCAGAGTTCCAAAACAGCAACACGGGACACAATATGGGAAAGTGGGATACCTAGTCAGTTGTACAACTGAATGCATCTCCCGCATTTAACCCAACCTCTGAATCAGAGGTGTGGGGGGCTGCCTTAAATCGACATCCACGTCATCAGTGGGGTAACTGCCTTGCTCAGGGGCAGAACGACAGATTTTTACCTTGTCAGCTCGGGGATTTGATCCAGCAACCTTTTGGTTACTGGCCCAACGTTCCTACCCACCAGGCTACCTTGAAAATGAGTATTTGCTTAATTACGTTAGAAAATCGATAATTGACTTCCTGGAACGCCAATCGTTAATGAGCACCTGTGCCCTCTTGACTGTGTGACCTTGTAAATAGATGTTGAACACACAAGGAATAACAATTAAGCTCTGTTATATTTTTACCTTTGAGCAAATCGCAAATCTCACTCACTAAAGCAAAAAACACGTATCCTTCTGGCTGCCATTTACATAAAACCTGCTTGTCTCATTGAACCAAGGACACCCTCATATGTGTTCTGAACTAGGCCTGCAGTATGTGCTGCATCTCAACAGTTAATAACGTTTTGTGGATTCGATGCATGTTGGCTGAAGAGTGTTCCTGTCATAGGGAACAGGGTACCATTTCAGACACAGCGGTCAAACAGATAAATGGATGGGTGGGTGCCCGGGTGGATGATCAGAGGCGCTTGCCCACCTATGAAGCCAGAGGATGGGGGGTTAGGCTGGATGTTCTCCTGGGTGTTCCCCTGGATCACGTCCCACAGCTGCCAGATGAACTTGGGGTGGAGGACGTAGAACGGTTGTGTCGGGCGGAGCTGCCGGCGTTCTTCGTACGGGGTGAACAGGTCATAGTCTGGGTTCCTGTACCACTGAAGAGAGGACACTGCAGTCAGCACCAAGCATCTTTCTTTACGTTACCTGAAATAGAACGCTGGTACCCGGGGTCAGCACAATCATGACAGCATCTCCTTAGGGTCAGACTCACTGCTGCCACTGCAGTGTTGACACAGTGTCTTTGTTAAATCAAACTACTCCTGTAGCTCAGCAGGGTCAGCCTGCTACGGAGCAGTCTACCTGCTACTGTATTTCTAGAGCACCTAAAATTGGTATTAGTACTATGATTTTATTTGACCACGAGAAAGAATATATGTTAAAATGCTACAGCAGTGTGCCAATATTGTGATGCAGATTTGCTTGAATCCATCACCACCATACTGACTGACTCACAACATCACCACAGGAATCCCAACGCCCCAAGCTAAAACGTTGTATAAATACATGTTCCTTTCATACACCACTGCTTACACAAGAGTCCGTTAAATCCATGATTCAGTGAACAGTCAGGCATGGATATTCCCTTGAAATTATAACAAAGAGACCATCGCAGCGCAACCTTTTAAAGTCAAGGTTTGTTACACCAATACTCATTCCCATAGCAGGTATAATGGAGGTATTGATGAATGACTACAGCAGATATTCTTTAATTAACACTCTATTCTGGAAGTTAATCTTATTTTGCATCCCACATGGCACCCTATTCCCTACAGTACAAGGGCACTAAATAGGCAATATGGTGCCAGAATTTGACAGAGGTAATCTGCTCAATAAACGTGGTGATGCTTTGACCGCAGAGTGAAAATATCAGCCTTTGATCTGACACCCAGTGACGTTAAGCTGTTAGGTGACAGATACCGTGTTGGTAACTCGTTGGGTTTTTCAAACAGTCAGGATAACATGGGGCAAAATTGAGTAAATTATGCCTTTTAAGCATTAGATACAGAACAGTGATTCGTTTAAAATGTATTCTGGGTCTGGAGCAAATTTCTTGGTAAAGTCTCAATGAATGTGTTCAACCATCCATACAAATTGGGTGCATGTAGAACAGTAGGCTATAAAAAACACACATGCACTACTGCGAGCGCACAAACACACACGCATGTACGTGCACACAAACAAAAACATACAAACAATGGCTTTCACTTTCAAAGTGGATTCCATTAGAATAACCTTGATCATTGGCCTTATGCGTGGATTCCATTAGAATAACCTTGATCATTGGCCTTATGCGTGCGTGTCCCCAATCTGTATTTCAACTAATTGTGTGTGGCAGACAGCAGAGGTCATGTAAAACACGTTATTACATTGTTCTCCATATACAGTGCCTTTGGAAAGACCTCTTGACTTTTTCCACATTTTGTTACGTTACAGCCTTATTCTAAAATGGATTATATAAAACATTTTCCTCAGCAATCTACACACAACACCCCATAATGACAAGGTGAAAACTGTTTTTCTGAAATTCTAGCAAATGTATTAAAGCTCAAAAATAGAAATACCTTATTTAAATAAGTATTCAGACCCTTGCTATGAGACTCGAAATAGAGCTCAGGTGCATCCTGTTTCCATTGATCATCCTTGAGATGTTTCTACAACTTGATTTGAGTCCACCTATGGTAAATTCAATTGATTGGACATGATTTGGAAAGGCACACACACCTGTCTATATAAGGTCCCACAGTTGACAGTGCACGTCAGAGCAAAAACCATGCCATGAGGTCAAAGTAATTGTCCGTAGAGCTCCGAGACAGGATTGTGTCGAGGCACAGATCTGGGGAAGGGTACCAAAACATTTCTGCAGCATTGAAGGTCCCCAAGAACACAGTGGCCTCCATCATTTTTAAATGGAAGAAGTTTGGAACCCCCAAGGCTTCCTAGAGCTGGCCAAAAGGCCCTTACAGACTTTCAGACCATGAGAAACAAGATTCTCTGGTCTGATGAAACCAAGATTGAACTCTTTGGCCTGAATGCCAATGTCTGGAGAAAACCTTAGTGAAACCTACAGTGAAGCATGGTGGTAGCAGCATCATGCTGTGGGGATGTTTTTCAGGGGCAGGGACTGGGAAACTAGTCAGGATCGAGACAAAGATGAGCAGAGCAAAGTAGAGAGATCCTTAATGAAAACCTGCTCCAGAGCACTCAGGACCTCAGACTGGGGCGAAAGTTCACCTTCCAACAGGACAACAACCCTAAACACACAGCCAAGACAACGCACGAGTGGCTTTGGGACAAGTCTCCCTGAATGTCCTTGAGTGGCCCAGCTAGAGCCCGGACTTGAACCCGATCGATTATCTCTGGAGAGACCTGAAAATAGCTGTGCAGCAACGCTCCCCACCCAACCTGACAGAGCTTGAGAGGATCTGCAGAGAAGAATGGGAGAAACTCCCCAAATACAGGTGTGCCAAGCTTGTAGCGTCCTACCCAAGAAGACTTGATGCTGTAATCGCTGCCAAAGGATCTTCAGCAAAGTACTGAGTAAAGGGTCTGAATACTTACGTAAATGTGATATCAGTTTTTTATTAGTTATAAATTTGCAAAAATGTCTAAAAACCTATTTTTGCTTTTTCATGATGGGGTATTGTGTGTAGATTTATGAGGGGAAAAACAATGTAATCAATTTTAGAATAAGGCTGTAATGTAACAAAATGTGGAAAAAGTCAAGGGGTCTGAATACTTCCCGAAGGCAATGTATACAAGGGTACGTTCAGCAATGGAACGTTCAGATATAAATATTTTATACAAACATGCCTCTCTGACATGCCTCTCTGACATCAAATAAGGAATTATGTCTGCTCTATTAATGACATTTCTACTTGTAACGTTCAACAAAGTTTGCCTACTGAACTGTGTGACAGAGGAGGAAATTCTAACAAAAAGGTCTAAATCTGTGTTTTCTTAAGAAAAATTTAATTTGTGTTTGTTTTGTTGTGATTAATTTTAGGACCATTCTTAGGCTAGCTACCATCTCTTTCAACTGACAAGACAAACAAATCACATCTCAACAAATTCTCGCATACACTCTGAGAATGGATTAACAAAGAACTCTGAAGAATTCCCTTTCACACTTACATTGTTGAAAACGTAACAGCAATTTGTCAAACTACTTTAAAACAAGATGGAGCATCTCCAGAGGTTATAGCCTGTTGATGACAAATAATAAACTATACAACCATTTCCCCACCTCACCAGGACTGAGTAAGTCTAAAGCCAGTGGAAAACTACAGAAGATCTGTCCGTATCATTCCGCTTTTCCTCATTACCACCCAGTTGGTCATCATGTTTCCTGGCATCTGGAGATTGACCCGTGACCCACATTAATCAAAGGCTGAAGACGGCGCTGTCACCATTGAGCGTATTCACACAGTTGGTTAACTGACTGTTACTTGCACTGGAGAAAAGCCTCTGCTAAATGCAAACATGACCGCTAACAGGATCTCAGGAAGGGGCCTGTGTAAGCTACACACCAGATACCTGAATCTAAACAGACACTTTCTGAATTATTCAGTGAAAACCCTAAGATGATTTTTTATAGAAATATGAGGAACTTTATTGTCCATTTAGAATGGAAATTAGTGTTTACTCTCTCTCACAAGACACACCACCTGAGGTGCTGGAAGCAAATGGGTCAGCTGCAGTGCAGCGCTCCTGGAGCAATTGTAGGGTGTTAAGTGCTTTCCTTAAGGCCACAACGGCGATGCTTTCTGGCTCACTCTGCACCAAACCTTCCCTAAGATGAACCGGGAGATGATTAAGAAGTCATTAATGACACATACACACACACACTACAGCGCGTGACTGACAGTGAGAGATAGAGCAGAGAGACCTACCCTGGGCAGGTCCACAGAGTACGGTGCAGGATCCCAGGCCACCAGTGTCATTCCCTTATACAAAGAGCTGGTGTTGAAGCGATGTCTGGGCCGGGCCAGGATCTGCAGGGAGACAAATTACTGATAGCTCTCCAGCCCCCCAGGCTAAATGTAATCTTACCTGGAACTGGAGTATTGGACGCACAAATATGAGGCAAGCAATACAAGTACATCTCACCTACAGTCCACATGTACAGATCCCATACGCCAACTTGTCTTCTCCCAATGATAGGTGTGTCATGAATGATTGACTAGATAAGCAGGGTAGTGCTGGGATAGCTTGTCTTAGTGATCTGACTAAGGGTTTCACTCAGCTCTAGGTCAACTCAAATCATATTCAAAAGGCAGAGTGTCAGTGACTCCACTGTCAATCAATAGGGGGTCCTGAGTACTAAAGAAAAGTCACAGGAGGAGAAGTGGGGGACCTACCTGAGAGTTAATGATGCGGATGGTGGTCTTGTTGCCCACGTCATTCTCATAGCCCTCTGTAGGAGCAGCGTTGAAGCGAAGCACAGCCTCATGGGAATCTGAGTACAGGGTATGGACATAAGATGCATGCATCACCCCAACAGTGACATTAAAATGGCATGGTTTATCTACATAAGTAATGTTGTTGGTGAATGTCTCCCTCGAGTGCAGTGGTATTTAAACTTTTTCAGTGGGGACCACATTTTTTCAGCCAGAATTTCTGGGGACTACATTTTTTCTCCCAAGAATTTCACAACCAAATCTAATGACAACCTTAAAATGTGTAAAATTGGATTTTCACATAAACAAATAACCTTACATTTCATTTTCATGTCTTATCAAAATACAACTATTTTTATAATTATCTTCTCAAAAACGTTTATATATTGTCTCATTCAATAGTCTGTACTTTTCATTATTTATAAATTAAATATAAACACAGTACCAGTCAAAAGTTTGGACACACCTACTCGGTCAAGGGTTTTTCTTAATTTTTAGTGAAGAAATCAAAACTATGAAATAACACATATGGAATCATGTAGTAACCAAAATAGTTTTAGACAAATCAAAGTAGCCACCCTTTGCCTTGATGACAGCTATGCACGCTTTGGCAACTATACGGGCAGACAGCAGGCGTCGTGTGGGCGAGCAGTTTGCTGATGTCAACGTTGTGAACAGAGTTCCCGATGGTGGAGGTGGGGATATGGTATGGACAATGAACACGATTGCATTTTATCAATGGCAATTTGAATGCACAGAAATACCGTAATGAGATCCTGAGGCCCATTGTCGTGCCACTCATCCGCTGCCATCACCTCATGTTTCAGCATGATAATGCATGGTCCCATGTTGCAAGGATCTGTACACAATTCCTGGAAGCTGAAAACATCACAGTTCTTCCATGGCCTGCATACTCAGACATGTCACTCATTGAGCATGTTTGGGATGCTCTGGACCAACGTGTACAACAGTGTGTTCCAGCCAATATCCAGCATCTTCACACATCCGTTGAAGACGTGTGGGACAGCATTCCACAGGCCACAATCAACAGCCCCGATCAACTCTATAAGGAGATGTGTCGTGCTGCATGAGGCAAATGGTGGTCACACCAGATACTGACTGGTTTTCTGATCGACGCCCCTACCTTTTTTTTTTCTTTTTTTTTTAAGGTATCTGTAACCAACAGATGCATATCTGTACTCCCAGTCATGTGAAATCCATAGATTATGGCGTAATGAATTTATTTCAATTGACCAATTTCCTTATGTGAACTGTAACTCAGTAAAATCCTTGAAATTGTTGCATGTTTTATATTTTTGTTCAGTGTATATCTATTCTAGGCTCTGCTAAAACTATAATATTATGCTTATCATGACGCTTATGAGTCACTAACCAAACTCCAACACTAGAGAGCAGCAAACCCTGTTCTTTAGGGGCTGAAGTCTCATTTATAAAAGGTGCCTGCCTGCATTACTGTCACCGCTCTTCCTCCTCATTTCAAGGACATGCAGGCTACTCATCACATCAAACGAACAGATCCATGGGGAGTGACAAGCCAATCTGATGCTATCAACATGAAAGGCTACGGAATGAATACAAAGTAGAGTGGTCTAAAGATCCCGTAGAGTAAGCCAGCGTTCCCATTCACATGCACTGAATGCGGAGCGATTTCTATAGGTGTGAGGAACTTCCCAGCTTCAGAGCTCTTACGCACTGTAAGGGTAGAGGCCAGTTCAATTCTAAGGGTAAATCAAACCTACCAAATCAATATACTTATGCAGTGATGAAGACTAGTCTGCAAATCAGCAAATTAATTGTAATAACTTGTATAATCAGTCTGATTAGTAGTACTAACTTGTTATTATTTAGGATGTTGGAGTTTGCGTGTCATATTGCAGTGTGTTTGTCCAGACATGTTCTTAACCTGTTTGGGCTAGGGGGCAGTATTTTGAAGTTCGGATGAAAATTGTGCCCAAAGTAAACTGCCTGTTTCTCAAGCCCAGAAGCTAGGATATGCATATAATTAGCTTTGGATATTCATGTATTTTCATGAATGTTTAAAATGACTATTTTTGTAAATTGATTTTGGCGCTCTGCATTTCACTGGATGTTGTCGCATGTGGGACGTGACCGTCCCCCCTAGCCCTAAGAAGTTCATTTCCTGTAAATATTTTTTAAAGAAGTAGTTAAAGGGCAACAGTCGAGCCTCAGTTCCTGATAAGCTAGGCTAGTCTCTGTTCCAAACCAGCAACAGAGAATCTTAGACATACAAGGACATGACTCTGCCCATTCGGAAGGTATAAATATGTGATTGTGTGACTTGTATGTGTTATGCAGCTGCAACATCCTGCTAGGCGTAATAAATCTAGTTTGAGCTTTACTTCCATCTAGATTTGTACCAGAACTTGGCAGCTGTGTCTTTATTTACATTGAAGCTAACAGTTACGTTATAAATCCTGCCAATGTTTGGAAAAATGTGTATCACCTGTCCTACAGCACTCACCAATTTCTCGCCCTAGGGAAGAGTTGAGGATAGCCCCGGCCGAGGTGACCACCGCACACGACTTGAACTTTGACCCCTGGCCCCAAAGCTGCTCCAGAGGTCGTGTGGGCACTAGCCTGTCCCAGCCCAGCCCAGAGAAGGGTTGCTCTGTCCCATCCAGTGTCCTCAACCTGGCCTGCTCCTTCAATTCACAGAGTACCTCCCTCCCGCTCTGCCTACCCCTGCGCAGCCCCCTGTAGGACACGTGGTGCCTGTTGAGATGCAAATAGTCCCTCATGGACTTCTGCAGGTGTGGAGCGAGCATCCCCGCTGAGGCAATGCCCCTCCGCAGCCACTGGACCACTGCCTTGGACTGGGATAAGTAGTATTCGTCTCTGCCCCTCTGCTCAGCCCTGGACATGCTCCCTCTCTTCTTCCTCCTCCTCCTCCTCCTCAGTCTCTCCCTCCTAATCTTCTCTTCACCCTCCTGGTCGCTCACCTCGTTCCAGACCACCTCACCATTCTGGCTCAGCTCCACGGCCTCTTGTTTTCCCTGTCGGCTGTGGCTGGGGTCCTGGTTGGCGGGGGAGGAGGAGGACGACACCTCGAGAGGAGAAGCCCTGATGCCCGATGGACTGCCCTGGATGGAGGCCAGACGGCGGGTCTCGGTGTGGGTGAGCGAGGAGGGCGAGCGGAGCTCCACGTCCCGTGGGTCCAGGAAGTGGGAGAGCAGGGCCAGGAAGATGAGGAGCCAAGTCAGCATCGCCACCAGAACCAGCTGCCTCCACTGCTTCATGGTTGGGGTCATGGTGGAGGACCTGGGAGTCATGGTGGGTGCAGCTGGGGTCCGGTCCCGTCAGCGACCCCTAGAGGCCGACCTGGCAGTGCTCAGGATGAGGCCTAAAGAGATTAGTTTATTAACTTTATTAGTATAGCACATTTTAATACAATAACGTGGATGATCAACTTCAGTTTCATACAATACAATGCATCCGAAAGTGTAAGCACTATAATAGCTTAAGGTCTAAGGGCCCAGGGCTGGGTTTCTACTAAGCTAACATATGGAATTGTTTTAAGAAGGTCATACTAAGAAACATTTAGCTATCTGATTTAGAATCCCTGTAAGTATAAATTTTATGAAACATTGAACTTGGCCTTAACGCCATCAGCCCATAGACATGCATTGGAAAACATATACATACATACATACATACATACATGGCAAAACAGATGCGGAAGGCCGACATTAGTGGATGCGGTGGATTGAGATGCATCCCATGCAAAAAACAACATCTCTCTAGCTTCAAACAGAGATTTTGATAGGCATTTTTGTATTATGCTAATATGATTTTCCGCAGTGTCATGGACAGAGAGATATAAGAAACACTACAAAGACCAGGATGGACACATCTCCCTTGTTGAAAATGCTTCCTTCCTGCCCTTCTTTCTCCGCTTTGAAGTTCTAACGGAACAGGACTGTCTTTTACTTTTGAGACATGAAAGCCTTCCTCTCTCTCGGCTGTATCCTGCCCTTGTCAGAACTTTCTATTTAAAATAGAAGGTGCTGATTCCTGCTTTACCAAGCAATAGGGAAAATTAGAATAATAATCCAATCCGTCCTTCCATCCATCCTCGCTTTCACTCTTTGATCCTGTAGAGGTTGACTGTAGTTTTGACAGCATTGTGGCCCTGAGTTGGTTAGGTTAGGTCATGTCTGTTTACATTCTCTATGGGCAGGGAATGGGTTGGGGAGCTGTGCTGTACCTCTCCCATGTACCACAGTGAAAACAGAGCAGACAGACTGTGTTTTTCACACAGTAGAAAAAAAACGTAATAATCATCCACAGTGGGACCTTTAAGGATATTCTTGAGCAAAACGTAACTGGTGTGCTCACTCAGGGAAAACATGTTGTCCACAGAAAATATTGGAATATGTTCTTCTCCATTCACCACTGTGCCACGTTCTTTTGCAGGTGCAGCCAGTTCTTACCACCCTGTCCATTAGTTAGTCCAATGGGGGGAACATATTGGATGACCAAATGAACAAGAACAGTAGCAGTCATTATAATAGCAGGTAAATGTAAACACAGGCTGTGGCACGCAGGAGCGGAATGCTCATGGTACCTCTCAAAACAGCACTCACTAATTGTTGACATTTCTCCAATTTGTAGTGAAATTGTCCCCTGGAGTCTTTTTTAGACTTAATGGAGAGAGGGAGAGTGAGAGAGAGAGAGTGAGAGAGAGACAGAGACCGAGAGAGAGACCGAGAGAGAGACAGAGAGAGACAGACAGAGAGAGACAGACAGAGAGAGAGAGACAGAGAGAGAGAGACAGACAGAGAGAGACAGAGACCGAGACCGAGACAGACAGAGACCGAGACAGACAGAGACCGAGACCGAGACAGACAGAGACCGAGACAGACAGAGACCGAGACCGAGACAGACAGAGACCGAGACAGACAGAGACCGAGACAGACAGAGACCGAGACAGACAGAGACCGAGACCGAGACAGACAGAGACCGAGACCGAGACAGACAGAGACAGAGACAGACAGAGACAGACAGAGACCGAGACCGAGACAGACCGAGACCGAGACCGAGACCGAGACCGAGACCGAGACAGACCGAGACCGAGACAGACCGAGACCGAGTCCGAGACAGACAGAGACCGAGACAGACAGAGACAGACAGAGACCGAGACCGAGACAGACACCGAGACCGAGACAGACAGAGAGAGACCGAGACCGAGACCGAGACAGACAGAGACAGAGACCGAGACCGAGACAGACAGAGACCGAGACCGACAGAGACCGAGACCGACAGAGACCGAGACCGACAGAGACCGAGACAGACAGAGACCGAGACCGAGACCGAGACAGAGACCGAGACAGAGACCGAGACAGACAGAGACCGAGACCGAGACAGACAGAGACCGAGACAGACAGAGACCGAGACAGACAGAGACCGAGACAGACAGACAGACAGACACCGAGACAGACAGACAGAGACCGAGACAGACAGACAGAGACAGAGACCGAGAGAGAGACCGAGAGAGACCGAGAGACCGAGAGAGAGACAGAGACCGAGAGAGAGAGAGAGACCGAGAGAGAGAGAGAGACCGAGAGAGAGACAGAGACCGAGAGAGACCGAGACCGAGAGAGAGACCGAGACCGAGAGAGAGACCGAGACCGAGAGAGAGACCGAGACCGAGAGAGAGACCGAGAGAGAGACCGAGAGAGAGACCGAGACCGAGAGAGAGACCGAGACCGAGAGAGAGACCGAGACCGAGAGAGAGACCGAGAGAGAGAGACCGAGAGAGAGACCGAGACAGACAGAGACCGAGACCGAGACCGAGACAGACAGAGACCGAGACAGACAGAGACCGAGACAGACAGACAGACAGAGACCGAGACAGACAGACAGAGACCGAGACAGACAGACAGAGACAGAGACCGAGAGAGAGACCGAGAGAGACCGAGAGACCGAGAGAGAGACAGAGACCGAGAGAGAGAGAGAGACCGAGAGAGAGAGAGAGAGACCGAGAGAGAGACAGAGACCGAGAGAGAGACAGAGACCGAGAGAGAGACCGAGACCGAGAGAGAGACCGAGACCGAGAGAGAGACCGAGACCGAGAGAGAGACCGAGACCGAGAGAGAGACCGAGACCGAGAGAGAGACCGAGAGAGAGACCGAGACCGAGAGAGAGACCGAGACCGAGAGAGAGACCGAGAGAGAGACCGAGACCGAGAGAGAGACCGAGACCGAGAGAGAGACCGAGAGAGAGAGACCGAGAGAGAGAGACCGAGACAGACACAGAGAGACAGACACAGAGAGACAGAGAGACACAGGTCTATGTTAAGAGTAGATGTGGGGTCAAACCTAGTCTTAATTATGAGTTTATGGGGCTTGAAGAGTCAGAGGGCTGATTCCCCCTCACAGCAAGAGCTTGCGCATGGCAGGGAACCACCAAGCCCCAGCCTCTCTCTCGGGACTTTACACACACAAAGTACATCTTCAAAGGGTCTTTCCATCTCCTCCAGTGAGCCAGTGCAGTGGAGGCTAGCGTGAATGATACGGAAGGTTAAACTGAAATAATAATCTCTATCTGCATCGGGACTCTGACTCAATGCCTGTCTGCAGAGACACTGTCCTTGGGGCACAGAAAGAAAAAGGGGAAACTACTGAATGGGGGGAAATAAAGGTGATGAATTGAAATTCCATTGGGTAACCCACTGGCAGTATTCTGAAGAGTGAAGTTTCTTCTTTGTTCAATTCAATTGTGCTTAAGCAGGTCTTCTAAAGCTAGCCCTCCATTTCAAAAGCAGGATTTAAGTAGAATTAGTATGGCATGGGAAAAAAATAAAAAATAAATTGGGCTTCCCAAACCTTGTTTTTTTTTAGCAAAAAAACACCATGAATGAACTCTGCACTGACATCTCCACTGGCACTGACTATATTTTCCCCACTACAAAGCCTTGTGGAAAGCTGGCTGGCCTAAACTGATCCTTGTACCACTAAACCCTCCTAATAAGGATACAGAGGTCACATGTCTGTCTCCAATCAGAAAGAGACAATCTTGCCCCAGGAGGAACAGAATTGGCCCTCTGCTTTCTCTCCAACCAGATACTCACAAATTGAACTGGGAGAGCATGAGCGTCATTTGCCTGCCTGAACGCAGTGCTGTAGCAACAACCTGAACGCAGTGATGTAACAACAATAACACAACGCTCCATCAAGCACAAATTAGCTAAGTCAACACATAAGAACACCAAGATCCCCTCTCCACAGATACACATACACCCAGAACCTCTCCCCATAGATACACATACAGTTGGGCATGACAAAGCCTATTCCCCCTCAGGAAACTAAAAAGATTTGGCATGGGTCCTCAGATCCTAAAAAGGTTCTACAGCTGCAACATCGAGAGCATCCTGACTGGTTGCATCACTGCCTAGTACGGCAATTGCTATGGCTCCGACCGCAAGGCACTACAGAGGGTAGCGCATTCGGCCCAGTACATCACTGGGGCTAAGCTGCCTGCTATCTAGGACCTCTACACCAGGCGGTGTCAGAGGAAGGCCCTAAAAATGGTCAAAGACCCCAGCCACCCCAGTCATAGACTGTTCTCTCTACTACCGCATGGCAAGCAGTACCAGAGTGCCAAGTCTAGGACAAAAAGGCTTCTCAACAGTTTTTACCCCCAAGTCATAAGACTCCTGAACAGGTGATCAAATGGCTACCCGGACTATTTGCATTGTGTGCCCCCCCTCTTTTACGCTGCTGCTACTTTCTGTTTATCATATATGCATAGTCACTTTAACTATACATTCATGTACATACTACCTCAATTGGGCCAACCAACCAGTGCCCCCGCACATTGGCTAACCAGGCTATCTGCATTGTGTCCCGCCACCCGCCAACCCCTTTTCTACGCTACTGCTACTCTCTGTTCATCATATATGCATAGTCACTTTAACCATATCTACATGTACATTCTACCTCAATCAGCCTGACTAACCGGTGCCTGTTTGTAGCCTCGCTACTGTATATTGCCACGCTACTGTTGTTTTTCCACTGTCTTTTTACTGTTGTTTTTATTTCTTTACTTACCTATTGTTCACATACCTTTTTTTGCACTGTTGGTTATAGGTTGTAAGTAAGCATTTCACTGTAAGCTCTACACCTGTTGTATTCGGCGCACATGACAAAAACTTTGATTTGACTAGAATTGAAGTCGAAAGTTTACATACACTTAGGTTGGAGTCATTAAAACTCGTTTTTTAACCACTCCACAAATGTCTTGTTAACAAACTATAGTTTTGGCAAGTCGGTTAGGACATCTACTTAGTGCATGAAGTAATTTTTCCAACAATTGTTTACAGACAGATTATTTCACTGTATCACAATTCCAATGGGTCAGACGTTTACATACACTAAGTTGACTGTGCCTTTAAACAGCTTGGAAAATTCCAGAAAATGATGTCATGGCTTTAGAAGTGTACCTGTGGATGTATTTCAAGGCCTACCTTCAAACTCAGTGCCTCTGTTTGACATCATGGGAAAATCAAAAGAAATCAGCCAAGACCTCAGAAACAAATTGTAGACCTCCACACGTCTGGTTCATCCTTGGGAGCAATTTCCAAACGCCTGAAGGTACCACGTTCATCTGTACAAACAATAGTACGCACGTAAAAACACCATGGGACCACGCAGTTGTCATACCGCTCAGGAAGGAGACTCGTTCTGTCTCCTAGAGATAAACGTACTTTGGTGCGAAAAGTGCAAATCAATCCCAGAACAACAGCAAAGGACCTTGTGAAGATGCTAAAGAGTATCTATATCCACAGTAAAACGAGTCCTATATCGACATAACCTGAAAAGCCGCTCAGCAAGGAAGAAGCCACTGCTCCAAAACCGCCATAAAAAAGCCAGACTACGGTTTGCAACTGCACATGGGGACAAAGATCATACTTTTTGGAGAAATGTCCTCTGATCTGATTAAACAAAATAGAACTGTTTGGCCATAATGACCATCGTTATGTTTGGAGGAAAAAGGGGGAGGCTTGCAAGCCGAAGAACACCATTCCAACCGTGAAGCACGGGGGTGGCAGCATCATGTTGTGGGGGTGATTTGCTACAGGAGGGACTGGTGCACTTCACAAAATAGATGGCATCATGAGGGATATATTGTGGATATATTGAAGCAACATCTCAAGACATCAGTCAGGAAGTTAAAGCTTGGTCGCAAATGGGTCTTCCAAATGGACAATGACCCCAAGCATACTTCCAAAGTTGTGGCAAAATGGCATAAGGACAACAAAGTCAAGGTATTGGAGTGGCTATCACAACACACTGACCTCAATCCTATAGAACATTTGTGGGCAGAACTGAAAAAGCATGTGTGAGCAAGGAGGCCTACAAACCTGACTCAGTTACACCAGCTCTGTCAGGAGGAATGGGCCAAAATTCACCCAACTTATTGTGGGAAGCTTGTGGAAGGCTACCTGAAACATTTAACCCAAGATAAACAATTTAAAGGCAATGCTACCAAATACTAATTGAGTGTACGTAAACTTCTGACCCACTGGGAATGTGATGAAAGAAATAAAAGCTGAAATAAATCATTCTCTCTACTATTATTTTGACATTTCACATTCTTAAAATAAAGTGGTGATCCTAAATGACCTAAGCCAATTTTTACTAGGATTAAATGTCAGGAATGGTGAAAACTGAGTTTAAATGTATTTGGCTAAGGTGTATGTACACTTCTTACTTCAACTGTATACCCAGATCCTCTCCGCATAAAAACAATCCATCTAGATCCTGATGGTAATTTCAAGGTGTAGGCGAAAACAGAAACAGCATGGCTGAGATAGACAAGGGAAGCCAAACAACAGCTGTGGATGTTTCCTCTGTGCCTCTGAGATAACTGAGATGATTCATAAAACCACATCTGAGAGAGGGGGAGATAGAAAGATGAAAAATACAGATAGGGCCTTGTTCCTGCCTTATATCCAATCATAGACATAGCAGGTATTATGTTCTATAGTAGAAAAGATAGACATCTTCAGCTCCAGTCTGGTTGGGAACCGAACTGACCGCTGGCCCTCTTCACACACCAGCTGGTCTCACAATGGGCCACAGCCGGGGTTTGGCACATGGCCCCTGGTCTCTCCGGCAGTGCCCACGCACACACACAGTCATGCAAACACACAGGCACGCGCACACATACACGCTTGCGCAAACCTACACACACACTCATACAAACTCACACTGGCACACAGTGAGACACACACACACACTCTCTCAAACACACACACAGCCTATAGAAGTCATTCCAGAGAGCCAGCAAGAGGAGGTCTCTCCGTGAAGAGATGATATCCCCCCTGTCCTGTTTCTGCTGACAAAATGCCTTCCTCCATCTTCAATGACACGCCTCGCTAAGCTCCATCTATTCTGTTATCCTCTTCTCTCATGTGGTGCTGACCTGTTTCGAAAGCACTCCTGCATTGTCATGGCACATAATGCATACTGTATACCCATAATTATAGACTGGTTGGTTCGAGCCCTGAATGGTGATTGGCTGACAGCCGTGGTATATCAAACCGTATACAATGGGTATGACAAAACATTTATTTTTACTGCTCTAATTTCATTGGTAACCATTTTATAATAGCAATAAGGCACCTTGGGGGTTTGTGATATAAGGCCAATATACCACGGCTAAGGGCTGTATCCAGGCACTCCGCGTTGTGTCGCGCATAAGAACAGCCCTTAACCGTGGTATATTGGCCATATACCCCACCCCCTCGGGCCTTATTGCTTAAATCTACCTCTTGATGTGGTGCATGACAAAAGCTCTTGATGTGGGAGGAAGGTAAAAGCAGCTTTGGCTCCTGGCTAAACCACCATTGAGGGAGGCTCTCTAATAACCATGGCAAGAGGGGAATTTACAGTACACGTTATACCACCAGGCTTATCTACTCTACTACCTCTCAGCTCACGTCACATGTAGAAGATCGAGAGACTCAACGCCCACATGGCTGCAGGAGAAAAACGTCAGGTGGTTATTTTCAAGCAAATGGAGGTGTTTCGTGTTGGCTTGCGATTCACTTATCTGTCAGTGTTTCTCTGACTATAGGGGCTACTGTAACAGTACTGTATGCTAGTTAGAAATATTACATTGCAGTTTTCATTTGACCAAAATCCTCTCCACTTCCTGATTTCCGCAGATATCACACAATGCATGGATAGACAAAGTACACGATAACATCTGTGGTCAGGAAGGAGACAGCAAAGTTCTGTGTTTGCTCTAGAATAAAGAAAAGTGAGTCACACATATATGGGCTCCTAGGGGATGTGTGGTGATCAGGTCTACCTCCTGTGACCCAGTCTTCATGCGATCTTATCCCAAAACGGATATCAGTCTCAGGACTCATTGGCTCCAGAGCAAAAAGCACCTCATCCTGAGACAGAGAGGCTGACTGATCTCCAGTGTTCGGTGGTAATGGCAACTTGTTAACATTCACAAACATCCTGAGGGCCTCATAAGTCTCCCTGCGGATTCAAATTAAAAGTCTGGGATGGACTGTGGTAATAGAAATGATACAGGAGTGAATGAAGGAAGATGTGTTATTACTCTTCCATCTAGCCTTTTTGGAGGCAAGTTAGTTAGCCTATCCCAAAAGAGGAAATGTGATAGAGGCATAATGTCTTGTGTGGACCAGTTTTATCTAGCCTACAAACTCACCAAGCAGCTTTGTTTCCAGTTTTGCATTAAAGAGAATAGCAGAACATCAGTTCTCTCTACTCCAATGGCTTTAGGGAGAGAAACCCTGTTTTGTGTAGCCTAAGCCTCGTGACTGAGTCTGTGTGACTGAATGAAATCTCATAACAAATACTGTAGTGGGCCTATCTTATGCAGGCTGGCACCAGACATGACTCACACAGCCGGGGCCAGGGGGTTCAAAGATAAAAAAAAAAAAAAAAAAACAGATATAGGGGCTATTCCATCGGAACAGAATGACGCTGAGACTCGATTTTTCACTTTGAAAGTATGCCAAACAAAAAAACAATGATCGCTAGGTTAAACAATCCATACAACTCAATGCACTGCCTTCAATTGGTCGCATTGGTGTGAGCCGCACATTTTACAAGGTCACCTCACTCAAAACTGTTAGATTAATACATGGCTACTAGCAGTGGGTATTATATTTATTTGCACTTACTCAGGTGGTAAATCATCCCCAAATAAAATGTGCCTATGATATTAGTGCACATAAAGATGCAGGAAAATTTATGAACAAAAAAACTAAAATCAGAAAATTCTGGAGCTCTATCTTAACAGTCAAAAATAACAATAGCCTAATTGTTAACCCAAAATGCCTGACAATCACTGGATTAGGCTGCACATTCAAATCACAACATTAAAATATGAAGAAATACCTTCTTGAATACCATCTCAGTATTCTCTTACACTTTTTAATAAAGGACTGAATTACTTTAGAAGATGATAGAATAAAAGATATTGTATGACGCAGAAATTGTTTTTGGGGTGAGACCAAATCATGGACTGGAGCAACCAACTGAAAATCCTTAGTGTGGAGCCCTGTGTAATCAGTTACTTCCCAACCCTGGCTACTGTACAGTACTGTCCTATACTTTTCTTTACAGTACTGTCCATGATTGGTTTAGATTTGGACTGACCAAATTTCAACTACTTTTCAACATCCATGGATGTCCGGTGTCGGTCAGTGTTCAGTGAGTGAAGGGGCTGGTTACAGTAAATGGAAAGAGAGGGGCCTCAGAGGGAGGTGTCAGTAAGAGCTGGGAGAGGTGACATTAACTGGAGAGAGAGAGAGAAGAGAGACAGGGAGCGAGAGAGGGGTTGTCCAGACTGCTTTCACACTCTTGGTTTGACCACCACGCGACAGAAAGAGAAAGAAAACAGTTATGAGCTGAACATAACATTATGCCAGTGGAAGGAAGGACAGTAGCAGGTGACCCAACTGCGGTCTGTGACTCCTATGAATTCCCATTGCAGCGAATTCAGTTTCAGTCATTCTGTTAGAGTTTTTTTGTCATTCTGTCTGTTACTGATTTGGTAACAGAATGACATGTTGAATCACTTAATAAATCATAAACCAAATTGATATCAGTAAAACACTACAGCTAATTGATAGGTATACCTTTACTTGTTAATTCTGTGAGCTTTCATTCTCCTCCGTCCTCATGAGGGAGAGAAATTATAAAACATATTTAAGATATGTGGGTTTTTGGTAACAGAATGACAAGACACTAGGCAATATTTCTTAAACTTACAGAAGACTAATAATTTCTGCAAAACTAATTATGAATGTTGATATTAGTTGGCAGGGGCCTTTACTGTTTTCTAAGACCCCTTTTCCATCTGTTTGACTAGAAATCAAAGCCTGTGCTTCTTCCAATTTTTGGGGGAAGGAGATTGGTTTAAAATTTAGATATGCCTTCGTTTCTCAAAATATAGACTCTTTGAGATTCATTTGACACCAAATTTGATGTGCTCATGGGGCATTTTACATGGAAATGCCCTATACTTTCTGGAACAAACCATGGAGCTTTCAAACAGCCCCAGAAATGAATTTATGCTGTATCTTGCAGCATAACGCAGGAAGCTTGTCTTCCAACACATTTCTGTGAAGGTGTAATATTCTAAACTGGATGGTTCGAGCCCCGAATGCTGGTTGGCTGAATGCTGATTGGCTGTTTTTATTAATCTTGCATAAGAACAGCCATTAGACATGGTATATTGGCATTCATTGGCTATATACAACACCTCCTCTGGCCTTATTAGGTAACACACCACATGGAGAGACTAGGTGTTCTTTACCTGCATGTCATTTCCTCACCAAATTGCCGCTACACACTTGCGTAGAGCTGAGAGAATAGGAAAATAATAAGCAATTTGTTGACAATTTCACCCTTTATTAGAGAGCAAAAAGGAGCTATTACCTTATTGACATCTGTACCTATCCAGGGGTAGGCAGTAGGGGCTATGGGTTGATTTAGGATTGGGTGTTTTAACAAAGGGCTGCAATTTACACACATATAAACACACAAGGGAGGATACCCTATTCCCATCACCAGGTGTCCAGTAATTAAGATGTCAGGACTGTGAAAAGGTGGCTGAACAGACATGTCTGGGGCCAGTCTGTAGTCTATTGTCAGCTGATATCTGGGGCTACTGACCCAGAGTGTCAGGCCAGGTGTCCTGGAACTGGTGGTGAGGCAGCCTGGAGAAGGGCTGCAAGGCTCCTTCACCCTGCCTCTCACCTGTCTTGTCTCTCTGAGCACACACCCGGACACTCCTCAATCCTAAACCAAAATCATTCCACAATGGTAATTTGTGGTCATATGGACACTGAATTAATTAAGATGTGTGAGTTCATCTGCATATTGTAGTTTATTATGTCCGAAATGTAAAATAATATAGTAAAATTATGAAAAGATGAGTTAATATAGACCAATGCGTGTATGATTCTTTGTGCTGTACGATGTAGCCAATTCGACTTTTGAGAAAAAATATTGATTAAAATAAAAGGCTTCACATGGCAGCTCGTGTTGATCCTCTCAACACTCATCAATAGGTTCACTGCAGGAATTATTATGACTGTGTACTGTTACAAAATATTGAGAAATATTCCAATTAGACATAAAAAATATAATATCACTGGCGTTTTCAGTTCGATAGGAACCCATATTTTTGTGGTAGGTGAAATAGGCACACATTATGTTTTGACCATGTTGTGATGTTGTAGGCAACTTTGTAATTCACGCTATATTTCGGATTGAAGACAGTGACAAGGTTTTAACCATTCTGCATGCCCCCTTTTCTATGGCACAGATTGAAACCCATTGTGATCTCTATTCAACCCTCTGTTTGAAATACCCATGGCATCGTTGATTTCTCTGTCTGATATAAAGATGGTAAAATGCCTTACCTGAGATAGTCAAACGCTCTTAATTCCGGCGAACATCGACATTTCTTCAGGTTTAGATCCGAAATGCAAAGACTAAACGGAATGCATGCTTTCGCGCCATCTTCAAAGAAAGAGGCAAGTTGCAATCGATCGCTATTCAGTGCTTCTCCACAATTACACACTATAGGATGTGTAATGTGTTGTTGTGGTTCTTTCAATTGAGGTATAAAAGAACCGTCCTTCCTCGATAATTGTTTTTGGGGAGTAGGGGGCGGGGCATAAGTGAATGTACTGTGTGCCAGGACGCGCAGTTTACTTGGCATGATGTGGAATTGAACTGCTAATTAAGGAAATATTGAAACAAAGTTGCTATTTTACTTCTGTGTAGACTATATTTACACCATGCCTAGTTTATCTAATCTTGCAGACAGATCAGAATCACAGTCTAAGGATTCCACATCAAATATAGCCCTACTCAATACAGCCTGCCACCACAGAGTAGACCAACATATTTTCTATTGTTTGCTATCTGAGTCAGATAACATAATGTCATTTGTATAGAGATGTGTATAGGGACTATTCTTGATGCATTGCACACCAAATAAAAAATCTGGTCTTCGACTGTTTAAGACACAAACACCAAACCAACTTTAAAATGTGCAGACTGACTCAGCGTAGATTGCTTGTCAAAAGAGATTTGATACTGTTTATTATTTTTCAACTGTAGCCATTTAAAATGTGCATTAAGGCTCCATAAACTACAATGGGTCATTCCTGGATTCACCACTGCTCTTGAATTGTTTAA
Organism: Brachymystax lenok tsinlingensis; assembly: GCA_030435695.1. Lineage (NCBI taxonomy): Eukaryota > Metazoa > Chordata > Actinopteri > Salmoniformes > Salmonidae > Brachymystax > Brachymystax lenok. The sequence continues at coordinate 44,853,755 of CM059814.1, forward strand.
GCTACAAACACGGAACCAATGTTAAAATGTGCAGGCTGACTTTTGCTTGTCAAAAGATTGTTGAACATATTTATACTTTTTAACTAAAAGCATATCACATTTGCATGCAAGATCCATGGCCTATAATAGTAGATTTTATCATTTGCCACTGCACTTTACCATTTTAGCTACAAACACAAAACCAACTTTGAAATGTGCAGACTTTCTCATCTTAGATTGCTTCAATACAGTAGTTTGCTCCTATTTTTACTTTTAAAACAATAAAGCTTTCTGTTCCCCCATTTATTTAAATGGTGTAACGCAGACTCAAACATTCTAAATTGAAATCACTGGTACAGAATGTTCAAAAATATAAGTGCAACATGCAACAATTTCAATGATTTTACTGAATTAAAGTTCATATAAGGAAATTAGTCAATTGAAATGAATACATGAAGCCCTCATCTATGGATTTCACATGACTAGGCTGGGGCCCACCCACTTGGGAGCCAGGCCCAGCCTATCAGAATATGTTTTTCCCCACAAAAGGCTTTATTACAGACATAAATAATCCTCAATTTCATCAGCTGTCCGGGTGGCTTGTGTCAGACGATCCCACAGGCAAAGAAGCCGTATGTGGAGGTCCTGGGCTGGCATGGTTACACGTGGTCTACGGTTGTGACGCCGGTTGGACAGACTGCCAAATTTTCTAAAGCGATGTTGGTAGAAAAATTAACATTCAATTCTCTGGCAACAGCTCTGATGGACATTCCTGCAGTCAGCATGCCAATTGCACATTCCCTCAAAACTTGAGACATCTGTGGCATTGTGTTGTGTGACAAAACTGCTAATTTTAGAGTGGCCTTTTATTGTCCAGAGCACAAATCAAATCAAATTTCATTAGTCACATGCACCGAATACAACAGTTGTAAGACTTTACAGTGAAATGCTTACTTACGAGCCCCTAACCAACAATGCAGTTTAAAAAAATACGGATAAGAATACGAAATAAAAGTAACAAGTAATTAAAGAGCAGCAGTAAGATAACAATAGCGAGACTATATACAGGGGGGTACCGGTACAGAGTCAATGTGCGGTTAGTTGAGGTAATATGTACATGTAGGTAGGGTTATTCAAGTGACTATGCATAGATGATAACAACAGAGAGTAGCAGCGGTGTAAAAGATGGGCGGGGGCGTGGGGGGGGTTGCCTGGTATGGCAACTGCTCGGCCTCCGACCAGGCAGTGATGCAACCAGTCAGGATGCTCTCGATGGTGCAGCTGTATAACCTTTTGAGGATCTGAGGACCTATGCCAAATCTTTTCAGTCTCCTGAGGGGGAAAAGGTTTTGTCGTGCCCTCTTCACCACTGTCTTGGTGTGCTTGGACCATGATAGTTTGTTGGTGATGTGGACACCAAGGAACTTGAAGCTCTCAACCTGCTCCACTACGGCCCCGTCGATGAGAATGGGGGCGTGCTCTGTCCTTTTTTTCCTGTAGTCCACAATCATCTCCTTTGTCTTGATCACGTTGAGGGAGAGGTTGTTGTCCTGGCACCACATGGCCAGGTCTCTGACCTTCTCCCTATAGGCTGTCTCGTCATTGTCGGTGATCAGGCCTACCACTGTTGTGTCATCGGCAAAATTAATGATGGTGTTGGAGTCGTGCCTTGCTGTGCAGTCATGATTGAACAGGGAGTATAGGAGGTGACTGAGCACACACCCCTGAGGGGCCCCTGTGTTGAGGATCAGCGTGGCGGAGTGTTGTTACATACTGACTGCACCTGGGGGCGGCCTGTCAGGAAGTCCAGGATCCAGTTGCAGAGTGAGGTGTTTAGTCCCAGGGTCCTTAGCTTATTGATGAGCTGTGAAGGCACCATGGTGAACTGTATTCGATGAATAGCGTTCTCACATACAGTGAGGGAAAAAAGTATTTGATCCCCTGCTGATTTTGTACGTTTGCCCACTGACAAAGAAATTATCAGTCTATAATTTTAATGGTAGGTTTATTTGAACAGTGAGAGACAGAATAACAACCAAAAAATTAAAAAAAACGAATGTGAAAAATGTTATAAATTGATTTGCATTTTAATGAGGGAAATAAGTATTTGAACCCCTCTCAATCAGAATGATTTCTTGCTCCCAGGTGTCTTTTATACAGGTAACGAACTGAGATTAGGAGCACACTCTTAAAGGGAGTGCTCCTAATCTCAGTTTGTTACCTGTATAAAAGACACCTGTCCACAAAAGCAATCAATCAATCAGATTCCAAACTCTCCACCATGACCAAGACCAAAGAGCTCTCAAAGGATGTCAGGGACAAGATTGTAGACCTGCACAAGGCTGGAATGGGCTACAAGACCATCGCCAAGCAGTTTGGTGAGAAGGTGACAACAGTTGGTGAGATTATTCGCAAATGGAAGAAACACAAAAGAGCTGTCAATCTCCCTCGGCCTGGAGCTCCATGCAAGATCTCACCTCGTGGAGTTGCAATGATCATGAGAACGGTGAGGAATCAGCCCAGAACTACACGGGAGGATCTTGTCAATGATCTCAAGGAAGCTGGGACCATAGTCACCAAGAAAACAATTGGTAACACATTACGCCGTGAAGGACTGAAATCCTGCAGCGCCCGCAAGGCCCCCCTGCTCAAGAAAGCACATATACATGCCCGTCTGAAGTTTGCCAATGAACATCTGAATGATTCAGAGGACAACTGGGTGAAGGGGTTGTGGTCAGATGAGACCAAAATGGAGCTCTTTGGCATCAACTCAACTCGCTGTGTTTGGAGGAGGAGGAATGCTGCCTATGACCCCAAGAACACCATCCCCACCGTCAAACATGGAGGTGGAAACATTATGCTTTGGGGGTGTTTTTCTGCTAAGGGGACAGGACAACTTCACCGCATCAAAGGCACGATGGACGGGGCCATGTACAGTCAAATCTTGGGTGAGAACCTCCTTCCCTCAGCCGGGGCATTGAAAATGGGTCGTGGATGGGTATTCCAGCATGACAATGACCCAAAACACACGGCCAAGGCAACAAAGGAGTGGCTCAAGAAGAAGCACATTAAGGTCCTAGAGTGGCCTAGCCAGTCTCCAGACCTTAATCCCATAGAACATCTGTGGAGGGAGCTGAAGGTTCGAGTTGCCAAACGTCAGCCTCGAAACCTTAATGACTTGGAGAAGATCTGCAAAGAGGAGTGGGACAAAATCCCTCCTGAGATGTGTGCAAACCTGGTGGCCAACTACAAGAAACGTCTGACCTCTGTGATTGCCAACAAGGGTTTTGCCACCAAGTACTAAGTCATGTTTTGCAGAGGGGTCAAATACTTATTTCCCTCATTAAAATGCAAATCAATTAATACAATTTTTCATATAAGTTTTTCTGGATTTTTTTGTTGTTATTCTGTCTCTCACTGTTCAAATAAAACTACCATTAAAATTATAGACTGATCATTTCTTTGTCAGTGGGCAAACGTACAAAATCAGCAGGGGATCAAATACTTTTTTCCCTCACTGTATGTGTTCCTTTTGTCCAGGTGGGAAAGGGCAGTGTGGAGTGCAATAGAGATTGCATCATCTGTGGATCTGTTGGGGCGGTATGCAAATTGGAGTGGGTCTAGGTTTTCTGGGATAATGGTGTTGATGTGAGCCATGACCAGCCTTTCAAAACACTTCATGGCTACAGACGTGAGTGCTACGGGTCGGTAGTCATTTAAGCAGGTTACCTTAGTGTTCTTGGGCACAGGCACTATGATGGTCTGCCTAAAACATGTTGGTATTACAGACTCGGACAAGGAAAGGTTGAAAATGTCAGTGAAGACACTTGCCAGTTGGTCAGCGCATGCTTGCAGTACACATCCTGGTAATCCGTACATCCCTGCAGCCTTGTGAATGTGACCTGTTTAAAGGTCTTACTCACATCGGCTGCTGAGAGCGTGATCACACAGTCTTCCGGAACAGCTGGTGCTCTCATGCATGTTTCTGTGTTATTTGCCTCGAAGCGAGCATAGAAGTAGTTTAGCTCGTCTGGTAGGCTCTTGTCACTGGGCAGCTCTCGGCTGTGCTTCCCTTTGTAGTCTGTAATGGTTTGCAAGCCCTGCCACATCCAACTAGCATCAGAGCCGGTGTAGTATGATTCGATCTTAGTCCTGTATTGACGCTTTGCCTGTTTGATGGTTCATCGGAGGGCATAGCATTATTTCTTATAAGGTTAGAGTCCCACTCCTTGAAAGCAACAGCTCTAGCCTTTAGCTCAGTGCGGATGTTGCCTGTAATCCATGGCTTCTAGTTGGGGTATGTACGTACGGTCACTGTGGGGACGATGTCATCAATGCACTTATTGATGAAGCCAATGACTGATCTGGTGTATTTCTCAATGCCATCGGAGGAATCCCGGAACATATTCCAGTCTGTGCTAGCAAAACAGTCCTGTAGCTTAGCATCTGGTTCATCTGACAAATGTTTTATTGATCTAGTCACTGGTGCTTCCTGCTTTAATTTTTGCTTGTAAGCAGGAATCAGGAGGATATAATTATGGTCAGATTTGCCAAATGGAGGGCGAGGAAGAGCTTTGTATGCGTCTCTGTGTGTGGAGTAAAGGTGGTCCAGAGTTTTTTTGTCCTCTGGTCGCACTTTTAACATGCTGCTAGAAATTTGGTAAAACGGATTTAAGTTTCCCTGCATTTAAGTCCACGGCTACTAGGAGCACCGCCTCTGGGTGAGCGTTTTCTTGTTTGCTTATGGCGGAGTACAGCTCATTCAATGCTGTCTTAGTGCCAGCTTCTGACTGTGTTGGTATGTAAACAGCTACGAAAAATACAGATGAAAACTCTCTAGGTAGATAATGCGGTCTACAGTTTATCATGAGATATTCTACCTCAGGCGAGCAATAGCTCGAGACTTCCTTAGATATCGTGCACCAGCTGTTATTTACAAAAATACATAGTCGGCCGCCCCTTGTCTTACCAGATGCCGCTGTTCTATCTTGCCGGTGCAGCGTATATACAGTATGTTGATAGTGTCGTCATTCAGCCACGACTCCGTGAAGCTTAAGATATTGCAGTTTTGAATGTCCCATTGGTAGTTTAATCTTCCGCGTAGGTCATCTATTTTATTGTCCAAAGATTGCACGTTTTCTAGCAGAATGGAAGGAAGTGGGGGTTTATTCGATCGCCTATGAATTCTCAGAAGGCAGCCCGCTCTCTGGCACCTTTTTTCCCGCCTCCTCTTCACGCAAATCACGGAGATCTGGGACTGTTCCCGAGAAACCAGTATATCGTTCGCGTCGGGCTCGTCAGACTCGTTAAAGGAGAAAAAGGATTCTGCCAGTCCGTGGTGAGTAATCGCAGTCCTGATGTCCAGAAGTTATTTTCGGTCATATGAGACGGTAGCAGCAACATTATGTACAAAATACGTAAAACAAATAAGTTACAAACAACGCAAATAAACAAACAAAAAAACACGATCGGTTGGGGGCACATTCTGGTAATCCAGGATGTGTACTGCCTTCTTCTCCGGCGCCATTTGTGTGCACCTGTGTAATGATCATACTGTTTACTCAGCTTCTTGATATGCCACACCTGTCAGGTGGATGGATTAACTTGGCAAATAAGAAATGCTCACCAACAGGGATGTAAACAAAATTTTAGCGAAAATAGCTTTTTGTGCGCATGGAACATTTCTGGGATCTTTTATTTCAGCTCATGAAACATGCGACCAACACTTTACATGTTGCGTTTATATATTGGTTCAGTATACTTTTTTAGTTGCTTTGCCAAAACATACTATCCTGCTGCCGATATTTCGCATCTGAATTCAAAGGCTGTGTGCTTAGCAGTGAGGCAGGCAGATGAAAACCAGTTCTAACCGGTGGACTGTCAGTCAGTCTCTAACTCAAATCCCTTCCTCTATCCCCAGCCCTGTGGGTCATGGGTTCTTAAGAAGCTGCTGAGCCCTGTATGAAAATGAGACGAGGGGAAGACTTTGTGGGATAGGGATGGTGTAATATGCTTTCTTCCTCATCAGTCAAAATACCAGCACGGACAACCTGCTATTTCCCTTGGTTTATGATTCTGGATCAGCATGTGAACAGGTGTTAAGTACTATTTTCTCCACTGAATGCTGTATGGTTGGATTCAGAAGAATATGATCTAATATCTGTACATGCCAGACTTCCTAACAATGTTTTTGGTTGACATAACTAGCTGTTGCTGTCTCGGGGGAGCTAAGGGACATTTCATGTGCTAGTACAGTCCCCAGACAGAACCCCAGTGCTTTGTTTAGTTCAAATCCCCTACATGCCAAATCAAATCAAAATGTATTTGTCACTTGCGCCGAATACAACAGATGGAGACCTTACTGTGAAATGCTTACTTAAAAGCCCTTAACCAACAATGCAGTTCAAGAAATAAAGTTAAGAAAATATTTACTAAATAAAATAAAAAATAATCAAAAGTAACAATAAAATAACCGGTACCGAGTCAATGTGCGGTGGCACAGGTTAGTCGAGGTAATTTGTACATGTAGGTAGGGGTAAAGTGACTATGCATAGATAATAAACAGTGAGTAGCAGCAGTGTAAAAACAAAGGGGCTGTAAATAGTCCTGGTGGCCATTTGATTAATTGTTCAGCAGTCTTATGGCTTGGGGGTAGAAGCTGTTAAGGATTCTTTTGGTCCTAGACTTGGCGCTCTGGTACCGCTTGCTGTGCGGTACCAGAGAGAACAGTCTATGACTTGGGTGACTGGAGTCTTTCACAATTTTTGGGGCCTTCCACACGGGCCCAGTGCCAGCCAGAACTAGGTTGTTTCCACGACAACTTTGGTAATGAGTGGGTGTGTGTGTCCACTGGCCCAATGTGCTGATTTCCTTGCCTGGAATTTGAATGAGATTGCTGTACAGTAATCAGTAATACTCTTACCCTCAAGGCTGGGTGCTAGGCGCTCTACTGCTCCTCTCCTCTGAAATATCACATTTGGTTTCATCTGCTAAGACGCCGTTACTAACCCTTATGGAAAAACCACATGAAGTTCACATTTGTTCATGTGAAGTTAATGTGATAACATGTGACAACGTGTAAAGCAACGTGATAACACGACACTACACGTGAAAACATGATCGCATGGGTAGTGTTCCAAAAAAACGTTTTCTAATAATATAGTAGATGCCATTTTACATATGGGTGGCCCCAGGAATCAAACCCACAACCCTGGCAGTGCAAGCACCAAGCTCTACCAACTGAGCCATACAGGACCAAATTAAGTTTAATGTGAAATCATGTGATTTTCCACATATGAAATCATGTGGTTTTTCTGTAAGGAAAGTGTCCTTTTCAGAGATGTCATACTGTATATATGAATGGAATCTTAATTAGATTATGTTTTTAATGTTAAACAGTGATACAACATTCGTTGGTAGCACATGATTGCATTTCTGAATGTGTGTGTGTATGAATGGCGGGGTCATTACATATCCTGTATTAAATAAATGGCATCGTGTTTTTTCAAATGTTGTGTGCATGAAAGAAATAACGTTAAAACAACATTGAGTCTACCTGTTAAGCCCCGGTAGGAACATCAACATGCATTCTGTTTTAGAGATGTGTGTTCATTAAGCTATTATTGTTTTGAATGACCAGATAGCATGCCTACTACAGTATATCCTCATTCCCCTTCCGAACAAGCCTCATGAAAATGGTAATGGCGTGATTGTTTTTGGCAGACTTAAAAAGTGTCTCATGAATATGAGAGGAGTTGGGGAAGGATGCATTTATATTGAATGAAGCTTGAGGAGAATAACATATAGGCCTACAGTACCATATGATACTGTGTGATATGGAGTCCAACTTCCACAGTGATCATCAAATACAAATGGAGGTGGTATTCTGTTGTGCAACAATGATATAAATGAAAGCCTTCAGGTGTTGGTATCATGGTGATATGAATGTGTCATGGTTGAATTACAATTTTCTAGCCTAGGCATCACATAGCAGCCATCTAATGCATCCGTAGGCTCAAATAAACAGAATAGCCGCAGCATCTCCATGAGGTAGGCCATTATGGTGGGTGTTGCAGCAGGCAGCCAAGGATATTATGTTTTCTGCCAATGTGATTTCTTTTTTTGGGGAATAAATATGCACTTACATTCTTAGAATAATATTTACAAAACTAAAACAAGACATTTCTTAAAGTCTTGAAGTATTTATGGTTGCAGTGGTGTAAAGTACTTAAGTAAAAAATACTTTAAAGTACTACTTAAGTCGTTTTTTTTGGGTATCTGTACTTTACTTTTTATATTTTGACAACTTTTACTTTTACTCAACTACATTCCTAAAGAAGATAATGTACTTTTTACTGAATACATTTTCTCTGACACCCAAAAGTACTCGTTACATTTTGAATGCTTAGCAGGGCTAATTAGGTCTAATTCACACACTTATCAAGAGAAAATCCCTGGTTATCTCTACTGCCTCTGATCTGGCAGACTCACTAAAAACAAATCCTTCGGTTGTGAATTTTGTCTGAGTGTTGAACTGTGCCCCTGGCTATCCGTAAATTAAAAAAACAAGAAAATCGTGTTGTCTGGTTTGCTTAAAATAAGAAATGTTAAATGATTTATACTTTTACTTTTGATACTTATTAAGTACACTTAAAATCAAATACTTTACACAAGTAGTATTTTACTGGGTGACTTTCAGTTTTACTTTAGTTATTTTCTTTTAAGGTATCTTTACTTTTACTCAAGTATGACAATCGGGTACTTTTTCCACCACTGTATGGTTGTTAAATAGTAATGGTTGTGACAGTATTAGTAACGGTCGTAGTAGTAATGGTAGTAATAGGGTTGTCAAAGGCTATGGGTTAGTTAAAGTGAGTTATTTTGGGGTTTGTAAGTGTGGAGTTATTATAGTAGAATATAGTGTGCTAGTATAGTAGGCTAGATTATTATAGTAGGATATAGTGGGCTAGTATAGTAGACTAGATTATTATAGTAGGATATAGTGGGCTAGTATAGTAGGCTAGATTATTATAATAGGATATAGTGCGCTAGTATAGTAGGCTAGATTATTATAGTAGGATATAGTGCGCTAGTATAGTAGGCTAGATTATTATAGTAGGATATAGTGGGCTAGTATAGTAGGCTAGAGTATTATAGTAGGATATATGGGCTAGTATAGTAGACTAGAGTATTATAGTAGGATATAGTGCACTAGTATAGTAGGCTAGATTATTATAGTGGGCTAGTATAGTTGGCTAGATTATTATAGTAGGATATAGTGGGCTAGTATAGTAGGCTAGATTATTATAGTAGGATATAGTGGGCTAGTATAGTAGGCTAGATTATTATAGTAGGATATTTGTATTTATTTTAATTAACATTTATTTAACTAAGCAAATCAGTTAACAAATTCTTATTTACAATAACGGCCTACCCCGGCCAAACTATAAACCGGACGCTGGGCCAATTGTTTGCCTCCCTATGGGACTCCCAATCACAGCCGGTTGTGATACAGCGTGGAATCTAACCAGGGTTTGTAGTGATGCCTTGAGCACTGAGATGCAGTGCCTTAGACCGCTGCACCACTTGGGAGCCCACATATAGTAGGCTATATTATTATAGTAGGATATAGTGGGCTAGTAGAGTAGGCTAGATTATTATAGTAGGATAAAGTGGGCAAGTATAGTTGGCTAGATTATTATAGTAGGATATAGTGGGCTAGTATAGTTGGCTAGATTATTATAGTAGGATATAGTGCGCTAGTATAGTAGGCTAGATTATTATAGTAGGATATAGTGGGTTAGTATAGTAGGCTAGAGTATTATAGTAGGATATAGTTGGCTAGTATAGTAGGCTAGAGTATTATAGTAGGATATAGTGGGTAGTATAGTAGACTAGATTATTATAGTAGGATATAGTGCGCTAGTATAGTAGGCTAGATTATTATAGTAGGATATAGTGGGCTAGTATAGTAGGCTAGATTATTATAGTAGGATATAGTGGGCTAGTACAGTAGGCTAGAGTATTATAGTAGGATATAGTGGGCTAGTATAGTAGGCTAGATTATTATAGTAGGATATAGTGGGCTAGTATAGTAGGCTAGAGTATTATAGTAGGATATAGTGGGCTAGTATAGTAGGCTAGAGTATTACAGTAGGATATAGTGGGCTAGTATAGTAGGCTAGAGTATTATAGTAGGATATAGTGGGTAGTATAGTAGGCTAGAGTATTATAGTAGGATATAGTGGGTAGTATAGTAGACTAGATTATTATAGTAGGATATAGTGCGCTAGTACAGTAGGCTAGATTATTATAGTAGGATATAGTGGGTTAGTATAGTAGGCTAGAGTATTATAGTAGGATAAAGTTGGCTAGTATAGTAGGCTAGAGTATTATAGTAGGATATAGTGGCTAGTATAGTAGACTAGATTATTATAGTAGGATATAGTGCGCTAGTATAGTAGGCTAGATTATTATAGTAGGATATAGTGGGCTAGTATAGTAGGCTAGATTATTATAGTAGGATATAGTGGGCTAGTATAGTAGGCTAGATTATTATAGTAGGATATAGTGGGCTAGTATAGTAGACTAGATTATTATAGTAGGATATAGTGGGCTAGTATAGTAGGCTAGATTATTATAATAGGATATAGTGCGCTAGTATAGTAGGCTAGATTATTATAGTAGGATATAGTGCGCTAGTATAGTAGGCTAGATTATTATAGTAGGATATAGTGGGCTAGTATAGTAGGCTAAATTATTATAGTAGGATATAGTGCGCTAGTATAGTAGGCTAGAGTATTATAGTAGGATATAGTGGGCTAGTATAGTAGGCTAGATTATTATAGTAGGATATAGTGGGCTAGTATAGTAGGCTAGAGTATTATAGTAGGATATAGTGGGTTAGTATAGTAGGCTAGAGTATTACAGTAGGATATAGTGGGCTAGTATAGTAGGCTAGAGTATTATAGTAGGATATAGTGGGCTAGTATAGTAGGCTAATATTATAGGATCAGCAACCTCCATACCATCTAGACCAGGTATGGAGGTTGCTGGTCACATGACGAGTTTCACAGCTCCAGGCAAGAACACAGTCTAGGCCAGGTATGGAGATTGCATTACCTAGGAAATACAGATGCAAGTAGAAAGACACTATGGGGTGATATAAATCCTCTTGCATCCTCATGTGGATCAGTTGAATGAGAAATGTCTCATTACAATATGTCTCATTCAAATTTCAGAGCACAGAATTTCAATGAGGGATTTGAAAGGATGAGGGAGCTTTGTTGAGGTAAGAGAGAAAAAATATGCTATTCACTTTGGAACTAAGCACAGTCTGCACACTTGTGTTTGCCAAGCAGCTTGCAGGCGATGAGAGAGCAGCCGCCCAGTTCACAAAATATAAAACTTGGAAATGAGATGAGATGACTGGCTCAGAGTCAGACAGTTCAGTCCGGATCACTTTGACACGCTGTGTTCAATGATACAAGATGGCGCTGTACTGTATGGCTGCCGTCTTGAGAGCTGCGACCCAACTTTGCTACTTTATTAATGCCATGCATCAAGGCTCAGACAAACTAAACAGCTTCTACCTGCTGGCCATAAGACTGTTAAATGGCTAACAACTACTGCTCTCTCTCTCCCACAGACTATCCACACTGACTCTATGCCTATCCACAGGTCTCTACCCAGTCAGATACAACCTACACTGCTGCTAAAATGATTACTCCATTTATCACTCCATTACACTGCTGTCTGTTGATTATTGACTGCATTTACCATTAGCATTTATCTATTGATCCTGCTATTGGCCTCTATTATTTCTCTTTACCTGTAGAAGTTACCATTATATACTGAGTATACAAAACATTAGGAACACCTGCTCTTTCCCTGACATAGACTGACCAGGTAAATCCAGGTGAAACCTATGATCCTTATTGATGTCACTTTTATTTATTTGTATGCTGCTTCTTTTTGCTGTTTATTTATGCATAGTCACTTTACCCCTACATACATGTACATATTACCTCAATTACTTTGACTAACATGTACCCCCGCATATTGAGTCAGTACCCCTGTTTATAGCCTCATTATTGTGTAACTTTTATGTTTATTTTATATTTAATATTTTTAGTAAATCTTTTTTTTACTCTTATTTTTCTTAACTGCATTGTTGGTTAAGGGCTTGTAAGTAAGCATTTCGCGATAAGGTCTACACCTGTTGTCTTCGGCACATACAATTTGATTTGTTAAATCCACTTCAATCAGTGTAGATGAAGGGAAAGAGACAGGTTAAATAATAATTTTTAAGCCTTGAGACAATTGAGACATGTGTTCCTAATGTTTGATATAAGTGTATATTCCTGCCACCAGCCACTGTTCAGCCCTGTTTACCTTGTCACAACACAACTGATTGGCTCAAACACATTAGGAAGGAAAGAAATTACAGTAATTAACTTTAAACAAGGCAAACCTGTTAACTATGAAATTACACATATGGAATCATGTAGTAACTAGAAAAGTGTTAAAATCAAAATATATTTAATATTTGAGATTCTTCAAAGTAGCCACACGTTGCCTTGATGACAGCTTTACACACTCTTAGCATTCTCTCAACCAGCTTCATGAGGTAGTCACCTGGAATGCATTTCAATTAACAGGTGTGCTTTCTTAAAAGTTAATTTGTGGAATTTATTTTCTTCTTAATGCGTTTGAGCCAATCAGTTGTGTTGTGACAAGGTAGGGTTGGTATACAGAAGATAGCCCTATTTGGTAAAAGACCAAGTCCATATTATGGCAAAAACAGCTCAAATAAGCAAAGAGAAACGACAGCCCATCATTACTTTAAGACATGAAGGTCAGTCAATCTGGAACATTTAAAGAAATGTGAAAGTTTCTTCAAGTGTAGTCGCAAAAAACATCAAGCGCTATGATGAAACTGGCTCTCATGAGGGCCGCCACAGGAAGGAAAGACCCAGAGTTACCTCTGCTGCAGAGGATAAGTTCGTTAGAGTTACCAGCCTCAGAAATTGCAGCCTAAATAAATGTTCAAGTAACAGACACATCTCAACATAAACTGTTCAGAGGAGACTGAACAAATGGGTTGTGGTCGGGTGATTGTAGAGGGCAGGCCATCTTGCTGCAAAGAAACCACTACTAAAGGACACCAATAATAAGAAGAGACTTGCTTGGGCCAAGAAACATGAGCACTGGAAATTAGACTGGTGGAAATCTGTCTGTCCTTTGGGCTGATGAGTCCAAATTTGAGATTTTTGGTTACAACCGCCGTGACTTTGTGAGAAGCAGAGTAGGTGAACGGTTGATCTCCGCATGTATGGTTCCCACCGTGAAACATGGAGGAGGTGTGATGGTGTGGGGGTGCTTTGCTGGTGACACTCTCAGTGATTTATTTAGAATTCAAGGCACGCTTAACCAGCATGGCTACCAGAGCATTCTGCAGTGATATGCCATCCCATGTGGTTCGCACTTAGTGGGACTATCATTTGTATTTCAACAGGACAATGACCCAAAACACATCTGAAGGCTGTGTAAGGGCAATTTGACCAAGAAGGAGAGTGATGGAGTGCTGCATCAGATGGCCTGCCCTCTACAATCACCTGACCACAACCCATTTGAGATGGTTTGGGATGAGTTGTCCCGCAGAGTGAAGAAAAATCAGCCAATGTGGGAACTCCTTCCAGACTGTTGGAACAGCATTCCAGGTGAAACTGGTTCAGAGAATGCCAAGATTGTGCAAAGCTGTCATCAAGGCAAAGGTTGGCTACTTTGAAGAATCTCAAATATAAAATATATTTTGATTTGTTTAACAGTTTTGTGGTTACTACATGATTCCATATGTGTTATTTCATAGTTTTGATGTCTTCGCTATTATTCTACAATGTAGAAAAAAGTAAAAAATTAAGAACAAATCTTGAATGAGTAGGTGTGTCCAAACTTTTGACTTACTGTTAATATAAATGATATTCATATTGGTAGATTAATTTATTTCTACTGGATGCCTTTTATGAAGATTTTTGATTGTGTTTTTATTAGGGCTGTCAGAGTTAATCAGTTAACTCGAGTTAACCTTTTATAATTGTAGTTTTTTCTCACTAATAATTTGCATTGTCTGAAAGCGCTCAAAATGCACTGAAAACGTCAAAATACATAATCTATACAGCTAAATACAACAATGCGCTGTCTAAAAACAAGTTGACATTGAGATTAAAGTATTCTTTATCAATTTACCAGATTTTGCTTACTGTTACTTTGGACATAATCAAGACTTCAATACTCATGTAAAGCCTGGAGAAATGTAACCACTATCAAATTATAGACAGAGCTATGGAGTCAAGTACTGACCATCCATAAGCATGTTTTGAGGCTAGTTAGTAAATTTACTTGTTTAGAAACATTGGAGTAAAAATAAGCTTATATTTTGGGTTCTGATGGGCTACAACAGCTAAGCTATGCTCAGGAGGCATTGATATGAGTCAGTGGGTACATATCATTAATTTATCATTCTTAAAATGGATGTAGAAACTGCAGATTGTCCCATCTAAATTACAGCTCAATTTGAGCAAATTCTGAATTTGCGATTAATTATGATTAATCTCAGAATATCCTGCGATTAACTCGATTACATTTTGAATCATTGACAGCACTAGTTTAAATTTGTGTGTTTTGTCCTTGATGAGCAAGTCTAAACGGAAGTGGTCACACTTTCCCATCGTGTATCATTCCGTTATGAAAAATCTTTCCACCCTTCATCATGATTCTGAAGGATGGTAATCAGATGTATAAGCCTTCTGTTTGGCTGGTGGGCCGAATCCAGAGCCCATTCCTCACTCAGGAGGGTGTACTATGCCAATGTGTCATGTAGTAAGCTGTCATCATCCCTCATCTACCCCCTCCAACAATTTTAATATTTTCATGTAGCTTTGCTCTCTGCAGCATTCTCTCTCTCCTCTTTCATCTTCTTTAAGCTTCTCTCTCTCTCTCTCTCTCTCTCTCTCTCTCTCTCTCTCTCTCTCTCTCTCTCTCTCATCAGAAAGTAATGTGAGGAACAGAACACAAAATCTCCCATCTTTGAATAACCTTGCAGCGGCTCAGTCCGAGCCTTCCTTCCATCTCCTCTTTGCTTTGGGAGGCAGAAAATTACACCCTTCAGCTCTCCAGTCTACTCTACCAATTACCTGTGACCCGTATTTCATCTGTCCCTCCAGGGCGCCCAGCCGTCTTCCTCCAAATGGGTCAGAACTGAGCTTAGCATGGTGCCCAGTACTCTCCAGCTGTCTCTCACTCACAACAAGGGCTACGGAAGAGAAGTTTCTCTCTCCATCGCAGTCTGAAAGCTCTCTGGGCCCATTAGTTTAGTGGGTGGGAGCTGTGTGCTACTTTTGTGTGTGTGTGTGTGTGTGTGTGTGCGCTAGCCTACTTCTGCACTACTTCTCCCGGTTTATTTTAAACCCTACTACTATGATAATGCCTTCTCATCTCCCGCTGTCTCTCAGAGAGCCCTTGTAAGTGACATATTGTTGTCTGTCAGCACACAAATTCCAGGAAAAAGCTCCTGTGAATAAAAGGGAGAGTATTGTTTCTTTATGAACCTGTCAAATAAATGAAATCTGCAGGACTGGATGGCGAATAATAATTGGTCCAATGATTAGATCATGTTGACAACAAAGACTAAAATGTGGTGTTTTATCAGGTGGAAACATTTTAAGAGTAAGTATTAAGACACCAGTCTCCTCTCTTAAACACACACCCTCACACTCTCCACCAACTCTAATGGGGCATTTCATTCAGTCAAATACATTCTATGCTCAGTCTGCTAACTGAGGTGTGGCTTCTGCTGCCTCCCCTGGGTGCTGCAACTCAGAATATACATGAGTAGAAAGTAGTCTCACTGTACATTTCTGAAATGGAATTGTATTGTTAGGTGAAGCAATTATGAGCGTGTGCACATACATTATATACAAATATTATTTATGCAAAAACACACTGCAGAGAACACCAGAAGAAGAATGATCACTGTATTATCACATTGAATTATTGTAATGTTTTTTTTATGTCAACTAATCCCACAAGGGATGGGTTGCCAACTGGTTATTTGTCATTCCTTCATTCATTCATTCATTTTATTGTCATTCATTCATTGTAATTCATTCTTTCATTGTAATTCATTCATTCATTGTCATTCATTCATTCATTCATTCATTGTCATTCATTCATTCATTGTAATTCATTAATTCAAAAATGTCATTCATTCACACAGCAAGTCACGGTTTACTTACTATGCAACACTCAAATTGATTAAATCCTCTTTGCTAACAGAAGACAAGGATGTCAAACAGAACAACTCCTTTCCTCAAACACGTAAGCCTATCTTCCCAACACACACAAGATGACGACAAAGTGTAATGCTTTGTCTTTTGCTTCTGCAGCATAGATTTACAAACTGGCGATTAACAGAGAAAATTGACTAAGGATTGTTTTTCTTCCTGTTTTAATATGATGTTTATTCCACCATACAAACTGTACAGTGCAGTACGCACAGATATGCAGGGACAGATTGCAGTTAGTCCCTGTCTCTGTGACAAGACAGGAAGTGACAGCTGGTGGGATTGTGAAGGAGGAGAGGAGGTTCAGTAGGAATGAACTGAGTCAGGCTGTGTGACTGACTGAGCATCTGGAATAAACCAGAAGCATTCAAATTACAGTAGGAGCCGAAAAGTAAACTAGGCTACCCTGAGACGTTAGCTCAGTCACGAACCCTCTGGGTGCATTGGATCCTCACAAAATGGACTATGGCCTTATTACTATATCTCAATGGGTTTGTTAACCTACAGTGGATGGGCAGAGCAAAGCAGAAGTAAGTTCTACATTACAATAACTTACTGTATGCTCTGATACTCACCTGTATTCTGCCATAGATAAGAGCTATACAGAGTCTGAATGTAGAGAGCTAGCTGGATGAGGAAGGGTTTAAGGGACTGGTAAATATGTAGTCTTAGATATCCCAGACCTAGGAGCATTGTGAGCTAGGCAATGGCCAGAACATTGGGATATTGAGGGAGGCAACCTGTCTGTCTCTAGAGAGACTAGTAAATATGTGTAAAAGGAGTGAACGGATGCTCCAATGGAGACACAGTAGGAACTGATTTCCTGCAAAACACCTGCCATCTTGTTTGGAGGACAGAGATATTCATTAGTCAATATTGAACCAACGTCTTATCTGTAGGAGAACAGACTAGCCTGGCAAGCTTATTTAGGGAAACAACCTGTTTGTGTCTCCACATCCTTCTCTTTGTACTTCAGAGCGGTGATGATGGGAGAATGTAAATTGATTGATTACAGTCTGCCTCTTGGTCACAATAAGGATATTTATGAGAGATGGATGACAAAACTCACATCAAAAAGCTTTCACGCTGAGTACCCAGGCAGGAATAGACAACTGGCACAAAGAAAAAAGATCCAGATGTTGTGTTTACCCTGGGTAGATGCATTACAGTGTGTTCTGTGTGATAACCATTCCACGTGATTTTTCTGTGATTCCTCTGCATGTCCAGGGGGTGAAAGTCAACATGACAATAATAGATCTGATTAGATAGCTTTGATGTGACCTCCAGGAAGTAGAGTGGATATTCTCAGAATCTCAGGCATGGAGGGAGGGGGCGAGGGAGGAGATGAGGAGGGGGAGTGGATACACTGTTCCTAGGCTAGAACTTACTAACTGCTTATTATCGGAAACTGAAAACAGGCTCCTCCTTCTCCTCCTAACGCACTAGTGATGTGAGGAAATGGTGATTGTGTAATAACACAGGGCTGAGGGCCTTCTCCGAGTATATAAGTGGCCAAGAAGCCCTGCTGTGTCTTCCAACCGGCTGGTGTCAGAGTGCCAGACGGACTGATAGTAGCTGCCAAACTCAAATGAATGCAATATATCGACCGTCAGAGACCGAGATTATAAAGGGCTTCTATTGATTTACAGTCTGAGTCAGAGATCACGTCTGTGTGTCTCTGTGGTTTTGAGAGACAGAAGGGGAGATGAGAGACAGGAAGAGAGTGAGAGATGCATCATCTGTGTGTCGGTATTGGAACGGGAGAGATGGAGAAAGAAACTTCTAATGTCTCTCTCAGTATTGGGAGGGGGTAGAAGGTGAGAGAGAGACAGTATCGAGTGACACATAGATCCCTCTATAAACACTTTCTCTCTCTGCCAGCTAGGCCTCGGCGGGGGTGTTTGGCACTGAAGGTCAGACACCATGCCAGTATAGCTTCAGACAGAAGAGTAGCCACTCAGAACCACAGAAAAAACAAACACTCATTTCTCCCTCAAAAGGATAAGTTTCATTAGTTTCACAGCAAAGTAATAGGGAGATTTGGATTTAATATATCTGCTCTGTTGAGCTAACAGCTTGAGTTGAGATACACTGGTGGATGAACATGAAATCACAGAAGTGTGACATAGGACAGTCAGAAACACACTCTCCTGAATAGATTACCATCTTCAATATTGAGAAATACGTATCTAAACGAATGGACTTTATGTTCAAGTGGACCATCTCCCAGCACCACAACCATACCCAGGAAGGATGGTAGTAGCCTATCCACCAAAGTTGGGGTCAATTCCATTCCCTGTCAGGTGGAACATGGAACATGGAACTCTTAAATTAGAGATTAATCTAATTCTGACTGAATTAACTTCAGACTGATACAGTTGACACTCACTCTGTCGATCACTTCAAACACACATGGGTAAAGGATTCCATAGGAATTTTGGAGAAAAGAAACATCCTTTATATATACAGTATATATTTATATATATACACTGCCGGTCAAAAGTTTTAGAACACCTACTCATTAAAGGGATTTTCTTTATTTTTTACAATTTGTAGAATAATAGTGAAGACTGCAAAACGATGAAATAACACATATGGAATCATGTAGTAAGCAAAAAAGAGTTAAACAAATTTCACATTTGAGTTTCTTCAAAGCAGCCACCCTTTGCCTTGATGACAGCTTTGCACACTCTTGGCATTCTCTCAACCAGCTTCATGAGGTAGTCATCTGGAATGAATTTCAATTAACAAGTGGGCCTTCTTAAAAGTTAATTTATTGAATTTCTTTCCTTCTTATTGCATTTGAGCCAATCAGTTGTGCTGTGACAAGGTAGGGGGGGTATACTGAAGATAGACCTATTTGGTAATAGACCAAATCCATATTATGGCAAGAACAGCTCAAAT
The DNA here is from genome assembly GCA_030435695.1 of Brachymystax lenok tsinlingensis. NCBI lineage: Eukaryota > Metazoa > Chordata > Actinopteri > Salmoniformes > Salmonidae > Brachymystax > Brachymystax lenok. The sequence continues at coordinate 44,872,981 of CM059814.1, forward strand.
AAGCAAAGAGAATCCATCATTACTTTAAGACATGAAGGTCAGTCAATACAGAAAGTTTCAAGAAATGTGAGTTTCTTCAAGGGCAGTCGCAAAAAAACATCAAGCACTATGATGAAACTGGCTCTCATGAGGACCGCCACAGGAAAGTAAGACCCAGAGTTACCTCTGCTGCAGAGGATAAGTTCATTAGAGTTACCAGCCTCAGAAATTGCAGCCCAAATGCTCCACAGAGTTCAAGTAACAGACACATCTCAACATCAACAGTTCAGAGGAGACTGCGTGAATCAGGCCTTCATGGTCGAATTGCTGCAAAGAAACCACTACTAAAGGACACCAATAATAAGAAGAGACTTGCTTGGGCCAAGAAACATGAGCAATGAACATTAGACGGGTGGAAATATGTGGATCTCCGCATGTGTATTTCCCACCGTAAAGCATGGAGGAGGAGGTGTTATGGTGCAGGGGTGCTTTGCTGGTGACACTGTGATTTATTTAGAATTCAAGGTGCACTTAACCAGCATGGCTACCACAACATTCTGCAGCGATACGCCATCCCATCGAGTTCGGGCTTAGTGGGACTATCATTTGTTTTTCAACAGGACAATAACCCAACCCACCTCAAGGCTGTGTAAGGGCTATTTTTACCAAGAAGGAGAGTGATGGAGTGCTGCATCAGATGACCTGGCCTCCACAATCCCCCGACCGCAACCAAATTGAGATGGTTTGGGATAAGTCGGACCGCAGAGTGAAGGAAAAGCAGCCAACAAGTGCTCAGCATATGTGGGAACTCCTTCAAGACTGTTGGAAAAGCATTCCAGGTGAAGCTGGTGGAGAGAATGCCAAGAGTTTGCAAAGCTGTCATCAAGGCAAAGGATGGTTATTTGAAGAAATTCAAATATAAAATATATTTTGATTTGTTTAACACATTTGTTTTGGTTACTACATGTGTTCTTTCATAGTTTTGAGGTCTGCTCTATTATTCTACAATGTAGAAAATAGTAGAAATAAAGAAGAACCCTTGAATGAGTAGATGTTCTAAAACTTTTGACCGGTAGTGTATATACACTGCATATACAGTATATAGATAATCCAACTAACGAAGAGATGGCAGCTAGTGTAATTACACATCGTCATGAAAGGCCCACAAAACTGCCGGACGAACAAGGATAGGGCACAATCAGAGTGTTGTACATTTGCATTGCATTCATTTAGCACTCTAAGCCACAGTCCAGGACCAAGTCTAGGACCAAAAGGCTCCTCAACAACTTCTACCTCCAAGCCATAAAACCGCTTCACAATTAATAAAATCGCCACCGGACAATTTACATTGACACCCACCTACATGTACACTTCACCCCCACCTACATGTACAAATTACCTCAACTAACCTGTACCCCTGCACACTGACTCGGTACCGGTGCCCCCTGTATATAGCCTCGTTATTGTTATTCTTATTGTGTTCTTTTTTATTATTACTTTTTACTTTAGTCTACTTGGTAAATATTTTCTTAACTCGTCTTGAACTGCACTGTTGGTTAAGGGCTTGTAAGTAAGCATTTCACTGTAAAGTCTACACTTGTTTTGTGACAAATAATGTTTGATTTGATTAAAGAACAGCACAGAGACAGAAACAAGCATCCGAAGGAAACGGCTTCAAAGTACTGTAGCAAGTGGGAGAAAACAATTACAGTGCTGAAAATAGAATCAAATCAAGTCCAGAATTCAATCTCCACAACACAAACCTCAAGGTGCATTAAACTCTGGTAATACAATATATTGTGTTCCTATATGAGATAGTAATACAATCTCAGCTCAGCGATCCACTCTCCTGTTTCACATACTGTAGTACTACGACATGGATTCAGCAATTTGGAACTCTAATGTCCTTGAACATTCTATATAATGGAAAGCATTCATTCTCTGCTACCTCTCTCCTCATGTCTGCTTCTCCCTCTCTGAATTCAAAGCACTGCGCCTTCCAATTCCCCCACTCTCTCCACCACGGCAACTAAATCACTCCATTTCCTCTGCAAATTGAGCATTGACCACTTAAAGAGGTGCGAATGATGTACCTGTTTTCTCCACGCACTGCATATACATGTCGGACAGGCTCATTCGTTCCATCCCCCTCCTCTCCTCTGAGTCTATCTAGGACTTTGAAGGACGTGGAAGAATTGTGTGATCACGGTAGTGGAAGGGTTAAACAAAAGGTAGATTGTCCTCTAGGGTGGTGCTTGGTAATGAGAGAGAGAGAGAGAGAGAGAGAGAGAGAGAGAGAGAGAGAGAGAGAGAGAGAGAGAGAACAAGAGGGACAGTGGGATACGTCAAAATATGCAAATATGGTGTTATCCTGAGCGCAACATCTTTAACATGCTTATTGTGACAATACTTCAATTTGGAAACTGCATGTTTGTAATATGTCTGAAACTTTGGCAAGCTGAGTTAACCCAGTGAACGGTTACAGGGTAGACCCCAGAGAGGCTGGTTAGGGTCGAGACTAGAAGCTCTGACTGTGGGAACAGATGAGGAGGAGGATGACTCCATCACACGTGCTCTCTCTTCCTGGAGCCAGACTTTCCAGTGGGGGACAGGGAATAGCCAGGTTATAGTGTGTCAGCTCTCTCTCTCTCTCTCTCTCTCTCTCTCTCTCTCTCTCTCTCTCTCTCTCTCTCTCTCTCACTCTCACTCTCACTCTCTCACACACACACTGATCAGCACTCAGCACTGGGCTAGTGGCTGAAACAGGAGCAGTAACTAAAGTTAAAATCTGCCTCTCTGAGATTGACTGTACTCTGCAGTCAGGATGCTCCTGTCCTAGACACGTGTTTGCTCATAATGGCAGTTGATTCAGCTGGAACGTGTTTGGCATGGCAGAATGATCATCTGTGTATGGAACACAGAGAACTCTTAGTGCCCATCTATTAGGAGTACTTGAGTCATGCAGCACTACTATAATTAAACCAATCACCCGCTCTCCTTTTTCTGTACATCCTAATGTGGTGACTCATACTCGTAGATGCTGAGTGACCAGGCTTCTCCACCAGGACTCAATTCTCTCAAGAGTGCTTCGACCTAACATGTGTTTTGTATGAAAGGCACATTCAGTACATTCATATGACTATCTGAACATGTGCATATTGCTCCATTCTAAATATTTTGTAATCCCAACACAGAAATGTAAAATTATATTTTCCTTGACATTGTCACACTAACACTGATTACACCTTTAGACTACAAAAAACAGCTGTTTTCAGCTTTTTGTTAACCAATAATGTCACTGGCATTATTCCCTGCCTAAGCTGAAATAGCTTTGTCTGTTGAATTGACATCAGCAGCATTATCTTTATCCATTGAATTCTTCACAGTGAATCTATCACCAGGGCTTTGTGTATTCTGCCATATAAATCCTGCCCTACTTTTGTGGATCAGATTTAGACAGAGACAGTACATGCTGAGTTGCATGAATGTGCTTTAACTCTTTTCACTACTGACAAAGGCTGTGAGGAATATGGACTCACTCCAAGCAGTGGGCCTGCCTTGATCCTCTCCAATGTAACCATTCTTTGATGCAGTCCCTTTTTTCTCTATAAGCCCCCTATAATTCCACACACATTGTGAAAGGCAACATCAGCTGTGGGTGGAGTCTAACATTCTAACAATTTATGGACCTTTCACACTATCAAAAGTCTATCCTATTTCTGTGCAACAACACATTTATGTAGCTTTTCAGACTGTTATCGAGATGAAAGCTGATGATGATGATGATTGTGTGTGTGTGTGTGTGTGTGTGTGTGTGTGTGTGTGTGTGTGTGTGTGTGTGTGTGTGTGTGTGTGTGTGTGTGTGTGTGTGTGTGTGTGTGTAAAATAAGGTGGCTTTAGAATCTCTCTCAAAACCACTGAAAGCTCCACAACCACAGTAGAAGCCACTGGAGAGCACATTAGGCACACCCCATTAGGCTTGCAGTTTGATCACTAAACATGCTTGTCTCCTAATGTAATCAGGTGATATGACCGCAATGATCTCTCACCCTTTTAAAAGCCACAGATCCTCGGATACACCTTGTACCAGTCGACAAACAGGGTACTGTAACAAGAGACAAGTCAATGAGTAGCCTATAATTGGAGGTTTCGCCCCAGTGTAATACACACTGACTGATAATGGACGAGGGATCGTGAGGCAAAGCAATATGTTTTAATTTGAAAGAAATTAAAAAAGTCCAATCTTCAGGTGTGAAGACTACACATTGACATTGTAGTAGACAGAAAACATTCAGTTATTCAGTTATTTTGAAAGATATTGTGGTGCTTCAAGCCTGAAGGTCCTGGCAGATAGAGGAAGGAAGTGTTTTGTTGAAAGGAGCTGCAGCCACACGGTCGGATAACCACTAACAGGGAAAGGCTAGGTGGGATTACTGGAGATGACAGCGAGTAGGGGCATAATTAGATTTTCGGGCCATGCAGGGTAACTTCTGGAAGTTCCATGACAAGAAGTAATTGGAGAAACACACACACATACACACAGACACACACACATACACACAGACACACAGACACACAGACACACACATACAGTTCATGAGAAGTAACGCGAGATCCCTACTGATAGATTAGATGATGGGTCTGTTATTTTAAAAGAGCTAGTTATAGGGTAAGTCTGAGTTCATACCTGCTTTGACATGGTAGTGGATGGTGGATAACTAGATCAGACTTCAGGACTAGAGCTTCTTAAAGGCGCCTTGAGGCTTGGACCAATTCTATAACTCAGTTTACAGATTGATGGTTAGCAAACCTGATCCAGAAGCCTGCAGGCAGATTTTAATTGCTGTGGTGATGGGTCACACTCAAGACAGTATGGGAGTCAGGCTGTTTGCATGCAATAGTACTTACATGTTACAACAGAAAGGCATCTTACCTGCCATATACCCTAATCAGAATGCACAACCGGTCATAACATCTCTGGAAAATATAGCACTGTTTTTTCTCACTCTGAGACAGGAAGGTACCCACGTGAAAGAATACTACAGTTTACTATAGAATATTACAGTACTTACTATAGAATTCTATAGTAAACTGTAGTATACTGTAGAATACTATGCTACACACTGTATTATCCCTCAATCATGTGTAGTACTTACTATAGAATGTTGTAGCATACTGTAGAATACTATAGTAAATACTACTGTAATATGGGGCGGCAGGGTAGCCTAGTGGTTAGAGCGTTGGACTAGTAACCGAAAGGTTGTTAACCCACTGTTCCTAGGCCGTCATTGAAAAGAAGAATTTGTTCTTAACTGACTTGCCTAGTAAAATAAAGGTAAAATAAAAAAATAAATACACAAAAAACACCGTAGCAAATACTACAATAATGTCTGCAAAAACACTACAGTCTGCAAAAACTACAGAAAATACTACAGTATTGAATTAGCATTTTCCCTACCCATTCCTCTCGCAATTTGTGCCTACCGTAATTGAGAAATCTACATGCCAAGTAAAGACCATATATTGTGTTCACTACATGTTATAGAAAAGAGCAGAAGCTCTGAACTATCTGTTCAGACCCCAGTCCTTCCTTCTTTCCCACCTACAGGTTATGTAAAATGTGCTATTTTAACATTTCTCGAGTAGGTTTCCTGAAGGAGAAAGCCTCCACTTAAATTTTTTAAATTTAACCTTTATTTAACTAGGCAAGTTAAAAAGGGAAACCCAGACGCGAGCTACCCAGTGACGCGAGCCTACCAGACAAGCTAAATGCCTTTTATGCTCGCTTCGAGGAAAGCAACACTGAAGCATGCACGAGAGCACCAGCTGTTCTGGATGACTGTGTGATAACGCTCTCGGTAGCCGATGTGAACAAAACCTTTAAACAGGTCAACATTCACAAAGCCGCTGGGCCAGACGAATTACCAGGACGTGTACTCAAAACACGCGCAAACCAACTGTCAAGTGTCTTCACTGACATTTTCAACCCTTCCCTGACCGAGTCTGTAATACCTACATGTTTCAAGCATACCACCATAGTCCCTGTGCCCAAGGAAGCGAAGGTAACCTGCCTGAAGGATTACCGCCCTGTGGCACTTACGTCGGTAGCCATGAAGTGGTTTGAAAGGCTGGTCATGGCTCACATCAACAGCGTCCTCCCGGACACCCTAGACCCACTCTAATTCACATATCGCCCCAACAGATCCACAGATGACGCAATCTCAATCGAACTCCACACTGCCCTTTCTCACCTGGACAAAAGGAACACTTATGTGAGAATGCTGTTAATTGACTACAGCTCAGCGTTCAACACCATAGTGCCCACAAAGCTCATCACTAAGCTAAGAACTCTGGGACTAAACACCTCCCTCGCAACTGGATCCTGGACTTCCTGACGGGCCGCCCCCCCCCGGTGGTAAAAGTAGGCAACAACATGTCTGCCACACTGACCCTCAACACTGGGGTCCCTCAGGGGTGTGTACTTAGTCCCCTCCTGTATTCCCTGTTCACCCACGACTGCGTGGCCAAACACGACTCCAACACCATCATTAAGTTTGCTGACGACACAACAGCGGTAGGCCTGATCACCGACAACGATGAGACGGCCTATAGGGAGGAGGTCAGAGAACTGGCAGTGTGGTGCCAGGACAACAACCTCTCCCTCAATGTGAGCAAGACAAAGGAGCTGATTGTGGACTACAGGAAAAGGCGGGCCGAACAGGCCCCCATTAACATCGACGGGGCTGTAGTGGAGCGGGTCGAGAGTTTCAAGTTCCTTGGTGTCCACATAACCAACAAACTATCATGGTCCAAACATACCAAGACAGTCGTGAAGAGGGCACAACAAAACCTTTTCCCCCTCAGGAGACTGAAAAGATTTGGCATGGGTCCCCAGATCCTCAAAATGTTCTACAGCTGCATTATCGAGAGCATCCTGACCGGTTGCATCACCGCCTGGTATGCTCGGCATCTGACCGTAATGCGCTGCAGAGGGTAGTGCGAACAGCCCAGTACATCAGTGGGGCCAAGCTTCCTGCCATCCAGGACCTATATAATAGGCGGTGTCAGAGGAAAGCCCTTACAATTGTCAGAGACTCGTCACCTAAGTTAGAGACTGTTTTCTCTGCTACCGCACGGCAAGCGGTACCGGAGCGCCAAGTCTAGGACCAAAAGGCTCCTCAACAGCTTCTACCCCCAAGCCATAAGACTGCTGAACAATTCATCAAATTGCCACTGGTCAATTTACATTGAACCCCCTCTCTCTTTTGTACACTGCTGCTACTCACTGTTTGTTTCTTACCTATGCATAGTCACTTCACCCCCACCTACATGTACAGATTACATCAACTAGCCTGTACCCCGGCACACTTACTCGGTACCAGTGCCCCCTGTATATAGCCTCGTTGTTGTTATTGTGTTACTTTTTATTATTACTTTTTAATTTAGTCTATTTGGTAAAAAATGTCTTCTTCTTGAACTGCACTGTTGGTTAAGGGCTTATAAGTAAGCATTTACAATGACGGCCTACCCTGGCCAAACCCGGACGACACTGGGCCAATTGTGAGCCTATGTCAAAGATAATAAAACATAAACACTATAATACTACAGTAATCTCTGCAAAAACATTTGAGTAAATAATACAGTATAGTATAGTCCACAAAAACACTGCAGTAATTACTATAGTATATACTACCATTTTATTTAACTACACTATTTATACTATAGTTAACTGTAAATACTACAGTATACTACAGTAAATATTACGCTTTAGTACTTTAATACGCAAACACACTACAGTGAATAGTATTTATAAAAAAAAAATGTATGTGGCAAGGTGTCTGTAGGTCTACCTTCTATGCTAGGAACCATACCATACAGCGAAAAAAATAATTTTTTATATATATATTTTGTACCTTTATTTATCTATGCAAGTCAGTTTTGAACAAATTATTATTTACAATGACGGCCTACCAAAAGGCAAAAGGCCTCCTGCGGAGACGGGGGCCTGGGATAATTATTTTTTTTTTTTTAAATACATTATAAATATAGGACAAAACACACATCACAACAAGAGAGACCACACAACACTACATAAAGAGAGACCTAAGACAACAACACAGCACGGTAGCAACACAACATAACAACAACACGGTAGCAGCACAAAACTTGGTACAAATATTATTGGGCACAGACAACAGCACAAAGGGCAAGAAGGTAGAGATAACAATACATCACACAAAGCAGCCACAACTGTCAGTAAGTGTGTCCATGATTGAGTCTTTGAATGAAGAGATTGAGGTAAACTGTCCAGTTTGAGTGTTTGTTGCAGTTCGTTTCAGTCGCTAGCTGCAGCGAACTGAAAAGAGGAGCGACCCAGGGATGTGTGTGCTTTCGGGACCTTTAACAGAATGTGACTGGCAGAACTGGTGTTGTATGTGGAGGATGAGGGCTGCAGTAGATATCTCAGATAGTGGGGAGTGAGGCCTAAGAGGGTTTTATAAATAACCATCAACCAGTGGGTCTTGCGACGGGTATACAGAGATGACCAGTTTACAGAGGAGTATAGAGTGCAGTGATGTGTCCTATAAGGAGCATTGGTGACAAATCTGATGGCCGAATGGTAAAGAACATCTAGCCGCTCGAGAGCACCCTTATAAATTATGGTCATCTGAATCAGGGTTAAGTTTGCAGCTGGGGTGAAAGAGGAGCGATTACGATAGAGGAAACCAAGTCTAGATTTAACTTTAGCCTGCAGCTTTGATATGTGCTGAGAGAAGGACAGTGCACCTTCTAGCCATACTCCCAAGTACTTGTATGAGGTGACGACATCAAGCTCTAAACCCTCAGAGGTAGTAATTACACCTGTGGGGAGAGGGGCATTCTTCTTACCAAACCACATGACCTTTGTTTTGGAGGTGTTCAGAACAAAGTTAAGGGTAGAAAAATCTTGTTGGACACTAAGAAAGCTTTGTTGTAGAGCATTGACACAAAAAAACACTGCCTGAGCAATGTTGTTGATGTAAATTGAAAAGAGCGTGGGGTCTAGGATCGAGCCTTGAGGTACTCCCTTGGTGACAGGCAGTGGCTGAGACAGCAGATTTTCTGACTTTATACACTGTACTCTTTGAGAGAGGTAGTTAGCAAACCATCCCAAAGACCCCTCAGAGACACCAATACTCCTTAGCCGGCCCACAAGAATGGAATGGTCGACTGTATCAAAAGCTTTGGCCAAGTCAATAAAAATAGCAGCACAATATTGCTTAGAATCAGGGGCAATGGTGACATCATTGAGGTCCTTTAAGGTTGCAGTGACACATCCATAACCTGAGCTGGAAACCAGATTGCATACCCAAGAGAATACTATAGACATCAACAAAGCCAGTCAGTTGATTATTGACAAGTTTTTCCAACACTTTTGATAAACAGGGCAAAATAGAAATAGGCCTATAACAGTTAGGATCAGCTTGATCTCTTTCTTTCAAGCAATGGGAACCTCCCCAGAAAGGAGAGACAGGTTAAAAAGTTTGGAGAGCAACCTTAAAGAAGAAAGGGTCTAAACCATCTGACCCAGATGTTTTTTTGGGGTCAAGTTTAAGGAGCTCCTTTAGCACCTTGGACTCAGTGACTGCCTGCAGGGAGAAACTTTGTAGGGCAGGGGAAAAAGAGGGAGAAGCATCGGGGATAGTCGCATTAGAAAGTGTAGAAGATGAGGAAATGTTGGACAGGCAAGGATGCATGGCTGAGTCAAATAGGAATCCTGACTTAGAGCTGAGCCATGTGTTTCTTGTCAGTAACAACCACATCATCAACATTAAGGGACATGGGCAGCTGTGAGAAGGAGGGTATATTCTCCAGGTCTTTAACCGTTTTCCAGAAATTCTTGGGGTTAGACCCACAGAGAGAGAACTGCTCCTTAAAGTAACTAACTTTGGCCTTCCAGATAGCCTGAGTGCACTTATTTCTCATTTGTCTGAACGATAGCCAGTCAGCCTGAGTATGCGTGTGCCAAGCTTTTCGCCAAATGCAATTATTGAGGTGGAGTAACTCCGAAAGATCACAGTCAAACCAGGGGCTGAACCTGTTTTTAATTCTCATTTTATTTATGGCGGTGTGTTTGTTAACAACACCACTAAAAATACCAAAAAAGGAGGTCCAAGCGTCTTCGAGAGAGGGGATCAAGCTGATTCTATACCATTTTACAGAGGCCAGTTCATGAAGGAAGGCTTGTTCATTAAAGTTTTTTAGCAAGCGTCTATGACAAATCAGGACAGGTCCTTTCACTGAGCAGCCATTACAAACACAGGCTGTAAAACAGTGATCACTAAGGTCACCAGACTGATACCTATCAGGATTATTTTTGAGGATAACATTGAGGAGAGTAGCCTTTTCTGGGTGTTTGGAGTCATACCTTGTGGGATTTGTAATAATCTGAGAAAGATTTATGGAGTCCCATTGCTTTGGGACTTAGTCAGGTGGTTTAGCATGTCCCAGTTTAAGTCACCAAGCAAGACAAATTCAGACTTCATGTAAGGGGCCAAGAGAGAGCTTAGGGCAGGTAGGGTACAGGCCGGTGCTGATGGAGGATGATAGCACCCAGCAACAGTCAACAAAGAGCTATTTGAATGTTTAATGATTAAAACCAGCAAATCAAATTGCTTGGGGACAGACTTGGTGGAGAAAAATGTGCACTGAAGGTGATCCTTGGTAAAGATTGACACTCCCCCACCTTTGGAAGATCTGTCTTGCCGAAAAAGGTTATAACCAAAAAGGTTAACATCAGTATTCAAAACACTCTTCCTTAACCATGTATCAGTAATGACCAACACATCTGGATTGGAGATGTGAACCCACACTTTCAATGTATCATTTTTAGGTGATAAGCTTCTAGTGTTAATTATGTATAGCTTTCCTGGAACTAGGTTAGTGGTAATCAGATAAACAGCATCTTGGCTGTTTTTTGAAAGTAATTCGGTGGAAAAATAAATCTGAGCTCAAATTACATCTCAGGCCAGCCAGGGAACCATGGACCATTTTCTCCCATCATGCTTAGAAATCTATATTCTTTCTCCTCAGGTTCTTTAGAAAAAGAGCGGCTAACTAGGATGAGGACAGAATCCATTGTGAACACAATACAGAACACAGTACAAGATTACAAATCGGCACTACACTGGAGGAAGGAATAATGGTGTGACAGTGTCAATAATTTTTCCTTACATGTTCAAAATGTCCTTGTCCTCAAATGTAAAAAAAATTCTAAAGCGAAGCTACATTCTGCTTATAAAACATGGACCGTGTTTCTCTTCAGTGTCCCTTCATATGTGAAGAGATAACCGTAATTTCCAGAAGCCATTCAGATATGAGTGTTTCATGCCTTGCTGACTTAGAGCCAGATGTGCCCTTGCCAGGCATATAGTCTGTCTAGCTCTCCTTCCTGTCTTCAGACTTCTACATCAACAGCCCAGGGAGGGAGAGATGTTGCTGCTATTACTCTAGCTTCCCAACCAGCAGCCTGCAGTTTGAGTGGCGCCTTCCCCATAGTAGCCTTTATGTAGCTTGGTCAACCCTGATGAAAAAACAGCATAGACCAGCCTTCATTTTGTCTTCAATGGTGACCAGTCTTTGCTGTATTTTTTCTAGTGACCAGCATAAATTGGTTACCTGCAAAACCAGCATCAAGTCACATTATGCTGACTTGCAAAGTGATATCTAATTTCCATAGGAATTCTACCTGAGTGGAGATATCCAACAATTGGAACGTTATCTTCAACCACAATCTGCATTCAGAATGATTGCTAGTGTAAAATAGATAAATGAGACTAGCTAAGCCATCTAAACTGGAAGAACCAATAAGTGCAATAAGTCCAACTAAAAGATTGGATTAGTTTTGTAAAATGTATTAAATCTTTGTGTAGCATAAGATACATTAATTGATTCATGAATCAATCAATGTACATGCAAAAACACAGATGTTGAAACAATAGACCATGCTGGGAAATATGATAATGATGGGTGAGGTTTTGCAGACCAGCTTGACCAGCTAGACCAGGGATGCACAACTCCAGTCCTCAGAGGACCGGAGTGGTGTCTCACCTTTTTCCCCATCCCTAGAAAACACAGCTGATTAAAATAATTTCATTCTAAACTGAAGATCATGATTAGTTGATTATTGGAATAAGGTGGATTAGTTGGGGGTGGGGAAAAAGTGTGACACCAATCAGGCCCCCGAGGACTGGAGTTTCCCATCCATGAGCTAGACCATGCTGGACCGGCATACACAAAACAAACAAAAAAAGGGGGTTCTTTGTCAGGGAAAGTAAGGTAAACAACAACAAGTTACTGATTTTTTTTACAGCTGAATTAAGGTGTTATTGCTGTAAAATGACGGTATGCTGCTGAATGCTGATTACTTGAGTCTATACCTCACTTGGGATTTGAAGCCAAATCCGCTTGCATACTAAAGGACCGAATTTCCTGCTACACCACCAAATCTGTGGCATGACAGAGATTGATCACAGATTTAATGGCAAAAATAAATGTATTCACTTTGCTAAAAGTTGCCCTGAATCAATTAAATAATTTTCTGATTATCTGACAACACCAACATAAGAAATAGCAGTGCTCAGGGACATTTGATGTAAAGTGTGCATAGATGCTTTGGGGATTTGAACTTGCAAGCTTTTGGGTGGAAAGGCATTAATGTGTTAGCAGTGCCACCAGGTACTTTATTACCAAGAACATACATCCACACAATCTCAAAATTAGGGTACGGATAGGGTACAGTGTTGTTCCCTGGGTTTCAAAAAGGTCAAAGGAACACATACGATAGGAACACATACAGTTGAAGTCAGAAGTTTACATACACCTTAGCCAAATACATTTAAACACAGTTTTTCACAATTCCTGACATTTAATCCTAGTAAAAATGCCCTGTCTTAGGTCAGTTAGGATCACCACTTTATTTTAAGAATGTGAAAAGTCAGAATAATAGTAGAGAGAATTATTTATTTCAGCTTTAATTTATTTCATCACATTCCCAGTGGGTCAGAAGTTTACATACACTCAATTAGTATTTGGTAGCATTGCCTTTAAATTGTTTAACTTGGGTCAAACGTTTCGGGTAGCCTTCCACAAGCTTCCCACAATAAGTTGGGTGAATTTTGGCCCATTCCTCCTGACAGAGCTGGTGTAACTGAGTCAGGTTTGTAGGCCTCCTTGCTCGCACACGCTTTTTCAGTTCTGCCCACAAATGTTCTATAGGATTGAGGTCGGGGCATTGTGATGGCCACTCCAATACCTTGACTTTGTTGTCCTTAAGCCATTTTGCCACAACTTTGGAAGTATGCTTGGGGTCATTGTCCATTTGGAAGACCCATTTGCGACCAAGCTTTAACTTCCTGACTGATGTCTTGAGATGTTGCTTCAATATATCCACATAATTTTCCTTCCCTCATGATGCCATCTATTTTGTGCACCAGTGTGCAACAGTCCCTCTTGCAGCAAAGCACCCCCACAACATGATGCTGCCACACCGTGCTTCACAGTTGGGATGGTGTTCTTCGGCTTGCAAGCCTCCACCTTTTTCCTCCAAACATAACGATGGTTATTATGGCCAAACAGTTATATTTTTGTTTCATCAGACCAGAGGACATTTCTCAAAAAAGTACGATCTTTGTCCCCATGTGCAGTTGCAAACCGTAGTCTGGATTTTTTTATGGTGGTTTTGGAGCAGTGGCTTCTTCCTTGCTGAGCGGCCTTTCGGGTTATGTCGATATAGGACTCGTTTTACTGTGGATATAGATACTTTTGTACCTGTTGCCTCCAGCATCTTCACAAGGTCCTTTGCTGTTGTTCTGGGATTGATTTGCACTTTTCGCACCAAAGTACGTTCATCTCTAGGAGACAGAACACGTCTCCTTCCTGAGCAGTATGACGGCTGCGTGGTCCCATGGTGTTTATACTTGCGTACTATTGTTTGTACAGATGAACGTGGTACCTTCAGATGTTTGGAAATTGCTCCCAAGAATGAACCAGACATTTTACCTTTATTTAACTAGGCAAGTCAGCTAAGAGCAAATTCTTATTTTCGGTTACTAGTCCGACACTCTAACCACTAGGCCACCTGCCGCCCCTAGACTTGTTGAGGTCTACAATTTGTCGAGGTCTACACTTTTTTTCTGAGGTCTTAGCTGATTTCTTTTGATTTTCCCATGATGTCAAGCAAAGAGGCACTGAGTTTGAAGGTAGGCCTCAAATTATGTCAATTAGCCTATCAGAAGCATCTAAAGCCATGACATCATTTTCTGGAATTTTCCAAGCTGTTTAAAGGCACAGTCAACTTAGTGTATGTAAACTTCTGACCCACTGGAATCGTGACACGGCGAATTATATGTACTGGTCTGTTCCTTTTAGTGTACATGTGTGGATAATCTAGTATAATGGTACCGTTTTTTACCCAATACTTTTAATAAAAGGTACAATCATCTGAATTGAAATTTAGGTGGGGGCAATGAACCAGTGGGGCTCATTATCATATTTGGGGTTGTAATCTAATATATGTGTATTTGTGCCAACCGTCAACCATTGCTTTTTTTTATTATACCCACAGATCCAGTGGCATAACAGGAAATTCAGGTTGCTAGCAACCGAGAGGTTGTGAATTAAATTCCCAAGTAATGATAATTTTAATGTGATTGTTCAAAATACCAATTAGTTGAAAAAATATCAGAATTGGGCTAGAACAGAGCTAGACCAGTGTCTCCCTCTCTCTCCAGAAGAAATGGAGCTAGACCAGTGGCTCCCTCTCTTTCCAGAAGAAACAGACCTAGACCAGTGATTCCCTCTCTCTCCAGAATAAACAGACTCGGGAGAACCCTCTGCCAATGGAGAGCTGTCAGACAGGAGGTGCTAATTCACTTTGGTTGCGTACCAAAGGTCACCCTATTCCCTACACAGTGCACGACCTTTGATTAGGGGCTATAGGGCTCTGGTGAAAAGTAGTGCACTATGTAAGGAGTGGGTTGCCATTTGGAACTTACCTCTCTGCCTCTTCAAAGGCAGTGTTACACTTTCCCAAACCTCCTGCTTTCATTAATGCTGTCCTCTGTCTCCACTGACACAGTCCGACAGCTGGGTGAGCAAAGTTAGTTTAATAGAGAAGTGCTTTGTGTCAGGACGCACACTCTGGAATGGCTTGGGTGCCTAGGGAAAGACTTACTCCATTATAAGTACATTAGAAGAATCATGAAGTAAGTTTTCCATGCACAAAGGGATGTGTGTGTGACTGTTGTGTGAAGAAGTGTACTAGCAGTGGTGTAAAGTACTTAAGTAAAAATACTTTAAAGTACTATTAAAGTAGCTTTTGGGGGGTATCTGTACTTAACGTTGTTTTTATTTTTGACTACTTTACTTCATTGCATCCCTAAAGAGAATTATGTCATTTTTACTCCATACATTTTCCTTTACACCCAAAAATACTTTAACATTTTTAATGCTTAGCAGGACAGGAAATGGTCCAATTCATGCACTTATAAAGCATCACTTGTCATTTCTACTGCCTCTGACATGGCAGACTCACTAAACAACACATGTTAGTTTGTAAATTATGTCTGAGTGTTGGTGTGCCCCTGGCTATTCGTAAATAAAAAAACAAGAAAATAGTGCCGTCTGGTTTTTAAGCAATTACATTTACTTTTGATACTTAAGTATATTTAAAACCAAATACTTTTAGACTTTTACTCAAGTAGTATTTTACTAGGTGACTTTCACTTTTACTGGAGTCATTTTCTATGAAGGTATCTTTACTTTTACTCAAGTATGACAATTGGGCAATTGTTCTACCACTGTGTACTAGTTTCACCACACTGTATGTGCTGTCTTCTACCATTGCCATGTCTTCTACCATTGCGGCCCCAAGTGGCAAGAAGAGGTAGTGCCACGAGTTACAGAGCGCAAGAGAGAGAGAAAATAAACTTTTGTTTATTGTCTACTTCACTTGCTTTGGCAATGTTAACATATGTTTCCCATGTGTTTCCCATGCCAATAAAGACATTGAATTGAGAGAGAGATTGAAGGTTGGGAAGGAATACTTTTTAAGGGGGATCATGATCATGATAGATGTGCAGAGATGAATCAGTAATGGTAAAACTGTTACGTCAGTTCGCGATATTACAACAAAGACTACTTCAAACAGCGAACCCCACACACACACACACACTTCGGAAATCATTGCACATAATGTCATGCGCAATAGAACAGTAGGGTAGCCTACGTATAGCGATTATTTTTATTACCATGATGCTATTCGGCTCCGTCTTATAAACGAAACAAAAACAATAATAGATGTGCAGAGATGAACGGTATTTATATGCCCTTCACACCCTAGTTGAGGACTCCAGCCAATAGGACAGGCTTTGGATAGATGGGATGCCGCTAATGTCAGAAGTGACAAATTAGGAGAAATTACGCATCTAGTAAAAATGACAAAAATTCTCACTGACGCACTCAACCATGCAACTTTGACATCACTTTGCCATTAGCTGCATCATTTCTAGACATCACCCATACGACAGTCATTGACTAGTGTTGCTAGTGTGGCATATTCCAATGGTGGCCTTAAGATATTTTATTTCTGTGTCTCTCCTGCACTGCCCCAATTATGCAATCAGGACATCACCCAGTCCTATGCTCTGAGTCCAGACACACTTTGGTGAGTCACTGGATTGCTTGTCCAACATGATTGTTTTCAGGTGATTTTGAAGTCGGTACAATTCTTTGACCAATACGATTTTAGCTAGCTAGATAAGCTAGCAAACGTTGCAAATAATAAAGTTAGCTAGCTTGCTTAACATTGACAATATGGTCAAACTAGCTACATTATCCACATTGATAAATAAGTTTGTGATTGTCAAAAACTGATTTGTTGTCATCTTTAGGTTGAAAAGGTGAAAGGCCAGTAGCGTGACGTCACCACTCGGCATCTCGAGTACCAACATTCTTTCAGAGTTTCACACTTGTAATTACGACTTGGAGGGTTGTTGAAGTGAAATTCCCCAGTCGGAACTCCAAACTTCCAATAACTCAGATTGCATGTGAATGCCCTGAAACAAAACAACCTATGCAATACATTTTGTTGTAGGCAGAACGCATCGGAGTAGGATTCTATTGCATTGACAGGTACGACTCAGGCCTGTTCTCTACACAGACCAGTGAGCCATAACCAGCCAGAGCTGCAGTAGGCCTATATGCAAATAGACCATTACCATATATATATATATATAGATCTGTGCCATTCACTTTTAACTGGACTGTGTTTACAGCATGAGCGGTCATGAGTAGATGCTGTTGTTTTGAGATCAAAGCGAGAGCTACATGTAGCCTCGTGTGCACATTTGTCCTTTGCTAGTTAGTGAGTTATTAGCCCAGTTATAGATAATTTGTAGTCAGCAATGGGGGAGTGATTGTTTCCTACAAGAGCACAAAATGTGTGCATTCCTAGCCATCTTTGAAAAGTGAGTCAGGTAAAGAGCTTTTTTTGGTCTTAAAGGGGCAGTGTTACATTTTGAGACTGGCTTGAATAAGCTAAGTAGCCAGCAGGCAAAGGGTAGCATAATTTGTCTGATTCTCTGTAATAATGGTATGGGAATAATGATGCATTTTATTTTGTAAAGTAAACAAACAACAAAACATTTTAAGTAACCTCCTTGTTCAAGTTTGCACTAAGCCGACCTGAAATTTGCTCAGCGCCCAAAAAATGTTGAGGGAACATTGGCTGCACAATGCCACTTTATATAATGTTTAGATATCCTACATTACTCATCTCATATGTATATACTGTACTCTATACCATCTACTGCATCTTGCCTATGCTGTTCGGCCATCGCTCATCCACATATTTATGTGTACATACTCATATTCATTCCTTTACACTTGTGTGTATAAGGTAGTAGTTGTGAAATTGTTCGATTACTTGTTAGATACTACTGCATGGTCGGAACTAGAAGCACAAGCATTTCACTACACTCGCATTAACATCTGCTAACCATGTGACAAATACAATTTGATTTGATGTGCGCAACTCAGAAATCAAGCGTTGTTTTTCAATGATCAATGAGAGAAGACAAATATACTCTAAAATGGCAGCGTAGCCTATACATTGTTGAATTACTTAATGGAGCAAACATTTATTTAATTTAGAAACAGAGCATTTTCTCAAATTGTTCTAAATGCAACTAGTGATGGGAGTTTAGAAAACACTGGTTAATTCCAAGTCGAGAATGAAGAAAGTATCGCCATGTAAATGTTGGTCAAAAATCTGCTGCTTGCGGCTAAATAGCACCATGTTGTCAATGGCTAATGATAAGAGGCGTTTTATTCAATCAGCTAATGCACTACTAGTGCCGTCTCCGGCATACAGTTGCCGGCCCGCAGCTGGCAGCCGTTTGTGGTCCGTCTGAACTACAGCCCTTCAACTGCAGGCCACTGTTAATCAAGCTATCTCCCTCCTGATATTTGACTGGAATTGCCCTGGTCTGATCGGGTTTTGGGGTCTAACATTAACTCTACAATCCATACTGGTTTCATATAGCGAAATAAATGAAAGTCTCAAATCTAGTGAATATCAATCATGATTCTCATCACAAATCTAGTCAATATTAATAATTTTAATTGTAAATACAAATAAACAATTGAAATTATATAAACCTCTGAAGGAAAAGTCGCTAGCTGTTCTACCATTGCATTTTTTAATGGATCATTAGTGGTGTTTAGACCAGTATTGAGCTATGCCCTTTCCATTATAATGTCGAGTCAGATTGCTGGTAAAATGATTGCTCATTATATACACTTCAAAAACTGTCTGGGTCAATCGACAACAGTACAGGTAAGATGCCAATTCCTGAACATAGCCTATCCTATCCTAGACCCCATGAGCTTATTGTCAGATAGCCCATCAACGACTATCTCATCAGCGTGTGTGTAAATGCTAGCGTTGCTAAAACCAGCTAATCAGCATTTCAGTTCTAACTCGTCCTTTCTCCTTCACTTCAGATTTCCAGCAGTTCATTGTCTCTGAAGTGGAGCTTTTCCCTGAGCAGCAACATTGTAAGCAGGAGTGGAGCCCCAGTCTGGGGCAAGATGACTGGAACATCATATAGATTAAAGAAGAACAGGAGGAATTCAGTATCATCCAGGTGAAGGGAGACTGTATTCACTCCTGCCTGAGTGAAAAGTGAGTATGATCAGTACCCAACTCAGTCCTCATAAACCCAAAGTGAAGAATACAAAGAAGAGGATTCCTCATAGCCAACCAATGACTTTTTATCACAATATGATTCACACAGCGGGAAAATAATTGTATGGCTTTCATTATTGTGGCTAATATTTTCATCATAAAAGTAGTCTGATGAGGCATATGAGGATCCACATGAGATAAAACATATCATTGCCACTTTAGTGACATGTCTATATTTCTATATATCTTTCACTCCTTCCAATCTGAATCATCTGGCGAGACGGAGGGGAGGAACCACATTAATGCCATGACTGCCAAATCTTTCACAACTGCCTTTCATTTGACACTGTGTATGAGACATTCACACAGGGGAGGAATCTTACAAGTTGTCTGTAGAAAATGCTTTAGTGCCAGAAGTGCATTGAATAGTCATCAGAGAACACACAGAGAAGGAACCATACAAGTCAAATGATTGCTTCAAAACAAAGCCGAAAGCCCAAAGGCTCACCTGAGGAAACACTTGATTGACCTTTACTCTGGTAGCTCTGAGGCCCGCTCTCCATTAAAGAACATTGTGTAGCCCACCAGAAACATGAAACTATGCCCTGTGTGGGAGAAGGGCATCAGACAGACGATTGAGAGGCACATTTTGTAACTTCCACCTGTGAGTGGAGACCAGGATCTTGGGTGAATAATATACCGTATGCCTTTGGCTATTTGTAATACATCAAATAGAGTTACTATTGTTCATAGTTTTTAACTTGATTATGTTGTATAGTCATCTTCTATAACTGCCAGTTTCCCTTCCGTAATGTGTTCTTTTTCTGTTTGTATCGGTAGGTGGTAAGAACACAAACACACCACAGCGTCCCCATCAGAGGAGATTGGTTGGAGGATCTATATAGGACAGGCTCATTGTAATGGCTAGAATGGAATTCATGGAACGGAGTCAAACATGTGGTTTCCATATGTTTGTGTTTGATACCATTCCATAAATTCAATTTCAGCCATTACAATGAGACAGTCTTCCTATAGCTCCTCCCACCAGCCTCCTTTGGTCCCCATGTACTATAAAGGTACAGACCAGAGATAATGGAAATAGATAACTACATGTGGGATCTAGAATTAGAATTTCTTGCATGAACATAATTGAAAGACAACACATTGGGCACGTTCGAGCGGGTCACCTTTTGCCAAACCTTTTAAAGTGTGTTGCATTATGGGGACAAAAAGGATCCGACTTGTGCCTACATGAACTTTACAACAACCATGTGATCAAAGGTCATGAAGTTTCGACTGCAATTGACTTCAATTGCAGTTGCTCGTCACCAGCTGCAATTGGCAATCATCGCCTGCATTGTGGGAAGCATTACTTGTCAACCAATCATTAGTGTTTTTGTTTGACCCACACGAGCGGGATGAAAGACGTGACTGAAACAGGAGGCAGCTTTGCTGCGATTCATATGTATACAGTAGATGTGAACAAATGAATGTGTTATTTGAGGCACCCTCTCCCCAACTGATGATACAGTGTGTACACGTTCAGTATATTTACAGTTTGAGTGTGTGATATGGGGGATGGAGACATGTTCATTTCAACATTACAAAGAAAAACTTTTACCAACAATGGAAACACTGCCATGTTACACTGAGCCTTGCTGTTGGAAACCACATCAGTGTCTGACTTTCGGCTGCAGTCGGATGATTCAGTCTTTCCACTCAAACAAGCCCATTGTAACACAGGTGACTCCTGAAAAACTTGCTCAGGACTGAAGTGACAGTGTGTGCCAAACCAGGGCATGCAGATATCTATAACAATTACAAAGAATGTTATTGAATTGGGACTGGTAAAACGGTGTAATGCACTTGACACAGAGGGCTCTATTCAATCTGCATTGCTGAAGCCTTACAGATTAAGGGGTATACTTTTAAAGGTCATTTCTGATTGAGCTGACATATACAGCATTTACAGTGAACGCAGTCTCAGCTAGCATTGCCTTTACATTTCAATCGCCCTGTTACGCTGATACGGATTGAATAGAGCCCCGAGTTTGCACTTAACAGGCGTCGACTGTAAATCATTACATAATAATCATCATTTGTATTTTAAGCGCTTTTCAAGACACCCAAAGTCACTTTAAAACAGGGCTCTATTTGATCCGTATTGCGGAAGTTTAGCGTTACGGCGTGATTACCTTTACATTTCAATGCTCCCGCATTAGCGGAGACTGCATTCAGGATAAACGCTGCATATGTCGGCTCAATCGGAAATGACCTTAAAATGTCTATCATACAATCTGTAACGCTTCAGCGAGAGGGATTGAATAGAGCCCATAGCGAGATAATCAGCACATTTTTAAAAAGCGATAAAAATCACATAAAAATAAACAAGTGTATAAAAGTACACCAAACTTAAGGACAGACTAACCATTTAAGTGAACTAGACAGAAAATAAAATCTAAGACAACAGTTAAGCCTGTGTGAAGATGTGTCTTTAGTGTGGGCTTGAATGTGTGTATGGATTGTGAGGTTCTGAGATGGGGAAGGGAGTTTCAGGGAGTTTCAGAATTGGGGGCTGCACTACTAAAAGCACCGTCGGTCTTCCATGGAGCTAAATCTGGTACGAGGGATGGTTGGGAGGCCAGTGTCAGAGGAGCGCAGTGAGCGGGTGGGAGTGTATGGGTGCAGGAGGCCAGTAGCAGAGGAGCGCAGTGAACGGGTGGGAGTGTATGAGTGTACCTCTTAAGGGAAGTATTCATGAATCCTAGGCTACTTCAAGGAAAAATACAGTTGCAGAGCTTTAAGGAAAAATACGCTTGCAGAGCCTTTATGCACAAAATAAAACAATGGGTCATTCTAAAAGTTGCCACATTCGGTTCTTCAAATGGTAATGTTTGAAGTATTGTACAATATAATTATAATAGGGAAAATATAGTTTACATTATTGGTAGTCCTGCAAGTTATAAGAGCATACAGTTACAATTCTTAATACTGGCACAGCATTCCATACTTTGTGGAAAAGGTGCAGAAATACCATTCATGTTGATTTACTACTGAGTTTGCTTCACATTTGTCTTCAGCAATCATAAACGCTCTGATCAATATCTCTTATCAGTTTATCAAATTACAGTGCGTGGAGAATGTCGCTATTTTTTATTTAACCTTATTTAACTAGGCAAGTCAGTTAAGAACAAATTCTTATTTACAATGACGACCTACCCTAACGACGCTGGGCTAATTGTGCGCCGTCCTATGGGACTCCCAATCACGTCCGGTTGTGATCCAGCCTGTAATCGAACCAGGGTCTGTAGTGACGCCTCTAGCACTAAAATGCAGTGCCTTAGACAGCTGCGCCACTCGGGAGCCCTAAATACCTATGCCATTCCTATGGGGGAAAAAATGTAAGCAGCAATATTGAACTTTTTGGGTGACCTGACCAAATTCACATAGAAAGTATTATAAATGTGTCATTGTCATTGAAAGCAAGTCTAAAAAGCGGTAGATATGTTCTATGTAAGCTATTTCTATGCTTCCGTTTTTAAGTTTAGTTTGTGTATTTTATTTTCGGTTATGTACACCAGTTTCAAAACAGCTGAAAATACAATATTTTTTGTTTTTGAAATGATATTTCACAGCTGTTTAGATGGTACAATAATTCTCTACACTATACGTTGCTTGTTTTATCACATAGGGCTTTATATTGGGCTGGTGTTTAGGCGGCGCTAGTGTCAAACGCACTGTAGTTTGCAATTTCCTCATAAAAACAGGCCCAGTGGCATTTTCCAACCCTAACGCCACGTTCTGCAATTTACCTGTCTAACATCAGCTCGCTTGGGCTCAGATGAGAGGAGTTGAAATATTTGAGGCGTGTCCTTAAAAACATGATCCAAAGTGATAATCTCAGTTAGCGCTGGTAGGGATATTTAAGACCAACCAAAAGCTGGTTTTAGCGGTAATGCAATTGGTTATGGCAGGAATATTGACTGCGGAAACGCAGCCTATCCGGGTGTGACGCACGCTGCCCATGCAGTGCATTCGGAAAGTATTCAGCCCCCTTGACTTTTTCCACATTGTTACGTTACAGCCTTATTCTAAAATGTATGTATATATAAAAATAATAATAATAAAAAAATAATCTACACACAATACCCCATAATTGCAAAGCGAACAGGTTTTTATAAATGTTTGCAGATTTAAATATAAAATAGATACCTTATTTACATAAGTATTTAGACCCTTTGCTATGAGACTCAAAATTGAGCTCAGGTGCATCCTGTTTCCATTGATCATCCTTGAGATGTTTCTACAACTTGATTGGAGTCCACTTGTGATAAATTCAATTTATTGAACATGATTTGGAAAGGAACAGACCTGTCTATATAAGTTCCCACGGCTGACAGTGCATGTCAGAGCAAAAACCAAGCCATGAATTGTCCGTAGAGCCCAGAGACAGGATTGTGTCGAGGCACAGATCTGGCGAAGGGTACTAAAACATTTCTGCAGCATTGAAGGTCCCCAAGAACACAGTGGCCTCCATAATTCTTAAATGGAAGAAGTTTGGAACTACCAAGACTCTTCCTAGAGCTGGCCGCCCAGCCAAACTGAGCAATCGGGAGAGAAGGGCCTTGGTCAGGGAGGTGACCAAGAACCCGAAGGTCACTCTGACAGAGCTACTCTGTGGAGATGGGAGAACTTTCCAGAAGGACAACCATCTCTGCAGCACTCCACCAATCAGGCCTTTATGGTAGTGGCCAGACAGAAGCCACTCCTCAGTAAAAGCACATGACAGCCCGCTTGGAGTCTGCCAAAAGGCACCTAAAGGACTCAGTCCATGAGAAACAAGATTCTCTGGTCTGTTGAAACCGAGATTGAACTCTTGGCCTGAATGGCAAGTGTATAGTGTGTAGATTGAGGAGGAAAAAAACAGATTTAATACATTTTTGAATAAGGCTGTAACGTAACAGAATGTGAAAAAAGTAAAAGGGGCTGTATAGTTTCTGAAAGCACTGTATGCACATGGAAGAATATGTTATTTGGTGATTTGCGTATACTTTGTATTTAGAAACATAACATCTTTTTCCCCCCCCATTTCGTTTTATTTGGTTAAAACCCAAGCATAGCCTCCCCTCCGCTGAGTGAAGTCTGTTTTCTTTTTGTCCTGCCAAATGTAATCAAGTAGGCTATTCAAGACCTTCAATAAAGTGTTTGGCTCATGAGACCGCTTGGAAATCAATTTTACATCACCAAAGCTTTATTAAAATATCTAATTTCAGAGGATCAAAACAGCGAGCTGGCATTCCCTTTTTATCTATGTATTGTAGGCAGGCTTACATGATTTTAGCCATGCTTTAAATTTGCATAAAAAACCCTTCATGATGTAATCCATGCCCATCATGAAATGAGAGAGGAGAACCTCAAACACAAGGTTCACAAAGGTACAGTTGAAGTCTGAAGTGAACATACACCTTAGCCAAATACATTTAAAACCAGTTTTTCACAATTCCTGAAATTTAATCCTAGTAAGAATTCCCAGTCTTAGGTCAGTTAGGATCACCACTTTATTTTAATATGGTGAAATGTCCGAATAATTGTAGAGAGAATGATTTATTTCAGATTTTATTTCTTTCGTCACTTTCCCAGTGGGTCAGAATGTCACGACTCCCACCGAAGTTGGTCGCTCTCCTTGTTCGGGCGGTTTTCGGCGGTCGACGTCACCGGTCTTCTAGCCATCGTCAATCCAGTTTTCATGTTCCATTTGTTTTGTCTTTGTTTTAAACCCCTGGTTCCAATTCCATAATTCCATGTTCATTATTTAACCCTCTGTTTTCCCCATGTTTGGTGTGCGTGATTGTTTGTTGTAGGGTTTTGGTTATGTTTATGGCTGGCATTATTTTGCCTGTTTGTTTTTTGGGCGCATTGGATTTGTTATCCTGTTCTCCCGTATTTTATAAAATACGTTGTTCACTCATCTCTGCTTTCCTGCGCGTGACTTTTCACCAGCTACACACACCAGCCTGACACAGAAGTTTACATTCACTCAATAAGTATTTGGTAGCATTGCCTTTAAATTGTTTAACTTGGGTAAAACGTTTCGAGTAGCCTTACACAAGCTTCCCACAATAAGTTGGGTGAATTTTGGCCCATTCCTCCTGACACAGCTGGTGTAACTGAGTCAGGTTGGTAAGCCTCCTTGCTCGCACACGCTTTTTCAGTTCTGCCCACTAATTTTCTATAGGGTTGAGGTCAGGGCTTTGTGATGGCCACTCCAATACCTTGACTTTGTTGTCCTTAAGCCATTTTGCCACAACTTTAGAAGTATGCTTGGGGTCATTGTCCATTTGGAAGACCCATTTGCGACCAAGCTTTAACTTCCTGACTGATGTCTTGAGATGTTGCTTCAATATATCCACATAATTAATTTCCTCATGATGCCATCTATTTTGTGAAGTGCACCAGTCCCTCCTGCAGCAAAGCACACCCACAAAATGATGCTGCCATACCCGTGCTTCACAGTTGGGATGAGGTTCTTCGGCTTGCAAGCCTCCCCCTTTCTCCTCATAACGATGGTCATTATGGCCAAACAGTTCTATTTTTGTTTCATCAGACCAAAGGACACTTCTCCAAAAAGTACGATCTTTGTCCACATGTGCAGTCGCAAACCGCAAAATCTGGCTTTTTTATGGCGGTTTTGGAGCAGTGGCTTCTTCCTTGCTGAGAAGCCATTCAGATTATGTCGATATAGGACTTGTTTACTGTGGCTATATATACTTTTGTACCTGTTTCCTCTAGCATCTTCACAAGGTCTGTTGCTGTTGTTCTGGGATTGATTTGCACTTTTCGAACCGAAGTACGTTTATCTCTAGGAGACAGAACGCGTCTCTTTCCTGAGCGGTATGACGGCTGCGTGGTCCCATGATGTTTATACTTACATACTATTTTTTGTACAGATGAACGTGGTACCTTCAGGCATTTGGAAACCTTGGGAGCAATTTCTGAGGTCTTGGCTGATTTCTTTTGATTTTCCCATGATGTCAATCAAAGAGGCACTGAGTTTGAAGGTAGGCCTTGAAATACATCCACAGGTACACCTCCAATTGACTCAAAGTATGTCAATTAGCCTATCAGAAGCTTCTAAAGCCATGACATCATTTTCTGGAATTTTCCAAGCTGTTTAAAAAAGCACAGTCAACTTAGTGTATGTAAACTTCTGACCCACTGGAATAGTGATACAGTGTATTATAAGTGAAATAATCTGTCTGTAAACAATTGTTGGAAAAATTACTTGTGTCATGCACAAAGTAGATGTCCTAACTGACTTGCCAAAACTACAGTTGTACAGTTTGTTAATTAACAAGAAATGTGTGGAGTGTTGAAAAACGAGTTAATGTCTCCAACCTAAGTGTATGTAAACGTCAACTGTATTTTCCTGCAACAATTGTTTGTTTTCCGTTTAATATTTTTAAAGCCCAAGCCCTCCGTAGGCTACCCTTACCATAGGCCTACTATAACGAAGGCTGGTTCAACAGCAACATGCTGGCGATGTTATATCATTACAGTTTACAAGTATTTATTGTTGTTGAAAAAGAAAATGAACAGATTTATTAAAACCAAAGTCAACAAAAAACAAGCAAACTTATTAGAATGATTAAACTTCTGGAGAAGTGTGAATGCGATCTGTAAGATGGTTCCGATATGTACAGTACCAGTCAAAAGTCTGGACACCTACTTGTTAGCAGTTGATGTTATTCTTCAGTAACACAGAACCCATAGCAAATCAGGGGGAGAAAAACAGGTTTATTCAAAGAGAACAAATCATAGTTGTTATGCCTAGAAGGTGTTCATTCTTCCCTGTCCTCAGTGATTCTCCACAGAACAAAGGGACAGGATGTCATTTATAACCCCCAACCCTAGCCTGCGGTTGACCAATTAGAATTCCTTGCAGTAGAATTGGGCCAATGGCCAAATAACAAGTATCCTGTTTCAGGCTCAATGTATAGACGATTCAGACCAATGAGATCTTGCCCCATGTAGCTATGAGTCCAGGACTGAAACCACTACACAGATTCTAAATGTTGAACTGAAAAACAACTATTTCCATTGATCGTTAATTCCCTATTGACCTCTAGTCCTCTGCATTGTGTATTATCTTAAAATATTCTTACATACTCATTCAAGGCTTTATTTTTACTATTGTCTACATTGTAGATTAATAGTGAAGACATCAAAACTATGAAATAACACATGGAATCATGTAGTAACCAAAAAAAGTGTAAAACAAATCAAAGTAGCCACCCTTTGCTTTGATGACTGCTTTGCTCACTCTTGGAAAGTCCTTCCTGGTTGAGAGAATGCCAACAGTCTTGAAGGAGTTCCCACAAGCCCAATCCAGATGGGATGGCGTATTGCTGCAGAATGCTGTGGTAGCCATGCAGGTAAAGCGTGCCTTGAATTCTAAATAAATCACAGACAGTGTCACCAGCAAAGCACCTCCACACCTCCTCCATGCTTCACGGTGGGAACCACACATACGGAGATCATCCATTCACCTACTCTGCGTCTCAGGACAGATGTCCACCGAATGTCCATTGCTCATGTTTCTTGGTCCAAGCAAGTCTTCTTCTTATTGGTGTCCTTTAGTAGTGGTTTCTTTTCAGGAATTCGAACGAAGGCCTGATTTATGCAGTCTCCTCTGAACAGTTGATGTTGAGATGTGTCTGTTACTTGAACTCTGTGAAGCATTCATTTGGGCTGCAATTTCAGAGGCTGGTTACTCTCATGAACTTATCCTCTGCACCAGAGGTAACTCTGGGTCTTCCTTTCCTGTGGCGATCCACATGAGAGACGGTTTCATCATAGCGCTTGATGGTTTTTGCGACTGCACTTTATTTTCTGCATTGACTGACCTTCATGTCTTAAAGTAATGATGGACTGTCGTTTCTCTTGGCTTATTTGAGCTGTTCTTCCCATATGGACTTGGTCTTTCACCAAATAGGGCTAGCTTCTGTAATCCACCCCTACCTTGTCACAACACAACTGATTGTCCCTAATGCATTAAGAAGGAAAGAAATTCCACAAATTCACTTTTAACAAGGCACACTTGTTAATTGAAATGCATTCCAGGTGACTACCTCATGAAGCTGGTTGAGAGAATGCCAAGATTGTGCAAAGCTGTCATCAAGGTAATGGGTGGGTACTTTGAAGAAACTCAAATATAAAATATATTTTTGATTTGTTTAATACTTTTTTGGTTACTACATGATTCCATATGTGTTATTTAATAGTTTTGATGTCTTCACTATTATTCTACAATGTAGAAAATAGTAAAAAAAAAAACTGGAATGAGTAGGTGTGTCCAAACTTTTGACTGGTACTGTGTATAAAACATATTCTGAAGCGGTAAAACGGTGAATGGACAATCTCCCTTTATATTAGGTCTTTGTCCAGCTACTTTGAAAGGTTTGTATGTACGTAAAACTCCCCATAGTCAGCTTTGTTTTAATATTATATGCCCATGGGAAGCAATTATGGTGCCTGTAAAGTGTATTTAGACATAGCCTATTTAAAACAATTTGTTTCGTTTCGAATTATTCGCTCTCATTAGCCCCATAGAAAGTTTTACATAAGTACATTTATCACACATCTAGAGCATGTATTATGCAGAGTTTACTTTCCTTTCTGTGTCCAAACCCTGACTTTTAATTTCCATCTTCTGATGCAGGTTAGTGTTTTTTCCATCATGAATCTTATTCTGGAGGCAGCTCTGCAGAGTGGTCACTAGCTGGCACAGCCGCAAAGTCATTCAAATCTGATTTTAAACCTTACATTTTTGTTTTCATACATTTTTACAATATAGCCAATTTTTACTTTGCAGCTGGCCCATCTAGAGGAAATTGCTAAATTCTACCTCAAGGACAATACTCATCCAAATAAACATCAACCTGCTCAGACAGATCTTTCCCAATTTGTTGTCTGTTTTAGTCCTGTTCTCTTTCCTTGTGGACTTTATTCATATGTTTCAGCAGCTGAGCCTTACGACTGAATCACAGCTGGAGCAGCAGTCAGTTTGTGCATGGTTAGGTTCCCTTGACACTAAAGCTTTTCCCACAGCTAAATTATTTCTCTCCTGTGTAAGTCAGTATGAGTCCGTTTGTGCACGTTCAGGTGCCCCTTCTGATAGAAGCTTTTCCCACAGTCACCACAACTAAAGGGTTTCTCTCCTGTGTGAGTAAATTTATGTTTCTTTAGGGAGTCCTTCAAATTAAAACTTTTCCCACAGTCATCACAGCTAAATGGTTTCTCTCCTGTGTGAGTCAGTTTATGCATGTTTAGGGGCTGCTTGCGATTGAAGCTCTTCCCGCAGTCACCACAGCTAAATGGTTTCTCTCCTGTGTGAGTCAGTTTATGCATGGTTAGGTGTCCCTTCTGTTTGAAGCTCTTCCCACAGTCACTACAGCTAAATGGTTTCTCTCCTGTGTGAGTCCGAACATGTTCGGTTAGGTTCCTCTTGAGACTGAATCTTTTCCCACAGTCACCACAACTAAATAATTTCTCCCCTGTGTGAGTCAGTATATGTTGGGTTAGGTTCCCCTTGCGATTAAAGCTCTTCCCACAGTCACCACAACTAAATATTTTCTCTCCTGTGTGAATCATGTGCTTGGACAGATCTCCTTCTAGTTTGAAAGTCTTGCCAAAATAGGGGCAGGTGCTGGTTTTCCCATCGTGACACAGTCTGACATGGGCCTTCAGTTTACAGGTAGATTTGTAGAATGTTTTGCAGAATTGGCATTCACTGGGTTGCTTCTTGGCGAGAGTCACATGCATCAGCAGGTCAGCTTTTAGAGCAAACGTTTCACCACAGTCACAGCAGCAGAGAGTTTTTATAGCTGTGTTGCTGGGTTTGGATCTGTGTTTCTTAAATGGTGGGTTGTGAGCCAATGGTAGGCTGGGATCTAATGTTTGGTTGCTGTCGAGTCCTATTGGGTCGCTGCTTTCGGCTGTGCTGTGGCTGGATGCATTGTTTTGAATATTTGGAGGGTCACATGGAATGTTGAGAGCCTTTAGCTGAGTCACAGTACCAAAAGATGTGAGATTCACTTGTTTTGGGTCACACTCTCTGTTCTCCACAGTCTGGATATGAGGAGGAGTCAAGGGGTCCACCTGATCACATTTACTTGTCACACAGGCAGGAGTGAAAATTGCGTTTTTGTTATCAAAGAGCTCTTGAAGCTGTTCTTCCTCCTGACTGATTTGCTCCTCTTCCTCTTTAATCTGTGTGGCTTCAGTGTTCTCCTGTCCCAGACTGAAGCTCCACTCCTGCTCACAGTGCTGATGCTCAGGGAGTACGTCCTCTTCAGAGACAGCGAGAGAGAGCTGCAAGGAATCTGGAGGGAATGAGAGTGGGGCTGAGGTTATCCAGTCTTTAGACATCAGGGTTACAGTGAATTTGAATTGAAAGGAGCAATCTGCAGTTCCAACAATAACAAAGCGGGTACCCCGCCACTGTTTTGGTAAAGGGTTGATGATTACTAAATGGAACCACTCTCAAATTCATAGACAGAGCTATGGGTGCAAGGACTGACCAGTTATGATATCAAAATGACAGTTTTAAACTGTTGAGGCTATAAAGTGTTTGTTTACAATTACATTGTTTAGAAACACTGTAGTAAAACAAACTTATATTTGGGATTCTGTTGGGGTACGAGACATCCATAAATTATATTCAAGAATCAATCCATGGGTATATTATTATTTTTAAAGGTAAAAAAAAATATGTACCAATCGCAGATTGACCCTTTAAGTCAGTAAATTCAAGAAGTAAACTGAAATTCCAATTCAATTATCAAAAATCTATAATCTATTTCCAATGACTTCTCAATAAACTAAAGAGAAAAAGCGATTTCAAAAGTTAGTCCATTTTTTTAAATGTATTATAAATTCAAATCACTGCCAAGTTTTCGTGACACAGTCAGTCCATGCTAGTAAACCACCACCTCCAGAGGTAAACAAGTAAAATTATTAAATAGTTACTGTTATGCATGTGTTTTATAAACTGCTGTTTAACACTTTATTATTTCTCTTTATATATCTATCTATCTATAGCACGTAGAATCAATTTCCACCTCCTTCAAAAAACTTGTGCAGCTTCCTCTAGAGGTATTGATGTAAACAAGTTGAAAATGCTTTTCATGAAACATGCTCTGCCTAATAGGACTGTTTTTTCCATGGCAAAAAATAAAACAAGAAGCAGACAAAATACTTTGGTCCTTTAACAACCTGCTGTATGTAAAATAGTGTGTGCTATAGCTTGGAAAATACATAAATGTGAATCTGAATGAAAATATAATGATGTTTGTTTCTAACATGTAACATTAGGTCGGTTTTCCGGAAGAAGTTAAAGCCACTCCGTGTTTTGGTTCTTTGCCACGCCACCTATAGCACCACCCTCAGGTACTTCATAATTCTTCTCTCGGTTGTATCAACTACCATTGTTGTTGTAATAACTATGTTCATCAATTTGATTTTGTTTTTCAAAAACAAGTAGCTGAAAACACAATCTGCTGTGCCCGCTGCGGGAGCGTGATCCACCGGCAAGCTCCCTTCAGGATCGTGAGTCGGAGGTGCCGTGTGTGCTGCGACTTCTGCCAGCACTGGATCCACTGCTGTTGTGTGCAGTGGGACCCAGAGGGGCGGTGGAGCTGGACTTTTAATGCGGTATGTATGACAATATAGGGATGGAGGTCGAGATTTAGTTGTTATTTAGTTTTTAAACCAAAAAGCTAACCAACTAGCCAGTTATCTATTAAACACTTAGGAGAAGAGAGCTAAACTCAGTAAAAAAAGAAATGTCCCTTTTTCAGGGCCCTGTCTTTCAAAAAAAAAGTGCTCTTCACTGACGAGTCACGGTTTTGTCTCACCAGGGGTTATGGTCAGATTCGCGTTTATCGTCAAAGGAATGAGCGTTACACCGAGGCCTGTACTCTGGAGCGGGATCGATTTGGAGGTGGAGGGTCCATCATGGTCTGGGGCGGTGTGTCACAGCATCATCGGACTGAGCTTGTTGTCATTGCAGGCAATCTCAACGCTGTGCAGTACAGGGAAGACATCCTCCTCCCTCATGTGGTACCCTTCCTGCAGGCTCATCCTGACATGACCCTCCAGCATGACAATGCCACCAGCCATACTGCTTGTTCTGTGCATGATTTCCTGCAAGACAGGAATGTCATTGTTCTGCCATTGCCAGCGAAGAGCCCGGATCTCATTCCCATTGAGCACGCCTGGGACCTGTTGGATCGGAGAGTGGGGCTAGGGCCATTCCCCCCAGAAATGTCTGGGAACTTGCAGGTGTCTTGGTGGAAGAGTAGGGTAACATCTCACAGCAAGAACTGGAAAATCTGGTGCCGTTGATGAGGAGGAGATGTACTTCACTACTTAATGCAGCTGGTGGCCACGCCAGATACTGACTGTTACAGATACTGACTGCCCCCTTTGTTCAGGGACACATTATTCAATTGCTGTTAGTCACATGTCTGTGGAACTTGTTCAGTGTATGCGTCAGTTGTTGAATCTTGTTATGTTCATACAAATATTTACACATGTTAAGTTTGTTGAAAATAAACGCAGTTGACAGTGAGAGGACGTTTCTTTTTTTGCTGAGTTTAA
Source organism: Brachymystax lenok tsinlingensis (assembly GCA_030435695.1). Lineage (NCBI taxonomy): Eukaryota > Metazoa > Chordata > Actinopteri > Salmoniformes > Salmonidae > Brachymystax > Brachymystax lenok. The sequence continues at coordinate 44,905,847 of CM059814.1, forward strand.
GTCTATTTTTAACACAATTAAATGGATATAACATGGTGGCCACTAACTGGGGACCAAATTCCGATTACATTTTATCAAATACCCGATAATAGTAGCTAGTATTTCCAAAGAAATGTAAAACATGCTAACTGCTAACGTTAACCAGTTAACTAATATGTTTACGACAGCAATAATCAAAACATTGCCGGCTTAATAACACTGTTGAAAATAATATATTTCTAAAACATTGGTTGTGTTGTACATACGAACCTATCCGCAGCAGTCTCCGTAGCCGATCATTTTCCTCTTGGTACTCAGCTACCGTTTTCTCAACTGCCCCGAAAATTTCGACAGCAGCAGCCATTACACGCTCATTTAAAAACTCACGCAGCAACTGTAGTTGAGACATTTTCAATCGATTGAGAGTTGAGGATTCAACGAATATGGCGTTGTCCACGAAAAAATTATGTTGACACAAACAAAACAAAATCCGCTCCAAATATGATATACTAAATCAACGCTACAAGCGACTCGTCAGCGACAATAGACTAGTATTTCCGGGTCACGGAAGTTCGGAAATTCCCGTTTCCATTACATTTGGGTTTTAAAACACGTTCCAAGGTCAAATAAATGTCCCCAATGCAATAAACTGTATACATGAAATGCATATTGTCTTATAGAGGGAAAAAACGATTCTAGGTGCCAAAGTAGAAGTGGGGTTGGGATCACCCACTAGGGTCTGTAACATCTAAAGTACCAGTACTGTATGGTGTTATTTCATGAGGGACTGAGGTCTATATGTCCAGCAACACTTTCTATTCACCCACTCCATTGGTCCAAATGCAATACACTACACGTCTATAAATCACATTATTGGTGCCAAAGTAAAAGTGTGGTTGGGATTACTCTCTAGGGACTGTAGAATCTATATGTGGTGTTATTTCATGGGGGACTGAAGTCTAACTTACTTTATTTATTCCTGTTTGCTCCCATTGGAGCAAAGGCCCTCAACAGTGCATCTCCAACATAGATTTTTGCATTGAATTTATTTGGGGTAACAGACATATATAACAAAATGTACAATGTGGACCCAGAGGATATCACTCAATAGTATTAATTAAAACGCTTGTTTCCAAAGTGGTCTTCATTTGAACAAGATACTGATATTTATTATATTCACCATGAGGAGCATGATCATGTTTTATGGAAGTTATAAAATATACTGCTTATAATGTATAATAGGTCTAGCTAAATACATACAAATAATACATCTATTTTTCTTCCTTTAGGAACCTAAATGTCACTTTTGCTTCATTGCCAGCAATGCTAAATATATCACATCATTACTTAATGAGATCCATGTGTTAGTAAAGCTATAAAGCTAGTATAGTTTATTGTGCATATGTTCCATAATTTTTGCCTGTATTATTCATTTTACACAGTTTACAGGACATCTTATTTTGAAGGAGTAAAAAACGTGACCTGTAAGTGCCTTAGTCACTGTTACTAGCCGGATACCACCCGGTACTCTATCCTGCACCTTAGAGACTGCTTCACCCTATGTACATAGAGTCATTGAACACTGGTCACTTTAATAGTGTTTACATACTGTTTTACTGTATTCTAGTCATGGCTCATTGTAAAAATGATCAGAGTTGTGGTGGTAAATGACTGTATCTTGATGTAACTGTTGCTGGTTTGAGTTGGGGCTATCGTGGTGGTTGCCATTAAACAGGTCTGGTGCCATTTTATTATTGCAGTTTGAATCATGAAATTAAATTGCAGGATGAATGATGAATGGATATTAGGATGAATGATGAATGGATATTGGGATGGTTAACTAGGAAAACAAGGAAAGACAAATTAAAAGTCCCACAGGAATCACACAGGAATTTGGGCCTCTTTGAAGGAATTGTGCAGGTTTAACCTATGCTTCTACAGGATTTCTGCATTTTGCTTTGCACAAGATCTTGAGACTAATACAACCTCATATAGTTTGTCTGAGGTTAAGATTACTCCAGTGCTATATCCTTTATTCAAGTTGATAGCATGATAACCACAAAAAAACTATGTTTTTCTCAATACTAACCATAGGAATAACTCACACAGTAAGAGAATACCACAAATACAACGTTAAGCGCTCAAAGTTCTCTGGGTAATGCAACTTCTAGTCTCCACGCGGTAGGTGGCGCTTTCTAGCTTTCTGTCTATCTTAACTCGACCCGGATGCGGTCGCAAGAAAGGACACAGTTATCAGTGATGGCGGAATATTGATGACAATAAGCCAGATATTGTTACAAATATTACTATTTCTTTCAACTTTATTTGACGTTTTTAATCTTCATAGTAGTAGTTGTGACCGGTTTCATAAAAGCAAAGGGTTTAAAATGTCGGAAATGCGTGTTTTACATCAACGGATAAGCTCTGTCATCATGGACATACTAGCGTCAGCTGCGGTTACAGAGATTTGTAAGTTAGTAGAAGATTGTTGTGGAGCATTACGTGCAGAAGTCTCTCAAAGCAAGGAGCAAATCAAAATGCTACAGAAGCAACTCAGCCTGGCTGAGTCGAGTTACAGGTCGGTGAGTTGCAAAGAAGGTCAGACGCCTGTCAGCAGCGGCTCACCGATAAATAACAGTCCTTCTGGCAATTCCCCCGCGGCCAATAAAGATGATGCGGACGACACTCACGATGACGAAGGTAGGCTACCAATTTGTAACGGGCTGTTGATCTCTCCTCTCTCTTTCTGGTAGCGCTGTACTCCTAATAGAGAGCAATATTAATGGCCGTGGTGTAAAGTACTTAAGAGACTTTATACGTTTTGTTTTGAGAATCTTCATCAGCTAATGTAACCTATTTGTGAATATTGAAGCATTAATTTAATAAAAACAAGCACAAAGAATTCAAAAGGTAATGTTAACTGATGGATATCATCCCATAGATCAAAATGTATAATATCGCCTAAGTAAAAAATCCCACTCCACCCACGCAGATCAATGTAGATGATAATGTTATCTTTGGACTCATCAGACCAAAGGACAGATTTCAACAGGTTTAATGTCCATGGCTCATGTTTCTTGGCCCACGCTAGTCTCTTGTTCTTATTGGTGTCCTTCTTTAGTAGTGGTTTCTTTGCAGAAATGTGACCATGAAGGCCTTATTCACGCAGTCTCCTCTGAACAGTTGATGTTGAGATGTGTCAGTTACTTGAACTCTGAAGCATTTATTTTCGCAATTTCTGAGGCTGGTAACTGCAGCAGAGTTAACGCTGAGTCTTTCCTGTGGGAGTCCTCATGAGAGTCAGTTTCATCATAGCGCTTGACGTTTTCTGAGTATGCACTTGAAGACACTTTCAAACTTCTTGAAATTTTCCGGATTGACTGACCTGCATGTCTTAAAGTAATGATGGACTGTCGTTTCTCTTTGCTTATTTGAGCTGTTTTTCCCATAATATGGACTTGGTATTTTACCAAATAGGGCTATCTTCTGTATACCTGCCCTACCTTGTCACAACACAACTGATTGGCTCAAATGCATTAATAAGGAAAGAAATTCCACAAATTAACTTTTAACACGGCACACCTGTTAATTGAAATGCATTCCAGGCGACTATCTCATGTTTAACACTGTTTTGGTTACTACATGATTCCATATGTGTTATTTCATAGTTTTGATGTCTTCACTATTCTGCAATGTAGAAAATAGTAAACAATTAATAAGAAAAACCCTGGAATGAGTAGGTGTGTCCAAACTTTTGACTGGTACTGTATAATTAAACAGAATTTCCATACATGGGTCTGTTGTAGACAGATGCAGTTCCTCAGCAAGGTCAGTTCCTCTCTGCTTACCTTATGTCAAAATAAAAGTCCCCCACAAGTTCTTGCTTTTTTTTGTGCAGGTATGGCACAGGTAAAGGACTTTTTTACATGAGGTAAGTGAAGAGGAAGGGGGTCTACAACAGACCCATGTTTGGAAAGTCAGTTTTAATTTATGTTCTATTAGATGCATAAGACCAAGCCTACTTGGTCTTATGCATGATAAAATAAACCTGTACAAAATCAAACACTTTTTCCTTTTCTTTTAAAACCCATATAAACAAAATGTACAAGAAATTCACAAAGACAAAAATAAATAAAAATGAGTGTATGTCCTTTGTGTCTTGCAGAGTAAGTTTAAATGGAATTTTATTTAACTTCTGTCCTCCGGCAGACTACTGTTCTTTATTTATTTTTAACTTCTTAGGGAGCGGCTCCCGAGGTGACGGTTTTGGAGTCTGGCGTTCCCAAAGTAAAATGCCTCCCACTCAGGCCCAGAAAATAAATAGGATATGCACATAATTAGTACTATTGGATAGGAAACACTCTGAAGTTTCTAAAAGCGTTAACAGAATGTCTGTGAGTATAACAGAACGGATATAGCAGGTGAAAATCCATCCGGAATTACAGCTTTTTTTGTGACCTTTGCTCTGTTTGACAGTCCCTACCTATTGATTTCAAAGGCAAGCAGCTCCGAGATTTCAGTACCTATGGCTTCCACTAGATGTCAACAGTCTCTATACAAAGCCAGGAAACGGTAGCCCTGACCAGAACGGATAGGAAGAGAATATGGTCAAGTGAGCTCAGATGTCAACAAGATTTTGCGGGCGCGCAACCGAGTGCGCGCTCCACTTTTTTTCCCTTTCTTATCGTTCAGGCTACAATCCGGTTGAAATATTATAGTAAATATACATAAAATGATACCTAAGGAGAAATATGATAGGTATAATGTGAACGCGTTCTCTTCACGGTTCAATGGGCGACTCAACGGTGGATTTTATGATCATAACGCGCCAACCAAACAGAGATTTATGGATATAATAAATGACTTTTTCTAACAAAAAAAGCATGGATTGTCTTCGTTGGACACTTGGGAAGCCCTCAGCAGAAGTTCTTCGAAAGGTAAGGGATTTTATATTAGCGATTTTATGCGTTTATTTTAGATTTCTGGGCCTGAGTGGGAGGCATTTTACTTTGGGCACGCCAGACTCTCCAAAACCGTCACCTCGGGAGCCGCTCCCTAAGAAGTTAAATAAAGAACAGTAGTCTGCCGGAGGACAGAAGTTAAATAAAATTCTATTTAAACTTACTCTGCAGAATGTCAGCTAGCGCCCCACTGCTCCCTAAGTAGTTTTAAGCTAATTCCTAGGGTTGCTAGTGTGTAAATACTAGCATTGCTAAAACCAGCTAATCAGCACTTCAGTTCTAACTTACCCTTTCTTATTCCCTACAGATTTTCAGCAGTTCATTGTCTCTGAAGAGGAGTTTTCCCTTGAGCAGCAGCATTATAAGCAGGAGTGGAGCCCCAGTCTGGGGCAATATAATTGGAACCCCATACAGATTAAAGAGGAACAGGAGGAATTCAGTATCATCCAGGAGGAGGAAGACTCTGTATTCACTCCTGCCTGGGTGAAAAGTGACTATGATCAGTACCCAACTCAGTCCTCACAAACCCAAAGTGAAGAATGCAAAGACAGAATGGCCTCTACTGAACAGATCAAAACAGAACCTAAGGAAGATGATTCCTCAGAGCCAACCAGTGACTCTCATCCCCAGTGCAAATTGAAGAAAACATTGACAGAAAAAGGACAAAGCTCAAAGGGTAGAAAATCCATGGATCTGAAATCACCAGTGGAAAGGAGACACACAGAAGTGCAACCATTTTGCTGTAGTGATTGTGGGGAATGTTTCACTCAGATGGGAAAATTGGATACTCATAGGAAGGCCCACAAAGGAGAGAAACCGCATCGCTGTGGTGAATGTGGCAAATGTTTTACTCAAGTTGGGTATCTGAACTATCACAGAAAGACGCACACAGGGGAGAAACCTCATCGCTGTCATGATTGTGGCAAATGTTTCTTTCGAGTTGGTGATCTGACACTTCATATGAGGATTCACACAGGGGAAAAACCACTTTGCTGCCAGGTCTGTGGCAAATGTTTTGCTCGTCCTAGTAATCTGAGGTCTCACATTAGGATTCACAAAGAGAAATCTTATAGCTGTCATTATTGTGGCAAATATTTTCGTCATAAAGGTAATCTGACAGCGCATATGAGGATTCACACAAGGGAAATCATATTGTCGCTATAGTAGCAGATCTTTCACCACTGTCGATAATCACATGAGCGATTTTAAAGTATATTGCTGTCAGAAGACAGAATAATTTGCCAGTAGTGTTGTGGAACATCCAGGTGCTCTTTTGCGAACTTCAGACATGCAGCAATGGTTTTTTTGGACAGCAGTGGTTTCTTCCGTGGTGTCCTCCCCATGAACACCATTCTTGTTTAGTGTTTTACGAATCGTAGACAGAGATGTTAGCATCTTCCAGAGACTTCTGTAAGTCTAGCTGACACTCTAGGCAACATTGTGCTGCCCTCTTCATTAACCTGTCAGACTTTCAATACTGTTAATCACTCACTGCTAATTCAGAGGCTTTCAATTGGCCTAGACCAGGCTGCATGCAACTGGTTTAAAAATTAATTTACAGATATACATTGCGTTATATCTACTGATGGTGTTAAATCAGGTTCTCTGGATATTAGGAAAGGTGTCCTTCAGGTTGATTCTGGGTCCAGTACTTTTTACTGTTTTTACATTAACAATATCAACTTGTCTGTAAAAAATTGTAACCTGCACTTGTATGCCAATGATACTGTTGTGTATGCTATTGCCCCCATGGTTGACCAGGATCTATCTGAACTACAGTCTGCCTTCATTGTATTACAGATAAACTTTATTGACCTGAAATTAGTACTGAAAACAAAGTAATATGTTGTTCTCTAGAGCGCATAAAAACAAGTCTGATTTTAAGCATATGTACTTTGGATTGTGTCCAGATTGATCGTGTCCCTGCTTACAAATATCTGGGCATCTGGAAAGATGAAAAGGTGTGTTTTTAAAAAGCATAATGATGACTTAAGAAGCTGAGAATAAAAATGTGCTTCTTCTATAGAAATAGGTCCTGCCTCTCACTAAATAGTAGAAAGCAGATTATTCAGTCGACATTCCTATCGGTCCTAGACTATGGCGACATTATCTATATGAACGCAGCTGCCACTTCATTAAAGCTGTTAGATGCAGTTTATCATAGCGCACTGCACTTTTTTACAGGTGACAATTTTTTTTACTATTCACTTCTCTACCAGAAAGTTGGTTGGCCTTTTGATGTCACGTAGGTTGATACATTGCTAGGTTTTCATTTGTAAAGCTCTTTTACAATCACTAGGCGGCTTCCACCCACTTACGTAACCCTACACCTTAGAGGCTGCTGCCCCATATACATAGACTTGAAATCACTGGCCACTTTAATAATGGAACACTAGTCACTTTAACAATGTTTACATACTGCTTTACTCATCTCATGTGTATATACTGTATTATATTCTACTGTATTTTAGTCTATGCCACTCTGACATTGCTTATCTTAATATTTATATATTCCATTATTTTACTTTTAGGTTGTGTGTATTGTTGTGAATTGTTAGATATTACTGCATTGTTGGAGCTAGAAACACAAACATTTCACTACACCCTCAATAACATCTGCTAAAGATGTATGTGACAAATACAATTTTATTTAACTTGGATGGAAACGTGGCTACTGTGTATGAGACATTCACACAGGAGGAATCTTACAAGCGTCTGTCAAATGCTTAAGTGCCAAAAGTGCATTGAATAGTCTTTAGAGAATACAAACTGAGAAGAAACTATATAGGTTAAGTCATGATTGCTTCAAAACAAAGCAAGGCTTAAGCAGACACATGGAGAGAATGCACATGAACATGACTGTGCCCTTTGTAGGGAAGGGCATCAGACAGACGATTGAGTCACATTTTGTAAGAAATACAGTTACTATTGTTCATAGTTTTAACTTGATTATATTAGTCACCTTTTCTAACTTTGTGCAGTGATTGCCTGGCAATCTGTCATAATTGATCCAACGATAGTGATACGATTATTTTGATCTGATAAAACCCACGTTGATGCAAGCTGAAACCGAGTCTAGCTCAAACGGTCACTTAAACTGGTCCTATTGAATCCAGTAGAAACCATTAGATTCCAGTTCAGGCCACTAGACACCAGTAGCCATTCTTTACCTGAACAAACTGGATTTTCACCTAGGGAATTGATACATTGTTTATGTACAGATGTATGATACCTACTTCGGTGTGTAGTTGTGTGTTTTGCCCAAGAGAGTTGTGTGTTTTTGGTGACCCTTGTGACCTAAATTATCGGCTTATTTCTAAACATTCTTGCTTAGCTAAAATATTAGAATCCTTGATTAATTCTCAGCTAAGGTCTTTCTTATCTTTGAAATGTATTCTAAATGTACACCAGTTGGGTTTTAGACCAGGTCATAGCACTATATGCTGCATCCCTAGTTATAAATGATGTGGTTACTGTTGTGTTGTTACGTGTTAATAACATTTTTTTTGGGGGCGGCAAGGTGGTTGAAGAATGCCTTGCATGGCTAAAAAATGAGTTTTCTAGCTGAAGTATATGTTCATTAAAAAGTAGTTAAACCTACACCCCGGTTTGTCATTATACAAGGAACAAACATCACTGTAGCTGTATAGATAAAAGGCAACATTGTGCTGCCATCTTCCTTAACCTGTCAAAGGCTTAATCACTCATTGCTAATTCAGAGGCTTTCAATTGGCCTACACCAGGCTACATGTAACTGGTTTAAAAATGACTTGACATATATAACTCAATGTATATCTACTGATGGTGTTAAATCAGGATTCTGGATATTAGGAAAGGTGTCCTTCGGGTCGATTCTGGGTCCAGTACTTTTTACTGTATATATTAACAATATCAACTTGTCTGTAAACGATTGTAACCTGCACTTGTATGCCAATGATACTGTTGTGTATGCTACTGCCCCCATGGTTGACCAGGCTCTATCTGAACTTCAGTCTGCCTTCATTGTATTACAGAAACTTTATAGACCTAAAATTAGTACTGAAAACTAAGTCATATGTTGTTCTCCAGAGCGCATAAAAGTCTGATTTTAAGCATTTTAAGTCACCCCCTATTGAGTATTTTCTTCCTTTTAAGTCATGATAAAACATTTTATGGAAAAGTTATGGAATGACCTATTGAAAAGAGTGGGAACCCTGTTTTTAAAAAACTAAACAAATATCACAATTACAATATATCCATTTGTTTTATAACTAATATAAGATCATTTTTGCCTTCATTATTCATTTTACAGTTTCACGTAACATTACTCTTACTTTGAAGGATTAGAAAAACTTGCCCCGGAAGATCTTCATTACTGTTGGCTTCACGGGTGACGGAACATAACACGCGCTAGCTAGCCATAGGCATTATCTTAAAACAATGTCTAAATTGGAGTTGCTAAGAGTGATTTTTAACCAACGATGTACAGGCGCTGCAGATGAGATATTCAGAGCCGTTGCAAAAACGATATCAGAGTACCAGGACAACGTTTATCTATCGGAAGAGGACAACAGCCGTCTACAGGGGCTGCTTGACGTCATCCTGAAACCTGAGATAAAGTTGTATAGAGCAGGTTTGTTACTTTCTCAGTGTTCATTTTATAAACATTTGCAATGTTGAGGATTTAACTCAATGCAGCAGGAAGCTAGCCTAAGTAACGTGACTAGAAAACCTTTGATGTGCCTACAGCTAGCAAACTCGGCAGCCATGTTGCGTTGCAGTTACACGTGACCAGGGGTTGTCACTAGTTACCAGAGACACAGTCAATCGGCTCTATCGTAAAAATGTATGAAAACAAACATTTGGTTTTTGGTTTTAAAGGTTTGGTATAAGGTTAGCATTGTGTTTATGGTTAGGTTTAAAATCAGATTTTAAGAAGATAAATTGTAGAAAAGGCGGAATTTATGACTTTGAAACAGACCGTGGAGCATGTATAGCTACAGGGTGGGTAGTATTTGAGGGAAAGAGAGAGTTTGAGATCTCGAAAGAGGGGAGAAGGGGATACAGGAAATTTGTTTAACGAGCATATTGAGTAGAACGTCATTAGATATAGTGTCAAATATTTTATATTTTTTAAGAGCAACGGGGCTGGCAGAGGTTTTAGTTTCACCCAGTCACAGGCATACACTCCAGGACAGTAGGTGGCGGTAATGCACCATAACGTTGGATGCCAACCGGCGATAAACCACACCAAATAAGAAGTGTATTACTTTGGTTGTGGTAACTCATTCATTAGAGTTACCAGCCTCAGAAATTGCAGCCCAAATAAATGCTTGACAGAGTTCAAGTAACAGACACATCTCAACATCAACTGTTCAGAGGAGACCGCGTGAATCAGGCCTTCGGGGTCGAATTGCTGTAAAGAAACCATGACTAAGGACACCAATAATAAGAAGAGACTTGCTTGGGCCAAGAAACATGAGCAATGGACATTAGACCGGTGGAAATGTGTCATTTGGTCTGGAGTCCAAATCTGAGATTTCTGGTTTCAACCGCCGTGTCTTTGTGAGATGCGGTGTGGGTGAACGGATTATCGCCATGTGTATTTCCCACCGTAAAGCATGGAGAATGAGGTGTTAAGGTGTGGTGTTGCTTTGCTGGTGACACGGTCTGTGATTTATTTAGAATTCAAGGCACACTTAACCAGAATGGTTACCACAGCATTCTGCAGCGATACGCCATCACATCTGGTTTTGGCTTAGTCCCACTATCATTTGTTTTTCAACAGGACAATGACCCAACACACCTCCAGGCTGTGTAAGGGCTATTTGACCGAGAAGGAGTGTGATGGAGTGCTGCATCAGATGACCTGGCCTCCACAATCAACACGATCTAAACCAAATTGAGATGGTTTGGGATGAGTCGAACCGCTGAGTGAAGGAAAAGCAGCCAACAAGTGCTCAGCATAAGTGGGAACACCTTCAAGACTGTTGGAAAAGCATTCCAGGTGAAGCTGGTTGAGAGAATGCCAAGATTGTGCCAAGCTGTCATCAAGGCAAAGGGTGGCTATTTGAAGAATCTCAAATATAAAATATATTTTGATTTGTTTAACACTTTTCTTTGGTTACTACATGATTCCATATGTGTTATTTCATAGTTTTGATGTCTTCACTATTATTCTACAATGTAGAAAATAGTAAAAATAAAGAAAAACCCTTGAACGAGTAGGTGTTCTAAAACTTTTGACCGGTAGTGTATGTAATTGGGAATTGATATACACTAACAATCAAAAGCAAATTAAGTTATGAAACAATGACTGTGCACAAATTGGTGAGAAAGGGTGCATTCTGGAGGGTGAAGAGCATTGTGCATCTGGGCGCATGTTCAATCTGACATGCATTGGCCGTGCAGCATTTACGGTGATACGGCCTCAGCAGAAGTCAGGGCGTTCATACTTCTTGCGCTTCCCAGAGCAGCGCAGAGATGTTGTTACAAAGTGAGTTTGTGTTTATACAGGATGTACCGCCCCCACCTACTGTCATCCCATCATGTCAATGTGGAGCTATACAGAGCCCTCCGCATTGTTACAACATTTTGTAGGCGCATGGCGATGCGGTACAGATTTGGCCTCTGCGTGCCTCTGCGTCACACCCTCCATATGGAGCCTCAGACCACATTTTAGAATCGAGCATAAATTGGCTTTTAGTCTAGGCCGCCGCAAAGGATTAGTTCACAGAGATGGGCGCAAATATATATTTGTTACTGCTCGGCTAAAACAATCTCGGTCGACCAACAGCCTAACGACCAAACAATCGACCAGTCGATTAATTGGGGTCAGCCCTAATTTGATTTGTCATTGCACAGTTGCCTATCACTTCCATAGATGTTTTTCTAGTTGTGGCTTAAGTTAACCAACATTTGTAGTGGCTGTTTAAAGACTCCCCTGGCCTATAGACTACTTTCAAGGTGAAGAACCAACTAGCATTACATTGTAAAAGGCTGAACTTGTACTTAAACAGGGACCCCATTGTTTTATGTCAGAATTTGTCTACACTGTCAGTTGAGGATGAAGCGCTGCCTGACATAAGAAGATGCAAAGACCCCTATCTCATCAGCTTGTAAATTCTAACTTCTTTTCTCCTTCCCTTCAGATTTTGAGCAGTTCATTGTCTCTGAAGTGAAGTTTCCCCCTGAGCAGCAGCACTTTGAACAAGAGTGGAGCCCCAATCTGGGGCAAGATGACTGGAACCCCATACAGATTAAAGAGGAACAGGAGGAATTCAGGATCATCCAGGAGGAGGAAGACTCTGTATTCACTCCTGCCTGGGTGAAAAGGGACTATGATCAGTACTCAACTCAGTCCTCACAAACCCAAAGTGAAGAATACAAAGACAGAACAAAACCTAAGAAAGTGGATTCTTCAAAGCCAACCAGTGGCTCTCGGCCCCAGCCAAAATTGAAGAGGACACAGACAGAAAAGGGAAAAAGCTTTATCAGCTCCAAGGGTAGAAAATCAATGGATCTGAAATCACCAGTGCAAAGGAGGCGTCACACAGAAGATAAATCATTTTTCTGTAGTGATTGTGGTGAACGTTTCACTCAGATGGGAAAACTGAATTCTCATAGGATCATGATACACTCCGGAGGTAATCCGTTTCGCTGTGATGAATGTGGCAGATGTTTTGCTCAGTGGGGATATCTGCGTTCTCATATGAGGATTCACACAAGGGTCAATTGTGGCAAAGTATTCACTCAGTCTGACTGCTTCGAACCCTCCTTGACCACTTTGAAGGATCACACAGGAGAGAAACTTTATTGCTGTGGTGAATGTGGCAAATATTTTTCTAACGCTGGGTCCCTGAATTATCATAGGAGGTCGCACACAGAGAAGAAATCGCATCGCTGCCATGATTGTGGCAAATGTTTTTATACATTTATGGATCTGAATATTCACAGGAGGATTCACACAGGGGAGAAACCATATCGCTGCCAGTTCTGTGGAAAATGTTATAATCAGCACACTTCTCTAAGTTTTCACATGAGGAATCACACAGAGACATCTTGTAACTGTCATTATTGTGGCAAATATATTCGTCATAAAGGTAATCTGACAGCACATATGAGGATTCACACGAGGGAAATCAGATAATTGTTGCTATAGTAACAGTCATTAAGCACTGGCGGTCACAAGTGCATATGAGGATAATCAGATGAGCAATATTTTGCTGTCAGGATTGTTGTAAATGGTTCACTCATTCCAATCTGAATCGTCTGGGGAGACGGAGGGGAGGAACCACATTAATACCATGACTGGCAAATCTTTCACAACTGCCTTTCATTTGACACTGCGTATGAGACATTCACACAGGGGAGGAATCTTACAAGTTTTCTGTAGAAAATGCTTTAGTGCCAGAAGTGCATTGAATAGTCATCAGAGAACACACAGCGAAGAACAACCTTCAAAGCTTAAAGGGTCATCTGAGGACACACTTGATTGACCTTTACTCTGGTAGCCCTGAAGCCTGATCTCTATTCAAATCAAGTTGTTTTGGTCACATACACATATTTAGCAGATATTGTTGTTGTAGCAAAATGCTTGTGTTCCTAGCTCCAACAGTGCAGTAGTATCTAACAATTCAAAAAATGCCTTTGGGGTGTGTAAGAAACAAATGATCATATTTCGGGAAAGTCGTATTACTGTTTGCAATGCTGGTCAGTTACCGCAGCTCTGATATCAAAAAGTACTTTTCGGCTGTATGTAATGACACAAAAAAAATGTTCTGGGCTAATAATATAAGAAATAACACACACAAAAATTACTGCAAAGTTGCTTAGCTAGAAGCAAAGCTGCCATGTCTGTTGGCACTATCTATGCATAACTATTAAAGGCCATAATCAGGACATTCTGCTTAACCTGTCATTTTCCATTCTGTATTGGCTGTAACTTTTTTAAGTGTAAAACTGTATTTTTCCACTGAGATCAGAACTTGTATGGTTAATTGTGTAGCCCGTCTCTTCCAGTTCCATGTCACCAATCGTCTATAATGATGCATGTATGTCTCATTCAGAATGAATATTCATGTCACTCAGAAGAATAATTTGCCTTTAAGCCATTTGCCATTTTAGCAGTTCAGTATCTTGTAGAGGTTGCTGCCTTTGCAGAGCGATCTCCCAGTAGGCCTACTGTTTCAACATTAAATACCTTTCCTGAACTTGATGACTGCCACCTGACTTGTCTCTTTTCACTCTGAAATCTTCATTGGAGCCTTAAATTCCAAGTGTATCATGGCCTTGGAGGTAATGTTGCTACTGTATCATGGGCTTAAGAGTACACATGGAGAGGAACATGACTGTGTCCTGTGTGGGGGAAGGCCACCACAGAAGATTGAGACACATTTTGTAACTTCCACCTGTTGAGTGGAGACACGCAAGTTCTTCATTTAAAAGTCATCCAGTTTTTCAGAAGTATCTGATTACAATATTTTAGCTGGTAATGTAACTGATTAGTTGCATAGAGAGATAATCAGCAAGTAAAAAAAAGCTATAAAATCACATTAAAATAAGCAAGTATATAAAAGTAAACAAAACATAAGGACAGACTAAACATTTCAAGTGAACTAGACAGGAAATAAAAGCTACAACAACAGTAAAGCCTGTGTGTATGGATTGGGGGCTGAAATTCCAGGCCAATGCCAGGGAGCAGACTCGGGGGCTGAGTTTTGAAGTCTGTCCCTTGTTTTGGCGGGGAGTCTGTAGAAAAGTGCGTTGCAGTAGTCCAGGCGGGATAAAACAAAGGCGTGAATGGGGGTTTCAGCAGTGGGGTCAGTAAGAGAGGGTCTCAGTTATGAAATGTTTTTGAGGTGGAAGAAGGCCGATTTGGTGATTTGCTTCCCAAAATATTCAATCAATATCATGAATGAACAGCATTAGGTCAACATGAATGAGAAATACTCTTGGACAGAAGGAAGGCAATATTATCTGGAAAGTATGCATTTTTAATGTATCAATAACATCATTCTGATTCTCTCATCACCCTGAGAGACATTCCAAAACAAACCGGAATCCCTGTTTTTAATAACGTGAAAACAAACTTTGAACCAGAGCTGTGAGTTTCCTAAGGTACTCTGTACTGTTTAAAATCAAACTTGATTCACTTAGGGGCTGATTCACTTAAGAAATGTACGCCTTTGCTAAGCACTTCTCAGTAGTTGGTATTCAGACTAGCCTTATGTAGGTGAGCAATGAGATTTGTGGGTGTGGCTCCCTTGCGCGCAATGAATACATTTTGTTCAACCCCAGAAAACCCACCCACTGAGTGGCAGACTAAACATTGTAATCATGTAATTGTGATCATGTAATTTGTTCACATTCTTTTCTGTTCGTGTATCTAAAGCGATCCCTTTAAATACTGTGTACCTTTAATTTGAATTTGATCGGCACAAAACTAATCTAGCCTACGGAGAATGCGTTCAGAATATGGAGATCAATGAAAGATATAAATATTTGCCCTGTTTCAGAACCCATGGGTAGATTTAAAAACTCTGATATTACACATTTATGGTAAAGTAAGCATTCATGAATCCTAGGTTACTTCAAGGAAAAATAGGGTTGGAGAGCTTTTATGCATAAAAGAAAACTATGGCGTGTACATTTATTAGTAGGGTATAAATGAACCCTGATTGCCCCCACTGATCATGAAACTAAGTCTTGCGCTGTATGTCAAGTATAATGATTGTCCGCGCTACATTATTGTTTTCTAAGTCCAGATGTCCCGATTTATACGAGGCCTTCATTAAATAATATCCGCTATTAATAGCGACCCTCAGTAACAACCACAAGAACGTGACAGCGTTTACAGAGAAAACAAATGAAGGTAGGCTAAACCAAACAATGTAGTGGAATTATACGAAATGTAGGGTACCAACTGAAGGGAACTAACACTAAACGTGTTAAATAAGTGTGGTTAATACTGACTCACTACCTATAAAGCGGCGAATAACATTTGACAAAAACCAAATAGTAGGAAACAGGAAATGTTGCATATAATTATACGCATAGAGAGCAATGCAAAAAAAGGGAATTTAGTTCCATTTACATGCGTAACTCAGGTCTGAATTACCCAATATGTTTTACAACAGTAAATATATCACACATCTTGAGCATGTATTATCCAGAGTTTACTTAACTTTTTTGTTGTTGTCCAAAGATCAGCGTTTTTCGTTATGAATCTTGTTCTGGAGGCAGCTCTACAGAGGTCACTAGCTCGCACAGCCACAAAGTCATATAATCTGATTTTACCCTAACCTTAAATTAAGACCAAAAAGCAAAATTATTTTTTCCTTCATTTTTTTAATAGCCAATTTTGACTTTTTTTTTACATATTTTTTCTTCTGTTTTAGTCCTGTTCTCTTTCTTTGTGGACTTTATTCATATCTTTTAACAGCTGAGCCTTACGACTGAATCTTTTCCCACAGACAGAGCAGCCATATTCCTCTCCTGTGTGAGTCAATTTGTGTATGGTTAGGTTCCGCTTGACACTGAAGCTTTTCCCACAGTCACCACAGCTAAATGGTTTATCTCCTGTGTGAGTCAGTTTGTGCACGTTCAAGTGTCCCTTCTGATATAAGCTTATTCCACAGTCACCACAGCTAATTGGTTTTACTCCGGTCTGAGTCAGTTTATGCATGGTTAGCGGTTGCTTGCGATTGAAGCTCCTCCCACAGTCACTACAGCTAAATGGTTTCTCTCTTGTGTGAGTCAGTTTGTGCACGTTCAGGTGCCCCTTCTGATAGAAGCTTTTCCCACAGACACTACAGCTAAATGGCTTCTCTGCTGTGTGAGTCCGAACATGTTGGGTTAGGTTCCACTTGCGATTAAAGCTCTTCCCACAGTCACCACAGCTAAAACGTTTCTCTCCTGTGTGAATCATCATGTGCTTTTGGTTGTCAGGGAAAATGTATGGAGTAAAAAGTACATTCTTTTATTTAGGAATATAGTGAAGTAAAAATTGTCATAAATATAAATAGTAAAGTAAAGTACAAATACCCCTCAAAACTACATAAGTAACACTTTAAATTATGTTTACACCACTGTCCTACACGGTTTAGGCGACCTGCTCCAATCACTCCTGGAATCTGCTTCGTCAGATAACTAGTCACAATGTCCTCAGCTGTGTGAGTTGTGAGTCCTTTTCTGTTTCTACTTGGATCTCCTTCAGTTTTGTGTCACTAACTGGTAAGTTGCTGTACACAGTTTGTACTTGCATGTCCATGCCTTCACTGAGACTGCTGTCCTTGTAGGTAAGACACTTTCTGGAGAGTGTGTCTGCGACAGGGATGTCTTTGCCTGGACGGTGAGTGATTGTGAAGTCGTATTTTTGTAGTTGAAGGATCATTCTCTGTATCCTTGGCGGGGCTGCGGCTAGTGGTTTCCTCATGATTGACTCAAGGGGCTTGTGGTCGGATTCCAAAATGACTTGTCATCCATAGACGTACTGATGGAAACGTTTACATCCGAACAGAATGGCGTAGAGCTCCTTTTCGATTTGAGCGTAGTTGATCTCTCACAGTCTGTGAGAGATTTGGAAGCGTAGCCGATGGGCTTTCCTTCTTGCAGAAGCACTGCACCTAGTCCATATTTCGACACATCCACTTGGAGTCTGAGCTCTTTGTTGGGGTCGTAGTAGGCAAGGATTGGTCCTGGTTCTCTCGTGATCAAGTCTTTCACATTCTGTAAAGCAATGTCAAGTTGCTTGTCCCAGAGAAACTCACTGGACTGCTTTAGCAGTTGACGCAGGGGTGCATTAGCATTGGAGAGGCTGGATGCGAACTTGGCTAAGTAGTTGACCATGCCAAGCACTGTTTCCAGCTCTGCACGGTTCTTTGGTGGCTCCATTTCTTTTATGGCTGAGATCTTCTGTGGGTCTGGCTTGACTCCATTCACTGTGAGAAGATGTCCAAAGTAGCTGACCTCTGTAGCGCCGACTGTGCTCTTCTCGGGGTTGAGCCGGACTCCTCTCTCACGGGACCTTTGCAGCATCGCGCGGAGGTTTCGGTCGTGCTCCTCTTTGGTTCGACCATAGACAAGGATGTCATCCCCAATTGCCACGACTCCGTCGAAGCCTTCGTACACTTCGTCGATCTTTCGCTGAAACTCGTCTTGGGCTGAGATAATCCCAAAAGGCAGGCGACGGAACCTGTAGCGTCCAAATGGTGTGTTGAATGTTGTGAGCTTAGATGACTCTTCTGTGAGCTTGATAGCCCAGTAGCCTGATCTAGCGTCCATGACACTGAAGTAGTGTGCTCCTGCTAGCTTGTGTATGATGCCATCTAGTGTCGGTAAAGGGTAGTGGGGGGAGTTTGATAGCCTTGTTCAAGTCTCTTAGGTCGAGACATACTCTGAGCTTGCCTGTGCGTGGTTTCTCCACCACCACTAACGCATTTACCCAGTCAGTCGGTTCTGTAACCTTGGTAACTATGTCAGATTGCTCCATGCTCTCCAACTCTTTCTTCAGACGGGCACGGAGAGCAAGGGGAATCTTTCTCGGTGGGTAGACCACAGGGGTTGCGTCTGGGTCAAGGTGAATGGTACATTCTCCTGGGAATAATCCTATTCCTGTAAAAACATCAGCAAACTCCTCCAGTACATTTTCTGTCTCTACTGGTGCTGTCACTGATAAAACTAGCTTGATGAGGTCCATGTCTAAACATGCTTTAAGACCTAGCACTGCAGGTGCGCTAGTGTCAACAACGTAAAAGTCCAACATCATGTCACTTTCCTTGTATTTGCATTTGAAAGTGCATGTGCCTTTTACTGGGAGCTGTTCACCACCATAACCAGTCAGTCTGCGCATGGTGGGCTGTAGCTCGCACTCAGATGTCAAGCTGCCGTACTTATTCAGAGGAATAATGTTTACTTGTGCACCAGTGTCTAGTTTGAACTTTAGCTCTGTGCCTTGTGTTCCTATCTCAATGTCAGCAAAGGCTTGCTCTGTCTCTGATATTTGACTTTTCTGTGTCACTGAATCAATAAACAGTTCATCAGCGTTTGACTCTTTGATTGACATTTCATCTTCACCCACTGCGTGTACTGTTTTCCCACGGTAAGCTCTGCAACTTTTGCAAAGTGATTCCATTTTCCACATTTAGTACACCGTTTGCCTTTAGCTGGGCAATTTCCTTGTACGCCATGCACTTTGTATCCACAATATCCACATGTTTTGGGGCGTTTTTAGTCTGTGTCGCTCTGTTTTGGAGTTCTGTCTCTCTCGGTTCTAAAACGCGCTCTCTGGGCACCGGAGGTGTGCTGTGACGTCTGCCTGACTGCGTGCACTGCTTGTTCACGTGAAATGGTTTTCATCTGAGCCTGTGCTAGCTCGTGAGATCTGGCTATGTCGATAGCGTTGTCCAGCGTTAGCTCAGACCCAACATTCAAAAGTTTCTCTCTCACTCGCGGTGAGTGTATTCCAAATACAATACGGTCCCTGACCATCTCATCCTTGTTTGCATAATCAGTCTTTCACAAGCAGACGCAGCTCAGTCACAAACTGTTCAAAAGATTCGCTAGCTCCTTGTACTTTCTCATGGAATTTGTACCTAGCAAAAATAGTATTGATCTTCGGCACAACATGTGCTTCAAAACGATCGTAGTATATTTTCAGTACCTTTGATTCAGCCTCGGTAAGTGTTCAGGTGTTGTAAATATCTCTCCCGTTTTCACCGATCCAGAGGAGCAGGTAGCTGCACTTTTCCTCTTCTCCTCTTTCCTTCAGAGGACCCGTGAACATTAGCTCCACATGCTGTTTGTACTTACGCCATGCATCGGGTAAGTTTGTAGACTCCCAGTCCATTCGAGGTGAAGGAAAACCAGCAAAATCCATCTTGTAAGACTTTTTACTCTGACACCATGTCTTGTTTTTCACGTTTTGTACAAAATAATAAAATGCAGTACTAAACGTAGCTCTTTATTAGCTAGTTACTACAGGCATGTTCACGTATCTCCCACCATGATCAAGCGAACCATTCCCTACTTCCCGTTTTTTTTAACCAATCATAGCACCGTATGATACAGCGGTAAGTTGCATCCAATTACAATTCAGTATGTTTACACATATGAATATTACATCCTTGTCCTGGGATTTGTTTTTGTTACTGACAACCTCATGCTAATCACATTAGCCTACGGGACACAGATTCTGAAGAAGTTTTAATTAACCATCTTCGTGACCTCAAATGAATCTCCCAGAAATGGATAATTGTTGATACAAGACACAAAACGGATGTAAAAGCCTACACGAGAAATAACTTGTAATATTGGTAGTACACTGGGGCACACAGGGGCAGACTTAGTGATTTGGAGGCCCCAGGCAGAGGCCAGTTTAAGCCCCCCCCATCTCCCTCGTCCCTCCTACATACTATAATGGGTTTTATAGTAAAGACGTAATTTGACTATAAAAATGTATTACCTTTTAATGTGCCATGAACACAACCTGTCATGATGTTTTCATCTGATTGTCAAGAAAATCACTTCAAAAAGTAGGTTACCTTCGTATGTTCATGTAAAATAATTCCAGTATCGGCCAACTTTCCTTCAATTCGCATGTGGCTGAAACTATATCACCGGAGAAAGCACCCGAGCGAGCAAAACAGCGCCCCTCTATCTTACTATATGTAACCCATATATCTGATGCTGTCTGGACAAAAAAATAGAGTATGACATGCCATACTTTTTGGCCAGACAGCATCAGATACATTGGCTACATACTCTGACGACGATGGCAGAATTATCAGCAGCACCTGTCTTTTTACTCTTTTTACACCTGTCAATTTTTTCAAAATTCATTACATGTTAAAAATTCGAATCAAATTTGGTTAAACTTAAAAAATAATAAACAATTCAAAAATAAATAATCAATCCAACTTAAGGTAATCAAATCAAAAGAACAAACAATTACCAAAAAACAAATTCATTCGTTCAAATAACAAGTAACAATCATCAGTCTGTCAATTTGTCAGTCAGTCATGGTTGGTCTGGTGGAGTGGTTGATGGTGTGTTTGTGTGTTTGTGTGGGGGGAGGGGTGGAGTCTGAGCTGGCAGTTGCTGGATGAAGGTGGTAGTTGTAGGACGGTGCAGTGTCCAGGGTTTGTGCTAGTGTTGGGACTGGTACAGGGAAACTTGGGTTGGCGTTGGGGCCGGGTTGGAGATTGTGCTGGTACCAGGGCTGGAAAACCATGGATTGGTGCTGGGACTGTGGGCCTGGGAGAAAACAGGAACCAGGAACCGGGAACTGGGGCTAGTGCTGGGTCAGGATCTGTAGAGGGGAGGAAAGACAACCTGATGAGCAAGCAGACACACAAGGGAGACATAGACCCAGAGGTCAATGGTGGTGCTTCCTTGTGGCCTGCTTGCTCTGGGTGAAGGTGTGATCTTTGGTCCCTCCTCCGCGCCTCATCTGGTGGTCTGGTGCTGAGACTAGTGCTGGAGACCGGGATCTGGATTGGTGCTGGGACTGGTGCTGCGTCTGCAAAGGGGAGGAAGGACAACCTGATGACCAAGCAGCCACGCAAGGGAGCTCAAGACCCGGAGGTCAATTGTGGCACTCCCCTGTGTTCCGCTCGCTCCGAGTGAAGGTTTAATTTTGATGTCGTTCCATCTTACCACCCCCAATACCGCTTTCGCCTGGTTCGGGTCTCTATGGAAATCTGTGATGGCATGATCCCTGAGAAGGATGGTGTTACTCCTCCTCAAGGTCATTCGTTCCACGGTTTGTTGTTGGTAGACTCTGATGTTCCTTGTCTCCCACAGGACCTGCTTGATTGTGCCGATGATCCTCCACTGCTGGCGGAGCTAGGTGTTGCTACATCCACCGGGAGGACCATTTAGGATGTTCTCTGCCGTCAAGTGAGGTAGGGTTAGCAAACTGTTGGGGGAGACAGAGGGAACAAACAGGGCCCATACCCACCTGGCCACGGTACCCTCAACAAACAGGTGGTAGATGTTTTCAGTGTCAGTGCATTCGTGGGGGCAGTTCTCTGTACGTGGTATGTAGCGACTATACAGTGAGGGAAAAAAGTATTTGATCCCCTGCTGATTTTGTACGTTTGCCCCCTGACAAAGAAATGATCAGTCTATAATTTTAATGGTAGGTTTATTTGAACTGTGAGAGACAGAATAACAACAGAAAAATCCAGAAAAACGCATGTGAAAAATTTTATAAATTGATTTGCATTTTAATGAGGGAAATAAGTATTTGACCCCTCTGCAAAACATGACTTAGTATTTTGTGGCAAAACCCTTGTTGGCAATCACAGAGGTCAGACGTTTCTTGTAGTTGGCCACCAGGTTTGCACACATCTCAGGAGGGATTTTGTCCCACTCCTCTTTGCAGATCTTCTCCAAGTCATTAAGGTTTCGAGGCGGACGTTTGGCAACTCGAACCTTCAGCTCCCTCCACAGATTTTCTATGGGATTAAGGTCTGGAGACTGGCTAGGCCACTCCAGGACCTTAATGTGCTTCTTCTTGAGCCACTCCTTTGTTGCCTTGGCTGTGTGTTTTGGATCATTGTCATGCTCGAATACCCATCCACGACCCATTTTCAATGCCCTGGCTGAGGGAAGGAGGTTCTCACCCAAGATTTGACTGTACATGGCCCCGTCCATCGTCCCTTTGATGTGGTGAAGTTGTCCTGTCCCCTTAGCAGAAAAACACCCCCAAAGCACAATGTTTCCATCTCCATGTTTGATGGTGGGGATGGTGTTCTTGGGGTCATAGGCAGCATTCCTCCTCCTCCAAACACAGTGAGTTGAGTTGATGCCAAAGAGCTCCATTTTGGTCTCATCTGACCACAACACTTTCACCCAGATGTCCTCTGAATCATTCAGATGTTCATTGGCAAACTTCAGACGGGCATGTATATGTGCTTTCTTGAGCAGGGGGACCTTGCGGGCGCTGCAGGATTTCAGTCCTTCACGGCGTAGTGTGTTACCAATTGTTTCTTGGTGACTATGGTCCCAGCTGCCTTGAGATCATTGACAAGATCCTCCTGTGTAGTTCTGGGCTGATTCCTCACTGTTCTCATGATCATTGCAACTCCACGAGGTGAGATCTTGCATGGATTTTTTCTGGATTTTTTTGTTGTTATTCTGTCTCTCACTGTTCAAATAAACCTACCATTAAAATTATAGACTGATCATTTCTTTGTCAGTGGGCAAACATACAAAATCAGCAGGGGATAAAATACTTTTTTCCCTCACTGTACATTAATTCCCTAATGGGTAAGCAACCATGAACTGCCATCCATGAGATGTCTTTCTGTTTGTTTCTGATGCCGTGGTGATTGACGTTTAACCATACCTGTTGCGGATCTACGGCTGAGCTGGCTCTCAGGTGGGCGATGGTGTTCTTGGAGCGGCTGTGGGCCATGATGTCCTTCTACTTCCAGGATGCCAGCTCAGTCATGGGCATACCTGTCCTGAAAGCAAAATCTCTCCTCGTCTTGTACAATGCCATCAGAAAGTATTCAGACCCCTTGACTTTTTCCACATTTTGCTACGTTACAGTCTTATTCTAAAATGTATTAAATAGTTTTTCCCTCATCAATCTTCACACAATACCCCATAATGACAAAGCAAAAACAGGTTTTTAGAAATGTCTGCTAATCAAAAAAAAAAAAAAAAACTGAAATATCACATTTACATAAGTATTCCAACCCTTTACTTACTACTTTGTTGAAGCACGTTTTGCGTTTTACAGCATCAAGTCTTCTTGGGTATGACACTACAAGCTTGGCACACCGGTATTTGGGGAATGTTGGATGAGGAATGTTGGTGCACAGCTATTTTCAGGTCTCTCCAGAGATGAAAGATCGGGTTCAAATCCTCCAGATGTGACTCTTGGCATTCAGGCCAAAGAGTTCAATCTTGGTTTCATCAGACCAGAGAATCTTGTTTCTCATGGTCTGAGAGTCTTTAGATGCCTTTTGGCAAACTCCAAGCGGGCTGTCATGTGCCTTTTACTGAGGAGTGGCTTCCGTCTGGCACTCTACCATAAAGGCCTGATTGGTGGAGTGCTGCACCATCCTTACAGAGGAACTCTAGAGCTCTGTCAGAAGAACCTTGGGGACCTTCAATGCTGCAGACATCTTTTGGTACCGTTGACTCAAAACATCTCAAGGATGATCAATGGAAACAGGATGCACCTGAGCTCATTTTCAAGTTCTCACCTGCTTTGTACAGGGTGCTGCACTTGAGTCGCTCCATCTGACTCCCCCAGACAAAGGTGAACATTGTGCGTTCTATCTTCTTTCTGGTTGCCCTGTCTGGGGGAAACACCCTGCCTAGGCACAGGAGAATGGGGAGAACGATTGCCTTCAAGAGCAGGATCTTATCCGTCATTGTGAGGGACCATGCGCTCTATTCTCAGATTTTATGTTGGACATGGCGGATGGTCTCCTCCCAGCAGACGGAGCCACCTCCATCCCTCTGGAAGGTGACCCCAAGTGCTTGATGTTCTCTGTTTTGACAGGGAAATAGGTGGTGAGAGTCTCTCAGTTCAATCGTACCCCTGTTGATGAGGGTGCAAGTGGCTGCACAGTAGTCATCCACCACTTTTGTTGCTGTGGTAATGGAGATACTATCTGTGCCGACGATAGTGATGTCGTCCATGTATGCCCCAGCTTTAAGCCTCTCCCCATGGGCCCCTGGCATCTGGTAGACAGGGATTCCTATTGTTGACCTGATCTTCTGGAAGAAAGACGTACAGCAGTTGGGCTAAGGGGCAGCCTTGGTGTACGCCGGATCTGATGGGGAATGTGTATGTGAGGGTGTTGTTTACCAGAACTCTGCTTGTGATGTTCTGGTAGCATAGTTCTGTCCAGTGGGTGAGGTGTTGGGGGAAGTTAAACTTGGTTGGCACCCCCCGCAGGAAGCCATGGCTAACCCTGTCAAAAGCTTTCTCCTGGTCAAGGCTGAGAATGCCCATTTGGGACCTCTAATCCTGCTCTCTGGCCGTATGCCACCCCTCTAGCTGGAGGAGGCTAAGACGATGGAGGGACTTGTTGTGGTGTTCAAAATTGGACCTCTTTTCCCTAGCTTTCCTCCCGCCCTATTCCCCCGAATTAGCCCTTGGTCCTGGCCTTGACCATTTCCCACCACTCTTTCGGGGAGTTTGGAGAAGGAGCGCTTGACTGCTGGGTCCTGAAGGATAGATGTATTCATCCTTCAAGACCCCCTACCTACTCTCACTAGGTCTGCCCAATCAATGGACACGGTCAGGTTCCTGTGATCTGGAAGGAACTCACCCACATTGGTGTTGGAGGGAAGGTGCCACCAGTGTCTGTTAGGGAGAAGTAATCAATGATTGATGTGCTACGGTCTCTCCTGGGCCTGCTGCGGTCTTCATCTCGGAGGGCACAGTTGAAATCTCCCCCCAACAGGAATGGTGTGGGGTTGAGCAGGAGTGACTAAAGCGGGTTGAAGAGGGATGATCTCTCGGTCACGTTGGTGGGTCCGTACACATTGATGACCCTCAGGGGCAAACCCTGAATCTCGAGGTCTAAGACCAGGATTCGCCCACTCACGATCACCCTGCTGGACTTCAGTTGGAGGTAGGCGTTGGTCACCAATATGCTGACCCCGTCCACTCTGGCAGTGTTGGAGCCTGACCAGAGAGAACCCCTCAGGGCCCACTCCTCCTCCAGGAGCATGTCTATCTCCTAATATGG
Organism: Brachymystax lenok tsinlingensis; assembly: GCA_030435695.1. Taxonomy (NCBI): domain Eukaryota; kingdom Metazoa; phylum Chordata; class Actinopteri; order Salmoniformes; family Salmonidae; genus Brachymystax; species Brachymystax lenok. Next base: position 44,931,486 of record CM059814.1, read on the forward strand.
GATGCCCACTCCTGGAGGAGGTAGATGTCTGCCGGGTTATTGGAGAGGTGTCCCAGGACAGTCTGTCGTCTGTCTGGGAACCGGATGCTTCTCGTGTTAAGTGTGGATATTGTCAGGGGCATAATGGGTTATGAAGATGGTTCGGGTCAGGTGTTGGCCATTGAAGATTTGGACGAGGGCTTTTAGCGGATTGGTGGTGCTGGACGGTGGCCCCTCCCCTTGTGTGTTCATGGGTCTTGACGTGCCACCCCTCTAACTGCCCGGTGGCCCCCTAACCTGTCCGGATGGAGGAATGTAGGGTGATAGGAGGGTTGAGAGTGGTGGTGAAAATGTCTCAGAGGGTCCAGGGGGTCTGGACTGAGGCTGGCTGGCATGCTGCTGCTGTGCGGGATCAGGCGCAGGGAGGGCTAAGGGGGGGGTGGATTTGAGTCTCTAAGGGCCAGGGGGGAGGAGTCAGGGGCAGTAAGAGGTATGGTAGGGGGGTCCAGGGGCAGTTGGTGGTTTTCATTTAGCTGGTTTCTGAGACTTCTTGGGTGGTCGGTTGGGCAGTGCCTGTGGAAAGTGTTAAGTTAATGTTTTAAGTATCCCTATATTTCTGTTATTACAGGGCTATCATTCAGTCAAGAGTGCGCCTGCGTGAAATCTTGTTGTTGATGGACCTAGCCTGGAGTGGAATGGCTACCTTGTAGTGTGTTCATACTGTATAGTAAACTTTGTTAAACTGGAACCTTGTCGTTGTGTCATTTCGAGTTAACATTGGTAGCAGAGGATGGTTAATAACTACAATGTGCCACCTCGCTTCGACGAGAAGAGGTCGTACGAAGGTTTGAAAAATGTACTTGGAATCTGGACACGGGTTACAAATCTGGACGCGAAAAAGCAAGCATTTGCCGTGGTATTATCGCTCGAGGGAAGAGCTAGAGATACAGCACTGGATATATCGGTTGAGGATTTGAACAAGGATGATGGTATGGGAACTTTGATCAGAGCACCTGATTCTGTATTTCTTAAAGAAGAGAAATACCGTGCCTACGAGGCATATTCAAACTTTGACAGTGTTACGATAGATATTTCGGTTGCAATGACGGACTACATCATTGATTTCGGACATGGTTCTCCCGGATGCAGTGTTAGCTTTCAAGTTGCTAGATACTGCCTGTCGGGAGAAACAGATGGCTTTGGCTGCTTGTACTGTGCTGACTTTTGCATCAATGAAGTCGGCACTAAAAAATATTTTTGGTGAAAAGATGCGCCTTATTACACTGAGTGGCAGAGAAAAGGCGCCAACAAGTCACGTTCTCAAGACAACCAGAAGAGGGCGCCATTGCCCGGAACAAATCCACTAGACAAATATGGAAGGAGATCAAAATGTGCTATTTGTCAAAGCACTTACCATTGGGTTAAAGACTGTCCTCATAAAAATGAACAAGTTAAACTAACAGAGGAAAATGTAAACACAGAGATAGAGCAGTGTAACATTACACTGTTTTCAAGCTAATCTGCTTCTGATACTGAGATTTTTATAGTTGAATCCTTAGGATCTGCTGTGATTGATACTGCGTGTACACGGACAGTGTGTGGTGCAAAATGGCTTGATAGCTATGTCAATTAACTAAATATGAAAGAAGTACAAAATATGATTGACACACCAAGCAACAGAGCTTTCAAATTTGGAGATGGGAGAATCGTGTGCACTGTGCCCGGCCCGCCACAGGAGTCACTAGTGCGTAATGGTACAAGGACATCCCTGCCGGCCTAACCCAGACGACGCTGGGCCAATTGTGCGCCGCCCCATGGGTGAGCCTGGACTCAAACCCAGAATCTCTTGTGGCACAGCTAGCACTGCGATGCCTTAGACCACTGCGATGCGATTCCTTAGACCACTGCGCCACTCGGGAAGCCATGGTACATGTCTTAACTTAGTTTGAGAAAAGCTAAGGGATTGGTCAAAAGATGTCTGAGTCAGAAATTCCGTGTCCATTTAAACCGCTGTAAATCCACTCTACAGTCGTCTATGAGCTTGAAACTTGTCATCACTAACACTGAATTTGTTACTGATATATAAAAAAACAAGGAAACTAGTAACAGCTCATTTTTTGCATGTAACGCTAATGCTCAAAATCATTTCCTCCAAATGTTGAATTTAGACTCATTATATCCATCTTTAATGGTTTTGAAAAACAATTGTTGCTGCATTCAAATATGCCTGCACTGTACCTATAGATGCATGGTAGCACGTATGCTAACGCTAAAAATACTCTCATGAACCAGGAGTCAGATTGACTGCAGATTTTATTTAATAAAGACTCAATGAATTCGCCTCTAATGAATTTGAGAATGATTAGTTGGTATATAAATTTGGTATATAAACCTTATGTATATTTCATGAGAACCAACCTTAGGTGGCACCAGACCAGTTGGTGGCAGTATAGATGCTAGAGCTATTGATGAAATGGACTTTGTCTCATGCAAATTAATGTTAATTAATTAATGATTCAAATTATGCAGACGAATAGTGTGACATATCTTGATTAGTATATCTGTATAATCACATATTGTTGCCATAGATTTAAGTGATTTAAGTGAAACTAACTTTGCCACTCAGGAACATTCACTGTCTTCTTGGTAAGCAACTGCACCCACTGGGTACAGACGTCAGTTCAATGTCTAGTTTCATTTACATTTGGTTGAGTTGTCAACTAACGTGAAATCATCAAATATTGTCACCATGTCATTGGATTTAGGTCAAAGGTTATGTAAAAAAAAAATACCTTATGTTGATGACTTATTGCAAATCCAATCAGTTTTCCATGTTGATTCAACGTCATCACATTTAATTTTTGTTGTTGAAATGACGTTGATACAAAGTTGATTCAACCAGTTTTTGCCCAGTGGGCAGTGTAGATTTGGCCTTGTGTTGTAAGTCAGGAGTTCCCAAACCTTTTCACTCAGGCCCCTCTTCCAGGATTGGGAAACATAACCATACCATGATGCAGCCACCACCATGCTTAAAAATAAGAGGCAGGATGGGTTTTGTTTGATTTTCCACAAACATAAGGCTTTGCATTTAGGCCAAAAAGTTGATTCCTTTGCCGTGTTTTCTTGCAGTATAACTTTAGTGCCTTGTTGCATACAGGATGCACATTTTGAAATATATATTTGTATTCTTCTTTTCACTGTCATTTAGGTCATTATTGTGGAATAACTATAATGTTGTTGATCCATCCTCATTTTTCTCCCATTACAGCCATTGAACTCTGTAGCTGTTTTAAAACCACCAATTGCCTCATGGTGACATCCCTGAGCAGTTTCCTTCCTGTCCTGCAGCTCAGTTCAGAAGTACGACTGTATCTTTGTTGCGTCTGGGTCTTTTAATACATCATCCACAGCATAATTATTAAGTTGACCATGCTTAAAGAGATATTCAATGTCTAATTTGTTAATGTTACCCATCTACCAATCACTGCCCTTCTTTATGAGGCTTTATGAGCTCCCTGGTCTTTGTAGTTGAATCTGTTCTCGAAATTCAATTCACTTGACTGAGGTACCTTACAGATGTTATATGTATGGGGGACAGAGGAAGGGGTAGTCATTCAAAAATCATGTCAATACCTATTTCACGCAGAATGAGTCCATCTAACTTAATATGTGATTTGTTGAACCAAATTAAATTTTATTCCTGAGCTAATTTAGGCTTGCCTAAACAAAGGAGGTGAATACTTATGCAATTACTATATTTTAGTTATTTAATTTGTAAACATTTGTAGAATTTTCTTTTCATTTTGACATTATGGACTATGTTGTGTGGATCAATGACAAAAAAAAATCACAATTAAATCCATTTAAATCCCACTTTGTAGCACAACAAAATGTGAAAAAAAATCCAAGGGGGGTGAATACTTATGATACTTACTGAAAAACCAGGGTCCAGTCTACTGACTAGAGTCCCTAAAATACAAAAGGGTTGAGGCTCCTGCACCAGAGGGAAGTCCCAGGTCAGTTCTTCTCTATGGGCTTTCATCAGGAGCATCACTGCCTGTTATGTACTTTTTTCCTGATCAATTATAATTTAGGGATTCCCTTTTGTGAGACTTCACATTGGTATGAAACAAATGCATTAAACTACATGTCATCTATAAAATACTAAAGGTACGAAAACAAACATATTTATATGGTATCTATAACTCCCTGTCATAGTGATTTGCTGGTGGCAGAAGAATGATATTATTCTCTGATTACGTGTATTGTTTGTGCTTTTCCAGAGGAGGAAGTACAGGCTGAGGCTGTTGAAGAGGTGGCTGCAGCACCTAAAGCTAAAGGTATATTGACACTTCACTGTGAAGGATGTAAAGTCACAACTATCACCGTTACTGGTTCTACTATTACTTGTTCTGCTATTGCTGATTTGTGGTACGTGCTGCAGTACATGGCCACACAATGAAAGACAAGTGTATTTTGGATCTGTCAACAGGTAGGGGAAAAAAACAAGACTAAATAAACATTCATATTTTACATTATGAGATCAAACGTTGTACTTCAGCAAGGTCATACTCCTGCCAATTTCAACGCCTTGGTATTAAGATGTCAACTAATTTTAATATTTGATCGTTGTCTTCACAGCACCACGCGGGTTCTGCCCTGACGGATGGTTCGGCTACCAGTCCAAGTGTTTCATGTTTGTGAACACTCCTCTGTCTAGCTGACTAAACTTTCTGATGAACTCCATCAACTACATTGATTCTCCCAAGATCAAAACTTAAAACAATGTGTAGCAGGAAGATCGGAATGCTGTGAACCAAGAGGTTGTGAGTTCAAATTCTAGATGAGGACATAATTAATTATAATTACTTTATAAATGAACATCCACAATGTAATCATGGGTGTCAAATGTGTAAGTTGAAAACATTGTATGTTAAAAGAACTGTGTGTGTGGGTGTCCCTAACCTTGCCAACAGACAAAGAGCTGTAAATAGATCAGTGGTACACCAATTAGGGCCTTGATGGGCTCGGCCACAGTAACAAAGGGTGGTGTGTAAAGAAATATTTTTGTTGTTGAGGGGACAACATTTCTTTGGAACCATCAGGTGACAGCCTAAAAAACAAAGATGTCCCAGGAACATGCTGGAAACTAAACAAAAACCTCCAGGGGACCATGACAGAACTTCATCTTATGTTTTAAACGTCATCAGACACAGGAATGTTTTCGCAAAGTTCCCATGAAAACATGTCTAGAACATTAATATCTTATATTCTGAGAACATGGCAACCATGTTCTGTGTATGTTTGGTGTGATGTTGATGGAATATTCTCCTAACCCTCAGAAAACTGGATACATGAATATTCTTGCAACGTTCCCAGGAAACGTGTCTAGAACATTATCTTATATTCTGAGAACATGGCAACCATGTTCTGTGTATGTTTGGTGCGATGTTGATGGAATATTCTCCTAACCCTCAGAAGACTGGACACTGGAATATTCTTGCAACATTCCAGTGAAACGTGACTAGAACATTACTATTGAATATTCTGAGAACATAGTAACCACGTTCTGGGTAAGGTCTGTTTGAATGGTCTCTTAGAAACAGTCCTTGCACATCACTGGAACATTCCTATGAAAACGTTAAGGGAATGTACTCTAAAGTTGTGGGAACGTTTGTTAGCTGGGTATTTCCTTGTTGAGATTCAATTGGCACATGCATTTGCGCTGAGTTTCCATCTTAGAGCAACAGCAATGAGCAAACAGTTGGTGGTTGTATTTGATTAACGTTTATTGAAAAAGTATAGATTTCAGGAAACAAAGAACTACAGAGGACAAACATAGGTACAAGGCAAGCATTTCATAATTCACATTTTTTTAAGTATTGACCTTAGGCTAATCGATGTAGTCGGAGCTGAATTCCACAAAGCCTGGTCTCTGTTCAACTCCGTTGTTGAGGTTCATCAGAAACTTCATTCACCATGGAGTTTAGTTTAGTCATCTATATAATGCACTTCCCAATTTAATTAGTGTCTGAGCTTGACATTAATTTATTAATATGATAGAAAATTGTGGACTTTCAAAATGTCTGTGTGTTTTTTGTTGTTGTTGGTATTTACTGAAATAGTCACTATGAGGGTGCTCAACCTTTTTTTCATGTGCAGGCCTAGTGTGTGTGTGTGTGTGTGTGTGTGTGTGTGTGTGTGTGTGTGTGTGTGTGTGTGTCTCATCTCCCCCCTCTCCTTTCAGTAACACTGCAACAACTGGGCGCCAGTCTGGCCTCTGCCGGCTCCTCGTCTGAGTATTGTTACCTGCAACAGATAACAAGAACAGCCAACAGCGCCACCGCCTGGATCGCTGGATTCGACCTCCAGGTGAGAGAAAGGGTCCGTGACGTGAGCAGAACGTTTTTGACCCAGAGTTTTTCACTCAGGTCACATGCAAAAATAGTTCTGATATTTTACTCATGCAGCTAGGCATGATATGAGATGTGTTAGTGGTAAGGGACAGTGGTGCAGCTGTAAGTAGCCTAGTGGTTAAGAATGGACAGTTAAGAGCGTTTGGTCAGTAACAGCAACTGAAAGGTCGCTGGTTTGAAACCTCGAGCTGACTAAGTGAAAAATCTTCCATTATGCATTTGAGCAAGGCACTTAGCCCTAATTGCTCCTGTAAGTCGTCTGCTAAATGACAACAAAAAAAAAGAAGTGGGTCGACCGTTCAGGAATTTACTACAACAGCTTGTACAGCCAGAGCACTGCAACCAGCAACTACTTTATTTATTTAACCTTTATTTATGTTACCTGAAAATGAATGGCAGGTAACCTGGTCCCAGAACTGTATGATGTATTAAAATATTACAGATAAAATTACTAAGATGGCACATTTTTGTTTTTCCTTTTGTAGTGGGCCAGGGCTGGAGGAACCTCGCATGTGGCACACAATACCCATCTTGTTAGCAACACCCAATTCAGTGCATGAAGATTTCTAACTGCTTTGAACATTTGCATTATTTTAAGTTACTTTGAATAAGTGTTCGCCAACAGGTTACATATGTTGTAATTTCTATATACTTAAACTGGTATTATTGTTTTCAAGTAAAACATTTTTAAAGTGTGTGTGTGTATATATTATATATATATGACATTGTACAGGCTAGTACTTTCAGGAAGATAACAGTATTGTCTACGATCATCTATGGGACAATATGACAACAAAAAACATTGGATATGGTGCTTTTGGTTGGCAGCATAAAATGGGATGAGACCAGAAAGTATGTAGAATCCTCCATTTATTTATTGAGCCCCAATTTACAGAGACCGGTCTTTGGCTCGGCTAAGGCTCTGTTCAATACAGTAACGGGTGTGGACTGGATATAGGGGTGTGTTTAGATGAGACATTTTGCATGGAATGTTTTTACAGCCTTATTTGGATAAGAGGGTTTCCAGTAAGTGATGGTGTAAAAAAAAAAGACTGACCATATTCTATATCTATGGTAAAAACAATAAGCGTATGTGCTAGAAATGAACAATAATAATAACGTTTTTCTCAAGATCTTGAGACTAATACAACCTCATAGTTTATCTGAGGTTAAGATTACTCCAGTGCTAAATCCTTTATTCAAGTTGATAACCAAGAACCATAATAAAAAACATGATTTACTCAATTATTAAACAATGATTGTGCAAACCATAGGTATAATTCCTAGTCAGAGAATACACCAAATCCAATTAGTGCTCATTGATTTGACTCTGAGTAATGCGCCTTCTAGTCTCCATGCGGTAGGTGGCGCTTTCTAGCTTTTTGTCTATCTAAAATCTGACCGGATGCGCTCGCAAGAACACAGTTATCAAAGATGGCGAAACATTTATAACAAAAAGCCATATTATTTAGAAATATTATTATTTCGTGAATAAGCTGCTGGGGAAAAAACGTTTAGAATCTTCATAGATTAAGTGATTGTGACCGGTTAAAAAAACAAAACAAGGGTTTACAATGTCGGAGACGAGTGTTTTGCGTCAACGGATAAGCTCCGTCATGGACATTCTAGCCTCCGCTGCCGTGGCAGAGATTTGCAAGTTAGTAGAGGATTGCTGTGGAGCGTTAAGTGTAGAAGTCTTTCAAAGCAAAGAGCAAATCAAAATGCTAGAGAAGCAACTCAGCCTGACTGAGTCGAGGTACAGGTCGGTGAGTGGCATAGAAGGGCAGACGCTTGTTGCCAGTGGTTCATCGAGAACCAACAGTCCTTCGGGCAATTCCCCCGCGGCTGATGCTGATGACGAAGGTGGGCTATCGATTTGTAACTGTCTTCGTGGTTGCCAGGTTCTACAACGGGTGGGTATAATCCTGAATGCTGATTGGTTAAACCTCATTCCAGCCGGTGCCTATTAAAGCAATAAGGCCCGAGGGCCACGGCTAAGGGCTGTTTTTACGCTTGACGCAACACAGAGTGCCTGGATACAGCCCTTAGCCGTGGTATATTGGCCATATACCACAAACCCCTGGGGTGCTTTATTGTTATTATAAATTGGTTACCAACGTAATTAGAGCAGTAACAATACATGTTTTGTCATACCTGTGGTATATGGTCTGATATATCACGGCTGTCAGCCAATCAGCATTCAGGGCTCGAACCACCCAGTTTATTGCGCCTCATTAGCTAATTATTATGAATGTATCCAAATAAATGTCACAAGAAAACATCTTAAACAAATTCAAATGCGGCTACTTTGTTAATCTGGCTGCACTTTTTGACGTGACTGTAAATTAGCCTTATTTGGCTAGCTAGCAAGTAAGGGATAAGAACATATGGCAGTAGAACATTTAGAACAAACAACTGGGTCATGTCCATAGATACAGAACAAAAAGACTGATAGACTGGGTCGTGTCTCTAGCAACTGAACCAATTGAACGAACGACCACCCGACTTGGGTAGCAACCCTAGATTTGTGTCGGGACTATATCTTGTGGAAAGATGAAATAGTATGAATAAATGAATTTTAATAAAAATGTCAATCATTATTTGAATATGTTGGTAACCCGTTGTATAAAAGTGATAATTCCCTCAAAGCCGGTGTTTGTAGGATATATTGGCACGGTTTGCAACACCTGTGCCAATATATCCTCCAAACACCGGCTTTGAGGGCATTATCACTTAAATGACTACTGAAAACTAGCTCCAGCAGCAAGAGAGGAGTTGCCACCTTTATCCAATAGGTGTCTCCATAATGACAATCTAAATCCAATTGCTTTACCTTGTTCTCTGCATTTTGCTCTTTGTTATTGGTTCATGATAGTGAATGGTTAAAATGTATGTTGTTTCTTTCAGAACATTCTTGTAAAATGGGATTAATACAAGGCACATTGCTCTGAAATAATCGTATTTTCAACTAGAGTATAGAAATCCAAAAGCTCCAACAGTTAGCTTTTTGTCTTTTATTTCATACTTTTTTTCTATTCATGTGTGGCTGCAGACTTCCATCCCTCTGAACAGTCAGTAATGGAGTTAATAGGGTCCTCTCTGTCCTCACCTCTGCTCCACTGTACACAGTTTTCTCTCTCTCTCATCTGACTTTCTGGCCAATGCTAGCTAGGTTGTGACGTACAGGGCTCAAAACTGACTTTTTTCTTAACCGTCCCAGAATCGTCCCGAAGTGCAATTTTAAAATCGGCCCAAACTGACCATTTTTTCATATGCCGACATGGGCCTACTCTAGGACCAGGGTCATTCACAATGATTTAATAGGCTGTCGTGACTTTACTTTCATTAATCTGATGACTGTTATTTATCAAATGAACTATGTTTAATTGTTACCCAATTTTAAATTATTAATGTAACAATTAACTCATTAGGATTTGGGGCACCACGAGAGTGGTTGTTTAAAGAGTTACCATCTCCCGAATTAAACTCTAAAAGTTCTTTACCTATCACGTCCATAAAACAGTCAACGTATTAATCATAACCTCATATCATTTCACAATTCTGAACAGTCGTAACCTCCTGCACCTGCAAAAAACCGAGCCTTAGTTATGATTCAGTACTACACAAATTGGTTTAATTATGTATTTACTAACTAACTAAATGGTAACACAGGATAAACATACACACTTAATACATTAAAACAGGTCCCTAGCGGACTGACGCAATATGGCGGCTTGTTACAAAAGAGATGGGGAGGGCTAGAGAGAGGGACAGAGACATAATACTTTGGTACATTTAGAAACTACTCTCACAGCTATCATATACTTTGCACATGAACCGCCGCCCGGTTAGAGTAATAAATCATGAATGTATTTACATGTAAAAGTATTGGTTTTTCGTGGATTTATGTCGGAACCAGGCCTTCTTGGAAAGGGTGTTGGGCATTTGTGCAGCATGCTTGTCAAGCTCTGATTGTCCAAAAGGAGTCCCCACCCGTCTCTTTTACTGTTATTCTTCCATTCGCTCTGGAAGATGATTCTTTGAAGATAGGCTAGCCAGCTGTGTCGATGGTTTGCATGGTGGTGAAGAGAGTAGAGTACTATGGTGATTTGAGAAGAGTAGTAGAATGGTCCCACTTAAGTTCACTTTTCTATATACTTTACTTAGGACAGCTAATCAGCTATACCAGTGATTGTCCGGGAGGTGATGTTATTGTCTCTGCCTCGTGTTGAGATTTCAGAGTTCTAACCATTTTGAACGTGAGCTGCAGCTCAACGCCTCTCTGGTCTGATATGTTAATTCTTAACCCCTCATTTTATACAGTTCTTCAAAAGGGGCAGTTCGTGAGCCTGACACGCTCTCTGACCTCACTCAAGGGGCGGTGACCACTCACTTGTACAAAGTTATAGAAACAATTTCCTCTTATAGTTTCTAAGATTACATCCCTCTCTTAAAAACCTATTAAGGATCTGCCCCTTTTTTTCAATTTTTGTCTAAAATGACATACCCAAATCTAACTGCCTGTAGCTCAGGACCTGAAGCAAGGATCTGCATATTCTTGATACCAATTAAAGGAAACACCTTGAAGTTTTTGTAAATGTGAAATTCATGTAGGAGAATAAAACACATTAGATCTGGTAAAAGATAATACAAAGAAAAACGTTTTTATTTAAATCTTTTCATCATCTTGCAAGAGAAAGGCCACAATGTATTATTCCAGTTTAGGTGCAATTTAGATTTTGGCCACTAGATGGCAGAATTGTATGTGCAAAAGTTTTAGACTGATCCAATAAACCATTGCATTTCTGTTAAATGTTATCAAGTCTGCCCAAATGTGCCTAATTGGTTTATTGATCATAACTAAGTTCATAACTGTGCACTCGCCTCAAACAATAGCATGGTATTCTTTCACTGAAATAGCTACTGTAAATTGGCCAGTGCTGTTAGATTAACCTCTTACGGATCCGATCCCGTGAGCGGGTTCGTTTTCGGAGCAAACAAAGCGCGGCAAATTCAAAATAAAAATGAGTAATATTTAACATTCATGGACATACAAGTGTTGCAAAGATTAGAGTCTTGTTAATATCACAGCGTTGTCAGATTTCAAAAAGGCTTTACGGCGAAAGCACAACATTTGATTGTTTGAGGATAGCACCTCACATGTTTTCCACATTAGCATAAATTCATATCCAGCGCGGGTCTCACAAAACCCATATAAGAGCTAAAATAAATCATGTTCAGATAGGTATAATTTGAACGCTTGGTGGACTATCAACTTTGCCCAAACAAATCAAACACAATTTATCCTTAGGCATCCATTTATCTATATTGGCTATTATATTTCACTCGGATAATAAACTACACGATAGAAAAGGTAAACACCGAGCTGCGCGCTCCCGGGTATCTCGTGCACTAGACAGAAAGGATATCCTGGTATGTCATACAAAATCGTCTTCTTTTCGGCTCTCTTCCAATATAAACGCTCCAAAACACTGTCCAGAGACTGTTGACATCTAGTGGAAGCCATAGGTACTGCAACCTGAGTCATATTTTTCTGAGAATGATGTTATCAGCCATTCAAAGTCAGGAAAGGTCAAAAGAAAAATGATTTCTGGACAGAAATTTCTCGGGTTTTCGCCTGCTATATCAGTTCTGTTATACTCAGACATTATTTTAACAGTTTTAGAAGATTGTTGAGTGTTTCCTATCCAATAGTACTAATTATGTGCATATCCTAGTTTCTGGGCCTGAGTGGCAGGCATTTTACTTTGGGCACGGCAGACAGGCGAAAATTCGGAAAATGGGACCCTAGCCCTAAGAAGTTAACAAGAATTTAAGCTTTCTGCCCATATCAGATATGTCTATGTCCTGCTAAATTTTCTTGTTACTTACAACCTCATGCTAATCACATTAGCGCACGTTTGCTCAACCGTCTTGCGGGGGGGACACCGATCCCGTAGAGGTTAACAAAAACACATACACAATGTGGAGGATGGATACTTAGTACATGTAGTGTATATGCTTTTCAAGTTACAATATTTCCTTTAACATTTTTTATGACCAACCAAAATGACACTCTCATTCCCCACGTTCTATGTTAGAAATATTGTTCCATTATTCGCTTTAGAACGTGCTAGAGTTAGGGATGCATCGATCTGACATTTTGGGCCGATACAGATATCCAATATTTTCCTTGCAAAAAAACCCCGATACCTAACATTTTTGCGGCCTTTTAAGCATTCTAGTACAGTTAAATAGTTGAAACACACACACACACACACACTGACCAAAAAGTTATTTTGTTGGCATTTACCAGTAAAACATAATCAAAACCTATTTCACTGTCACTCTGTCCGTTTCCATCTTGTCCAGCTGTGTCTGTAAAATTTCACATAAACCCTGATTCTTGTCTGCATCGAAGTATCGGTCCTTGTACCTAGCATCGAGCATGGTGGCGACAGTAAAGAGGCTCCCAGAGAATGCCACCAAATCGCTTGTTCCCAGCCTCTTGTAGAGTACTTTTGCAAGTTAACCCCTTGCTCTGTGTCAGCAGTTTTGTTGAGCAGGCGTAACAATGCCATGACAGAGAGTATCACGTCTGCTGCAGCTGCAGTTGATGAGCTTATTTCTTGAGTCAGTTATTCAAATGGAGCGAGGAGTGTGTTCATGTTTCAAACATGTTCTCAAATGCCATTGAAATGGCAGCAGCGGTATGAGAACCAGCACATTCTTGAGCATGCAATATGACTTTCCTCAGTACAAAATCCTCGTCAACCCACTGTGCTGTCAGACTCAGCATGCTCATGGGGCTGACACCGCTGGTCCAAATGTCAGTCGTGAAGCTAATAACAGTGACGCCCATAGCAAGTTGCTCATGGGTGTGCTTTTCAACAATACTGTGCAACTCCGGTAGGGCAACATCTGAAAAATAGTGCCTACTTGGTAGTGTCCCGGGGCTCAAGGTGCTCGACCATTCGGTGAAAGCAAACATCATCCACGACAAAGAACAGTTGATTGTCAAGGGCAATGAATTCCATTACCTTGGCGTTAATGGATTTCGCCTTTTGAGTTTTTGAAATTTTCTTACTCTTTCAAATGACTGCTTGAACTTGTTTAGTTGTTGGAAGTGTGTGCTTAGTATTTTTCTGCTTTTGTTCTGTGTAGCGCTGTATTTTTCATGGCGTCATTACGTAATCTACGCACGTTATAGGTATGCATGTCAGCTTTGACATCGGTTTTGCACATTGGCGTTAAACTAGACATCGGGCCGATGCCGATATTTGTCATTTTTAGCTAATATCGGCCAATTCCGATATGCTTACCAATATATCGTGCATCCCTAGTTAGAGTTTCGGTGGGAAAACGTCTGTGTAGACAAAGGCACATTCCTGTGTGAACATTGGAGAGGGAGATAGCTGAAAGTTCTAATCCCTGATTTACAACAGGGTGTGAGCTGTCAACCCCCTACCAGCTCCCTTCTCCCCCCCACTGTGGGTGAGCGAGGGTCTGGTTGAAGTCATCCATTGCCTAGCTGATCTAACCTATTTGGATCCTCTCAGGATAGTCATGACAAGGCTAATAAGAGTAGCTTCGCCTACTACTGAAATAGTTCAATGCGTTTGTCAACTAAGTCATGAATTCACTCTAAAAAGCCCAACATTTTGAATAATATTTACACAAATAATTGGCCTACATGTAAAAGTGTAGCCTGGACTGAATGCGTATTGGATACAGCCTCATGTCAACACCGATGCTAACATGAGGAAGGCGTCAGAAAAAATAGCCAAATTTAATGAGACTTTTAATTACATAAATATAGTGTAAATGCCAGTCATGTTTGACAATTATAATGTAGGATAGTTAGCATTAACGTCTAAAGTCTTGATTCTTTTGACATAGTTGAGGCACAGTTCGTTCAGATCAAGACCATTTGCAATATGAGCAGAGACATTCACAATCCTAGTCATATTAGCAACCCCTGTTGCTTGTTCCATTTGTAGATTTCCCCTCTTTCTAAATTTCTAACAGATATTTTCATCCCTGTCACACGAAACCACTCGCATCTGTGGTGTGCTCTTTAGAATGGTGTGTTCCCGCTAATTGCATTTTAGAACCTTCACACACAGCCTACTGCTTTGTGCACACTGCTGCGCTTATATTTAGAAATAATAGTTTATCAACATTTAAGCTAAAAGTTCTGATCTGTAGCATCATCTTCATTGCTTTTTAACATTTGGGGATGAACCTACAGTAGGCCTAGTTGTATGAATTTTGGATCTATCGTCCAGGACCTATCCTTGCCATATATTTGTATTGTCCCCGGTACGACAGGACGCCCTGGTTATATAGCCTACCCATAAAGAAAGCACATCGTTCGATCCTCTCTCTGAAACGGTTGAATGATTATTTCTCAGTTTCTCTCCCTTTCTGTTTTGGCTCTAGTAAACTCTACTCCCTCTGCCTCTAACACTCAGCAGATAGTCACTGGCAGCAGCTCAGTGTAATTCATGTTTTTTTTATTACGAAAAATCTAATGGCAGCGGCGGTGCAGTTTAGAAGTAGCCCAAAAACTCGTGACCAATACATTTTCACCTGTGACATCCGTTTTCTAAGTAGCCGAATTTGACAGGAAAACTACCTTTCTTCAACGGTGTTTAACGTCAGTTGGCATCCAGTTTTTATGGTGCATTATCGCTACCACCAACTGAACTGGGGTGAAATAATTAAACTCCATTCCAATTGGGGGAGCCATTCCATAGCTCCCTCCCCAGGCTCCGGGGCCGCCTCCGGGGCCTGAGAGGGTTGAACTGCTAATGCCAGTACCTCATGTAAATCCTTTGGTGAAAAATCCTTCAGTTCCAGGAACCGCTCTGCTGCGTCCAACAATAACGTCCATCCTTCCGGACCTCTCCACATTAGCTGTGCCATTGACCACCATTGCCATAAAAACCTTCACATGTAACATCTCTGGGTCCTGCTGGTGAGAGGCCATCCCTGCCGCCTGCAGAGAAGGCCTATCCACCACCATGGACTCTTCAGGACCACTCAATCCCTCAACCCTTCTGCTGCATATGATCTGATTAGCCCTAACTCTTGCAACCTCCTCCTCCTTCACCCTCGTCAGACACCCCAAAGACGTCGCTTCATGGTTCCCACCACATTTGCAACACTTCACATTCTCCACACTTCTACAACACATTAGATTACCTCTTCCACAACATGGACATCTCTGCTTTTCCCTTCTGCATACACTTTCCGCATGTCCGAAAGCTTTAGTGGTTACACTGCATCACTCTTGGCACAAATGCTCTGACATGATAATTCACATCCCAACTTCACCTAGGTAGAGGGGGACTCTCCTTAAAAAACTCAAGGACACTCCTCACTTTCTCTCCATTAACCACTCGATTTATCATACGTGGGTCAACCACTCCAAGGATACTCCCCATGAAACACCCGACATTACCCCCTTAATCTGAGTTTTCACATTGACGGGTGCCCTGAGAGCTACGATACAGCAGGTTTTTCAAATCGAATGAGCCACAACACACGCTCTTTCTGCTCCGCAGAAGTACAAGAAATCAAAACTAGCCTACTTCTCGTGATCCTCACAGCTTTAACTTTACCTAATGCTTTTCCCACCAGTTGAAATATCACAAACGGAATCCTCAAGTTTGGCATTTGGGTCATATGCTCCTCTTCTACAATCTGTACTCCTACCATGTAAGAGGACACATTATCAGAACTCAACGTTTTGTTTTCCGACATAACTTTGCTCCTTTTTCCACTATTCCACCGCCATTAGATTGAAGATCCAAGTTTGCACCTGCTTCCGCTGTCCTTGCTTCAGTCACGCAAGACCCCTCGTTCATTAGCAGCACCTGGCTCTCTAGGTATGGCTATAACTGGTTAGTCAGCCTTTGAGCTAATCATAGGGCGGATTTGATTATTCTGGGCACCGGATCGTGGCATGTGACCCATTTCACCAATTGCAAAGCACGCTTACCCGGGCCAGATTAATCAAATACCCTCACTAGTCAAGAAATGGTCAAGTCAGGAGTCGCGTTCCCCTGCTCAGACCTTGCATGCAGCAATCAAAAACATTTAAGGAAAAGAACCCAGGAACGAAAGTGATGTATACTGTTCCGGAACTGAACCATTGTTTTAAACCGGGCATGTCTTTCTAGGCCCACAAAAAATGGAACAAAACGCCTATGCAAAGCCCTTACTCTGTCACTCAAACATCTTCCATTGTCTGCCTGCAAGCTGAAAATCTTTGCCTACCCCCGAAGCGTAGGCTACTGTAGGCCAGGGTTTCCCACACTCAGTCCTTCTCCACCCTCTTGCTCTCTGTCACATCTCGCGCAATACCCTCATCTGTCCATCACGCGTAAACTAGCTTGCCTGCTCAGTAGAAACCTGTTCTATCCGCACTGTTGGGGAAGTAATTTACAGGGTAAAAAAGGAACAATATGAATGTTACTTTTTTGGTTTGAACCAGTTTAGAACTTTATTTTGTTGGGAGGAACAGTGGAACGGAATGAAAAAATTGTGATTCTGTTCAGAACAAAATGATTGGAGAATAATTTCGGTTCCAACCCCTGGTTAGGATAATTAAGAGTACGTTTTCCGAGCCATATCTCACGATGGCTGTCCTGGTCGTGGCATAGCCCTGTTCTGGCTAGAGAGAGAAGTAGTGAAAGTCTAGTCGGATTCTTATGGCTAGCAAGCTCCCACTGGTCCGCCACACTAGGACTGTGAAATGAGCAACATTTAACAATGGGTAACAATAGTGGAATCAAATGTTCGCCTCCAAATTAAAAGTCCTGTATTGAAAACGATACAATAAATGTGCTGAACAATGTCGGAATGCCGTTACATAATTTCAACAAAAGACAAAATTTATTTATTTGACAACAAACAGAAAAATCTGTACTAGTGCTGCCTCTGTACTAGTACTGCCTCTGTCATACAGTTGCAGGCCCGTATGAGCTGCTGCCCTTCAACTGCAGACCACTGATGATGGCAAGCTACCTCCCTATAGCCTGAATACTAGTAATGGGGGAAGAAATGGATATAATTACACATGGGTATATTATTTTTGACAGATATTGTATAGTTTTGACTATTGAAATATTGTTGCGCCAGTTGGCTGTACCTGCACCAGTATTTGTTTGTTTTCAGCACTTTTATTTCCCTGACTGATCCAAACTTGTTTTCTCATGGCTCTCTTGTACCTCTGCAGCAGACATATGGTGAGCAACATGTTTGGACCGTAATAGTCATAGAATTGTGAGAATCAAATTACATATCGTATAGGCACCTAAGTATCGTGATCGTATCGTGAGTTCCCTGGAAATTCCCAGCCCTACTGACTACCCAGCCACATTGTTTCGGCCACACCCACTAGTATTTCTTCTCCACGATGAGTAGGGATTTGCTTTGGTCCCAGAAACCGATGGGTTGGGCCAGATGGGGCCTACACGAATCATGAATCACAACATTGGCTTTGATTCTCTGATTGGTTAGAGACAATTCAGTCACTGATGAATGTGTTTTGTACAACGCTCCCTCATTTTAACATTAGCACAAACAAATTCTAGGATGTCAGTTTCAGATAGAATGTGTGGAGCTGTCAATAGAGCAGTGGAATTAAATTCAGGATGAGTCATCAGACAAACCTCCCTCCTGATATTTGACTGGAAATGTCTGTGGTTTGATTGGGGGTTTGTCCACTCTAGGATTCTAACTCTACAATCAATAGTGCAGGTTTCATATAGCGAGAGAAATTAAGAAATCATTTGCAGTCAATATTAATTTTAAATGTGAATAGAATAAACAATATAAAATACATGTTTATTAAGTACAACTTCTGTAGACATTCTCTCGTGGACAGACTACTTAAACATAAATGGTACCGTAGATGTGTCTTTATACTATGGGCACTGATAGCTAACGAGCAGCAATATTTCCGGTGCTTGGATTTTTCCTCACTGTTTTTTGGGGGACAAATCACGATTTTACGGGTGGATAGCATCTTTAGAATTTCGGGAGGGGACTCTCGGCCCGTATCTTGCAAAGAGAAAGGGTGGAGCACCTCGTTCTTGTTCCGCTCCTTGTTCTAGTATCTCTTCTCTTAACACGTATGGACCTAGAACTTAATTGAGTAGCTGACCAATTACGCAAGACTTGAGTTCTGGGTTAACAGAGATTACTGAAGACAAAGTTACTCGCTGTACTACCCTTGTGTGTTTTTTATGGACCATTAGTGTTGTTTAGACCAGTAATGAGCTATACCCCCTCCATTATAATCATTAGTCAGATTGCGGCTGTTGGTAAAAATGATTTACTATTATACACGCAAACTGTTTGGGCCAATCAACAACAGCACAGATGAGTGCGAAATCATGAACATAGGCTATCTTAGACCCCATTTATCTTATGTCAGATCATCAGTACCTAGCTCATCAGCTTATAAATTCTAACTCATATTTTCTCCTTCCCTTCAGATTTCCAGCAGTTCATTGTCTCTGAAGAAGAGTTTCCCCCTGAGCAGCAGCATTATAAGCAGGAGTGGAGCCCCAGTCTGGGGCAATATAATTGGAACCCCATACAGATTAAAGAGGAACAGGAGGAATTCAGTATCATCCAGGAGGAGGAAGACTCTGTATTCACTCCTGCCTGGGTGAAAAGTGACTATGATCAGTACCCAACTCAGTCCTCACAAACCCAAAGTGAAGAATACAAAGACAGAATGGCCTCAACTGAACAGATCAAAACAGAACCTAAGGAAGATGACTCCTCAGAGCCAACCGGTGACTCTCATCCCCAGTGCAAATTGAAGAAGACATGGACAGAAAAAGGACAAAGCTCGAATTGTAGAAAATCCATGGATCTGAAATCACCAGTGCAAAGGAGAAGTCACACAGAAGAGAAATCATTTTGCTGTAGTGATTGTGGTGAATGTTTCACTCAGATGGGAACACTGGATTCTCATATGAGGACCCACACACGGGATAAATCATATCACTGTCAGGATTGTGACAAAGTATTCACTCGGATTGACCGCTTCAAATTGCACAGGAAGGCCCACACAGGAGAGAAACCACATCGCTGTGGTGAATGTGGCAAATGTTTTTCTCAAGTTGGATATCTGAACTATCACATAAAGACTCACACAGGGGAGAAACCTCATCGCTGTCATGATTGTGGCAAATGTTTCTTTCGAGTTGGTGAGCTGACACTTCATAGGAGGATTCACACAGGCGAGAAACCACATCGCTGCCGGGTCTGTGGCAAGTGTTTTGCTCGTCCTAGTAATCTGAGTTCTCACATTAGGATTCACACAGGGGAGAAATCTTTTAGCTGTCATTGTGGCAAATATTTTCGTCATAAAGGTAATCTGACAACGCATATGAGGATTCACACGAGGAAAATCACATTGTCGCTATAGTAGCAGATCTTTCAGCACTGGCGGTAGTCACATGAGTTCATATGAGGATAATCACATGAGCGATAAACTATATTTCTGTCAGGATTGTTTAAATCTGAATCGACTCGGGAAACAGAGGAAGAGACCACTACTGCCATGACTAGAAAATATTTCACAACTGCCTTTTTTTGACATTGTTTATGAGACATTCACACGGGAGGAATCTTATAAGCGTCTGTCAAATGCTTAAGTGCCAAAAGTGCATTGAATTGTCATCAGAACACACTGAGAAGAAACTATTTAAGTTATGTCATGATTGCTTCAAAACAAAGCAAGGCTTAAGCGGACACATGGACATCAGTCAGACGATTGAGTCACATTTTTTAACTTCCACCTGTGAGTGGAGATATGGTTCTTAGGTGAAATTGTTACTATTGTTCATAGTTTTATACTTGATTACATTGTATAGTCATCTTTAACTTTCCATGTGAACCCTGCACAATATCTGTCAAATAATTAATCCAACGATAGTGATAGGATTATTTTGATCTGATAAAACCCACGTTGTTGCAAGCTGAAACCGAGTCTAGCTCAAACAGTCACTTGAACTGGACCAATTGAATCCAGTAGAAACCATTTGATTCCAGTTCAGCCCACAAGACACCAGTAGCCATTCTCTACCTGAACTAACTGGAATTTCCCCTAGGGAATTGATGCATTGTTTATGTACACATGTATGATACCTACTTCGGTGTGTTATTGTGTGTTTTGCCCCCTATTGAGTACTGTCTTCTTTGTAAGTCATGATAAAACATTTTATGGAAAAATGTATAGAATGATTTCTTGAAAAGAGTGGGAGCTCTGTTAAAATGACAAATTACTTTGAGGTCCATGTGTTTTATGACTAGTATAAGATATGTTGATAATACAATCATTTTAGCCATAATTATTCATTTTACAGTTTCATGTGACATGACTAACTTTGAAATAATTACACTTGACCTGGAAGTGCTTCATTATTCTTGTTGGCTTCACAGGTGACAACACGAGCTAGCTATAGGCATTATCTGAAAAATCTGTCAGGACTCCAACCGGGTCGTCAGGTCATGCCAAACAGGTCATCGGGAGGGAACAGACAATGAATTGGGAAGTCCCGGCGAGTGGACGAAATCAAAATGGCGAAAGTCCTCAATGGCGCTGCCCATGCCAACACAGGCTTTTGGCCAGTAGAGAGAAGTATTCAGACCCTTTACTCAGTACTTTGTTGAAGCACCTTTGGCAGCGATTACAGCCTTGAGTCTTCTTGGGTACGAAGCTACAAGCTTGGCACACCTGTATTTGGGGAGTTTCTCCCATTCTTCTCTGCACAGCCTCTCAAGCTCTGTCAGGTTGGATGGGGAGCGTTGCTGCACAGCTATTTTCAGGTCTCTCCAGAGATGTTGGATCGGGTTCAAGTCTGGACTCTGGCTGGGCCACTCAAGGACATTCAGAGACTTGTCCCGAAGCCACTCCTGCATTGTCTTGGCTGTGTGCTTAGAGTCTTTGAACTGTTGCAAGGTGAACCTTCGCCCCAGTTTGAGGTCCTTTGCTCCGTTCATCTTTGCCTCGATCCTGACTAGTCTCCCAGTCCGTGCCGCTGAAAAACATCCCTACAACATGATGCTCCCACCACCATGCTTCACCGTAGGGATGATGCCAGGTTTCCTGCAGATGTGATGCTTGGCATTCAGGCCAAAGAGTTAAATCTTGTTTTCATCAGACCAGGGAATCTTGTATATTTCATGGTCAGAGTCTTTAGGTGCCTTTTGGCAAACTCCAAGCAGGCTGTCATGTGCCTTTTACTGAGGGGTGACTTCCATCTGGCCACTACCATAAAGGCCTGATTGACAAATTGTTGCAGAGATGGTTGTCCTTCTGGAAAGTTCTCCCATTTCCAGAGGAAGTCTGGAGCTCTGTCAGTGACCATCGGGTTCTTGGTTGCCTCCCTGACCAAGGCCCTTCTCCCTCGATTGCTCCGGGAAGTCTTGGTAGTTCCAAACTTCTTCAATTTGTAAGAAAGATGGAGGCCACTGTGCTCTTGGGAACCTTCAATGCTGCAGCCACTTTTTGGTATCCTTCCTCAGATTTGTTCCTCGACACAATCCTGTCTTGGAGCTCTACGGACAATTCCGTCGACCTCGTGGCTTGGTTTTTGCTCTGACATGCACTGTCAACTGTGGGACCTTATATAGACAGGTGTGTGCCTTTCCAAATCATGTCCAATCAATTGAAATTACCACAGGTGAAACATCAAGGATGATCAATGGAAACAGGATGTAGCGGAGTTCAATTTCAAGTCTCATAGCAAACGGTCTGAATACTTATGTAAATAATGTATTTTGGTTTTATCTTTAATACATTTGCAAAAATGTCTCGTATAAAAACCAGTTTTTGCTTTGTCATTATGGGGTATTGTGTGTAGATTGACGAGGGGGGAAAAACGATTTAATACATTTTAGAACAAGGCTGTAATGTATAAAAAAGTTAAGGGGCCTGAATACTTTCCCAATGTCAGAGACTGGACTATAAATATAATGTATATACACTGAGTATGCAAAACATTAAGAACACGACATTTCTAAATATATAATTCCACACTGACATTATGGGGTATTGTATGTAGGCCAGTTACAACAAAAAAAAAACGCTATTTAATCCATTTTAAAAATCCAGTTTGTAACGCAACAAAATGTGGAAAAAAAGTCAAGGGGTTTGAAGGCACTGTAGACTGCAGGTGAATCCAGGTGGAAGCTATGATCCCTTATTGATGTCACTTCTTAAATCCACTTCAATCAGTGTCGAAGGAGGGGAGGAGAAAGAAGGATTTTTAAGCCTTGAGACAATTGACATGGATTGTGTATGTGTGCCATTCAGAGGGTGAATGGGCAAGACAAAATATATAAGCGCCTTTGAACGGAGTATGGCATTAGGAGCCAGGCGTACCGGTTTGAGTTGGTCAAGAACTGCAACACTGCTGGGTTTTTCACACTCAACAGTTTCCTGTGTGTATCAGGAATAGTCCAACATCCCAAAGACATCCAGCCCACTTGACACAACTGTGGGAAGCATTGGAGTCAACATGGGCCAGCATCCCTGGCCCATGGGGAGGGGAGAACTCAATTTCATGAAGGTGTTTAGTATACTCAATGTAAAAATATATACATATAATGGTGTGTAAAGACAGTATATGAATAGAAAAGGTGTGTACAGCAGTATGTTATATAGGATGAGCCTTGGCTAGAATACAGTATGTAAACATTGAACTTTAATAATGACAGCAGTCTCTAAGGTGTAGGGTAGAGTACCGAGTGGTAGGCTAGAACAATGACTAAGGCCAGTGGTGACGGTTTAACAGTCTGATGACCTGGAGATATTAGCTGTTTCTCAGTCCCAGCTTTGATGCACCTGTACTGTCTTCTCCTTCTAGATGGTAGTGGGGTGAACAGGCCTTGGCTCGGGTGGCTGATCTTGTTGGCCTTCCTGTGATACTGGGTGCTGTAGATTTTCTGGAGGGCAGGCAGTGTGCCCCCGGTGATGCGTAGGGCTGAACACACCTTCTGGAGAGCCCTGCGGTTGCATCTGTAGTAGTTTTGGGGGGTCTTAGGTGCCAAGCCAAATTTCTTTAGCCTCCTGAGGTTGAAGAGGCGCTGTTGCTACTTCTTCACCACGCTGTCTGTGAAGGGACCATTTCAGATTGTCAGTGATGTGCATGCTAAGGAAAGAAGCGTTTGACCCTCACAACTGCAGCCCCGTCGACATGGATGGGGGCGTGCTCTCTGCTGTCTTCTGTAGATCACGATCAGTTCCTTCGATTTTGTTGACGTTGAGGGACATGTTATTTTCCTGGCACCACTCCAACAGGGCTCTCACCTCATCGTTGTTGGTAATCAGGCCTACCACTGTTGTGTTGTCAGCAAACATGATTGACTTGTAGATGTGCATGGCCACACAGTCATGGGTGAAGAAGGGAGTACAGTAGGGGTCTGAGCACGCACCACTGTGGGTCCTCCGTGTTGAGGATCAGCATGGGGGAGGTGTTGTTGCCTACCTTCACCAGTTTGGGTCGGCCTGTCAGGAAGTCCAGGACCCAATTGCACAGTGATGGGCTTGGAGGGCACTATGGTGTTGAATGCTGAGCTGTAGTCAAACAGCATTCTTACATAGGTATTTCTCCTGTCCAGGTGGGATAGGGCAGTGTGTGTCGTCTGTGGATCTGTTGGGGCGATATGCAAATTGTAGTGGGTCTAGGGTGTTGGTTAAGGTGGAGGTGATATGATCCTTAACTAGCCTCTCAAAGCACTTCGTGATGACAGAAGTGAGTGCTACAGGCAACAGTCATTTAGTTAAGTTACATTCGCTTTCTTGGGTAGATGGACAATGCTAGGGATTGTTGATGATACAGTTACTAGAAGAGTGAGACCAAGTTGAGACGCTGGACCAGGTGGATAAGGTATGATATTAAGGCAGTTTATTAAGGTAAAGATATCTGACAAAGCGTGCACGGACTCGTTCATTTAGCTCAGAGGGAACTAGCAGAAGAGCCCCGAAACATTGTGCATTGACATTTTATACAATAAATGATGTAGGTTGAGTCTAGGAGGTTCCTCTCGTCTGATTGGTCCTTGGGTCCAGTGTCTTCCTCTGTCTTGCTGGTGTCCCTCTCCCATAGGTTCTGGTGTAAGTCCTTTGTCCTCAAATGCTCACCAAAAGGGAGAAGTTATGTGTGTGCGTTGTGCAAGTTGTTTTGACATGTCTGTGTGTGTGTGTGTGTGTGTGTCTTTTGGTCACAAGATGTCCTTGTCGAAACTAACAGTGTGTGCCTGCGTGGCCTTGTCTGAACTAACAGTGTGTGCCTGCGTGGGGCGCTTCAGTCAGTTATCTGTTTCTGGGTGCGTGTGTGTGTGTCTAGTATCAGGAGGGAACAGAGTATGTCTGTGTGCAAAGGCGGGGTGTGTTTGTGCAAGAAGCAGCTATTTCAGGTGTCAACAGTTATATCTAGTAATAGCAATATTTATTACAGGATCTTGAAGCAAGTGGGCACAACAGACTGGGATATTGAGAGATTGAATATGTCCGCAAAACACTCAAGCAATCTGGTCTGCACATGCTCTGAGGACGTGGCTTGGGATGCCATCTGGGCCTGCAGCCCTGCGAGGGATGACATACTTAAATGACTAACTTGCGTCAGCCACGGAGAACGAGAGAACATAGTTCTCGTAAGCGTTGGGGGCTCGATGTTGTTTTCCTCGAAACGGATAAAGAAGGTGTTTAGCTCGTCCAGGAGGGAGGTGTCGGTTTCTGCAAAGTGGCTGGCATTCCCTTTATAATCAGTGATTGTCTGGAGCCCCTGCCACATACGTCTCGTGTCTGAGCCGTTGAATTGCGACTCTACTTTGTCCCTGTACTGTCGTTTTTCCTTAAGTCCATTTAAAGACATGCGCTGGCACTTTGGCAACTTGTAAGTATTTTTTAACTTCCCACTTTCGACTAAATGTGCAAATATTTACTTCATACATGCATAATCTGATCATAATTACTTTTTTTTTTTACTTCAACAAAATTCGAAGGTTGAAAGCGGCTGTTTTTCTGGAAGCTGTGCTGCGCCACTTTCCCCCACGTGGGCCAGCCCCTAGCAATTTGAGTTCTCGCCAATGAGCTTCAGCCCCTCGCCATTTGAGTGACAGTTAACAAGATGCACACACAGCAGAGCGAGAAATAGCAATGGTGTGGTGCACATATGTGACATAGTTTTCGGGACCACTTTTGGCTCGTGAGCACTACTTTCAAAACTACTGGCTAAGAAGTGTACTAAAGTACCGGAGAATCTCTTAAATCAGAACTGTAACACAAAATACACAGGATACAAAAGGTGAGTACCATAGGTTGTGATTACACAAGCAGCCCAATTCTGATCTTTTTTTTTTCCACTAATCAGATCTTATGTGAAAATATGGTCATACCAAGGATCATTTAGCTATCTGATTTGGAATTTTAGGACCCCTTTAATTATATAAAAAAAAAAGTAAACTTTTTTTGGGGGGGGGATGAAACATTGAATTTGGCCTTACTGCTATTAGCCCATAGAAAGGCATTGAATAACAGATTCATACATCGAAAAACAGTCAACAAAATAAATCAAAAGGAAGTTTGTTTTGAAATGTCTGTCCTATATCTAAGATATAAGTATCCAGATAAAAGAATTTGGAACATATTTAACCCCTATTTTTAGGCACTAAACTACATCCATAAAACATTTTAGACTGGTACCGGGCTACCTTCAGAAGAGGCTTGTGGGCACCCTAG
Source organism: Brachymystax lenok tsinlingensis (assembly GCA_030435695.1). NCBI lineage: Eukaryota > Metazoa > Chordata > Actinopteri > Salmoniformes > Salmonidae > Brachymystax > Brachymystax lenok. The sequence continues at coordinate 44,957,655 of CM059814.1, forward strand.
AGTGATTGGTCATACAAAATTCTATGACTATTATTTTTGTTTTGTTAGGTAGCGTTAGCAAGCTAGTCGGCTGTACCTGTACCAAACTGGAGTTTTTCATCCTATAGCTTTTTATCCAAATCAAATTGTATTGGTCACACACGTTTAGCAGATGTTATTGCGGGTGTAGCGAAATTCTTGTGCTTCTAGCTCTGACAGTGCAGTAATATCTAACAGTTTCACAACATATACCCAAAATACACAAATCTAAGTAAGGGATTAGCTTTTTCTCCATCTTTTTAAATATTGAGCTAACATTTTATTTCCATGACTGATTAAAATCTAATTTTCTTATGCTCTCTTGTCTCTCCGCAGCAGACATACAGTATATTGAGCAATATGTTTGGAATATAGAATCGTGAGAATCACAATACATATCGTGAGATACCAAGCCCTAATGCCTACCCACTAGCTCCACTAGGCCACTAGTGGTTGCTGTTTACCGGTCTTTGAGATTTCCCACTACCATTTGGAAGGATATTGTACATTGGCTAGCACACTAATTTCCCTGCTACCAGTGAGTACATTAAACATCTTCCATTTACCCTGCAAAAGGCGCCAGTGTCCTCCTTACTAACTCAAATGGAGAGGCAAAAAACAAAAATGGCCAAATCCTCTGAAATCAACAATTATTTGATTTCGCATTACTTAAAGGTGTTTTGGCATTGTACAGTTGCCTATCACTTCCATTAATGTTTTTTGCTAGTTGTGGTATAAGTTTGCAGACTACTTTCAAGGTGAGGAACCAACTTGCATTACGCTGTAAAAGGCTGAACTTATTCTGCAACAGAGACCCCATTGTCTTACGTCAGATAGCACAACTACATTGTCAGTTGAGGAACGAGCACCGCCTTACATAAGACAATGCAGAAACCCTTATCTTATCAGATTCAGTTCTAATTCATCCTTTCTCCTTCCCTTCAGATTTCCAGCAGTTCATTGTCTATGAAGAGGAGTTTTCCCCTGAGCAGCAGCACTGTAAGCAGGAGTGGAGCCCCAGTCTGGGGAAAGATGACTGAAACATCATACAGATTAAAGAGGAACAGGTGGAGTTCTGTATCATCCAGGAGGAGGAAGACTGTAGTCACTCCTGCTTGGGTGAACTCAGTCCTCACAAACCCAAAGTGAAGAATACGAAGACAGAATGGCCTCTACTGAACAGATCAAAACAGAATCTAAGGAAGAGGGTTCCAGAGAAAACCAGTGCCTCTCAGCCCCAGCGCAAATCGAAGATGCAGACAAAAAAAGGAAAAAGCTTCATCAGCTCCAAGGGCAAAAATTCTATGGATCTGAAATCACAAGTGCAAAAGGAGTCACACAGAAGATACATCATCACTGTCAGTGATTGGCAATCTTAGCAAAACATTTGCCACAATCTAAATTTACACATGAGGAATCAAAGGATAAACCGTTTTGCTGTGGTGATTGGTGAAAGTTTAACTCAGATTGGAAAACTGAATTCTCATTGGCTCATAACACTTGGACAAAAAAAACATATCGCTGTGATTGTGGCAAATGTTTTCCTCAGTGGGTATATCTGGATTCTCTTAAGGACCCACACGGGAGAAATCACATCACTGTCAGGATTGTGACAAATGTTTTGCTCGAGCATGTAAGTGTCATTGGAAGATTCACACAGGAGAGACTGTGGGAAAGTATTCACTTGGCTTGATGCTTCTAATCGCATAGGAAGACTCACACAGGAGAGAAAACAGCATCAATGTGGTGAATGTTTTTCTGAAGTTCAGTATAACTTAACACACACACGAGGATCCACACAGGGGATAAAATATTTAGGTGTAATGATTGCGGCAATTGTTTTCATTTTGGCACTGGTCTGAAAATTCATGAGGATTCACATAGGGGAGAAATCATATCGCTGCCAGGTCTGTAGAAAATGTTTTGCTCATAGTGGTAGTCTGAGTTCTCACATTAGGATTCAAAAAGGGGGTGAAGCCTTATTGCTGTCATTATTGTGGGAAATCATTTCTGCATGGCTATAATCTGACTACGCATGTGAGGGAAATCATATTGTTGCTTTAGTAGCAGATCCAAATTGTTCACATCAACACCATCATCCCGGAAACCCAAGACCCACTCCAATTTGCATACCGCCCCAACAAATCCACAGATGATGCAATCTCTATTGCACTCCACACTGCCCTTTCCCACCTGGACAAAAGGAACACCTATGTGAGAATGCTATTCATTGACTACAGCTCAGCATTCAACGCCATAGTGCCCTCAAAGCTGATCAATAAGCTAAGGACCCTGGGACTTAACACCTCCCTCTGTAACTAGATGCTGGACTTCCTGACGGGCCGACCCCAGGTGGTAAGAGTAGGTAACATCTGCAATGCTGATCCTCAACACGGGCCCCTCAGGGGTGCGTGCTCAGTCCCCTCCTGTACTCCCTGTTCACTCATGACTGCACAGCCAGGCACAACTCCAACACCATCATTACATTTGCCGATGACAGTCTCGCTATTGTTATTTTACTGCTGCTCTTTAATTACTTGTTACTTATCTCTTATCTGTATTTTTTGGAAACTGCATTGTTGGTTGGGGGCTCGTAAGTAAGCATTTCACTGTAACACCTGTTGTATTCGACGCATGTGACTAACATTTTATTTGATCTGGCATATGAGAGGAGAAACCACATTCTACCGTGACTGTTGCACATCTTTCACAATTGTCTGTTATTTGATATTGCATATGGAAATTCACAGGATAAGTCTGTCATGCTTTAGTGCCAGAAGTACGTACATTGAATAGTCTGAATACCCACTGAGAAAAAAAATGTATACGTCAAACGATTGCAACAAAGCAAAGCCTAAGGGAACACGTGGAAAGAATGCACAGAAACATGACTGTGCCCGGTGTGGGGGATGGGCATCAAACAAGATTGAGAGGCACATTTTGTGAGTGGTGACGACAGTTCTTGGGTGATTAAGATATGACTGGGTGTTAAACTATAAACAATATTAGTAGTCTTAACTTTCAATGTGAACACCGCCAGACAATCACTGCACAGGTGGGCTCTTATCAAAGCTTGGTGGTGGAGGGATAACCTACATTTAATCTGCCCTGTGTCAACACGTTCACATCTCCCCACACTTTACCTGTGGTTCATTCTGATTTAGAACAAAAAAAAAAAGGTACTTGAAAGTGTGCTTCTTTTCATAAGGAATATTGAAGAGGGATTCAAACTTATGCCCAACCTAAACTGCATGTAAGGCAAACACACACGTAGAGAAAGTTAGCTTCTCTGTATTGATTGTGGCTCATTTGAAGAGTATTGTCAGCAAGGAATCCACTTTAGAATACTGAGCAGTCTCGTGATGTAAGTAATACACGGTCATTAAGGAAAATGTATCGGGTTTTTTAAATATTACTGTTGTATGAGCAGTTATTTTTTGTCTAAAGAGTTAACGACACAATTGATAGGCAATTTATTTAATCATTCATTACCACACATATCTTAGTCTACAAGGAGAGTCATGTTTCCTTCAATGTCAGTGCATTTCACAGGTCAGCAAGACAAACGAGTAATATTCCAAAACAACTAAGTCAACGTGTATAACGCCATTCCGGGGTCTGTGCTTCTAACATGTCTTTCTTCAAAACAGGAAAGAACGCAACATAAATACCCCAAAACGACCAATATTTACATACTCTTGCATCATTCATAGCGGTGACGGGGAGGAAACAGACAGGGCTGGATTACAGAACTGGCACGCAGGGCATGTGCCCCGGCGTCCCCGACCTCAAGGGCTTGCTTCCCCTTGGAGGTTGGGGGCCCCCAGAAAGCATAATGTGTACAATTGCCTCAAATTAGCTTTTTAAACAGCTAAATGTTCTCAGGCTCATGCCAAAATGTGTAGAATAGCTGTATGAAACTGCTATAAGTTAACTGACTTACAAATGCGGTAATCCGGCCCTGGCGGGCGGGGGGATGCTATACTCTTGGACTGGAAGAAGCACACAGGAAGAGACTGATTAAGGCACCATGACGTGGAGAGAGTAGCTTATCAATGTAGAGTTAAAAATCACATCCCATGCGCCAAGCAGGTCTTCTCTTCGCATTCTACCCATCAAAATAGGGGTTGGGAGAACCTTTCCAGGCTGATATTGACTGCATTGGTGTTGAGACTCAACTACTGCTGGGGGTGAATGAAAATTTGAGAACCATAGCTTTTGAAAAGAAACACCACGAGGGAGCAATCTCATTCAAAACCAACAAATAAGGTGACGATATTAAGTTATATTCTGCTCTCAAAATCAGAACACACACATCCAGGAGAATAACATTCATTTTTAACTAGAAAAATAAGTAAAACATTTGTTTGCATATGAAAACAAATGAACAAATTGTGGAATTCAGACATAGTAATCAGAGTATAATAATACTTGCAGTACACAAAAAGACATTGCTCATCATGCGTTCCATTTTCCAAAATTCCTCAAGGTGGACTATATCCCTTTGGGACTGTGAAAGGAATGATTGTTACTTCATCATACATCTCATATCAACAAATGCATTCACTTTGGGGGGCCTAAATCGTTAAAATACTATCTGTATCATGCCAAGCCTCCATTTGGAATCATCCAAATGGAGAGGTCTGTGCAAAACCAAAGGAGTAATGTCATTCATTATCTACAGTATGAATTCAAGAACATAGTCCCCATTATAAACTTGTTCATTGTAGTGACAGGTTGTGTGTGTGTGTGTGTGTCTTATCCAAGCTGTGACATGATAATATGTGCAGGGTCATGTTCATTAGGCACCAAACGGAAGAACTCAAACAGGGAGGGACGGTATGTACTTATCCAATAACTCATTACCGTTGTAATGCGTTTTAAAACATTCTGTCGCATGCCCTAATGAACATGACCCAGGCCTGGCCAATCATATCCCAAAGTATGGCTATCCAGTTCACACCGTCGAACATCAATCATGTACTTTGAAAGATGCACTTCCATTCTCGGTCTCGTGTGCGACGTCACTGTCAAACAAAACAAACCTCCCTCTGCTGAATCGTGATTCTTGAACACTTTAAACAACCCAAACAAGCGCGTCGTCATACGATTGTGAAGGCGGCGTAAATGGAGTACCTTATAATCTGTACAAGGATAAATGTCCTCATTCAGAGTGGATTATACAAAAAGTGATAATCAGTACAAAAGCCTGTACCTATTACCTTGAGGTTTGAGTTGTACATCGAGTGGGAGATTAAACTATATAGCCTATTGTCACATTATAGGGCTTCCCCAATACTTTTGCATCCGTATGCATGTAAGTGGAGGTTGCGCTTTACCTCGACCGTTTAGGAAATAACCCCACACATTCGCTCACACACACACACACACACACACACACACACACACACCAAAAGAGGGCGTCAGTCTCGTGGCTACACCCGTTTTCGATGATGGGATCTCACTGACCGGTAGGACTAAGTTTTCAGAGTGGGTGTTTTCCACAGTGGTTTGTGATACATCCAGCCTTCGCCCTAGCACAGAGAGAAGAAGAGAATAGAAAACATGACAACAAAAAAGTACAATCTAAGATTTTCTGCTACTCAATTGTAATTTCAAACTAGAAATGTCTAACAAGAGAATCCATTATAAATATCCATATTAAAATCCATTGATTCCTGAATTTAAACTGTAAATGCCTCATTAGATATCCTGTGTCCATTATTCAGGCAAAATTGGGTGTCAAAATGTCTGACCGCTTAACGAAACAATAATGATGGAACGTTTCCTGAAGAAAATGCGTGTGCTTGCTTCAGCTGTCCAAAAGCATGTCTGTCCAAAGCTCCCCCAGGTCTTACTGAAGCAAGCACGCTAAATATGAAAAGGTTTGTCAAGATGATGTTCTACGTACCTCGCTCTCAAAATATCTGGTCCTCCATGGGGTCTCGGTCTCAGTGCGGTGTCTCTCCTCGGTCCTCTGTCTCTCCTCCAGGATCCTCTTGTACTCCGTGGCCTTCTCAATGTCCTTCTGACGCAGCGACTCAGTCACATGCTGCCACAGGCGCCTAAAACAGAGTTATTTATATCATTACTATTTATGGGACAAGGCACAATAATCAACAATACAGAGGAGACAGAATTAACTAAACATCTTATTTTTCATTTCCAGTCCTTATCTATGCCACAACCTCACCTGAAAGCATCGTAAAACAAATCTGAGCATATTAATGCCAATATGAATTAACTTTTTGGTCTAACCTTGATTCAGTTGGGCCTTGCTTGTCATTGGGGCGTACGCGCTTCTTGGTGACTGGCAGCTTGGTGACGTCCACCATGCGCGTGTCGCCGTTCTGGTAGCTGAACTCGAGCACGCCGTTCCACTCGCCCTGCACGCGGCACACCACGGCGTTGGTGGCGTTGTGCTTTACCTCCGCCGTCACCCTGCGTGAGGCGCCACGAGAGCAGAAGGACACATGGTCAACGATATCAACCAATCACAGCCTCTCCACGCAAACTATGCAAAACAATTTGAGGTCAATTCAATCCAAAGAGTTGTGGCTTTTGTCAATTATTCAAACAAAGCCAGGATAATCCACTCCTCAACAGTCAGTTTTCCAGGGAGTCCTAGGATCCATACAAATGTAATAGTTTAAATCTAAAAACACAGTAACATAACATGGAACTAACTATATGAAGCTGTAACAGCACAGGGACATAAACCTAACCAAAAGCCACTGTAACAATTTATTGACGGCATTAAAAAGTCCTCTGCAGGTGTGTGTGCGCGCTCTGTGAGGGGCACTCACTTGTGCAGTTTGCCTCCGTAGAAGGGCTTGGTCTGGAAGGTGATGACTGCGGAGTATCCCGACTTGGTGCAGTTCACGTTTACCTTTCCCCCCAGTTCCACCCAGGGCACGGTAAGGATGGAGCGGGCGTAGGCACAGGGCAGCGTGAACGTGTACTCCTCATCATGCTCCAGCAGGTACAGACAGCCTACACATACAGATTACAATAAGGTTTATACCTTATATCCTGTTAGCATTAGACAGATGCGTATTACAGATCACTTTTAGCCAGAGGTTTTAAGTCGAAAGAATCAACAATAATTACTTCCTGTCAGTAACTAGTATCCCACTCTCCCTTTGACATTGGTCTGAAGGAAGTAGGCCTAATCCCTTACAGTGTCTCTCCATTTCAAACCACTCTGGTGCTAGCATGCACAGACGGTGCAATAATCGATACCCAGTCTCTGGCCGACCTTACCTTCCCCGATCATGGACACCCCGATGGACATGCCCATGAACTTGCTCTTGGTCCACACGTGGGTGTTGACGCACATCCGCCTCTCAGGGCACTCGGCGTAGAAGCCCGACACGGGCGGGTGATGGGACACCTGCTCAGCCACGAAGCGCAACTGGTAACTACCGTCCTCCCCCTCGGTGGTGGGGCTTCCTTGGGGAGGAGAGGGGGCATCCTTGGCGGGTTCCCCTGACCTGGGCACCCTCCAGGAGCAGTGGAAGCTCTCGCCGATGATGGGGTTGTAGGGCTTCTTGGCGATGGCGCCCTTGCGGCCCTCGTGGAAGGAGGTGAGGTAGTACTCGACAAAGCGCACCATGCGCTCCTCGGGCCCTTGGCCGTCTGTGATGGCTACGAACAGGTCCGGGTGGGACATGAAGTCAGCGTACATCTCTAGTAAGGAGCGCTTCTCCAGGATGAAGGTGGGCAGCACCACCTGAGGAGACAGAACAATTTATGACCTTTAATAAAGCGGGTTGGGTTATTGAGAATTGTTCAATAATCTAGTGTGTGATCTATAATGACATGTAGCTATGAGGTAAAGATTTCAATTGTAATTTGAGAACACATTCTCTTTATGTCTTGACTAACTACCATCCGACACCCAACAGGCTTTGAGCCTACACTAGCTGCTGCTGCTAACCATGGGAAACTGAATTTCAGTGAAGTAGAGCTGGGACAATAACCGAAAATGATCGACGCCGACCATACAGATCACTTATCGCAGGCATTTTGTAGCCTATATTGGAGAAATGTGAAGTTTGAAATTAAATAAGTTTGCTAATATGGAGGATTGTTAATGGGACAACTGACGGCTAAAACCATCAAACTAGTAGTATTAGTTTAAAAGATAACGCAAATAAAACTGGTGCACATTAACTTTAAAACGTATCGTTCTATTTATTGTTATCCCATCAATTCAGGCAATTTATCGCAATATGGATTTTAGGCCATATCGCCCAGCTCTACTATGAAGTCAACAAGAAAAGGAAAACAGAGGCATTTCTTAACTGCAGTACGCAGTTCTTTACATTAGCCAATCAGAGGACGGGAAACAAGACACCACTATGGTCTGTCTAGCTGGGCCTTGGTCCAGCCCGATGCATGTTTCAGGCTGGGCCTTGGTCCACCCATATGTTTCAGGCGGTGTCCGGGCCACGGCCGGGGGGGGGGCAGCGGTGTGAGCGTTGTGGAACTCGACCTACCCGCGTGAGGTCCATGCCCAGCTTGAGCTGCGAGAGCAGGTGTAGGATGACACTGCGTTCCTCCTCCACCGCCCCCAGTTCCTCCTCCTTTTCTGTGAACGCGTCCTCCACCTCGTCCTCCCCGTCAACCTCCTCCTGGCAGGGGATACAACAATATTTACTTTGAGAACAACAAAAGTTGTGGCTTGCATCTTGAAAAACAGTCAAACTGAAGAACCTACAACAAAAAGCCATGATTGAAAATAAGAGGCCTTTATTTAGTTATATTTGCTTTACCATCCTCCTCACCTGACCATGGACACAATGTTTGAAAGACAAATTGATCATAGGAAACAGTGCTATACATTTAATTATTAAATAAAAAGTACTGATGTCAAATTGTCCTGTCCAAAAAGATACACCTATATCACTTTTAAAATACTTTCTTTTCACATCGCCCTTTCTAGCACAGTTCCAGTAACTATGCTGGATGCGTAACCAGGCCACTCCTACTCTGAGAGCTTGATACACACAGCCTCAGGTCAGTACAGTTTGGCTCGATAGTGGGAAAATACTTTCTGGGTCTAGTAATGTTCTGTGTCCTTACCCCAGAGAAAATGCAGGGCTCCGTGGCACTGAGCTCCAGGAGGCTACCCTCCAGCGGCCCTCCCTCGGTGCTGAAGCTGTCCAAGGGCCCGCCATTCTTCAGGATGTCCGGCAGCTTGGGCTCCAGCCACTCGATGGTGGGCCCTGTAACACCCGACACAGCGGCGGCCGCCACGACCTTTAGCTCAGAGGAACTCATGCTAGGCTACGCTACAAGGCCCCTTGAGGCTTCCAGACCAAAACAACAAGGTTGTAGCCAGCGACCATTCAAGAAAGACCCAGGCTGGCGTATTCCCCCGACAGTTCCCTAGGACCACAGGATGAGACGTTAACCCGATCCCCGGTACACAGGGAGTATCGAGATACGTTTTATGCCCCGCCAACAGGAAACCACCTGATTGGTGGGTTAGTGTTTGGGTGGGAGGCGAGGCCCATTCAAATTAGCACGGACCACACAATCCTTGACAACTTTTCCTGATTGGCTGTTCCCCGGGTTCCGTCCTGTTCGTGGGCCTAATGAAATATGGATGCCAGGTAACAAGATCTCTTACGATCTCCTACATCAAACCGGGAACTTGTGACGGCTTTTCACCCTTTCCCCTATTCCACAATGTCTGGTTGGCTCTGTCAAAAGAAATGGCTGAGATCGTTGCAGCCATACACTTTTGGTAAGTCTCTAGGCTGTCAGTATGGTGCGGTGTGATCAAAAAAGAAGAAAGGTGGTTAATTTGGAGAGCTGTTATTACTCAGTTACCCAATGAGCGATCTGGTTACCACCCTAGACAGCCGGTAAGAATAAGTACCGCTCCCTCATCAATTATGGAAAATAATTCCACTGTCGGCTTTCGGAGCAAGCTTTCAGAGTACATCTGGACTGGGAGGGTCTACATGTGCAATTCCATGATTTGCGAGGTAGAATTGTGCAAGCACATGATGGGTGTCTAGTACATGTCACATACAACTAAACATGACTAAAACCCTTTAATCCATGTAAACCTCCATGGCTAACTTTGAGAAATGGGTCAAAGAAAATGCAACTTAAACAGTTTCTACCTTGCTCTCTTCAGTGGTAAATGAACCATCATCTAGAAGGCAAATCTGAGAAAGCCTGACAATAAAGATCTACCCACTGAAAGAAAAAATAACAGTGCATGTACACAGATCCCTTTCTTTTCATTGGAGTTCATCCATAAATGAACACTCATTACTGTCAGCAGTTGTGACCTACTCCCCCTCCCCTCCAGGCCCCAGCGGTCACCCTCACCTCCCAGGGAGCTCCTCTGGCGGGCCACCTGCTGCAGCTGCAGGATGTGCAGGCAATCGTTGAGGCAGTTCATGGTGGCCATGGAGGTGGCCTTGAGCATCAGCAGGTCCTGGTCTAGCGGGGAGAGGGGGCCCGCGGCCGGGGGCAGGCCCTCGATGGTCTGGATCAGGTCTCGGTGCTGGCCCTGGGCCTGGGTCATCATCTGGGAGTAAGAAGAGCGGAAGAAACCAGAGGAGTAAGTTGATACCGATGTACAAATGTGCTTACTGTATCCATCATTCGATTAAAACAATAAGTCCCTGTAACCTAGTCCTAGATGAATGATCTTCATAAAATGACACTAAACAAAAAAGCTGGGTAAGACGGAGTAAAATGACTGAGAATACCCTCTATGACAAAATACATTTCAAGAATAGCTAGCGGTAGAGAGATATTCTTCTCTCTACCACCAGCTATTCCTGTTGAGACGTGAAGTTATAACAAAAAAAACTGATGGAAAATACAAAATACTGAGAAAAAGAACAAAAAAAATAACCTTCAAGCTATGCTAAACCCCACTTCTATTTTGGTTCATGAGGTAATAGCTACTATCCCTATCCCCAGCCTACCTCTCTGGCGTCAAGCAGATGGTCGGGCAGCAGGGACCTCTTGGAGGAGTACAGCGAGGAGCCCTTGTGGAGCTGAGTCATGCTGAAGAAGGAGGCAGCGTTCTGGTTCTGGAGCTGGCTAGGCCTGCGCTGGGACAGGGGCGAGCTGGCGCTCCCCTGAGACGCCATGGAGTAGCTGCGAGACTTGGGCGGAGGGTTACTCTGAACAAAGACAAGATGGTCAACAAATTTGTCATAGAGTGAATGTCATCTGTGATAGGATCTTGGGAAAAGTATATTTTGATCATTGGAGCTTGTGGAATGTAAGTAAAGTTGCCCCTTAGACTCTGATATTGGGTCAGTTTAGCATTTCCCCCCACTAATGGCTACAGCATAGAGATCGAGGCCTCATCTTTGTATCTGTGCCATTATAGCGTGTGTGACAGCATGGGCTGCGGCATTGAGGCTTAGTCCATTGTAGTCTTCGTCATTGGCTGATTGCTCCCAACTTATAGGAATCCCCACCAGTTGACTACTTTAAAAATGGTGGAAGCACTCAATGGAAATGTCCATGTTAAAACGAGTTATATCGATGATGAGTCCTCTCTCTATTAGTTACAGCTAGGATTGTGGTAGGGGGGAAATGATCCTAGATCTGTATCTAGGGGAATTTTAACCTATGGAGCCATCTTGTTTGTGACTATTTGTGTGACCTTATGGTGTCATGTCAGTGTGCTCTGTAAATGTTGATTGTCTTCAACTTAAGTGCTCAAGATGCGAGACGAATTAAGGCCAATAATGTGAAGTGTACTGAAGCGAGTCGTTATGGTTAGACCACAATTTATCCAAGAATAGAGTTTGCATCATGCTTGTGGTTTGTCACTTTCGGTCTTATCATCAGTATTTCGATAGAAAGTGTACATATGGTAGGAAGAAAATTCCACTGAGTAATGCTGACTCGTAAGATCAAACTTGTTTTGTTTTTTAAGGAAGTGTCACGTAAGATCAAACTTGTTTTGTTTTTTAAGGAAGTGTCACATCCCCCCCTACACGTTTGTCTGCTATGATGCAGCCAGGGGTGACTTTGGTGTTACAACACTACACTCAAAGGCTAGGATGGTCTTGGCTCACAACTAAGCTAAATGAATAGTAGCTACAGTTCCCCATCAACGTGTTGTCATTATCAAGCACAAACACTACTACACCTAATCTAAATACAAGACATGAAGCTCATGTTACAGGCAACCATGGACACGATCAATGGGATTGCATAACAAAACGAGCTAGTAGAGAGTGTCTGGATCAAGGGAAAACATTGTTGTGAGTGAGAAAAAGGATGTGATGGTGAGTGCGTATGCCTGTCTGTGTATGCATGCAACTGTGTGTGTGTATGCGTCTGCGAAAGTGGGTGTGTGCCAGACGAAAAGCCTTTGCCTTTACCTTCCCCATTGCCTCAGTGTGGTGCTGTGTGCAGATCTGCAGCCGGCTCACCCAGTGCTGTCTCTCTTTGGCGTCTGTGGCTGGGAGACACAACACCACAGGGTCACATTCATTGGTGCACACGGTTGCAAAATGTTTTGCAACCGAAAATTAAAACAAGTTTCCTACTGGGTATGTTCACTTAGTACATCCCTATTTCAGTCAGTTTTCTTTAGTTCGGTGCCTGAACAGAGTGAGCTCATTACAGTGCAGCTGAGTGAATCTCTCCGCAATGGATCAATAGCGACAACATTATCCCTCGCCAACCAAGGATAATGAGAAAACCGCCATTATCGCGTATTGATTTGGATATGTTTTACATGCTTTCTCCGCTTCCTGAAGTCTTGGTACGATAGTCTGACAGGGACTAGATGTGTATCTTGCCTTTCCAACTACTGGCTGATGCATTGAGGATATAATAACATTGTGTTGAAATGCAAACCGTACATGTCCAGTAGTAGACTGGACTCGTGCATGTATGGCTTTTTCAAGTTGTATGTGTGCTTGTTTTTTTTTTAAAGGTCGAATTAATAAACTAAACTACTCAAACAGCATGACACTTGTATAAATTGTTGTAGCTGTTTTGATCGGTGAGGAGTGTGAGACAGACAATAGTGTGTGTGTTTTACCTCTGAGCTTGTATTGTTCCCCACTGATGGCATTAACCGTGAATGTGTGGGAGTCCTCGTCGCTGGGGGATATGACCGCCCCTGCCAAGGGGAGTGTCCCGCGAGGTTTCTGGGGCCTGGACTGCTCATTGACAAAGTACTCCAACAACCCTGCCTCATTGTTGAGGACAAAGAACCTGCATGAAGAGCAGAACGTTCAATCAAAAGATTTACATTTTAATAATTTAGCAGATGCTCTTATACAGAGCGATTTACATGACTTACAGAAGAAAATACGGTTGAGTGCCTTGCGAGGGCATAGACCGATTTTTCATCTAGTCGGCTCAGGGATTCAAACCAGTGATATTTTGGCTACTGGCCCAATGCCCTTGAGCTCAAGATGCTTGTTGGCAAAGCATTGAATCAATTCAATAGTATGTTTAGTTGATTTGATCAAATTGTAAATACTTTTACTAAATGCACATAGCACTGTTTAATCAATGTTCTTCAACCTGGGCTGCCCACTCACCTATATTGCCATCCTGTTACCAGGTTGGTGTATTTCATCAGGTAACCATCAATATTTTCCATGTGGTCACTGAATAGTGCAGAGATTGAGAAAATGATTGACAGTTAGCAAAAAATAACAGCAATGGGTTGGCAAAGTTCAACTCCAGATGAACCTCTGATTCAACTCTGACTAGCCTGTTAACTAATAGCTAAGTCAGTACGCACAGCTAGAAAAGCTAGAAACCATAGCTGGCTAGACAGCTAACATTTGACCAAAGGCTTGCTAGTTAACGTTACCAACTGAAGACGTGTGTTGCACTGCCTATTAGCCAAACAAATCACTGCAGCTAACTAGGTTAGCACGACTGGTTAGCCAGATATGGCTAAGCCAGCTAATTAGCCTAGTTAGCTAGACAGTCAGCATACCTGTACTGCCAGCCTTTAGAACTCCCTCTCCCAGAACTACCAGGCGTCCCTTTCTGGGGAAAGACATCCAGTTTCCCTTCACTGTCCGAGATTCGTATTGCCGTGGCGGTTTCTCCTTGCATAGTCATAGCCAACGTTATAGCTAGCTGACAAGCTACAACCCTTGCGAGAAACGTTAGCTAGCTTGACAGCTAGCCACACAGCAACCTCTAGTCTGATTTGCTAACTTGAAGGCCTTGCTCACAGATGGAGTTCTTCTGTTTATGGCTTTACAAAACACATCGTTTTTCATGAACGATTGCCATCTAAACGACTGATTAAGTCATCCATCACAAGATATTCGTATAAAAACAGTGGCGTGCTAGCTAGGTCGTTAGCTTGGGGTTTACAAATCGCTGCTAACAGGCTTCACGATGACGCGCCACGGAACTGGAGTCATGTGATTCAACTCCATGAAAGGACTTCCGCATTGGCAAACAATAGGGAAAATTGTAGCATTCAAAGTTTGTCGAAATAGGTTGCACTTGTAGAAATAGAACACATCTTCAAATATATCCTGCACATACCCCATCGAGCTACCGCCGGCATATATTTCAGTCGTGTTGCATGACAAACAGTGAGACTTTTGTATCTCCCCGAGCTCGGCAAATCGAGAAAATTATAGGACTTTCTCCATGCATAAATGTCTCTCCATACTTGTCATGACAGGTTCGTCGTGGTGGCACACCCAGAATAACCTTACTGTTCTCTAACCTGTACAAACCTTTCCCTTCTTTTATATACAGGTAAAAAGGGCGGTGTAATAATGTGCTGCCCACACGACTAGGGCGTATAAGGAAGTTATTGACATGGTTATAAACACGACATTTTGCTGGTCTGTTAACACTGTTCAAGGAATCGTGCCTGCTACTCTACCTTAAAAATGCCTGCTAAGAAAGTGTGCATCGTTGGATCTGGAAACTGGTATATTTATGGTCTTTCTCTATTTGCATGTGCCTGCATTCGACAAAATTGTATCATCGTGAATTACACTGATGATTCATAATGTAGCCAACTAAGTGCTGATATTTGGCTAAATTGACAATTTGCATGTAGTTTCATAGAAGATCAAACATAGAAGTTTGATTTACATACATTGAATGTGGGCTTGGGGATATGCAAGCCATTCCGCGTACTGTTGTAATCTGGTTATGGTATGCCTAAAATATATTTAGCATGTTGTTCATTTTGCGTCTGGGATTTTGAATATATGAATGGTGTTATTCCATTGCCCTCTAATCTAATCCCCGTTTTCATCATCTCATAGGGGCTCTGCGATAGCCAAAATCGTTGGTCACAATGCAAAGGGATCCAACAGGTTTGACCCCATTGTTAACATGTGGGTGTTTGAAGAGATGATCGATGGCAAAAAGTTAACAGAAATCATCAACACAGAGCATGAGAACGTCAAATACCTACCGGGTCACAAGCTTCCCAAAAATGTGGTTAGTATTGTGTTTTGTTTAATATTCGATTTTTACCTCAAGATTACAAATCATTGAGTTGGGCAATACATCTGGAGTTAACGTTATCTCCGGACATGCTTTGTGGTTGTGTAAAAGGATACACACAGATAAGATGAGTGAAGTTTGACCTATACAGAGATGATAACGTATCCGCCTGGGGTTGTTCTCATGAACCCAAGGCATTAACAAGGCATTCTGCCTTATCCCTAGGGTTCTCAGCTGTAAGCACTGTTTACCGGTGGGCCCATGTAAACTACAATCCCATCTCTTTGTTTTAAAGTTCAGAAACGTCAATAATCATCGCATGCAATGCGGTTTTTGAAACATGGAATTATCTTTCATATCAGTGAGAAATAATCTTTCAAGTACAAAAAGATACACTTACTGGATCAGGTTCGCACTGACCACAAAACGACACTTTCCACTTTCCTTTCCAGTTACGCTTACACACAGGTGTTTATCTAATTAGCACAGGTGGTCTTCTCTGCCTTCCGTTAGTCTTCCTTAATAAAGCGCTGTAACATGGCCATATAGGAACACGAACCCTAACCTTGTAAAAAATAGTGCTGGGGTACGAAATCTATACAGTGACATATCAGGATATTATTTTTGACAATATATAATGTGGTTTTGACAATATCGCAATATTCTTTTTTTGTTAGTTGTCTGTACCTAAACCAAAACTCCAGTACATTTCCTTGTTCTCCATCTCCTTTTTAGAGAGCCAATTTGTTTCCAGCACTTTTATTTCCATGACTGAACCAAACTCGTTTTCTCATGTTCTTGCTTGTCCCTCTGCAGCTATGGTGAACAGTTTGGAACATCGAATCGCAATGAAATCACAGTATCGAATCGCAATACATAGAAGTGTGAGAATCGCAATACATATCGTATTGGCACCTAAATATCGTGATAATATGGTATTGTGAGGTCCCTGGAAATTCCCAGACATACTATAAAGATAATGTAGTAATTTAGACTTAAGTTTTTTGGAAATTATTTCTCGCTGCTATGAAAGATATGTTCCTTATATTTCCAAAACCGTACCGCAAGCGATGCATGTTAACGTTCACAACGAGTGTCGGGGCTCTTAACAAAACTCCCCCTGATAGAATATACCGTAATGAATAGATGGCTAGTTGATATTCTATGAATGGCCTACCAGTCTGACATACCTTGCTTTTCATTGTGGCAAGACTTTATGTGTGTGTTATTGTATCCAGCCGCCCCTTATGTCAATTCCTTAAACGACCCTGTAACAAAATAACATCACATAACATATTGTAATCACAGGAGGTTGGTGGCATCTTAATTGGGGAGGACAGGCTTGTGGTAATGGCTGGAGCGGAATGAGTGGAATGGTATCAAACTATGGTCTCCACGTGTTTGATGCCATTCCATTCACTCCGTTCCAGACATTATTATGAGCAGTCCTCCCCTCAGCAGCCTCCACTGCGTAATGTAGATTAATGATAAATGCTACTACATAGTAACATCCATCATGAATAGTACAATGTATCATGCTATATTTTCCCGCTCCAATTTACCAGGTTGCTGTTCCAGAAATCACAGAAGCGGTGAAAGGGGCCAGCATACTGATCTTTGTCATTCCACATCAGTTCATTGGGAGGCTATGTGATCAGATGAAACCTCATATTACACAGGGAACCATTGGGATATCCCTCATCAAAGTAATGTCATCTACCTCTTTTTCACACTAGCTCTCACTTAGAAAAACCATTGCTAAAATCTATAAAATGTATAAGTCTGACTTTACTCTGGCTTCATATCACTCAGGGAAAGTCTCAGCTGTATGAATCTATCATCATGGCTATGATTTTACACTCGTTATGTAACAGCATCCTGCATCCACCCAAATGCTGGTAACTAGGGTATATGTTACAAAATGAGTGATTGAAGGCAGCCTAAGATCTCTTTTCTGCCCTGGTCCTTATTCAGGGCATCGATGAAGGCCCCGAGGGCTTGAAGCTCATCTCTGACATCATCCGTGAGAAACTGGAAATCGAGGTTAGCGTCCTGATGGGGGCCAACATTGCCAACGAAGTGGCTGATGAGAAGTTCTGTGAGACCACAATTGGTAAGACATTTTTACATAATATTATCTAGAATATTGCTGTAATGTTTTGTGTCCTCCTCGGCTTGTGTTGCAACTCCCACTGATGCAGTTATGTGTAACTTGACTTTCTATCACTACCTAAACAGGAGCTAAGAACGAAGCAAACGGACATATCTTTAAAGAGCTGCTGCAGACTCCCAACTTCAGGATCACCGTGGTGCAGGAGAGTGACACGGTAGAACTCTGTGGGGCTCTTAAGGTACAATTTACGTTCCAACTCAAAGAGAACAACTTCTGCTCCATATAGCTACATCGTGAACGTAACTTACACAGAAGGCCTATGTTTCGTTGCACTGTACCTCTGTTTTATTTGCTCACATTGTCAAATAATTTTGTACAAACCATGAATCATAATATTGCTAGTAGCAGAGTAGAAAACTGGAGATAACACTTGGTTCCTTTCCCACTCTCTCCTTCCCAGAATATTGTAGCGGTGGGCGCTGGGTTCTGTGACGGTCTGGGCTTTGGGGACAACACCAAGGCTGCGGTGATCCGGCTGGGGCTGATGGAGATGATCGCCTTCACCAAGCTGTTCTGTAAGGGCCAGGTGTCCTCCGTGACTTTCCTGGAGAGCTGTGGGGTCGCCGACCTGATCACCACCTGCTATGGGGGACGCAACCGCAAGGTGGCCGAGGCCTTTGCCAAGACATCCAAGGTGAGATATCTAGACAAATACGACTCAAGGATGCGACTGTGCTGTGACCAGTGCAACTTTTACCTGTTTTGTCAGGTTGATAACTGTTAAGATATTAATATCCATCACTTCAAGAAACTCATGGTGGGTTTGTGTGTGTGTACATGCTTTACGTAAAGTAAGTAACTATGTTGCATACCTTTCCAGTCTATTGAAGAGCTAGAGGCTGAGATGCTCAATGGCCAGAAGCTGCAAGGCCCACAAACCTCCGCTGAGGTGTTCAAAATTCTCAAGAAGAGAGACATGATCAACAAGTGAGTACAACTCTTTTACTCAGCGATATGACTTTGCTTGCTCTCACACCGTCACACAGAGTGTCTGCGCATGTGCACGGGTCCGCTTCACGCTGCTACAACATGATGGCTTATGGGACCAAAATAGTGAAGAAGTTTAGTCTCGTGCTTCAACACTCTTGTGGAACTTGACCTGATATTTTTGTTTACTTCCTGCATCGCTGCGCCTACCTTTAATACATTTAATGACTTGCAAATGTTCCTCCAATATTCCTCTACTCATTCACTACATACATTTTCATCAAACTAGCTGCAAATATGAACTGAAGCTCTCCTCAACAAATGTGTGAGTGCTGCTAATGGAACCACCTCTCGCTGCATTGAGATTTAGTGCAATGTTTTGTCTTGTAGGTTTCCGTTGTTTGCCTCTGTGTATCAGATCTGCTTTGAGGGAAAGGCTGTGCAGGAGTTTATCACATGTCTGCAGAACCACCCTGAACACATGTGATCACTCTGGGACCTGCAGCCACGGAACCTGCAGCTCCTCCAATGGTGTAGAGTGAAGTTGCCCCAAGATGCTGGTTAGGTTGGGATTGGAGAGGGGAAGCTGATCCTAGATCTGTACCTATAGGGCATCTTCACCCCCCCCCGGAGCCACTTCCAATAGCACCATCATACCATCAGAGGGCAGCAGTGCTGCATAAATGCTCATTCATAATACTGTAACTACATAAAAATGTAACTAACCACTAAATATTCCTTATCATTTCATACTAAGTCTGAAGAACCACTACTTAACGTGCTTTGTCGCATATTCATATGTTTTGTGTTTTGATTGTGTATCAGCTTATCAACTAAAGCACTTGACAAGTGTTACGTAATCTTTGTTGGTTAAAATAACGTTTTCTATTCATTAAAACATTTTACAATTTGTGGAACAAATATTCTCAAAATAATAATTTTGATTGAAAAACAAATGTATTGTGATTCTTTTGTTTCACTTCATCTTGTCACATGGGGGCACACTTTAGCTGCATTGGGGCAGCAGGTAGCCTAGTGGTTAGAGCGTTGGACTGGTAACCGAAAGGGCTGACAAGGTAAAAATCTGTCTTTCTGCCCCTGAACCCACTGTTAACCCACTGTTATGCCATCATTGTAAAGAAGATTTTGTTCTTAACTGACTTGCCTAGTTAAATAAATAAAAAAAGAAATTGATGTCACTTGCCCTTTTTAACTTTGAAAGCCTTTCAGAGGATAACAGTGAACAATACAGATTTGAAATAGTTAAGATGAGGGAGGAATAACAAAAATACATTTATTTGATTGTCTAATGTGGTCCGTGCACATGTTTTGAAAGAAAATGAAAGATCATATTTATTTTAATTAGATGTTCCCCTGATGAAAGAAGGATTGCTTATGTTTAACTGATTTAATCAGCTTTTCATAACAATTACATTTATCTAGTTCTTGCCTTCACTTCAAAGATGGCCTACTTATCCTAGAGAACGCAGACGTAAATGTAGTACAGATATTCCACAAACCCATTCCCTGGAGTCTTCTGTAACACAAGCATATCATACCCAGGATTAAAGAACAATCGCGGCCCTTGTCTCTCCATCTCTTCTGGCTGTATCACAGCGAGAAGAACAGAGGCTTAGTGGGATAGCGAGTAATCAGCTAGGCCTTTGAATGTCCCATCAGATCAGAGGGACCTTGATGCTTCCATCCATCCCTCCACGCTTCCACCTTGTCCGTAGCCACGACCGTGTCCAGCCATGGTTCACTCTTTCCTGGGTAACCCGACGAGGAGGAGGCCTCTCTTCTGGTTGACAGCTCCACAGACGGGGCTGCCCCAGATCCCACACATCCCTGTACATCAAAGGGCCCAACGGAAGGCAGGGGGCCACAGAGATGGCAAAGGCACAGGTAGAGGCACCCTGTCCGCCACTGTTTCCCGTGGGACATGGGGCCCCAGGAGAGGACCTGTGTGGGGTCTTCCAGCAGGTTAGGCTAACCTTCACCTCCAGCTGAAGTGTCATCAGTGTTTTGATGTGAGACAGTGAGAGCCTTGTGCAGGTTGAGACCCTGGTCCTCTGTCACAAAGAGAAGAGGTGCACCTTCAGTCCTGGGCTTGAAAGAGCAGCTTAATCACCATGGTAACTGCACTGAGGCCAACTAGTCCCTACACTACACTGTCCCATTGTGAGAGAGAGTGAGTTTTGGACTCAGGAGGAGAAAGTGAGAAAAACAATAGTTCATGGTTGAGATATCACTGAATCTGCATGCTGCTGACAAATACATCTACTTATCCAATTCTAGCAGTACAAGTTGACAGTGCAACTCCCTGGGGTTCAAACCTGGCTCTGCTGGGTGACACGAGACTGTGTTAGCTAAAGCCTAGGCATTAGTTTGAGGTACTAACGCAAGTTGTCAAGTCTCAGGCAAGGTTAGTCATTTAACCAGTGTGGATCTGAACCACCTCTGTTACAACATCAACAAATCAAGGCTGTCATTACATGAGGATTAATTCAACATTTTGCAATATTTAGTTACAACAAATAGTGTTCGCTGTGATTTACTGCGTGTAATGAGGTGGGGTGAGTTATTCACTGTTGGTTGATCCCACCTGTGTCTCACATGGATGGTTCTGTCAGTGTTCCTCCTCCAAATGTTTCCCCCAGGCCTTGCAGGCTCTATATGGGCCACCCCAGGACCCAACCACCTGGCTCTCACAACCTTAGATTTATAACAGTCGTATAATTCTAGTTCTGTGTGAAATCCCACACAGACTAGAATATCTGGCTCGGTAAGCTATATGACCTGTGTTCAAATAGGATGTATTTTCTTTCAGATACTTGATTATTTCACTTGTACTTCATCGAACACAGTGCGATGGAAGCGAAGGAGTAGGGCAAACCTGTACCCTATATGTAAAATGTATGCACGCATGACTGTAAGTCGCTTTGGATAAAAGCGTCTGCTAAATGGCATATATTGTTATATTATAAACTGGGTGGTTAGAGCCCTGAATGCTGATTGGCTGACAGCCGTGTTATATCAGACCGTATACCACGGGTATGACAAAACATTTATTTTTGCTGCTCTAATTACATTGATAACCAGTTTATTATAGCAATAAGGCACCTCGGGGGTTTGTGGTATATGGCCAATATACCACGGCTAAGGGCTGTGCGATGCGTCGTGCCTAAGAACAGCCCTTAGCCGTGGTATATTGGCCATATACCACACCCCCCCATGCCTTATTGCTTAATTATAGTATTACTGTACCTGGCATTTCAGATAGGCTCAATCAAACGCTCAAAGTATTGGAAAGAAAACAAACACTAGTTGGATCCAGGTCTGCTATACCCAGTTTGTCTGTTTTTTCAGAATATGATCGGTGATGCTGAATGTCATAGGGTGGGGGAGAGGGGGAAGCAATGGCCCATCCTACATCCTCTCTGTACACACAGCTAATTACAGGGCCTGATCTCCTCAGCTGTCACTGACACAGTCTCTTTACATGTCAATGCCAGCCGAATGGGCCCTCATCATCAGCGCTCCCTCCCTGTCCCAGGGCCATCATAGGAAAATAAAACAGACAAAAATGCCTTGTCCTCGCCCCAGCTGCCAGTCTCACAGAGCAAACATGGCATAATGGCGCAGGGCGCTGAGCTTCAGTCGCAGGGCACACACACACACACACACACACACACTTACCCCTCCCTCCACCCTGCCCTACCCTTCATCTGCACCCACCCTAGCCTACTCCATGCACATTCACAGGGGCATAACGCAGTCTTTCTGGGGGCCTCTCATCACGCCACGCCCCACAACGGCCCTCCTTTGTATTGGCCTGGCACTCTGAGGAAATGATAAAGTACAAGGAGTGGGTGTGTATTTGTGGCGGGAACTGGTCTGTTTTTTTGTCTGCCATTTGCCATTTGTGGAAGGGGAGGTAGGGCCTTGGCTAAGAGCCCGGCTGTGGTGTGGTGGTGTTGGCTTCATACAAACCATCGAGGGTGAACACAGGCACATTTGTTTAGGCCTCCTCCCCCCTCACTTCAGGCAGCCTTGGGAGGAACAGTTGACAAATCCTAACCACACTAGCCTGGACTGGATACCCATCCACACGCTGGGGATAGACAAGGCCGGTTGGGGACTGGAGAAAGAAAGAACGTTTACCTGAAGACTGGACAAAAGAGGCAATATAAATAATTTAAAAAGTATGTTGACTTTTACTGTTGATTTGTTGATTTTGATGTAGTTTCAAAAAAACAATGCATGACTTATCACTCCAAATGACAGTGGACTGTCAGCAGGGAGGGCAGAGTTGTATAGCTTGGTGATGTTTTTATTCCACATTTTGTGCCTCGGTTCACCGGCATCTCTGTTCATCTCCTGAGAAGCAAGAGTTGCTAGAATCAGTGAGCTTAACATTTCAAGATGTGGACAATTTATTTATCTGTAGATTCCCTTTGTAGCTCATGAATGTTGATGGCCATATAAAGGGCCCTTCTTCAAGCTGCTGATGTGAAAAGGGACATTGCTTTATTCCCAGTGGGACTGCAAATAACATGGCTTGGACATTCCAACATGTCATTGTAGCATGGGGTGATGCATGAATCCATTTAGTGTTCCTCTGAGCAAAAACATTTCAGTAGACACAGAATCTATGTCCCAAATGGAACCCTTTTCCCTGTATTGCTGTACTTTTAACCAGAGGCTTGTATATTTCTATATTTATTTTTAGATCTGTTCTTGTCTAATATTTTTCTGGATTATGTCATGTTTTATGCTTCGTGTGAACCCCAGGAAGAGTAGCTGCTGCTTTCGCAACAGCTAATGGGGATTCAAATAAAACCCCTGGTCAAAAGCAGTGCACCATAAAGGGAGTAGGGTGCCATTTGGGACGCACTCAGAGACTTCCTCGACACTGAGCACAGTTCAGTAGACACAGACTGCCACTACACCCCCCAGTCATCTCACTACACTGGGAGCTACACTGTCTCAGATAGAACCATGCTTTAGTTCCAGCTAACATTTTTAGTTGGATTCGTATTGGATAGTAGATTTCCCTTCATTATTACATTCTCCTTTCATGATGTTTTATAATGTTATCCAAACAGTTTTACCTTTACATGTATAGGACACACTATAGCATTGAGTTTGCTTGTTTTAATATTTGTTCTAAGAAGAAACAAAACATACGCTTTTACCGTTAACCAGATGCCTGGATAATTAAAAGTCATATTTATCTCAATGTTGGTATGGAAGCTGTAGGACTGACTGCTTTATGACCAAGCAGATTTAACTCCCAGATGCAGCTGGGAATTCCAAAGGGTAGTGTTCTGGTTAACTATGGGAATTCTCTAACAATAACTTTTACAGAGACTTGGCCAACTCTTCATCTTTATGAAATCCAGACATTGGATTGTACATGATTGTATCAAGATATAGATTTGCCATTCCGTCACGTAATCCGTTATGGCAGAAAGGGGAATGGAAATGTCTTTCAAACATGAATCTGTCTGAGAGTGTTTGAGAAGAGCTTTGGTTGTTTCAGTATGGTGCACTATAGTATGCATTTGCTGCAGAGTAAAATGTAGGAGCCTATAGCTCACCCCATGGACTAGCTCCAACCTCGTGCTAATCATCAGTGCAAAGAAAACAGGAAGGAGGAATGTCTGGTGAAAGCTGGTGTGCCCCTAGATATTTCATCATCGTGACGATGATGACATGTTACGATGAGGGTAGCCTAAATGTACGGGTTTCTGACCATAGAAGTCCAACATTGCTCCTCCCCAGTCTCCCAAACAGGTTATTAAATAAATGAAATGGTATTTGTCACACACTTCGTAAACAACAGGTGGAGACTAACAGTAAGCCCTCCCAAACAATGCAGAGAGAAAAAATATCGAAAAATAATAACACAAGGAATAAATACATCATGAGTAACGATAATTGTCTATATACACGGGGTACCAGTACGAGGTAATTGATGTAAATATGTACATATAGGTAGGGATAAAGTGACTGGGCAACAGGATAGATAACTAACAGTAGAGTCAAAAGAGTAAGTGCAAAAAGGGTCAATGCAGAGAGTCCGGGTAGCTATTTGGAAGTCTTGGAGGTCGAAGCGATTCAGGGTCCTGTTAGTTCCAGATTTTGTGCATCGGTACCACTTGCTGTGCGGTAGCTGAGAGAACAGTCTATGACTTTAGATACTGTATGTGAGGTATTGCTCTCTTATTGGAAAGTGCAGGCTGAAAATCACTTAGAGCTATTGGCCAGATATACATGTTCTATCCTATTTAAAACCTTGTTAGAAAGCAATTACAGGCCAAAGTACTGCTAAGTACACTTTCAAAACAATGGGCGATAGCTCAACATTCAGTTGCTAATAACGATAAATCCATAAATAAGTACAACTGCAATGGCACACTTAACGTTGAGTATTTGGCTCATCTTCTTTTGAGAGTCTCTCTCTACTAGAACCTGCATTCCACGTTTAATAGGTTTAGAATGTTCTGGATTTGAAACTGCTGACATTACTCTCTACAATAGTCTCTGTAGTCTTTGCAATTGGCCTTTTATGGCTCACAGGCCATAAACCTATATGACTCAACCTATATGACTCAAAGCAGACTAGATATGAAAGACCTTTTGAGAACCATTTTGTTTGTAACATTGTTCACCACATAACACTGGTGTATAATTCTGTTGTGAGAGATAATATTATTCTTTGTCAATGTTTTGTAGTTCCAAAATATGGTGAATCAGTGGATTTGAATTTTAATGGTAATTGCTGATCTACCTAGCAACTACTTTTCTCTATTCTGATTGGTTAGATGTCGAGAACAGGAAGAACTTGAAGTTACATATTTCTGTGAATGTAGTCCGTTCATGAGTAAAAGAGAAATCAAAAGAGTAATCTGTCTCCATCCAGTGTTGTCAACATAGAGAGTCATCAATCCACCTTCTGAAGAACCCTCAAACTACATTAGTACAGCCAAAGAGCAGTAATGGTAAGTCTGGCAGTGGCAACCTATTGTCAAGGCATAACAAAAATAGAGTGACTTTGATATAATATTTTATTACCCCTTTTTCGTGGTATCCAATTGGTAGTTACAGTCTTGTCTTATCGCTGCAACTCCCGAACGGACTCGGGAGAGGCGAAGGTCAAGGGCCGTGCGTCGTCCGAAACAGAACCCAAGGAATTCTTACATCCCTCTACTCCTTGGCAATCATTTCCTCAGTCACCCTCAAAGGCGCCCCTACAGTTTAAGGTCTTCCCTCTAATGTATGGGTTCTAGCCATGGGTCAAGCCATATATCTTGTGCATGATTACCTTGTTAGTAGCCTCTCAGGCCGTGCAGCCAGCCACAGTGAAGTGTTAGACATCACGAGGAGAGAGATACTCTTTCCACGTTGAAACTGAGAAATGTCAATGCGTTTGATTGCACAAAAATGCTATATTTGTTATGAGACAGGCTACCACATGTATCCAATGAATTAGATTAGATTGAATAGAACAGATCTAATTTGCATGTTCAAATGTCAGTTCGAAGATAATTGAGTGCTTTGTCCCCATACATAACTTGAAGTGCGTCTTCACAAATGGTTTGTGTACTAGCATTTGAGCCAATTGTTTAATACTCGTGTTATTCTGATTAGATTTATCTAAGAAGGCTTATCATAGCCTCCTAATGTTTTTGACATTATGTAGCATTTGGGGCTTTCCAAATAAAATTCTCAAGGAGTAGACTACACCTTTTCTTACCAGCTGTAGACTACACTCTTATCTGACCGGCAATGTAGTTGCCTTATGATATAAGACCCATTGTAAAGGGGCAATCTGGGATTCAAACAACAACAAAGCAGTCACCACAACCATTTTTGGGGCAATGTCATGGGTCTCCTCGACATCTCTTGCCGAACAGCACAGCAATGCAATGAGCTACGAGAGGAGGAATGCAAAAACAGTGTGGAATCTTAAAAAATATTATTGTATCTGTGGCCATAAGGAATGCAACAGAGGCATTTAGAGAGGCTGAATTGGTGCATTTGTGATCGCCGACTGCGATGAAAAACAGTGGGTGATGTGACCGGTCTGATGGTTTCTGTCAGTGTGCCCCTTGTCTACTTTATTTTGGGTCTGTGGTGAGGAATGCTTAAAGTGTTAAGAAGCTGACATTCTGTGGGGAGCCCCAATGAAAAGCAGAGCGGGGTCCTTATTTGGAAATACTTTAGTCTTAAGAGTAGGAGTGCTGATCTAGGATCCCCTCCCTGTCAAAATTGAAACGAATAAATGTTGATCCAAAAGGCAAAACTGATCCTAGATCAGCACTCCTACTTTTAGACTTGAGAAATACAGCCTTTGGGCCCATTTTCATAAATAGTCTAAGAGGAGTGCTGTTCATAAAATCAAGCTCATCATGATCTAAAAGGCTAAACTGACCCTAGATCAGCACTTCTAAACTGATCCTAGATCAGCACAACTAAGAGTTCTCTTGAGTTTGTGAATAATGGCCCAGACCAGTAGTTTCCAATCAGCATGGTAGTAGAAAAATCTGGTTGGCAGTAAAGCTGTGAGTCATGTGTCTCCCTTTAAATGAGAGAAAGAGAAAAAGATAAACACTTTAAACCTTCTGAGAGACTGGGGTCTACGCCAAGCCCAGACGCTTAAGGAATGCAGCTGGGCCTTGCTTGGTTTGCCACAGTTGAAGCCTGAGAGAGACATAGTAACGCTGGCTGGTCAGACAGACTCAAGTCAGCTAACCAACAGAGCTTTTGAGATGGAAGTATAGCATTTGCAAACATAGCTAATGTGTTTGTGTTTGTTTGTGTGTTTGCTAAATGCAAGTGTGTGTGTGTGGGTTATTCTATCCTTGTGGGGACCTAAAATCCCCTAAAGTCCCCACAAGGACAGTAAAACAAGGAAAGTTCCCCCTTGTGGGGACATTTACAACGTCCCCATGAGGACAAACGCTATTTTTAAATTCAGGGGTTAGAATTAGAGTTAGAGCTTAGTAGTTAGGTTTAGAGTTTGGGTTAGCGTTATGGGTTAAGGTTAGGGTAAGGGTTATGTTTAGGGGTTAGGGAAAATAGGATTTTGAATGGAAATTAATTGTAGGTCCCTACGATGTTAGAAGAACATAACATAATTGTGTGTGTGTGTATGAGTTGGGTAAATGTGGTTGTTTGTGACATGGGCGAGTCTGTGTAAATTGGTGGGCATTTCTTTATAAAAGCCCCATTAGCAGTAAAGGGAAGTTCATAGGAGCACATAAAAATTGGCGTCAAATGAAAGCTATGAATCTATATAATTATTTTATTAAGGCATATATAAACTAGGTATAAGCAGAGGCTTTCTGGTCAAACAGAATGGAAAATGGGTTTTAGAAAACATCTAGCAGAAAAAGTCTTAAAAGGTAGTAGACATGCATCAAAACACAATCATGTTGAAGTTAAGACCCCTGTCAACTAATATCAACATTTAGTTTTACAGAAATGATTTGCCTTCTGTAAGTTTAAGAAATATTGCCTAGTGTCTTCTCATTCTGTTACCAAAAACCCACTTACAGTGCCTTTCGGAAAGTATTCAGAGCCCTTAACTTTTGCCACATTTTGTTAGGTTACAGCCTTATTCTAAAATTGATTAAAACAATGTTTCCCCTCAACAATCTACACACAGTACCCCAAAATGACCAAGCAAAAACTGGTTTAGACATTTTTGTTAATTTATAAAAAATAAAAAATAAACGAAATGTCACATTTACATAAGTATTCAGACCCTATACTCAGTACTTTGTCGAAGCACCTTTGGCAGTGATTACAGCCTCGAGTCTTCTTGGGTATGACATTACAAGCTTGGAACACCTGTATTTGGGTTTTTTTTCCCATTCTTCTCTGCAGATCCTCTCAAACTCTTTCAGGTTGGATGGGGAGCATTGCTGCACAGATATTTTCAGGTCTAGCCTCTTTCTATTCTGGCTAGAGACAGTTTGCGCTGTTCTGTGAAGGGAGTAGTACACAGCGTTGTACGAGATCTTTCTCACATTTCTCACATGGAATAGCCTTCATTTCTCAGAACAAGAATAGACTGACGAGTTTCAGAAGAAAGGTCTTTGTCTCTGGCCATTTTGAGCCTGTAATCGAACCCACAAATGCTGATGCTCCAGATACTCAACTAGTCTAAGAAGGCCAGTTTTATTGCTTCTTTAATCAGAACAACAGTTTTCAGCTGTGCTAACATAATTGCAAAAGGGTTTTCTAATGATCAATTAGCCTTTTAAAATGATAAACTTGGATTAGCTAACACAACGTGCCATTGGAGTACAGGAGTGATGGTTGCTGATAACGGGCCTCTGTAATATGTAGATATTCCATTAAAAATCTGCCGTTCCAGCTACAATAGTCATTTACAACATTAACAATGTCTACACTGTATTTCTGATCAATTTGATGTTATTTCAATGGACAAAAAATTTGCTTTTCTTTCAAAAACAACAACATTTCTAAGTGACCCCAAACTTTTGAACGGTAGTGTAAGTCCGGGCTCTGGCTGGGCCACTCAAGGACATTCAGAGACTTGTCCCGAAGCCACTCCTGCGTTGTCCTGGCTGTGTGCTTAGGGTCGTTGTCCTGTTGGAAGGTGAACCTTCACCCCAGTCTGAGGTCCTGAGCGCTCTGGAGCAGGTTTTCATCAAGGATCTCTCTGTTCTTTTCTCCGTTAATCTTTCCCTCGATCCTGACTAGTCTTCCAGTCCTTGCCGCTGAAAAACATCCCCAACGCATGAAGCTGCCACCACCATGCTTCACTGTAAGGATGGTGCCAGGTTTCCCCCAGACGTGACGCTTGGCATTCAGGCCAAAGAGTTCAATCTTGGTTTCATCAGACCAGAGAATCTTCTTTGTCATGGTATTTAGGTGCCTTTTGGCAAACTTCGAGCGGGCTGGCATCTGCCTTTTACTGAGAAGTGGCTTCCGTCTGGCCACTCTACCATAAAGGCCTGATTGGTGCAGTGCTGCAGAGATGGTTGTCCTTCTGGAAGGTTCTCCCATCTCCAGAGAGGAACTCTGGAGCTCTGTCTGGTGACCATCGGGTTCTAGGTCACCTCCCTGACCAAGGCCCTTCTCCCACTATTATTCAGTTTGGCCGGGCAGCCAGCTCTAGGAAGAGTCTTGATGATTCCAAACTTCTTCAATTTAAGAATTATGGAGGCCACTGTGTTCTTGGGGACCTTCAATGCTGCAGGCATTTTTTGGAACCCTTCCCCAGATCTGTGCCTCGACACAATCCTGTCTCGGAGCTCTACGGACAATTCCTTCGACGTCATGGCTTGGTTTTTGCTCTGACATGCACTGTCAACTGTGGGAGTTTATATAGACAGGTGTTTGCCTTTTCAAATCATGTCCAATCAATTGAATTTACCGCAGGTGGACTCCAATCAAGTTGTAGAAACATCTCAAGGATGATCAGTGGAAACAGGATGCACCTGAGCTCTATTTCAAGTCTCATAGCAAACGGTCTGAATACTTCTGTAAATACTTCTGTAGATTTTTTCCAAATTCCAAAAACCTGTTTTGGCTTTGTTATTATGAGGTTATGTGTGTAGATTGCTGAGGACATTTTTGAATAAGGCTGTAACGTAACCAAATGTGGAAAAGGTCAAGGGGTCTGGATACTTTCCAAAGGCACTGTATCTTGAAGATATTTTCTAATTTCTCTCCCCCATGAGGATGGCGAAAATGAAAGCTCACAGAATTAACAAGTAAAGGTAGACCTACCAATTAGTTATAGTGTTTTTACTGATAACAGTTTGGTTTATGATCGTAATGGGGAATATTTAAGATGAATAAAGTTCGTATTCCGTCAGGAGTAATTAACACAATAAACACAATACATATTTATATGCTTTCCCTGTCTGTAATACACATGATTTTAAGTGTTGTATTTGTGACACTCATTTGTGTCACGGGTTGATGATCACTGGACTTGATGCTGTATTTGACATATTATCTGATATCTGTTGATGGTGGCTGACGTCAGACTGGCGGCACACGTCATTTATCTGTGACATGGTGTGATTCTGTTGCCGCTGATGTTGTCTTCCTCACAGCCTCTCAGGCTGGTGTTTACAGAACATTTGGTACTGTCTGATTAACATATACAAGTGAGTATGGTTGGCTATATCTGCGACTGCTCTTCTCTTTTGTTCACCTGAAAACCCCCTTTACAATGATTTATTAAGTGATTTAAATTGCTTCATTCTGTTACCAAATCGGTAACAAGATGACCAAAAAATCCGTAACAGAATGACTGAAATTAAATTGGCTACAATGGGAATTCATAGTAGTCACAAACCACTGTTGCGTCACCTGCTACTGTCCTCCCTTCCACTGGCATACTGTTATGTTCAGCTCAAAGCATTTTTCTCTCTCTTCCTGTTGAGTGGTGGTCAAAGTAAAGTAAAGTAAAGTAGAGGTCAGTACAACACAGTACTGTAC
The DNA here is from genome assembly GCA_030435695.1 of Brachymystax lenok tsinlingensis. NCBI lineage: Eukaryota > Metazoa > Chordata > Actinopteri > Salmoniformes > Salmonidae > Brachymystax > Brachymystax lenok. Next base: position 44,988,715 of record CM059814.1, read on the forward strand.
CGTACTGTACAGTAGAGTTTAGTACTGTACAGTAGAGTTTAGTACTGTACAGTAGAGTTTAGTACTGTACTGTAGAGCACTCTAGAGTAGAGTACATTATACTTTACTGTATTGTTTTTTTAGTTTTATATTTAACTAGGCACTGTACTATACTGAACTATGCTCTACTGTACTATACTATTCTCTACTCAACAGTGCTGTACTGTGATGTCCAAACTTGTTGAAAGTATACATCGGTGATTGGTACAGATTAATTTGGTCTTGTTTGGGTGCGGAGCACATTAGAATAATAGCCAGTGTGTAGAATAATACCTAAGCATGCAGAGGATGATATCACTGGTTCTACCTTTGTGTCTATTCAGGATACATCACCATGAAGAGAATGACATTCATAATCATGCATTTCTGTATAGTACAGATCAGGGACCCATGATGTCATTCTGTTACCATCATTCTGTTACCGGGTGTTAATCCACTTCACTTACTGTCAATAACCAAAATGGATTTTTTCAAACTCAGGGTGTTATATCATAGCTGACAGCGCATTCTTTCTTAATTCGGAGTAGATATTCAAACGTTTTTGAAAAACTGTCTCACACAATAAACTGAGGGAGATTTGACCGTTTTCTGTGGAAATTGTTAAAAGTAGTCCTTGTGCATAGAGTTATGTAAGCATTTCACTGTTAGTCTACACCTGTTGTTTACGAAGAATGTGACAAATAAAATGTGATTTGTGTGGTTTCTTTAACATTGCAATAAATATTTTTTGTTTGGCATACTTTTAAGGTGATTAATCACAGTCTCAGCATCATAAAACATATAGTTTCCAGGTGTTTGATGCCATTCCATTTGCTCCGTTCCAGCCATTATTAGGAGCCGTCCTCCTCTCAGCAGCCTCCACTGGTGCGCTCGTGTGGTCTCGCACGTGTATGTGCGCGCGCGCGTGTGTGTGTGGCAAGCCGGGGTGTGAATCCTGCAGCAACAGATCCCATGGCTCTTGACAGTTAGTTAATAAACACTGGTCTGTCAACAGCTGCACATGATGTAATGTGGAACTTCTTCTTACCCACACAACCCCCTCCTCCCTCCCCCTCCCTCGTTACAAGTAGCAGGGTGTTAGCAGAGCACCAGCCTGGCAAGCTAGAGCGAGTGTGTGTAAGCTCAGGGCCTCCCCTGCTACTACTCCACACTGGGAATTTACAAAAGGAGCATGTTTTCAGCCACCTTCAAAGGGAATTCCATGTCACAATGTCTGAAGTAGACTTATCAGAGGCTGCTGCTAACCTGTTGAGTGAAGCAGAGGATTTGCCAGGCAAGACGTAAGTTCTAGATGCATGCTCGTTTTTCTGACACACACTGACCCGGACACCCAGGGCCGTGGGTAACTGGTTGGGTGCAGTTCAAACTTGCTTTCTAAGAGGAAGATAAGGTGCATTTGCTTTGAAGTGAGATTCAGTAAGAATATGGACAGTTTATTGCCTTAAAACTCAAGCCTGTTTCTCAGACCGTCAAATGTGTATCTGTCTGTGTGCGCACTACCTTTTGATATTTAGAGAGAGAGAGAGATGCAAACTGTTCAGGATCAAACTGTTTACACACATTCCAAATGCAGACATAACTTATGTATTTATTTAGACAAGGCTTGGAAGATTCCTGTGCTCTCTCAGCTTGGTGGGAAACATGCAGTGTCCCTTTGGACTTTAGTGTTTTTCTGTCTCTTTTCCTAACCAGCTGCAGTGATGAGAGAGACAGACCGCAGCCCAGTCATGTTCTCGTCAGCAGGGCAGCTAGGGCTAGGCTACACATGCTGGACATTGTGATGGAATGTCCTAAGCAGACCTGGGTTCAAATCCTATTCAAATCGTTCAAACACTTGGAGCATTTGCTTTAGTCTGCCTGGAGTGCCAGGTGGTGGGTGGGACTTTTCTGTTGGTTCCATTGCATCAGGAAATCTCATCAAGCACTGGCTAACGTATTTGACATGATTTCCAACACTATTTGAACCCAGCGCTGGCCCTAAGGCAGGAAACCCATCTGATTTGTTTCAGGATGTAATAAGGTCTTCCTAAGGGCCTGTGTTTGGGGTGTGATCGGTGGAGGGAAATGTGTTTCTGCAGCATTGAATCCCTGATGAGCTAGATGATGGCGTTATGCTCATTGTTTTGATAAAACGTTTAAACCCAAGCAACCCTGATGAACTTGTGTGCAGTGGCGTACCACGTTTTCCTTCCATAGACAAGCAATGAGCGCACCCTCTTGAGTTTGAAGTCTTGTGTCACTGTCGCAGAAATGAAGAATATTCATTAGAATTCAATTAAGTTTCTATCAATGTAGTTACAGTAGATTGTGTCCCTATGTCATGTTTAATGCAGTATTTGCAGTTAATTTATTATTGCACGTGACATGAGCGCAGAGCAAAAATATATCAATTCATTTTGACAGATGCTCCTAGGCTTTTTCTTAAGAGCAAGGATATTTCATTTGAAATGTGTCACATGTGTGTGTCTCTGGCTGAGACATCTACAGCACAGCAACACTCCCATATTCAACCTGTTGAAATGCAACACAACATGAACAATTCTTCCCCCATACAAATAGGGTTAGCTACGTTAGATGTAAAATCTTGAGCCGACCTATGAAGTGTTAGGAAGGGCGTCGGGTGAGGATTGTAATAAAAAAAAAACACTCGATAGAATGCGGATCAGAATGTAACAAATGTCTGTCTGTTCATCTCTTAGGAGTGAGCTAACACGTAGCACATGATTTGCTAAATGCCTCACACCCATCCTGTATCTCACACAGCTGTGTGTGTGTGTGTGTGTGTGTGTGTGTGTGTGTGTGTACTTGTTTTTATCACCTCGTGGGGTCCGCAACCTGACAGCACACTCACGGTGTGGGGCCCCAGAAACGGTGTGGGGACATTTTTCTGGACCCCACAAGGATTATCATTGGAATGAATAGAAAACGCTTTGCTGATATGTCTAGTGCAGAAATCTGAGTTTGGCCCACAAGTGATGAAAAAAAAAAAGTGTGTTTAAGTGTGCTAGGATTTTCCTCAATACTGCCCCCTTAAGTCGCTTAATGGTAGTGCACTCTCACACACTTACACACACTATAAGCCAATGAAAGGCATGCTTGTTTGTCACGTGGGTCAGTACCAAGACAACAACACATCTTTTGAAGTGACGTGAAGTGTCGTAATGAAGTTTCTGGATATTTGTAGTTCGGACGGTTCCATCAGTACCAAGACAACTACACAAAGTATATGTTTTGAAGTGACGTGAAGTGTCGTAATGAAGACGATCAATATCGTGAGGGAGAAATTTCCACGAGGGAGAAATGTCTACGCGGGAATAATCTACTCATTTGGAATATTGAATATAAGGTAATTTACCGAATGACACCTATTCTATGAACAATGAAGAAAGCAATAACCTAGATTACGTTAAACAACATTTGCAGTAACTTCCGTATTTTGTTATGGAAATTAGCTAAGACTAGCTGCTAGACATTAATTTATTAGCTGCTAGCTAGTGTTATGATACTAGCCGTATTAGCCTTGGCATTCCTTATCTTAGTAGCCACTAGCTAACATTTGAAATTACTAGTACTGGCTTTTCGTTAGCGACATTAACTTATTATCTGCTAGCTAGCGTTATGAGCTTACTAGCCGCTTGCTAACATTTGAACGTATTAGCCTTGGCATTCGTTAGTGTTTTTATCTTATTAGCCGCTAGTTAGCATTATTGTCTTACTAGCCGCAAGCTAGCATTATAACTGTAGCTTACTGCCTGCCTGCTAGTGTTATTAGCTCACTACCTAGCTAGGGTCTAACATTATTAACTATGGAGTTATTGAAAAATGATTACTTATAAAGACCTAGTTATCAATTGACCATGATCAGGCATTGACATAAAATGTGTTGTCTATTTGTCCTTTTGACAAGCAATACTACTCTCCCCGTGTCATGTCGAAACCAGAATATATAGTTAAACAGTAACTCCATCAAAAATGTTTGTAATTTGTGATGGCACAAAGGTCGTTGGCCAGGGAATTAAGGCCATCTAGAAAAAATAGCCAACGCAATTTCATGTCACAGAGACACAGCCCATTAAAAACAAACACACACACACATCCTTGTTTTTGTTACCTTGTGAGGCCCCATGACTGGGACATCACTTGTGGGGTCCACCCTTTCTAGAAGAGGTACGCTTCTTAAGAAAATCAGGCAAGATCAGAACACATTCATAAACACATATCTCACTTGATATTCTGAAAATTAAGAACTTTTGCACAAGTGGGCCATCACATAAAATTGGCAGTTTCTCTTAAAAGCACCAATTAAATTCAATGTGAAGTGAAATCACATTTACAACATGGCACTTGACAAAATCTGCAAGTCACAAAAATTATTGTGCCAGTATGTTTGACAAAGATTCCCAAAGTAGAAAATCATCATACCCTGTCAAAATCGTTACCTTTTGTCACAGTATACACCGTGGAAATTAAATTAAACCTACATTTTGCCAGCTGTATTTACACATTAAAATCTACACATCAAAATAAAATAGCATTTACAAAAATTCAGAACAATTATTTCAATTTAATTAGTGAAAATACCTGGTTTGGATAAGGGATCAGCCCTTAGAGTAACCAATAGAAAATTGCTCAGGTACAACCAGTCACTTTCCAGATCACTCTAATATATATATTTTTTACTTGTTCGGACAAATGAACATTAATGTCAATCCCTGATGATTCAGATTATTGCAGAGGTCTTTAAACAGTGGTACAGAACAAAAAAAGTTTTAGAAAAACATTTGGGTGATTTGAGGTCATTCTGTGAGTCACATCAGATTAAATGGTTCAACTGCAAGAAAAATCATATTTAACAAATTCTTTGTCAACAGGTTTGAAGTAAATTCCCTGGCAATGCGGATGCACAAGGTAAATACAGTAGTAGCCAGTATTGAGTAGTTGAATGACAAAATACAGTATACTGTCTTTTGTATTCTTTTGAGTAACTTTACTTTGCTGAAAAAGTAAATTTTATTCTTGCAAAATGGGCAACTCGCAGTGAGAATCAACCTCAAACTTGTATGCATACACAATGGAGTTGCATTAAGTTCCTGGAATATCTAATTTGGTCTGACAGAGTTAATGTTGGACATGTGTTCCTAATATAATAAAATGTTCACAAATGTTGTTTTTTGGTGTATCACAGGTAATTGTGAAAACAATTCATTATAGCCTAAAGAATGCAATTAAATTATTCGGCACAGGAGGAAGTCACTAGGAAGAGGTTGCGACTAAACCCGGAAGGTGTAGCACTACAACATGTGCGTAGTGCCACAGACAACACATGTTTTTGGAGGCACGACACATAAATCCAATAAAAGGCAAGTTTAACATGAAATGTTTTACAAAATATTTGATTTACCACAATTCTGGATTATTTATGTATATTTTTGTACTTTGAATTTAGATTGCCTTTACTGTCAATAACAGTGGTTGCACAGTGCAGTTGCATTCTTGCCACATCAGATGTGATATCTTTATGCATTTTATGTTGATAGGTCGTGGTGTGTTTGCCCTGTCCCCATTTCAAAAAGGGGATTTTGTTGTGGAGTACAGAGGAGAAATGGTGGACTCTGCTGAATCTCAAGCTAGGAGGAAGAAGTATCATTCATCACAGGCAGTTTTTATGTTTGACTTCTACTGGCATGGCAAACAATGGTGGTAAGAATCTAGTCAGCATTCAAACAGGTTACTTTTTCAATAGCATACATGCATCCTTCAATAACAAGTTCACTTTTTCAAAACTCTGGAAAAAAAGTGAACCCGTTATCAACCATATTATGTACACAATTGAAGAAATATGTATGAACAGTGTTAAAGGGGAACACCAACAAAATTATTTAATTGGACTATGTTCCTAAATCACTTTAAGTCATAATTTGACTGTCACTCTTATCAAGCAACTCTCTTACCAAGGGAGATCAGAGCTGAGCTGGTAGGATTGCTACATCAGCTGGAGACATGCACTCTGTTCCGTCCAATGGGCTAAGATAGAACTTTGTGAAATAATGAGTAAATGTGTGAAAATCAAATGTTCCTTCTCCGAGATAACACAACCATGGCGGTCCAATGGCTTTTGGGACACAACATTTATATTTTATGTGATAAATGTTGGACGCGTGGCTTATAGCTAACCTTTCTGACTTGTCTGCTAAAGATGGAAAAAAGACAGCTTGCGGGCTTCATGCACATATGCACAGTTGTCGCGTGCATGACACATCTACCCGGGGGAAACATTAGAGTAAAAAATATTTTTTCCTCTAATGTAGACCAGTTTGTAGATAGGTCCACCATCCATACGGTGATGGATGTGGAATGGCGTAGGCGGCGCTCTAATGGGAATTGGAGTACTGAGCTGCTGCATTGTTTTCCTATTTTTTTCCCCCATTCAGTCGGTTACCTTTGAACTTAACGGATCCTTCTCCCTCTCCCTGGTCTATATGTTCCGGGACCTTTGAATTTACAAAATAAGCACTGCTATCCATCCCACAAGAAATCCAGGATTTGATTAAACCACACACAAAAATCATGTGACCTTAATCTCAAGCTTATGTTGAGCTATAGAAAGGCCTTTATATTCTTTTTAGGTCCTGTAAATTATTTTAATTTCTCATTTGTTTTGGCTTCTTTTAGCATTGATGCTGCTGTGGAAAATGGATCATTGGGGAGGCTGGTCAATGATGACCATGTTAATGCTAACTGCCGGATGAAAAAAATTGTTGCAGACGGAAAGCCACATCTAGTACTGTTTGCTTTACAAAACATAGAGAGAGGAGATGAACTCACATATGATTATGGAGGAAGTGATTGGCCTTGGAGGGTAAGGTATACTACATTACAAAAATTTTACTTCCAATTTTTGTCATCTTTTCCATTGTAATATTACAACAGGTACTAACTTTCCTAGCAGAGTTGGACAACTATTGGTTGCTTGAGCAATGCTTATAGAATTGACTGTAATCCATGTTTTAGGTTGATGAACACAGCAACCAGGAACTGGTGGAAAGTTCCAAGACAAGGGTACAAGACACCAATGAGGTTTCCCATTCAATTCTGAAGGTGAGTCTTCTTGTTTGGTGAACATGCCAATACACTTTCACCATTCAAGTGGGAAGCAGCAATCATATTCCAGGTTAATGTTACTAATCTTGTCCAGTGGCACAAGTTTGTTATTTGCTTCAGTGTTTGAAAAACACTTTCTCTGGTTCACCATTGTGGGAACCATGTATGACATTTGGGCTAAAAACCTACTTTAAAATGTTACATTCCTATTAATTTTGTTCTTATGATGTGAAAAATCCTTTTAATTGTGTCTCTTTTAGTATTGCCCAAAACAGAGTTTTCTATCACTTGGTTATATGTTAGTGTATAAGTACATGTTTATACACACATATACTGGTCTACCCTTGTGGGGTCCAAATGTCAATTTGGCTGATAAGTCTTCTAGAATGTTCAATCTTCTGTTCAAAATCAATGCATTGAATTTCATTGTCTTTTGATGATTAAACACATCTGACTTTGCACATGAATTGGTCATGTGTGTTTTAATTAGTACAAACATATTGTTGTCCATGAGTTTACTGCTCTATCACTTGGTTATATGTTAGTGTATAAGTACATGTTTATACACACATATACTGGTCTACTCCTTGTGGGGTCCAAATATCAATTCTAGAAATTCTGAATTCCTATTCATTTTGTCATTGTAACAAGAAACAATCCTTTTTATTGGAGTTTCTTTTGGTAATGACAAAAATAGATTTTACTAATCACTTTGTCATATGTTAGTGTATAAGTACATGTTTATACACACATATACTGGTCTACTCCTTGTGGGGTCCAAATGTCAATTTGGCTGATAAGTCTTCTAGAATGTTCAAAATCAATGCATTGAATTTCATTGTCTTTTGATGATTAAACACATCTGATTTTGCACATGAATTGGTCATGTGTGTTTTAATTAGTACAAACGTATTGTTGTCCATGAGTTTACTGCTTTAGGTTTTGAATTCACAATTATTAAATGTAGTTCATGTTACAGGTTGATGGTGGGCATTCTACCAATGTGGCCTTTGAACACAGCAACCAGGAACTGGTGGAAAGTTCCAACACAAGGGTACAAGACACCAATGAGGTTTCCCATTCAATTCTGAAGGTGAGTCTTCTTGTTTGGTGAACATGCCAATACACTTTCACCATTCAAGTGGGAAGCAGCAATCATATTCCAGGTTAATGTTACTAATCTTGTCCAGTGGCACAAGTTTGTTATTTGCTTCAGTGTTTGAAAAACACTTTCTCTGGTTCACCATTGTGGGAACCATGTATGACATTTGGGCTAAAAACCTACTTTAAAATGTTACATTCCTATTAATTTTGTTCTTATGATGTGAAAAAATCCTTTTAATTGTGTCTCTTTTAGTATTGCCCAAAACAGAGTTTTCTATCACTTGGTTATATGTTAGTGTATAAGTACATGTTTATACACACATATACTGAGTCTACCCTTGTGGGGTCCAAATGTCAATTTGGCTGATAAGTCTTCTAGAATGTTCAATCTTCTGTTCAAAATCAATGCATTGAATTTCATTGTCTTTTGATGATTAAACACATCTGACTTTGCACATGAATTGGTCATGTGTGTTTTAATTAGTACAAATGTATTGTTGTCCATGAGTTTACTGCTCTATCACTTGGTTATATGTTAGTGTATAAGTACATGTTTATACACACATATACTGGTCTACCCTTGTGGGGTCCAAATATCAATTCTAGAAATTCTGAATTCCTATTCATTTTGTCATTGTAACAAGAAACAATCCTTTTTATTGGAGTTTCTTTTGGTAATGACAAAAATAGATTTTACTAATCACTTGGTCATATGTTAGTGTATAAGTACATGTTTATACACACATATACTGGTCTACCCTTGTGGGGTCCAAATGTCAATTTGGCTGATAAGTCTTCTAGAATGTTCAAAATCAATGCATTGAATTTCATTGTCTTTTGATGATTAAACACATCTGATTTTGCACATGAATTGGTCATGTGTGTTTTAATTAGTACAAACATATTGTTGTCCATAAGTTTACTGCTCTATCACTTGGTTATATGTTAGTGTATAAGTACATGTTTATACACACATATACTGGTCTACCCTTGTGGGGTCCAAATATCAATTCTAGAAATTCTGAATTCCTATTCATTTTGTCATTGTAACAAGAAACAATCCTTTTTATTGGAGTTTCTTTTGGTAATGACAAAATAGATTTTACTAATCACTTGGTCATATGTTAGTGTATAAGTACATGTTTATACACACATATACTGGTCTACCCTTGTGGGGTCCAAATGTCAATTTGGCTGATAAGTCTTCTAGAATGTTCAAAATCAATGCATTGAATTTCATTGTCTTTTGATGATTAAACACATCTGATTTTGCACATGAATTGGTCATGTGTGTTTTAATTAGTACAAACGTATTGTTGTCCATGAGTTTACTGCTTTAGGTTTTGAATTCACAATTATTAAATGTAGTTCATGTTACAGGTTGATGGTGGGCATTCTACCAATGTGGCCTTTGAACACAGCAACCAGGAACTGGTGGAAAGTTCCAAGACAAGGGTACAAGACACCAATGAGGTTTCCCATTCAATTCTGAAGGTGAGTCTTCTTGTTTGGTGAACATGCCAATACACTTTCACCATTCAAGTGGGAAGCAGCAATCATATTCCAGGTTAATGTTACTAATCTTGTCCAGTGGCACAAGTTTTTTATTTGCTTCAGTGTTTGAAAAACACTTTCTCTGGTTCACCATTGTGGGAACCATGTATGACATTTGGGCTAAAACCTACTTTAAAATGTTACATTCCTATTAATTTTGTTCTTATGATGTGAAAAAATCCTTTTAATTGTGTCTCTTTTAGTATTGCCCAAAACAGAGTTTTCTATCACTTGGTTATATGTTAGTGTATAAGTACATGTTTATACACACATATACTGGTCTACTCCTTGTGGGGTCCAAATGTCAATTTGGCTGATAAGTCTTCTAGAATGTTCAATCTTCTGTTCAAAATCAATGCATTGAATTTCATTGTCTTTTGATGATTAAACACATCTGACTTTGCACATGAATTGGTCATGTGTGTTTTAATTAGTACAAACGTATTGTTGTCCATGAGTTTACTGCTCTATCACTTGGTTATATGTTAGTGTATAAGTACATGTTTATACACACATATACTGGTCTACTCCTTGTGGGGTCCAAATATCAATTCTAGAAATTCTGAATTCCTATTCATTTTGTCATTGTAACAAGAAACAATCCTTTTTATTGGAGTTTCTTTTGGTAATGACAAAAATAGATTTTACTAATCACTTGGTCATATGTTAGTGTATAAGTACATGTTTATACACACATATACTGGTCTACCCTTGTGGGGTCCAAATGTCAATTTGGCTGATAAGTCTTCTAGAATGTTCAAAATCAATGCATTGAATTTCATTGTCTTTTGATGATTAAACACATCTGATTTTGCACATGAATTGGTCATGTGTGTTTTAATTAGTACAAACATATTGTTGTCCATAAGTTTACTGCTCTATCACTTGGTTATATGTTAGTGTATAAGTACATGTTTATACACACATATACTGGTCTACCCTTGTGGGGTCCAAATATCAATTCTAGAAATTCTGAATTCCTATTCATTTTGTCATTGTAACAAGAAACAATCCTTTTATTGGAGTTTCTTTTGGTAATGACAAAAATAGATTTTACTAATCACTTGGTCATATGTTAGTGTATAAGTACATGTTTATACACACATATACTGGTCTACTCCTTGTGGGGTCCAAATGTCAATTTGGCTGATAAGTCTTCTAGAATGTTCAAAATCAATGCATTGAATTTCATTGTCTTTTGATGATTAAACACATCTGATTTTGCACATGAATTGGTCATGTGTGTTTTAATTAGTACAAACGTATTGTTGTCCATGAGTTTACTGCTTTAGGTTTTGAATTCACAATTATTAAATGTAGTTCATGTTACAGGTTGATGGTGGGCATTCTACCAATGTGGCCTTTGAACACAGCAACCAGGAACTGGTGGAAAGTTCCAAGACAAGGGTACAAGACACCAATGAGGTTTCCCATTCAATTCTGAAGGTGAGTCTTCTTGTTTGGTGAACATGCCAATACACTTTCACCATTCAAGTGGGAAGCAGCAATCATATTCCAGGTTAATGTTACTAATCTTGTCCAGTGGCACAAGTTTTTATTTGCTTCAGTGTTTGAAAAACACTTTCTCTGGTTCACCATTGTGGGAACCATGTATGACATTTGGGCTAAAAACCTACTTTAAAATGTTACATTCCTATTAATTTTGTTCTTATGATGTGAAAAATCCTTTTAATTGTGTCTCTTTTAGTATTGCCCAAAACAGAGTTTTCTATCACTTGGTTATATGTTAGTGTATAAGTACATGTTTATACACACATATACTGGTCTACTCCTTGTGGGGTCCAAATGTCAATTTGGCTGATAAGTCTTCTAGAATGTTCAATCTTCTGTTCAAAATCAATGCATTGCATTTCATTGTCTTTGATGATTAAACACATCTGACTTTGCACATGAATTGGTCATGTGTGTTTTAATTAGTACAAACGTATTGTTGTCCATGAGTTTACTGCTCTATCACTTGGTTATATGTTAGTGTATAAGTACATGTTTATACACACATATACTGGTCTACCCTTGTGGGGTCCAAATATCAATTCTAGAAATTCTGAATTCCTATTCATTTTGTCATTGTAACAAGAAACAATCCTTTTTATTGGAGTTTCTTTTGGTAATGACAAAAATAGATTTTACTAATCACTTGGTCATATGTTAGTGTATAAGTACATGTTTATACACACATATACTGGTCTACCCTTGTGGGGTCCAAATGTCAATTTGGCTGATAAGTCTTCTAGAATGTTCAAAATCAATGCATTGAATTTCATTGTCTTTTGATGATTAAACACATCTGATTTTGCACATGAATTGGTCATGTGTGTTTTAATTAGTACAAACATATTGTTGTCCATAAGTTTACTGCTCTATCACTTGGTTATATGTTAGTGTATAAGTACATGTTTATACACACATATACTGGTCTACTCCTTGTGGGGTCCAAATATCAATTCTAGAAATTCTGAATTCCTATTCATTTTGTCATTGTAACAAGAAACAATCCTTTTTATTGGAGTTTCTTTTGGTAATGACAAAAATAGATTTTACTAATCACTTGGTCATATGTGAGTGTATAAGTACATGTTTATACACACATATACTGGTCTACCCTTGTGGGGTCCAAATGTCAATTTGGCTGATAAGTCTTCTAGAATGTTCAAAATCAATGCATTGAATTTCATTGTCTTTTGATGATTAAACACATCTGATTTTGCACATGAATTGGTCATGTGTGTTTTAATTAGTACAAACGTATTGTTGTCCATGAGTTTACTGCTTTAGGTTTTGAATTCACAATTATTAAATGTAGTTCATGTTACAGGTTGATGGTGGGCATTCTACCAATGTGGCCTTTGAACACAGCAACCAGGAACTGGTGGAAAGTTCCAAGACAAGGGTACAAGACACCAATGAGGTTTCCCATTCAATTCTGAAGGTGAGTCTTCTTGTTTGGTGAACATGCCAATACACTTTCACCATTCAAGTGGGAAGCAGCAATCATATTCCAGGTTAATGTTACTAATCTTGTCCAGTGGCACAAGTTTTTTATTTGCTTCAGTGTTTGAAAAACACTTTCTCTGGTTCACCATTGTGGGAACCATGTATGACATTTGGGCTAAAACCTACTTTAAAATGTTACATTCCTATTAATTTTGTTCTTATGATGTGAAAAAATCCTTTTAATTGTGTCTCTTTTAGTATTGCCCAAAACAGAGTTTTCTATCACTTGGTTATATGTTAGTGTATAAGTACATGTTTATACACACATATACTGGTCTACCCTTGTGGGGTCCAAATGTCAATTTGGCTGATAAGTCTTCTAGAATGTTCAATCTTCTGTTCAAAATCAATGCATTGAATTTCATTGTCTTTTGATGATTAAACACATCTGACTTTGCACATGAATTGGTCATGTGTGTTTTAATTAGTACAAACGTATTGTTGTCCATGAGTTTACTGCTCTATCACTTGGTTATATGTTAGTGTATAAGTACATGTTTATACACACATATACTGGTCTACCCTTGTGGGGTCCAAATATCAATTCTAGAAATTCTGAATTCCTATTCATTTTGTCATTGTAACAAGAAACAATCCTTTTTATTGGAGTTTCTTTTGGTAATGACAAAAATAGATTTTACTAATCACTTGGTCATATGTTAGTGTATAAGTACATGTTTATACACACATATACTGGTCTACCCTTGTGGGGTCCAAATGTCAATTTGGCTGATAAGTCTTCTAGAATGTTCAAAATCAATGCATTGAATTTCATTGTCTTTTGATGATTAAACACATCTGATTTTGCACATGAATTGGTCATGTGTGTTTTAATTAGTACAAACATATTGTTGTCCATAAGTTTACTGCTCTATCACTTGGTTATATGTTAGTGTATAAGTACATGTTTATACACACATATACTGGTCTACCCTTGTGGGGTCCAAATATCAATTCTAGAAATTCTGAATTCCTATTCATTTTGTCATTGTAACAAGAAACAATCCTTTTTATTGGAGTTTCTTTTGGTAATGACAAAAATAGATTTTACTAATCACTTGGTCATATGTGAGTGTATAAGTACATGTTTATACACACATATACTGGTCTACTCCTTGTGGGGTCCAAATGTCAATTTGGCTGATAAGTCTTCTAGAATGTTCAAAATCAATGCATTGAATTTCATTGTCTTTTGATGATTAAACACATCTGATTTTGCACATGAATTGGTCATGTGTGTTTTAATTAGTACAAACGTATTGTTGTCCATGAGTTTACTGCTTTAGGTTTTGAATTCACAATTATTAAATGTAGTTCATGTTACAGGTTGATGGTGGGCATTCTACCAATGTGGCCTTTGAACACAGCAACCAGGAACTGGTGGAAAGTTCCAACACAAGGGTACAAGACACCAATGAGGTTTCCCATTCAATTCTGAAGGTGAGTTTCAGGCCTCTACACTAACCTTTTCCACTGGTGTTACTTGAGCTACTAACTTTTTAATTACTGGCTCAAAAACATGATTTGGTGTCAAAAATGTTTTCACTGCGCCTATGACCTAACTTCAAATACCATGAATGTCATTGCTGGTTGTTACTGACAGCATAGGGATTTTCTATTAAGACAGTTATGGTGATTATATTGTTTTTGTGATTTCTTTCTTTATTTTTTTATCTATAATTGTCAGTTTTTCAGTCATAATCACATCTTTATTTTTGAGCATTAGAATAATCATCAATGTATAGATTTATAACCATTTTACAAGTTCTCTTTTCGTAAAACATTTGTTATTGCAATTCTATATTCATACAGGTTACAAAGAAACCAATGAATTCCTTAGTTGAGTACACAGACTCTGAAGTCAGCTCTGGACCAGATCTTTATTCTCCACAACCTGATACTGTTTCAGATTTACCATCTAGCAGCATACAGGTTGGTTCTTTCTGATTTGCATTAACTGTTTAATGTATCTATTGTTTTCATTACAAAACTGCACTTTCAGTAGATGTCATCCTGTTTATAATTTGTTTCTCCTTTATAGCATCTCAGTAGTAAAAGTACTGTGGAAGGAGAACATGTGCCACAGCTTAGAAGGACTAAAAGCATTCTGGTAAGGCAAGCAGCACTTTTACAGATAGTTGTTCTATTTATAGGCACCTATTGCATGTTTGGTCCCTATTTAGAATTATTCTCCATTAGTCAAGTCCAATGTTTTTGTGGTGAAACTGTGTGAACATGCCATTTACAAAACACCTACCTCTTTGACAGCTTTGCTCTGTCATGTACATTTTAAACATGTACATGCTCTAGCTCTATATTTTTATGTGTAAATTATTCATGATTTCACCAAACAGTTTTATTTATCAGTCACTGACACGTTGTAGTGTTTTGTAAGAAAATAGCACAATTATTCCTCAGAATCTGTGAAATTTTAACATTTCATTCATTGTTTTTAAGATGGAGAAGACTCTTAATTGGTCTGAAGAGCTTTTTGACAGTCCAGATGAAGAAAATATTCAAACGATTGTGCCACAATTTAAGCGGACAAGAAAAAGTTTTGACTCAAGTACAGATGAGGAGGAAGATAACGTTGTACATAAAATTGTGCCAAGACTTAAGAAGTCAAGAAGCATTTTGGTAAGCACCCATAGTGCAATGCATGATGTGTAAGAATGTATGTTCCTTGATAAGTAGTGTTGTTTCTGAAAATCTACACTGTTACTATGAAAATGTTTTATAATATGCATTACAACCGGCGCAGTGCAGCACAAAGCCCGACGCAAGCTGTGTTTGCTAGTATAAGACCAATGCAGTTGTCAATTTCCGTCAAGCGCTCACGTTGTTAAAATAGCAAATCGCCTCTGCACTCATTTTTGCGCTCATGGGCGTGCTGGTCTTACAGGGAGGTGTGTTCAGGATAATTATTGGCGCATTGCTATCTTAATACATCGGAAAGTGATCGCAACTAGCAAAAGTGGATTTAGACATGCCCAAATGTGTACTGTGCTAAGCTGTGCGCTTAGATCGTTAAAATAGGGCCCAAGGTCTGTCAAAACAATGAAGCCATTGAGAAGCTTAACTTAGCTAGTTACTATGAGCACAATTGTAATACATTCCTTTTGTTTAAGACCCACGTGATTTTTATTACATTCAAGACAGATATATCAAAAGCGAACAAGTCTTACTCTAAAATGTTAGCATTTTTATGTACAAAATTATTAAGAAATGTAGACTTGCAAGAACAAAAAAATTGACATCAGAGACGAGAATGCATGATAATATAAGGTATTCTTACAGAATTATATTTTATGCTCCGTGACTTTGTTGTGAACAACAACCGGCTTCAGCCATGAAAATGGAAAACAATTCTAACCAATAATATTTAGATTTATACATGATCAGTGTAGTCATCTGTGTAGCTATAATTAACAGTCTCCTGTTGTATTGGAAAAACCTAGTTGTGTAGTTTATTTGTTATTATGTTTTTACAGGTTAATCAGAAGATTTGTGTTGGATCAGAAAAAATAAGTGAATCAAGCCAGGACAGTGGAGAAGAATATGTTCCATCCACAAGTGGGGATAGTACGGATAGTAACGTGAGCCAAGAACTATCATTAAAAAGACGAGCTGATGCAACAGTAGGTTATTCACTTCCATGCAAGCGCAAATTCAAGACACCTCTTGCTAAATTCCAGGACAATGACAGAATTGCTGCTATAACACAAAGCCAACATAATGCTCCTGACAGCACCACATCAGGTAAAACAACAGTTGGAGATGTATCAGTACTTGTTCCTGCTGTCGTCAGAAAGAGTAATGGATCTCGAATGTACAACAAGCGACAGTACTGCCTATATTGTAGATCAGCGGTCCAAAAAATATCTAGACACTTGGAGCGTGCTCACTTAAAAGAGATTGAGGTTTCAAAAGCATTGAGTTTTCCAAAGGATCCCATCAAAGGAAATTGCAGCTTGAATTTCTGAGAAACAAAGGAAACTTTGCACATAATGCTGAAGTTATAAAAACAGGGTCTGGAATTCTTGTTCCCTTCAAACAACCAAAAGAAAAGTGTGAGGTTCAAGACTTCATTCACTGTGTGTACTGTCAAGGGTTGTTTATGAAAAAGAGTGCTTTGGAGACATATGCAGAGCTGTAAATTCCAACCTAGCAGTGTTAAATCTAAACCTGGAAAAACTAGAGTCCAATCCCTCTGTGCGTTTGCTGAACCGGCATCCTCTGGGGTTAGTGAAAGTGTTTGGAAACTGGTGAGCAACATGACACAAGATGATATCTCTTTTGAAGTAAAAAATGATCACTGCATCATGGAGTTTGGAAAACATCTATATAACAGGCTTGGAGCCGATGTCAGCAAGCATGAATACATTCGTCAAAAGTTGAGGGAGCTTGGTCGGCTGTGTTTACATGGTAGAGAGGTCACACCACTGCAAACTATCAAAGATTATGTCACACCAGAAAACTTCATGCTAGCAGTTACTGCAGTAAGACACACAGCGGGTTTCAACGAGGAAACTAGCAAATACAAAACTGCAACACTTGCTCTAAAGCTTGGACATGGACTGAAAAATGTGTCCATGCTCCTTGAAACCGATGCAATGATGAAAGGTGATAATGATGGTGCAACAGCGGCTCGCTGCTTTCGTCAAGTGTATGATGCCAGGTGGAATGAGCTTATATCAGCCAAAGCCTTACAGGGCCTCACAGAGTCCAAGTGGAATTCCCCACAGCTGTTACCTTTTACAGAAGATGTAAAAACTCTGCATTGCTACCTGGATGACAAGCAGCGCCAGTTCTACAGTGACTTGACATCAGAGTGCTCATCTTGCAACTTGGCTAACTTGACAAAAGTGACCCTGGCACAAGTTATTTTATTCAACAGGCGTAGAGAAGGGGAAGTCTCCAAAATGCTTGTTTCAACATTCATCCTAAGAGACAAATCAGATCCTCATGAAGATGTCAATGTAGCTCTCTCTGAGCTAGAGAAAAGTCTCTGCAAGCATTTTGTGAGACTTGAAATAAGAGGTAAGAGAGGGCGGAAGGTGCCTGTGCTCTTAACCCCTGCGATGGTGGATTCCCTTAATTTGCTTGTGGAGAAGAGAAAAGAATGTGGAGTGGCTGATAACAACTCATACATGTTTGCACGGCCATATGCAGTGTCCCACTACAGAGGGTCAGATTGCATTCGTTACTTTGTGAAAGCTTGTGGAGCCAAGAACCCTCTCTCACTCACCTCTACAAAGCTCAGGAAGCATGTTGCTACACTCTCAAAAGTACTCAATCTCAATGACACAGAGCTTGACCAACTGGCAGATTTCCTGGGCCATGACATCAGAGTCCATCGCCAGTTCTATAAACTTACCTGAGGGCACTCTCCAGCTTGCGAAGATCAGCAAGATTCTCATGGCCCTTGAGCAGGGGCGTTTATCAGAGTTTAAAGGAATGACCCTAGATGATATCAACATCGCCCCAAATGGTACCAATGCCTTTTATTAGACAAATATAAGAAAATGCAGATATTGTTTTTCCAGTACACTCTGAATAGCGCTGTGATGGTTTTGCTACCTGCCCTCTTTTTATTTTAGAGACAATCCTGTGTGACAAAGAAATCCAAGAGGCCAGGCTGGAGGAGAACATGCCAGGTATCTATTACAATACTTGCTGTACTTGTAGATGCATGTCTGCATCAGTTTTCCTGTCTGAGATATTTGCTTCCAGAAAGATATGATTTGAGTATGATTTTTACTGCTCTTTTAACAGAATTTGGGTTATCAAAAAGGAATGTTCTCTTTACTAAGCCAAATCCTAACCCCTTCATGCTTCCACCTAGAATGGGGTGTAAACTAGCTTTGAGGTAATATCGGACCGAATTTTACTATTAATAATAAAAGACAAGCTAATGTGCATTGTAAATGTCAGTAATTTATCTTTTTTGACTCATTCTTTTTGTAAAAATGATTTAAAGGCTGAAATATGTGAGGTTTATCTTTTTATAAAACCTTTTTTGTCAACTTTATTTGAACTTGTAGATAAACACTCCTTTAAAATCTGGCAATCATTTTTAATGTTATTATTTTAATGTTTATGTAGACAAAAAGTGCATATTGATGCTAATTTTATTTTGTTATTTGCTGGTTTTCACATAACTTATTGAGAATTGATTTAATTGTGTTCATTCAGGATTCTGTGATAACCGTGATCATTTTGTCACTATAATCATGAAATAAAATGTATGCCATTTCATCTCTAGTTATGATCAACTAAAATCAACTATAAATATATGTTTTTACAGTATAATATGCATATAATATATTTTATATAAAAAAATCTCTGGTTCTTTCTCTGACATTTAGGGGGTGACATATAGGCCTACAAAAACTCTTTTAGGTCTAAAACAGTTTGGATAGTTGTTAATATGAGAGTTATGAGACATTATTTAGGAGATTTAAGTGTTGTATTACATGAGTAGCTCTCAAATGAAAAAAAGGTTGGAGACCCTGCACTAGGCCCTCCATGGAAGGGTTTGGACACCCTGACTTAACCAAACCTGGTATTTCACTAATTAAATAGTAAGAATTATTCTGAATTTTTCTAAATGTTATTTTTGCTTTGATGTCAAGGGTTATAATATGTACATATACATGGCATTTTTATATATATATATATATATATATATATATATATATATATATATATATATATATATATATATATATATATTTATTTTAATTTCCAGGGTGTAATGTGACAAAATATTTTTCTATAGGCACTTATGAAGACTATACTAATCACAATAGGCTCACGTGCAATATTTGTTCTTTTTTAATTAAACAGATTGTGTGGTGAGGCCACCCTTTTGCAATGTGACATCTCAAAATGAAAGTCAGCATCCAAGGAACAAGGACTGTGTTGAGGACACAGCCGAGTCACCATGTGCTTCAGGCAGTCGGATGCTCGAAATGACACAAAGAAAAACTCTCAAGCTATCCAATTATCATCTCCAAAAATGGTGAGTGACTTGTGTGAATGATCTGATTAACTAAAAACACAGTGTTACTGTTCTCTAACAGTATTTGTAGTGAAGAACTGTTTAATTTAAAGGAACTGTTTTGGCAGGTGATTTATTTATGGGTTTGGTTATTGGGTTGTGAGAATGCTAGCAAAACTTTACAAATTTGTCCTGCTTTCAGGTTCAGTAATTTCATTCTCATTTAGGTCGCAAACCAGTCAAGAAACATTATTGGCAGAAGGTGGAGGTTGATGCAGTTGAAAAACACATGATGCACTTCATTGAATACTGTCGTGTTCCAGGAAAGGCTGCCTGCGATTTGTGCCTCAAATCTGAGCCGGAAGCCCTAAAACGGCGGGACTGGCTGGCTATTAAATTTTACATCAAAAACCGGATATCTGCTCTGCAAAGAAAAATTTGAGCTATGCTCCTGAGCTGCAAGTGTAAAGTACAAAGTTGTAAATGGCTAAATGTAAAATGGTTAGATTTTAGGGAATTTTTAATGTTTTCCCATAGTGAATGCTTTCAACATCTGGGCAAGATGTTGGTTTTGAAATCAGCTTTTTAGTTCTAAAGGATTCAAAGAGACAGGGTCAGTTTTATAGTAGGAGAGGGAGTGAGGTTGAACATTAGTAGCTACAGTATCTTGGACACAAGGGATACGGAGAACGAGAGACTAGTGACAGCGAGAAAAGAAAGACAGACATGTTTATGGTAACGCTTTACGGTAAGGGTACATGAATTATCATTAATTAATGTATAAATTCATGCATGAATTAATGTATAAATTCATGCATGAATTAT
The DNA here is from genome assembly GCA_030435695.1 of Brachymystax lenok tsinlingensis. Lineage (NCBI taxonomy): Eukaryota > Metazoa > Chordata > Actinopteri > Salmoniformes > Salmonidae > Brachymystax > Brachymystax lenok. The sequence continues at coordinate 45,009,356 of CM059814.1, forward strand.
GCATTAATATCTCATGAATCATCAGGAACTAACATGAGTTCAACGTTTTTCATTCATGACTTCATGGATGAACAACACCTTAATTAAAACATTAACTAAGATGAGTACATCATCATGAATTATGTTTTCTTTGTTCAAAGTTATGCCACCATTAATAGCACATTGTTCATCAGTGTTTCTAAGGACCAAGTCACCACTTTAGTTGAGGGGCCACACACATGATGAAGTCATTGATAGATAATGCTTAGCTAATGATGACTACTGTATTGGACAGACCCCAAAATAGACCAATCACAGCTCACAGCACACGAATTCTGTTGACATTCAAATACAGTAGTCATCATTAACTAAGCATTATCTATCAATGACTTCATCATGTGTGTGGCCCCTCAACTAAAGTGGTGACTTGGTCCTTAGATCATAAATAAAACACATTGTTCATCAGTGTTTTTAAGGACCAAGTCTGAGGTCTTTGAGTTCAGCTCATGATAAATGGGGGCAAAAGAAAGTGTTGCGTTTATATTTTTGTTCAGTGTACATTATAAATGGTCAGATATTAGTGAATGTTAAATGTTCTCGCTTAGGGCCCCCCGTTGCCGAGTGGTTTAAATCATCTGCCACTGGGTCCCATGAGCCACAGTCACGCCATTGCCGATTGTGGATTACGGGTTTCAGAGTCGCCTCATTGGCCCAGCGACGTCTGGAGGGATGAGGTAATCAGCTGGGGGCTTTCTTTGTGACAATTACATGATTAGCCAGGTCTGTGGTGGGTCAGTCTCTTTCAACTCTGTTGGTACCTGTTGGTACATTTAACATGTACCAACATGTTAGGTATCATTCATTTGTGAATGTTCAATGTTTACTGCTCATGAATGCTTTCAAAGTCATGGGCACAATATTGTTTTTAAATCATCCTTTTTGTCAGTTGTATTTGCTTTCATAGCATTAAATAATAACATTGGTTTTAAAACCAGCAGTTTGCGTTTGATTTTAAGTTATTTTTTAGCAATGGCAAAAAAATGATTTTGAAATTGAAGAGACTATAGTGATGGTACGAAGGTGACGGCAACATTTTTTTGTCTAATGTATTATCTCATGAAAAACGTGTTTAATGTTTAATTGTCTTAACATGGAAATGTAATACATTATTGTTAACTCCACATACTGATCTTGCTTGTGATTTCACAGTCATCGGGTCCTGCAAAGTACTAAAAATCAGATAAGTGGGTCTGTTAAATTACTGATGATTCATTTTATTATGTTGTGCCATTTTATAAAAATAGATGACTCCGTCCCCACACGACTGTTTCTCTCAGACAGATTTTCAATATTTCACAGGGCAAAGTTACATACTAACTGGAGACAATTGTGGTTTATTGGTGTTGGTTGGTAAAGACAAACCAATCAAAAGGTATTGTGCCACAAACAGCAGGCAGAATGAAGACCGTGTGTCTAAAACAGTTGTCAACTGACTTGTTTTTGTCTGAGACCACTTTTCCATCAGAACTTGTGTCTTGGCACATAATCAAACTGGTAGAGCAAGAATATTACATTAGTGTCTGTTTGTGTACAACAGTGGTTCTCAACCTTCTCCTGCAGGGACCCCCAACAGGAATTAGTCAACTACTTATTAAGCCTTTAAGTAATTGAATCAGGTGTGCCATTTCAGGGTTAAACAGAAAGATGGGGGTCCCTGCAGGAGAGGTTGAGAACCACTGTTGTACAGTACAAGATTATTTGGGTACACTAAAATTATTTCTAAATTTAATTCTAGCACTGTGTATTCTCAATAAGTGTTTTTTTTTAACATGTTCTGATCTTGCCTGATTTTAAACAAAGCATAAAACATCTAGAGAGAAATGTCCCACAAAATAGTGTGTATAAACCTGTAGATATACATTAATATGTATGTGTGTGTGGCGTAGATCCAAACGCATCTTCATATCAACTCGAATGCTGTTTACTCTGTTCAAGTGATACTGTGAAGTAAAGGATATAGATTTTTATTCAACTGAAAGACAATGTGCAAAGGGCCCCACAACTACTGAATAGTAAAGGCATGGCCTCACGAAGTATGTAAAACTTAAAGTGTGTGTAGGTGGCCCCACAAGGAAGGTAAACCAGTTTGGGACCCCACAAGTGACAGCCCAGTCAGGTCTTGTGCAAAAGTTCTTAATTTTCAGAATATCAAGTGAGATATGTGTTTATGAATGTGTTCTGATCTTGCCTGATTTTTTAAGAAGCGTACCTCTTCTAGAAAGGGTGGACCCCACAAGTGATGTCCCAGTCATGGGGCCTCACAAGGTAACAAAAACAAGGATGTGTGTGTGTGTGTGTGTGTGTGTGTGTGTGTGTGTGTGTGTGTGTGTGTGTGTGTGTGTGTGTGTGTGTGTGTGTGTGTGTGTGTGTGTGTGTGTGTGTGTGTGTGTGTGTGTGTGTGTGTGTGTGTGTGTGTGTGTGTGTGTGTGTGTGTGTCTGTATGCAAGTGTGTGTGCAAGTGTGTATGTAGCATATGTATTTACAGTGGGTGTGTATAAATCAACACTGTGGAACACCTTAATCACATGACAAGTTGTTTGATGACACTTCCTGTCTTCTCCAGTTAATTCCCCCTACACTCCCTGTGTGTTAACTAGACCCTATAGGGAGCTCTGCTTTGTATACAACCTGTTGTTCCTCACTCAGCTCTCTGCTGTCCGCCTCCCTCAGCTGTCTCATTGGCCCTGGCCTAGCTCTGTTTGTCCCCCATACACACACATACACACACATGTACATTCAAAGGTCTCACATACATCCTTTGCCACTTTCTTACACATATCAGCCTGTGGACAATTTCAAAGTGCTTGTCCCTTTGATCGTTTAACAGTGCCACTGTCATTGTTACACCCTGCTGAGAAAGGCCGTAGCTATAACCCAGTTAAAGCTTCACCCCCACAACAGCACATTCAAAAAGTACAGTGATACAGAAGGGCAGCAGCAGGGAGTAAACACATTGTGTGTGTCCCAAATCACACCCTATTCCATTTACAGGATAGTGCACTACACTACTTTTGACCAGGGCCCTTAGGGAAGCTAGTGGTTGGCAGATTTTGTAGAGAACAATGACAATGTACATCTTTTAGCAAACTGAAATCACATCAGTCTTCAATCTTGGAGTTAATTGCACTTTTTGTACCTATCTCTAATACAATGATGGCTGTGGGTCTGTCTGGGCACCACAAAGCTTGTCCCAAATGGCACCCTATTCCTCAGGTAGTGTACTACTTTTGACCAAAGCCCAGTCGGTAGTAGTGCACTACCCGAGCCAAAGAGACAGGAGGTTGAGGACATAGGAGACTGATCATCAAATGCCATCTGTGCTGCTAGCCTGCCACACAGATGGACACCTCTCTCTCTCTCTCTCTCTCTCTCTCTCTCTCTCTCTCTCTCTCTCTCTCTCTCTCTCTCTCTCTCTCTCTCTCTCTCTCTCTCTCTCTCAAATCAATTTCAATTTCAATTTAAGGGCTTTATTGGCAGGGGAAACATATGTTAACATTGCCAAAGCAATCTCTTTCTTTCTATACCCTCAGATTCACATCATGCTTACCCCCCACCTCTCAATGATTGAAAAGTAATAGCTATCTGGGAATTAAGAGGTAGCCTAGACATGCTCCTATCTCTCAAATCTCCAATGTATAATTATCCTCCCCATTCATTCTGCACCCTAACTGAGCAATCTGGATGAATCATTCACAAAACGAGGCCTTGGCTGGGGGTTGGTTCCGGGCTCCAGCCTGACCCCCTTTCCTTTAAAGACCTCCTCCATTGAAACACACAGACAAAATAAATAGGGTCCCGGGGCAAGGGCCAGTGCACCAATCAATGTCAACCATCGCTATCCATCCCAGGCTGACTGACACTTCCTGGCAAGCTCATTGTTCTTTTTTTTTTCTCTGAGAATTTACATGGAACTGAAAGCCCAGATGTGTTATGACCGATAATGTTCAACTGGCAACACACAACACCAAACAATTATCAGACGTTCACTTGTATTCAGCTCAGAGGAAATGGCAAAATGTAATGGTGATTGTGGGTGTAATCATTTGTAGCCAAAACGTTTGTTTCCTCCAATAGAAATAGCTTTGGGGTTTAAAGTTCAAGCCACAACAACCAATTGATATCCCTGTTTGAACTGTACGGTTCTTTGCTTAGTGGAGAAAAGGGAATATGAGTGGGTGAATGTTTAACTGTATGGGTACAAAGGGCAGAACTGTCAATACTGGTGGAGAGTGGCCTCCCAGTCCTTGACACACACTTGTGAGTCATCAGCTAGATTGTATGTGAGGCACAGCTGTAGAGAGCTTAGGAGACGTGTGAATTTCATCTCTGTAATAAGAATCCATTCATAATATGAGCGACATTCATTATTTGATCAAGAAAAAATGAATGATAGAAATAATCAAAATACATTTAGTTAATTCCACCTTTTCATGTATGTGAATTAAAAACATGGGTTACATTTCATCAGCTGATACTTCAGATAACACAAATTCACCACAAATAGAACCTGAATGAACAACATTCCTAGACAATGTTTATAATTTGCTGATATTCAACAGCAGAACACCATACAGATGTAGGATCTTAATTTGAGCCAGGTTGCCACAGCAGGAAAATAATCATAAAGCAACAGGAATTATTGTGTAGATTTTAATTTATGGACATTTTGTATAGGGGTTGATACATTTTTCATTAGGGCAAATCAAGTCTGACAATTTTAAAGTGGAAATTGCAAACTTCGGAAGCCTTTTTCAACAAATACATTACAAGTTTGCATTTCCTCCTGTGAAGGAAAATTCTCAGCAACAAAATAATGATTAAATTAAGACCCTATGTCTGTTGATGGATCAGTGCATCCACAGAACAATAACCTATTGCAGTGCAAATGTAATAAGTGATGTATGCCTTATTACAATTGTATATAAGTGATCATAATGCTATTTTCTTTTCTCATTATCCCCAGCCAGCCAGCCAGCCAGCCAGCCCGAACTCTAGTCCACCCCTGTGCAACCCCAAATGCATCCCCTTCCCTAGTTTCTCCACCAGCAGATGTTAAAAAGAGTGGTTTTCCCCCTCCATAACCCTCAGAGCCGCCTCCACCTCCACCCTGGCATCTAATTAGGGGTGTACACAAAGACTCCCAGATGTCAGGATTGTCCGTGGACCTTTGATTGCATCCATTCCACCCAGCTGACTTGCTGGCTGGCTGACTTACTGTCTTACTGGCTGGGACGAGCGTGTAATATGGCCATAGATGTGTGTCTCTCTTTGTTGTCTCTGTGTCGCCCCCAACAGAAGACTGGTTTTACATAGTGGTAATTGGGTTTGGTGTAAATCATTTGGAGAAAGGAGGGGCTGTTGTGTGTGAGGAGATAAGGAGATGAGGATAGGGAGGTCCCTGTGGGATTGTATTTTAGGATGATAGCGTGGGCCAGAGATCATCACAGACGTAATCTGTTCCTAGTATTCTATGGCCTATTTATGCTGCTGTTCCCTTGGCCAATAAACAGACGAGTGAGACTCCATCAGCTTCTACAGCATATGGGATAGACTGGGTATCAAACCCAGGTCTCAGGACTGTGTTAGCCCTCTGAGCTAAAGTCTATAACCAATTCTTCGGGACTATCCAAAATGTGCTAATCACACTGAAAAGGTTACTCATCACACAAGTGTATGTTCACTGAACCACCTCTGTTACATACGATTATAATAATAATAATAATAATAATAATAATGTATGCCATTTAGCAGACACTTTTATCCAAAGCGACTTACAGTCGTGCGTGCATACATTTTATATATGGGTGGCCCTAGTGGGAATCGAACCCACGACCCTTGGCATTCTAAATGTATTAAATAATATCCCTGAACTCCATTGGGGACATTTCCAGCCACTTGGACTTTTCACTGACGCTACCACGGATATTTGAATCTTAAGTCTTTGTAAAATATCACGTGATGCATTTACATAGACACATGTTATTGTAGCATTTTCAATGTTCGGCTGGTGATGTAAGACACTGGTCTACAGACATCGGTCCTGCCTCGTGCATTTTCTCTCTTTTGCTTTTGGCCAGTTGCACATATTTCTCAGAACTTGACCATGTCAGAGGCTGTTTATCTAAGATCGAGAGTCATTTGCTTTATTCAACCATTAGTTTTGTCATTGTGCGTTATCACGTTTCCCTACCTTTCCCATTCTCATATCTGACTCCAAATGTGTTTGGTTAAGCTTTCCGACCTCCTATCGACCACCTGTTTCTACACAACCTTACAGACCTGCTGCACTACAAGCGTAACTTTTGCAGAGCGTGAATTGCCCCCATTCATTTCAATGAAGACTGGCCATAAGCTGCACGGCTCCATTAGAGGCTCTCACTGCTCAGCGTAAACGTATTCTCTGGTTCTATTTTCCTGACTGCCCTGTTAGAGTTTACCATACATTCAAGAGAAACGGTGTCATTGCATTTGACTGGTTAATCTATTATGTTTTTCGAGTCAGGGCAGTCAAGTTCAAACGTTAATCCATTTGAATCGTTTGCTCTCGATTACCCACAATCCCTATCTGGCCGTCCGCAGGAAGCGTAGGGGCTTTACATCCAGTCTAATCTTTAGAGAGAAGGCACTAACTGAAATGTAATCTAAACATGGAATGAGAATTACAACTGACGTAATGTCCTGGCACACATAGGAATCAGACTTGGGTTCAAATACTATTTGAATAATTTCAGATACTTTGGGCATTTGTTTTAGCCTGCCAGATGGGTCAGGTTTTGTAGTTATGTGATAATTCTATTGGTTCCGTTGTGCCAGGCAAGTTCAATCGAACCCAGCTAAAGTATTTTAAATGATTTCAAATAGTATTTGAACCCAGTTTTGATTAACATCAAAACTACTGAATGTAGGATCATTAGGGAGAAAATAAGAACAGGAACCGTCTGTGGTGGTGCCATAACAAGAGTAAGCCTGCATGACGTCCTGTCCTGTCATTGATCAAGCCCCTTCCTTCAACGTTTAGATGTAGAACAGCAAAAATGGGCTGACCAACCCGGCAAAACTGGTTGAAATGTCATCATAATGACGTCATTTCAACCAGTTTCTGGGTGTAATGATGTAATCTCAACCAGTTTTACCAGTGCAGGGGTAAGAGCAATGAGTAGTCAATTGGGTTTTAGATGAACAATTTTTGTGTGGGTTTGAAATGCTATCTGGAGTATATTGACTGAAACTTTGGGATATGAGAGATTGACAGTGGATGTAGCGTAGCATTTCGATGTCAGCAGCATACTGACTGACAAGTGTAGTCAAGCCATTGAAGTCTCAGACAGGGTGGAACAGACAAGCCAGAGACAGAGGGCCTTGGGACCAGGGGGACGTGGTTTGAAGACAATCTGCGAGGCAAGTAAACATGGAATCATTTAGCCTTAAAAGAGATGAATTGTATTCAGTACTCAAAGAGATTTTCTCTTTTGAAGTGGCTCCTAGAATACGTAACATACTGTAATTACACACACAATCCATACATTACATACTATACAGCGGTCATGACAGAAGGTCCCTGACCCTTGGCGGTCACTATGCGACCTTTGACCCGGGCGCTTCACTGATTAGGAAGTTGTGTGCTTACTCTGTGGCAGGGCTGAGGCACAGAGCCTGGTCTTTGTAGAGGAGTAGTATGCGTAAAGTGAAGTGTTTATCTTCTCCCTTAGCCTCCATTGGCCAGGTCGCGCTGGTTCCCAGCTCTGTTTGGAGAAGCCTATGAAAACATGAAGTAGGAGAAGGGAGGGAGGGGGACAGAAAACATATCAACTCAGGGATGATCAGTGGAGTGAGGCTCTCCCTCTCCCTCTCTCCAACACTTCCGGTTGCTATCAGGTTAGCAGAGCGAGCAGGCGGGCAGCACAACAATAACAGAGCGATAGAAGTGGTAAGGAAAAAGAGAGAGAGATAGGGCGGAGGGCGGGAAGCCAGGAAAGAGGAGGGAGGGAGAGGGAGAGAGAGAGAGACGCCGCCACCTTCTCAGCTTCAAAGATGCAAAATATAACATGGACTCTGAGCTCTATGACAATTAAGGTGATTGCTCTACTAACTTACTTGGTGTACCCACCAGCCAACTGGGAGAACCAAGGATAGTGTCTCTCCTGTACAAAAGAGTGATCTTTGGCTTCTCCCCACCCCTCCCCGCCTACAGTGGCTCCCAGGGCCGTGGCGGCGGGCTGCAGCGGAAGAGGAGGACCATGAACAGACACCTGGAGAGGAGGGAGCAGCTAAAGCGACTGTCGCTGGACAGCAGCTTGGTGGTGAGTCAAAGGGGCAAGCTCCTCTCTCTCTGTGTCTGTCTCTCTGTGTCTCTGTCTCTCTCTGTGTCTCTGTGTCTCTGTCTCTCTCTCTCTCTCTCTCTCTCTCTCTCTCTCTCTCTCTCTCTCTCTCTCTCTCTCTCTCTCTGTGTCTCTCTCTCTGTCTCGCTCTCTCTCTGTGTCTCTCTCTGTGTCAAATCAAATCAAATGTTATTTGTCACATGCGTCGAATACTGTGAAATGCTTACTCACAAGCCCTTAACCTACAATGCAATTTTTATATAATGTATATATATATATATAACACAATAAAATAACAATAACGAGGCTATATACAGGGGTACAGTACCAGGAGTCAATATGCGGGGTACAGGTCTCTGTCTCTCTCTGTATCTCTGTCTGTCTCTCTCTCTATGTCCCTTTATGTGTCTCTGTCTCTCTCTGTGTCTCTGTCTCTCTCTGCCTCTCTCTCTCTATGTTCCTTTATGTGTCTGTCTCTCTCTGTGTCTCTGTCTCTCTCTGTGTCTCTGTCTCTCTCTGTATATCTGTCTCTCCCTGTGTCTGTCTCTCTCTGTGTCTCGGTCTCTCTGTGTCTCTGTCTCTCTATCTCCATCTCTCTTTGTGTCTCCAGTTCTCTCTGTGTCTCCGTCTCTCTCTGTGTCTCCGTCTCTCTCTCTGTCTCCATCTCTAACTGTGTCTCTGTTTCTCTCTTTGTCTCCATCTCCCTCTGTGTCTTTGTCTCTGTGTATATGTCTCTTTCTCTGTCCTTCACTACAACTCACACAGGTTAGAGAAAAGTACAAACCAGATCTGGGTTTGATTAAGCCTGTACCCAGAGTGCCAGATGCACTTTTGGGACTACTCCATTGGTTCCATTGAGGTTAACTCAATCAAGTGCAGCTAAAGTATTTAAAGCAAAACAGCTACTATTTGGCTTTGAACCCAGGTCTGGTACACTAAACATACCCTGTCAGAAGGTTTGAGAAAAAGCAGCCTCCTCTGGCTGTGTTTGTGTCGACGTGATTGACAGGCTTATCTATCCCCCGGTGTCTAGAGCCACACACAAGACTGGAGAGTGGAAACTTGTTTTTGTCAGGGTTAACTCAAGGTGAACCCAGTATTAAGTGCTCCTTTGGAATGTCAAGTACAAGCACGTCTGTCTGTGGTGTTAGGCCTCGATTATGGCCTTCCCGTTCTTATTTTTGTTTTCACATTGTTCTTTCCAGCATGGTTCCAGCAACTATGGTGGATGTTTAACCAGGCCAGCACAGCACAACCTGCCTTAGTTTGGCTTGGTTTAGCCATAGTGTAAGGTGTCCACCCACTCTGCCCAGAGTGGGGGAAAACACGCTTTGGTTATGAAATTTCACTTCCTTATGTTATAAAATACAATACATTTGGCCAGGATATTCTTCATGTTCTGAATCATTCAGTGGGGTCTTTCTTTAATATATCATTATATCCAAAATGAACATGAACATTATATCCAAAATGTTGGATACATCCGACAATAAGCAACGAACTCTGTTGTTGCTTCTCACAGCGACACGTTGTAGTGGTCTTCTGCAGAGTTGTTTCATGACACGAGCTGAATTAAATGTAAAAGGCTTTGAAAATAAAAAGCTTGCGGTATTGCTCCGTTGACATTTCACAGAGATACTCTTGTTTTTTCTGAGAAGTCTTCAAAAAAGAACAGGAATTTCCCATTAATATGAAAAGCCATATACTAAAATATGAAAATACTACATGTCATGTCTCAAAATAGATATATATCTTACCTCTATATTGTTTTATGTCCTTCGGATTCAAGAAGAAAGATGAGAGTTCAACGGTGAGCCTGTCAGTTTGCTTTAATTCTCTCACAGCATCCAGCCTAGCTGACGTATTGTTATTTTGTGGATTTTTCACCACTTTTATTCTCTGGCCTCTATTGATTTAGTTTCCCTTATCTTGGCCATCCTACAAGGGTAAAAACTGAAATAACTTTTGAACCGATTACGATAGAGACATGAGGTTTGGACCATTGGTTTTCTTAGATGAGTATCTACCCAATTCACATATTTTACAGATTGGTCAAAATATGCATTTTTGATTGGACACCCTCCCTAGTGGGAATGAGGTTTATGTGTATCAGAAATAAACTCAGCAAAAAAAGAAACGTCCCTTTTTCAGGACCCTGTCTTTCAAAGATAATTTGTAAAAATCCAAATAACTTCACAGATCTCCATTGCAAAGGGTTTAAACACATGCTTGTTCAATGGACCATAAACAATGAATGAACATGCACCTGTGGAACGGTCGTTAAGACACAAACAGCTTACAGACGGTAGGCAATTAAGGTCACAGTTTTGAAAACTTAGGACACTAAAAAGGCCTTTCTACTGACTCTGAAAAACACCAAAATAAAGATGCCCAGGGTCCCTGCTCATCTGCGTGAACGTGCCTTAGGCATGCTGCAAGGAGGCATGAGGACTGCAGATGTGGCCAGGACAAAAAATTGCAATGTCCGTACTGTGAGACACCTAAGACAGCGCCACAGCATCATTGGACTGAGCTTGTTGTCATTGCAATCTCAACGCTGTGCGTTACAGGGAAGACACCCTTCCTGCAGACTCATCCTGACATGACCCTCCAGCATGACAATGCCACCAGCCATACTGCTCGTTCGGTGCGTGATTTCCTACAAGACAGGAATGTCAGTGTTCTGCCATGGCCAGCGAAGTGCCCGGATCTCAATCCCATTGAGCACGTCTGGGACCTGTTGGATCGGAGGGTGAGGGCTAGGGCCATTCCCCCCGGAAATGTCTGGGAACTTGCAGGTGCCCTGGTGGAAGAGTGGGGTAACATCTCACAGCAATAACTGGCAAATTTGGTGCAGTCCATGAGGAGGAGATGCACTGCAGTACTTAATGCAGCTGGTGGCCACACCAGATACTGACTGTGACTTTTGATTTTGACCCCCCCTTTGTTCAGGGACATATTATTCCATTTCTGTTAGTCACATGTCTGTGGAACTTGTTCAGTTTATGTCTCAGTTGTTGAATCTTGTTATGTTCATACACATTTTTACACATGTTAAATTTGCAGAAAATGAGAGGACAGTGAGAGGACGTTTCTTATTTTGCTGAGTTCATGTGACACGGAAAGGATTGGTTTTAAGCCATTTTCCTAACAGAATGAAATCCCAAAGTCTCTAATTCTCATCTAAGATGTTGATTAAATGGTGGTAATGAAATGATACTGAAAAGTGGTTCACTTTCATTCACCATGATATGATCATATCCTCAAAGCACTTCAGAGGGACATCACGTGCCTTGTTATTGCGCCTTGTTTATGACACCCTATGTGATAACAGGCGGTGCAATTATTGTTTGAAGATTTGGGATATGGTGTTTATTGCTTTAATTAGACACGTGTTGGCCTGGTTCACTGTCCAGGCTGATACTGGGCCATATTAACCACACGCCATACTATTCAACAATATTTGTCTGTTCATTTACTCATGCATGCGTTGTCTCTTTCTCTCTCAAGGGACAGCTTGAGCTAGATGCACCTGTTTTATAGTGTACACATGGAGAATGAATCATATTATGACTATTAAGTCTTGTAGACCTATAGGAACAATCGCGTCATCTACCATACTAGTTCCTAGTTCCGTAACACTAACATACGTTGTCTATAGACCAGTATCAGCTATTATATGTGTACATCTCAAAATTGACGCTGAATTATGACTGCATTATAACTCATTGTGAGGGTTTGTAATGCATTATAGATATTGATGACATAGAACGTGTTACCGACAGTTCTTATACCAGTTGGAGTATATAGGGGGAGAATGGTGTTTCGTTGCCCTAGGAGAGGAGCAGAAGGAGCCCTGGAGCATTAGTACAGGGCTAGCGTGGAGCTAGTGACAAAATGGGGCCAGCAGGCTGAGTCGTTACCCAGGAACGGGGGCACTATGGTGGAACATGTCTGGCTCTGGCCTGCCCTGGTGAGGAGGGATGTGGATGATCCCAGCCAGGGTTCCAGAGCCCTCGTGGCCCTGGCAGAGAAACTCACTAAAGCCTGTAAACACTCCCTTTCCTGAGAGGATATGAGCCTCCCAATACATTTATTTTCCCAGGCATCTGTGAAAACAAGAAAGGCCATTTCTGACATTCCGTCTGGCGACAGGCCCAGCATTCATGTTCCAGTTTCCAGCTCGAATCAGAATGTACCTGTATCTGGTCACTGGTTAGACAATGGGTCTATGAATCTATGAACACAGGGATTTTGTGTAATTGTTCAACACATTGTCTGCCAGTAGATTTGAAAGCATTACATTTGCTCCCTTTGTTGTGATATGCAAAGTATTTTGACAATGTTTGTAAAAAGGATCCACCACTTTTTTCAATTTTCGCCTAAAATGACCCAAATCTTGAAAGCTTGTAGCTCAGGCCCTGAAGCAAGGACATGCATATTCTTGATACAATTTGAAAGGAAACACTTTGAAGTTTGTGGAAATGTGAAAGGAATGCAGGAGAATATAACACATTAGATCTGGTAAAAGATAATACAAAGAAAAAAAACAACCTTTTTTGTATTTTTTTATGTGCCATCATCTTTGAAATGCAAGAGAAATGCCATAATGTATTATTCCAGCCCAGGTGCAATTTAAATGTTGGCCACTAGATGGCAGCAGTGTGTGTGTGTGCAGCGTTTTAGACTGATCCGATGAACCATTGCATTTCTGTTAAAGAGATTGTGTCAAGACTGCCCAAATGTGCCTAATTGGTTTATTAATAACTTTTCAAGTTCAAAACTGTGCACTCTCCTCAAACAATAGCATGGTATTCTTTCACTATAATAGCTACTGTAAATTGGACAGTGCAGTTTACATTTTTTTAGTTTTTGTTATTTGTATTATTGAATATCCTAAACATACAATATACTTGCAGTGAAGCCGCTCAACAACTACACCACACCAGTCATCCAACAGACTCCCATTCAGAGCGACACACAGAAGTGCCCTGCTCAAGGGCACGTCGACAGATCTCCCATAAGGCCCCAAAAAACGGGGACGCGAAACCTCCAAGATCCCTCCACATTTCCCCATAGCTGTCCCTCAACCATCCGATACCCCTCACACAGTCACCCCAATAATAAAAAAAATAAAATAAAAAAAATAATGAAAATAAAATAAATTCCATTCCCCACCCCCAAGAACCCCTCCAATGCACCAACAACCAAGAAAATGAACTCATGAGAAAAAAAGAAAAAGACTAAAGAAAACAGAAAACAAAAAAAAAAAAAACGAAGGACATCAATGACAACTAAAATCGGAACAGCAAGGCCAAATGTATATGTTTGAGTGCATGTCTGGCACTATTTACATACAGTGAGGGAAAAAAGTATTTTAATCCCCTGCTGATTTTGTACGTTTGCCCACTGACAAAGAAATGATCAGTCTATAATTTTAATGGTAGGTTTATTTGAACAGTAAGAGACAGAATAACAACAAAACAATCCAGAAAAACGCATGTGAAACATTTTATAAATTGATTTGCATTTTAATGAGGGAAATAAGTATTTGACCCCCTCTCAATCAGAAAGATTTCTTGCTCCCAGGTGTCTTTTATACAGGTAACAAATTGAGATTAGGAGCACATTCTTAAAGGGAGTGCTCCTAATCTCAGTTTGTTACCTGTATAAAAGACACCTGTCCACAGAAGCAATCAATCAATCAGATTCCAAACTCTCCACCATGGCCAAGACCAAAGAGCTCTCCAAGGATGTCAGGGACAGGATTGTAGACCTACGCAAGGCTGGAATGGGCTACAAGACCATTGCCAAGCAGCTTGGTGAGAAGGTGACAACAGTTGGTGCGATTATTCGCAAATGGAAGAAACACAAAAGAACTGTCAATCTCCCTCGGCCTGGGGCTCCATGCAAGATCTCACCTCGTGGAGTTGCAATGATCATGAGAACGGTGAGAATCAGCCCAGAACTACACGGGAGGATCTTGTCAATGATCTCAAGGCAGCTGGGACCATAGTCACCAAGAAAACAATTGGTAACACACTATGCCGTGAAGGACTGAAATCCTGCAGCGCCCGCAAGGTCCCCCTGCTCAAGAAAGCACATATACATGCCCGTCTGAAGTTTGCCAATGAACATCTGAATGATTCAGAGGACAACTGGGTGAAAGTGTTGTGGTCAGATGAGACCAAAATAGAGCTCTTTGGCATCAACTCAACTCACCGTGTTTGGAGGAGGAGGAATGCTGCCTATGACCACAAGAACACCATCTCCACCGTCAAACATGGCGGTGGAAACATTATGCTTTGGGGGTGTTTTTCTGCTAAGGTGACAGGACAACTTCACCGCATCAAAGGGACGATGGACGGGGCCATGCACCGTCAAATCTTGGGTGAGAACCTCCTTCCCTCAGCCAGGGCATTGAAAATGGGTTGTGGATGGGTATTCCAGCATGACAATGACCCAAAACACACAGCTAAGGCAACAAAGGAGTGGCTCAAGAAGAAGCACATTAAGGTCCTGGGGAGTGGCCTAGCCAGTCTCCAGACCTTAATCCCATAGAAAATCTGTGGAGGGAGCTGAAGGTTCGAGTTGCCAAACGTCAGCCTCGAATCCTTAATAAGAAGATCTGCAAAGAGGAGTGGGACAAAATCCCTC
Source organism: Brachymystax lenok tsinlingensis (assembly GCA_030435695.1). Classification (NCBI taxonomy): domain Eukaryota; kingdom Metazoa; phylum Chordata; class Actinopteri; order Salmoniformes; family Salmonidae; genus Brachymystax; species Brachymystax lenok. Next base: position 45,024,370 of record CM059814.1, read on the forward strand.
CTGAGATGTGTGCAAACCTGGTGGCCAACTACAAGAAAGGTCTGACCTCTGTGATTGCCAACAAGGGTTTTGCCACAAAGTACTAAGTCATGTTTTGCAGAGGGGTCAAATACTTATTTCCCTCATTAAAATGCAAATCAATGTATAAAATTTTTCACATGCGTCTTTCTGGATTTTTTTGTTGTTATTCTGTCTCTCACTGTTCAAATAAACCTACCATTAAAATTATAGACTGATCATTTCTTTGTCAGTGGGCAAACGTACAAAATCAGCAGGGGATCAAATACTTTTTTCCCTCACTGTATGTGTGTCCGTGTTTGTGTGTATTTGAATGAGAGCGTGGGTAAATGCGTGTGTACAAACACCTGGACAGTGCAGTTAGATTAACAAGAATGTAAGATTTCTGCCAATATCAGATATGTCTATGTCCTGGGAAATGTTCTTGTTAGTTACAACCTCATGCCAATCGCATTAGCCTACATTAGCTCAACTGTCCTGTGGATGGGACACCGATCCTGAAGAAGTTTTTTAACATGTTTGCCGTTGGTATTTTTGCTGTTACCAATAAGGTTTTGTTAAGACAATAACACGTCTAAAGGTTTCCAGTGGTGAAATTATATTTAGTTAGAAGTTCCATTGAAGCACTTCTTGTTTTTCTCATGGTGATTGAGATATGAATGAGATGTATGCCCTTGAAGCATTACCTTGTGATTCCTGCACAAGACACACTTCTGCTGTGTAAGGCCAGTAGGCCAAACTTCTCAACCAAGACACATTTCAAAACCTCCTAGAGTCAAAACACCATATGTTACCTGTCTGCAGAGGAGCTGTGGCTAAATATTTACCTCATCTACTCTTTACTGGATGGATTACATGACCCCCGGCTCGCAAAAAGAGGCATCCATCTCTGTTTTGGGTCATTTATAGCATATATTGAGAGATGGTAGTGACTCGACATATGTTTCCTCCACGATGAAGCCTGCTTTTGCGGAAATAGCCAATAGACACATGGACCATTCTGAGTCAAAGCTGTTTGAAAAGTATAGACTGAATCTTTACAGTATTACAAATTACATATGTGACAAACAGTACCGTTCAATAGTTTGGGGTCACTTAGAAATGTTATTGTAATTGGAAGAAAAGCAAACATTTTTGTCCATTAAAATAACATCATATTTGTCAGAAATACAGTGTAGACATTGTTAATGTTGTAAATTACTGTTGTCGCTGGAAATGGCTGCTTTTCTATGGAATATCTACATAGGCGTACAGAGGCCCATTATCAGCAACCATCACTCCTGTGTTCCAATGGCACGTTGTGTTAGCTAATCCAAGTTCATCATTTTAAAAGGCTAATTGATCATTAGAAAACCCTTTTGCAATTATGTTAGTGGGAGGCCCCGGTGCAAAACTGAGCAAGAAGACAAGTACATTAGAGTGTATAGTTTGAGAAACAGACGCCTCACAAGTCCTTAACTGGCAGCTTCATTAAATAGTACCAGCAAACACAAGTCTCAACGTCAACAGTGAAGAGGTGACTCCGGGATGCTGGCCTTCTAGGCAGAGTTCCTCTGTCCTGTGTCTGTGTTCTTTTTCCCATCTTAATCTTTTCGTTTTATTGGCCAGTCTGAGATATGGCTTTTTCTTTGTAACTCTGCCTAGAAGGCCAGCATCCCGGTGTCGCCTCTTCACTGTTGACGTTGAGACTGGTGTTTTGCGGGTACTATTTAATGAAGCTGCCAGTTGAGGACTTGTGAGGCATCTGTTTCTCAAACTAGACACTCTAGTATACTTGTCCTCTTGCTCAGTTGTACACTGGGGCCTCCCACTCCTCTTTCTATTCTGGTTAGAGACAGTTTGCTTTGTTCTGTGAAGGGAGTAGTACACAGCGTTGCACAAGATTTTCAGTTTCTTAGCAATTTCTTGTATGGAATAGCCTTCATTTCTCAGAACAAGAATAGACTGACAAGTTTCAGAAGAAAGTTATTTGTTTCTGGCCATGCTGAGCCTGTAATCAAACCCACAAATGCTGATGCTCCAGATACTCAACTAGTCTAAAGAAGGCCAGTTTTATTGCTTCTTTAATCAGAACAACATTTTTCAGCTGTGCTAACATAATTGTAAAAGGGTTTTCTAATGATCAATAGCCTTTTAAAATTATAAACTTGGATTAGCTAACACAAAGTGCCATTGGAGTACAGGAGTGATGGTTGCTGATAATGGGCCTCTGTACGTCCTATGTAAATATTCCATAAGAAATCAGCCGTTTCCAGCTACAATAGTCATTTACAACATTAACAATGTCTACACTGTATTTCTGATCAATTTGATGTTATTTTATTGGACAAAAAAATTGCATTTCTTTCAAAAACAAGGATATTTCTAAGTGACCACAAACTTTTGAACGGTATTGTACGTATTATGTGTTTCTGTTCATAAGCAACATGTAATTGGAGGATAGCGTTGGTTATGTTGATCTGCTGGTATTAAGATTCACTACTGTCCAGTGGAATAGTACCTACTGTACATACACTACCGGTCCAAAGTTTTAGAACACCTACTCAAGGGTTTTTCTTTATTTTTACTATTTTATACATTGTAGAATAATAGTGAAGACATCAAAACTATGAAATAACACATATGGAATCATGTAGTTACCAAAAAAGTGTTAAACAAATCAAAATATATTTTATATTTGAGATTCTTCAAAGTAGCCACCTTTTGTCTTGACAGCTTTGCACACTCTTGGCATTCTCTCAACCAGCTTCATGAGGTTTGTCACCTGGAATGCATTTCAATTAACAGGTTTGCCTTCTTAAAAATGTATTTGTGGAATTTCTTTCCTTCTTAATGCATTTGAGCCAAGCAGTTGTGTTTTGTCAAGGTAGGGGGGTTTACAGAAGATAGCTCTATTTGGTAAAAGACCCAGTCCATATTTTGGCAAGAACAACTCAAATAAGCAAAGAGAAATGACAGTCCATCATTACTTTAAGACATGAAGGTCAGTCAATACGAACATTTCAAGAACTTTGAAAGTTTGAAAGTGCAGAAACCATCAAGCGCTATGATGAAACTGGCTCTCATGAGGACCACCACAGGAATGGAAGACCCTTAGTTACCTCTGCTGCAAAGGATAAGTTCAGTAGAGTTACCAGCCTCAGAAATTGCAGCCCAAATAAATGCTTCACAGAGTTCAAGTAACAGACACATCTCAACATCAACTGTTCAGAGGAGACTGAGTGAATCAGGCCTTCGTGGTCTAATTGCTGCAAAGAAACCACTACTAAGGACACCAATAATAAGAAGATACTTGCTTGGTCCAAGAAACACGAGTAATGGACATTAGACTGGTGGACATTTGTCCTTTGGTATGGAGTCCAAATTGGGAATTTTTTGGTTCCAACCGCCGTGTCTTTGTGAGACGCGGTGTGGCAGAACGGATGATCTCTGCATGTGTATTTCCCACTGGAAAGCATGGAGGAGGATGTGTTATGGTGTGGTGACACTGTTTGTGATTTATTTAGAATTCAAGGCGCACTTAACCAGCATGGCTACCACAGCATTCTGCAGCGATACACCATCCCATCTGGTTTGGGCTTAGTGGGACTATCATTTGTTTTTCAACAGGACAATGACCTAACACACCTCCAGGCTGTGTAAGGGCTTTTTTTGACCAAGAAGGAGAGTGATGGAGTGCTGCATCAGATGACCTGGCCTCCACAATCCCACAACCTCAACCAAATTGAGATGGTTTAGGATTAGTCTGACCGCAGAGTGATGGAAAAGCAGCCAACAAGTGCTCAGCATATGTGGGAACTCCTTCAAGACTGTTGGAAAAGCATTCCAGGTGAAGCTGGTTGAGAGAATTCCAAGCTGTCATCAAGGCAAAGGGTGGCTATTTGAAGAATCTCAAATAGAAAACATATTTTGATTTGGTTTAACACTTGTTACTACATGATTCAATATGTGTTATTTCATAGTTTTGATGTCTTCACTATTATTCTACAGTGTATAAAATAGTAAAAATAAAGAAAAACCCTTGAATGAGTAGGTGTTCTAAAACTTTTGACCGGTAGTGTATGAAAGAAGATATCTGGCTTTATTGATCCAATTCACTCCAATATACTTTATACAGGAAGTCAGTTTGGTTTTTATATTTAACATCCCCATGCAGGGTTATCTCTCTAAAGGAAGGGTGTAGGGCGAGCTGTAGCCTAACTAGGGCACTCTCTGCCTTGCATTACATAAGAGATCTGTGTTTCTGGGTGGACTCTGTGTATATGTATTTTTATCATGTTAAAGTCTGCCTGCTGCAGATGAGACTGCTCTTAGTCATGCAATTATGCAGTGATGCAGTATATTGTATCTGAATGATGCCCTTCTGTGTCTGCCGCCTCTGCCTGCCCACAGCCCAGCGATTAACCTAATATAGGTCAGGATCCAGCCCCATCAGAGTCATTCTGCTGCTCCCTCATGCCCTGTCACTTCTCATAGTACATGTTAGTACATGTTAGTACATGTTAGTCATGCATGCACCATAAATGAGGCCAGACCTAAAATGATTCAAGTGGCAATCTGCGATTGGTACATCCATTTGATATAACTTATACATGTACCTGCCTCATGAGGTTAGGGTGACCACTTTGTTGTTTGAACTGCAGACTGGCCCTTCAACGCTGGGGGGGTTCCATTTGTGAAATTATATAGATTTTTGTTTATTTGAGTTGCACAATTCTAATAACTTTTTCAAAATTCCCGGACTTCCAGAAAACCTAGTTGCAATGCCAACTTGGAATTTTGGGAAATGTATCAACATTTTGCAACTGTCTTTCCATCCGTGACATCAGGCACATGCCGTACGATGATGTATCAAGAGAAGAACGGGTGTGTTTATGAATCAGACATGAAACAACACAATACATCAACAACACACCCTAAACCGTAAGTGAGTAAGCAGTTTAGAATACCGTTGTTTCTGCAACCTCTCCCTATTTCCTGCCAATATTGTATTTTATCCGTGCAGCTATGCATTCATGCTTAGAGATAATTGACAAAAAAAGCAAAAGCAAATTGAAAATACTCCACGTGGAGGGTTAATAATCAAGTGTTCCACGTTACTGATTAAACACTCACTGGTTAGTTGTGAATTGTTGCTGAATAAACAGCATGTGGGAGTGCTTTCCTGTTTGTCTCTGTGTTGTGTTTCTGGGCAGAGCTGGGTTCACATAGTATTTGTTTTCTTAGAATTTTTGGTTGAGCCTTTCTGGAGTGCCATTTGGGTAGGGTTTGCACCTTGCACTTTTGGTACTATTCCATTGGTTCAATGTGCACCAGGCAAGCTCAGTCAAGCGCAGGTGAAGTATTTGAAAGGTAACAAATACTATCCGAACCTATGTCTGGTTTCTAGGTAGCTGTCAGGCTCCTGGTTCTGGGTAGCCTTTCCTCATATAATATGTTTTATATGCTCGTTTTGTTCCATTGTTGTTATCCAGAGCCTATGTGTTGTTTCATTGGCTGGAGCCAGAGCAATAAAACAAGCCAGAAATGGGAACATATCTCCAAAACAGACAAATTAGTTCGGTTTATGCGTCATTTAAGTGCAAATGAATTGGAAGATAAGCCAGCATGGAGTTGGTTTGGTAAAGCTTTTTTTTTCACCATAGCCATATTACAGTCAGCTACCACAGTGCCAAGTAGAGACATAAATAAAACATGGAGCTGGGTAGCAACTACTGTGTACGGGGGTAGACATGCTTGTTAAGGGGATTGGGCTCCTACATTACTATGCAGGGAAGTTTGATATCACATCCTATGGCTCAAACAACTGTGTGTAACTGAGAGTTATAACAGTGTAGAAATCCAGTGACGAGCCACTGTGGTCAGAGGCCGGATCTCACACTAGACTATAGTATAACAGCATGTATTACTCTAAAGGGGATGTCTCCACTGTCACACACTGTTTGAAGGTGGCTTAGGGTTCATATGACGTGTCAAATAATCATGATGGAGAGAAGCGATCAGGGTTTAACCTATGACCTATTCCTTTTAACACCTGGTGGAGCTAAGGTCCTCAACAGTGATCAGGGAGCATGTGATAGTTTTACATAATGGGGATTTGGAGTCCTGGCTACAGTCTCATGGGAACTGCCTTGGTGGAGTTGGCTCTCATGGGGCTAGAGACAAATGATTACAGCCTTGGATGTGGGATCACGATTCCCCCGAGCTGAGTTCCAACTCAGTGGTATCCCCCATATTCACCTTATCCTGTGGGTAAGAGTAGTCGGGCGCTCGGCCCCCTGTTTGCTCATAAAACCGGTTTAATCACTACCGAGGTCGTTTGATGGTGCTACTGGCCACTCGTCTAGTTTTCCGACCTTAATGAGATTCGTCTAGCCCCTGAGACTTAATGAAACTTTCCTCTGCTTTTATTTCATGCAATTATGAACTCCATATGGACTTGTTAATCACATTCTGTATAACATCTATTAGGTATTTAATACACATATTAGATCATATTTCCTACTCACAACATGTCTGGGAAAACATGGTATAATGAAATCCTGTAGAGGGTTGAGGGTTTGAGACATCATACTATATCTCATGATTTTCAAGTTGATTAGCCCATACAAAGAGGACATAAGGATACAGTTACTGTAGAGAAAGCAATGAGTGGCATTGCTCTTCACTAAAGCATTCCACTTTAACTAATTGTAATAGCCACATGTGCCTGTATACTGTAGGTTTGTGGAGAACCCTGGCCTGCTATTTGTTGCTTGCATTTCTGGCAAATGAACTCTAATAAGTAGGCTAGCAATCCATGAGCAGTAACAGTCATGTTTTTGCATTCGCTCTGGTAGATGATGAGGAAAACATTTCAGTTGACCTGTTTATGTTCTTCTCTCTCTCTCTCTCTCTCTCTCTCTCTCTCTCTCTCTCTCTCTCTCTCTCTCTCTCGCTGCTGCTGTGTGTTCTGATGTTTGCTGAAGTCTCTGGCCCGTGTCGTAAGTTATCTGTGTTACACATGCCTCAGTAAGGATCCTGAAAACCACTATTTCTCCGCTAAATGTAGAGTTCTGTCGCTGTCAAACCTCTTATTTAACCATTCATGAGGCTATCGGTTATTATGTCGGCGAAATCAAAGACAAGATGCATTCAAACGGACAAAAAAAAGGCCTCTCAGTCTCTGTAGGTCAACCACTAGAGTTGGTTGGAATTTGGGCTGTTGGAGAAGAGTTACATCTCTGTAAAGAGGACACTGAGTTTGTCCTCTCCTCAGTAGCTTCGCTCAGTTTTCCCCCTCCGTCCAATAAGATGGCCCTTTGTTGCCCCGTTGAGTCAAGAGGGCCTCCAATTAGGGAACTTTCTCTTCTTTACACATCACGCCCTAGATGAAAAGTGGTTGCTGTTTTTGCCGTGGCCGCGTGCATATTCATACATTGGTGCACACCACACCGTGCACACACACACACCTCTTTTCTCTGTGTCCCTCTTCCTGAAAGAGCCAAGAGCCCAGGGGACAGGATAGCAGTTCACAGCTATTTGTTTTAAAGGCCAGAGGGACTCAATTATCTTTAGGTTTAACCACAGGCTGCAAGAAACTGCTCATCTACTATGATCAATGACTTCAGATTCAGGCCCATTGTATGCCCAATGGAAAGCTGAAGATGCTGACACGGCAATAGAATAGAAATAGAATGACTGGTAATTATATTTATATGGGCATTTTTCTCAGAATCTCAGTGCACCATGTCAACGTAAAACAATGAACTACCCCAGTCAAATAACTGGTAGAAACAGACTTTATGAACCATGGGAATCCTCTTCCTGTGATTCCCTGTGTTAAAAGCCAAACATGCAGATAATCATTATCCCACTAGGAAGTGGTCCATCCTGTCAGTCGACATTGCTGCATGTGTTTTGTCCGTAGCTGTTAACCACGCCCACATTGAACTGGCAGTGCTGTGTCTTTGGGGGTTTATTATTATGATGTGTGGAACTGTGGATCACTGATCCAAGATCAGGGCTTATTGGCAGAGTGTGGTTCATGGGCCTGGGAGTGAATGAGGCAGAGATTGGCAGAAGGGAAGCTAACAGGATTGAATGTGGCGGATTAGAGCCTGGGCCTTGGGGGAGTGGTGAAGGGTGGAGGGGCCTCCACACTGCATCTGTCAGTGAGGGGGGAAGAGGGGATGCCCACCCTTCCACCATGCAGCTGGGACTCGCAGGGATCGAGGAAGGCCAGCCTGCCATGCCCAGGAACACTGAACTAGGGAAGGGCGACAGAGAGGGAGACCGGCTGGGTGGGTGTGAGGAGGGGGAATGGGTGTGATCACATCCTCATCAGGCTCCAAGCCAAGTTATGACCTGTTGTCTGTGGTCTGTGAACTCTCTGGAGATTTGGATGGACTGGCTTATTGGTGGATAGACTGATTGATTTATTGATCGTAGAAGATTTAAAGGTACAGTCAGGGATATGACATCATCATACACAGGAGGGCAACTTCATGCTCACAGAAATTGACAACAACACAAATCTGTCAAGACTGCCACTATTGGCCTCCATCCAATATGTGTATGCCTCAAACGAGGGCTCAAATGGGCAGATATTAATTTTGTTATTGTTGATTTCTGCGTGCAGGAAGTTGCCCTGCTGATTATTTCTAAATCTATGTTTAAAAATGTAGACATTTCTGAAGCACACAGTGAGGTAATTCCTTTTCTACAAATCCCTAGAGGGGGTTTCATATTTTACGAGAAGACTACTGTTTAAATACACCCTGGCTTGGTGCATAGCGCATGTTCTGGAAGGATCTACATTCCATAAATAATTTCCCCTCAGTCCAGGAAATATTTACATTTTCCGACATTAGCCCGACTACTGAGTAAATAAATGCAAAAGCCACTTGAAAACACTGAAGAAACCAGTCTTTGTTTCGTTTAGTTTGACAGATACTGTTATATTATATTATATTGTTTGAATTATTTAGGTTTAACTGATGTGGTAGACATCGGAGAAGAATTTGAGGGGGCATTGTTTGAGTACAGAATATTGTGAAAGGTATTAGGGTGTGAATGGGGAAACAGTGTCATATGTCTGTCGACCTACCTTACTGGTTTGGCCTGTAGTGTGAGACACTTTCAGGTGTTCCAGAGAAGATGAGAGGAACTTCCATGCACTTGGCGACCCCTTATAAAGAAAATAAAAAGTTAGGTTGGTCATTGAACAGTAAAGGATTTTTTACAAAAAAGTTATATATTGGTTATTGAGCAATTTATTTTGCCTCATCTTACAATTTTATTGTAAATTCAATGTACAGGTGTCTCATCCTGTTGAGGTACTACCAATATTACTTTCAATTCATTTAATTGAAGCTTATTGTTAGAAACTGAATTGTCAAAGTTGAAGTAGTTTATGCAATTGACTGCTTAAACAAAAAGGTGACTAAAGCTGTGATGCAATCCAACGAAATGTAGACTATCAGCATGCGTCATCAACACTTGATGAGAAAACGATTAGTCACCTAGATTGGGCCATTTACGGATACGACAGGCCCCTTTGATTTACAATTACAACAGAGCGCACCCTAACCTGCTCAACAACAGCAGGGACATTCTGTCATAAATGCCTCTAAGAGGCTTGGCTCCGGGGTGAAGTTTCCCTTAAGTACAGATCTAGTAGGATCAGTTTTCCCCTCCCCCGATCCTAACCTTAACCATTTGTGGGGGAAATGCGAAACAGACTCAAGATCAGTATCTAGGGGTAACTTCACTCTTCTCCAAGTGGCTTGCTCAGGCACCTGATGTGACATGTTCGTAATCTTTAGTGTGAGCTGTAATGTCATCTTCCACTCACTATAATACCTAGAGGACGGGGACCTGGAGGTGTAACTCTCTTCCTTTCACTCTTCTGGAAGAAAACCTGTGAAAAATAGGTCAGTGTTACTGAACACCTTGGTTGCTTTTGTCTGTTTTGAAATTGGGATGAAATATTCAAAATTCTCAAGTTTTCCAGAAATCTCAGTTGGGGGGATTCCCAGATCTCCTGCTCATTCCCCCCTGAATACAGGAATCTTCCAACTGGGATTTCTGGAAAATCGGTGAAATTACCTGCATATTGCAACCCGAAGGAAATCAATGTAGTATGTGAATATGTCAAATTATGCTATTTTCTGATTGTCCGTAAATCTAATGATACTATCTACACTTTAAATACATATATATTTTACTGTGGTGACACTTAAATAACCTCACCATAAACACTTTATAAGTTGGGCTGTAACGATAGCAGTATTGCAATATTCGTTAGTATCATGGGAAGGAAACAAAACACAAAGTGGATTTAACTTCTTTAGGAAAACAGACCCTTTGTTGTAAACAAACAACATTATGTCATCATCCAGAGTCACGTTTCTTTATTTTCCTAGCTATAGCGCACAATATTTTACATACAGCAGGTTTTTAAAGGACTGAAGAGTTTGGGCTGCTTCGTGTTTTCATTTTTGCCGGTATCATCCCGGCCTTAATTATAAGTGCATTTATCATGCCTTATGAGGTATTCATAAAGCGCTACAGGCACATATTCATAGAAAGTGCTACTGTAAATGTCTGTGGCCACCGGAATTGTCATTGCTCGACTGAGACTTCTTCTCTATTCTCTCTGTGAGTGTCAGTAGGTTTTTATTTGTACCTTATTTGTACCACTGCTTAACAGTGGTTCTGACTGAGAATATTCCGGAGACGAATGTCAGTGAGCCCTTACATTAGCCGTGGCTCTCTTGCTCTGCCAGTCAGCTCTCCTCGCAATGCTCATTTTCAACCTCCTGCTGCTGTAAACACACAGGAGGAGCCACTGCTCGGTAGACAGATGGCGCGGCAGAGAGCTGAGAGATAGGAGGAGAGCGGAGGAGAGGGTTTGGGGGTTCCAGGGGGGCTAGTCTGTTGACATGTTGGATCTCCTTGCTCCCGCACACCCTGACAAGGCGTACAGCGATGTCCGCGGGGCCTTCTCAAACGTCTGAAAAATCGACCGCTCTTTCCTGTGACCAGCCCGGGCAAGACACACACGCGCGCGCAAGCGAGCACACTCACTCACACACACACACACCCGTGCACACGCAGACACACAGACACTGCCACGCTCCCAGGGCGGCGGCAGAGAACAGGGGATCCCGAACAGGTGATTTAATCCAACTTGACAAACTAGTTAAATATTGACAAGCAGCAGAAGAGCGTATGTGCTGCTGTGCCCGGGATGAGGAGGGGATGAGGAGGGGATGAGGAGAGGAAGAGCTGTGTGCCGCGACGGAAGGACAGAGGGAATAAAGAGCTTCCTGAATCCTGCATCATCTTTTCGGGTTCCGGCACACATTCGCCACAGGCGTGGCAGGCGCTTGGAAGGCAGGCACGTTAGGAAGACGGCGAGAGAGAGAGGGACCGGAGAGAGAGAAACAGCACAGGGTACACCGAAGGAACAGTATGAGTCAGCTCAGGAACCATGCCGTCGTGTCCATATGCGGGAGGATATGCAACATCCCTCTGCTTCAACTGCTGGTGGTGAGTTCACCATCCGTCCTCTCTGGCTATGGGATTCAGCAGTCAGTCAGCGTGGTGTCTATAGTGGAAGTGGGGCCGGCTGGGTGTTAATCATGCTAGACCTGGCCTCCGGACCGTCATGGCTGCAGCAGACTGGGAGACAGGAACTGCCCTGGGCAGATGTTACAGCACATGGAGGGGGGAGCATATATGTGGTTCACAAAAAAGACAAATGGCCTCTATTGAGAATATTGTGAACAAAATTAATATATAAATATAGGGGGTAGATCAGCTTTCCAATACCCCATATATATTTGTTGTGAATATAAATATTATTTTAAATATATACATCATTTTTGTATATATCTTTCTTTACTATTTTCCCGTAACCCTACCACCCCTCCCCTAATTGGAGTAAACTAATGGACAACAACACTTAGGCTTCTACTTCCTGCTTATACTGTATATACTATATAGATTTTACGGACACAGCATATTTTACATTAGTTATCTTTTGTTTGTTTTTAGTCCCATCCTTCGGTTACCAACAATAATGTGATTGTTAGTGTTGCTGTGTTGTAGTATGTAGGTCGTTGACCTGCCAACTGCTGCTAACTGCCAACAACCACTAATTGCCATGGGGATCCAGCATGCTCTATCTGTCTAGTGTCTCCAGACAATTTGGATTGAGGTATGTGCCTGCCATATGTACCTCTGTATGGAAGTGATTCACTGTGTGACGACATGGTGCCACATGTCGCAATTTATTACTATGGCTTCCTTTTGTGTTCTATGGCTTCCTTGTGTGCTATCTGTCTATGTGTAAGTGGATTTTCCAATGTGTGGCAGTGGCCAAATCTAAAAATGTCTCTACCAGGAATAGGATGGGGGGAATGGGATTCATATGTGACAGGGGGTTTCGACTCTAGTGAGAAGACTATGGGATCTCCCCCGGATGGACATCAGACAGGGATAGAGACTAGATTTGTGTTTCTGTGGAAAACGTATACAGCTCTTAGAGTAATGGGAAAGAGGGAGGGAGAGCAAGAAAGAGAGCGCAATAGAGCGAGAGACCGAGAGAGTGGGAGAGAGGGAGAGAGACAAAGACATAGAGAGAGAGACAGAGAGAGTAAAACAGACAGAGAGAGTAAAACAGAGAGAGAATGAGAGAGAGAGAATCCTCCACTCTTCTGGGGAGGATTCCTCTCCTTCTCTCCTCCTTATCCTTCTCTCCTCCTTCTCCTCCTCCTCCTCTCCTCCTCTTCTCCTCTGTGGCTTTGTGTTTGGGGCAAAGCTCCCAGACACAGCACTCCAACTGAATTATTTACCCTAAAGTGTGCTTATATGGAGCCAAGGGTCCTGGTGCTCCACTGTGACTAGGAACCTATTAACCAGACAAATCACTCCATATACCCTTTGTCTAACTACATTACCAGAAGCTGATGAATCACCCGTAAAGGAGGGAAACACACTATGAGGTGCTGGAGAGAGTTTTGATGCATGGTTGCACGTTTCCATCCTATTTCACATGGTGTGTGTGTGTGTGTCGTGCCATTGTTGTGTCTTTTGAGGAGGAAATGAATTCTGTGTTGATGGAAATACTGTATGTCTCTTGACTCAAAGATAATAACTAGTGTTGTCAACTGGTTACAGGTTTTGAGTTAGGTGAGGGATGCTTTGATTATTGTGTTGTGGTATTTTGTTGGGTTATGGATTTGCTGTTGGCTTATGCGGTAGGGGCCAGATTCAGACTTATGCAATTTAAGCCTTTCCTACTCACGCCATTCCTACGCACTTCTCAGTAGTTGGTATTCAGACTTACCTTATGCAGGCGTGATTCCCTTGCGCTCGCTGAATACATTTAATTCAACCGCTGAAAACGTTCAATTTGGTGTACATTTTAATTCGATTTTTCCCGAAAGACTCATTTTCGATGGAGAAAACGGTTCAAAATATTAGGGACCAATGAAAGAAAGCCATGTGAATACATGCACATTTGTCTCCTTTTCAGCACCAATTGGTAGCTAAAAAAAAATACTCTCATCTTCTATATTTTTTGGGGATAGGAAAATACCACATCTTCATTTCTTTGATTTTCACCCCAAACGAATAGCGGGTGAATAGCATGCTATTCTGATGCTTAGGTTTAAGGTCAGAATACGCGTAGAGAGAGAAGTGCATAAAAAGGGAATTCCTTAGCAAAGGTCAGAATCCCCGAGAAGAATTCAGTTGGTTTACAATGTGGTAGATTGTTATGTAGGTTCAGTTCATAGGTAATTGTGGATAGCTGTCCTGGCCATCTATCCCCTGTTGACATTTTCACTGAACCCTACAGTATGTTAAGAGTGGGTTCTATGATTGGCTGCCCTTTGAAATATACTCTCACAATCTTGGCCCTCCAAGACAAAGTGAAATTGATCTTCATTCATTTCATTTCACAGAGACCCAAGAGCAAGAAGGTTATCTACATTTTCATGTGTTTCCTGGATTCCACACATGCTCTTTTTTGGGGGGTCATTTAAAAATAAATCAGACGTCAGTCACAGTGAGCGAATAGTGATGAGGTTATCAACGTATCTTCCCCTTCATCATATATTCTCTTCATCCCACAAATTCTGTCTTTTTCTTTTTTTTGGTAATTGAAAAAAAGCACCGTCAGTCTTTTTCGCTCGTTTCCTGTCTCTGCGGCTGCAAGTTGCATGCGGAAACGAGCAATCTGCTTCACATATCCATATGCTAATATCAACCCCGGCTCCAGCTGCAACCTGGAGCAGCCTGCCTCGCCCCCAGGACAGCCATGAGGGGAGAGCCATGAGAAGGAAGCGGAGATGATTAATTAACTCTGCCCTCGTTTGATGCTGCCTGCCTTATTAACTTTCAACAAGAGCAGAGTCTGTGAGCGTTTGCTTTTGCACCCCCCCCCCAAAAAAGAATCCCCTCGAAGGTCAGATTATTCATGCAGTGGTGGAAAAGCAAAAGGTTGGAGTGGAAACTGGAAACTGCTGGTTCTGTGGTTACGGATACTGAGGTGTTTCTTATAGGTCATTTGATGGCTACTGTATGTGTAGGGTTGACATTACTCATGTAAAGAGTAAGCGCCACTGTGTGAGTTCTTGTTTCATCTCTCTAGCTTGAAGAAGCTACTGTTAATACAATTTAACCTGTATTTCACTCTAATGATCTTTAATCTGTGCTATCATGGTCCAAGTAAGGATAAAGTATGCACTGTATGGGCCTTTGATAAGCTTCACTTATACATAACAAAGTAATGTATTCAAATCCATGCCGATTAACCAAACAGCATAGATTAGAGAGGCAAACAGTATCAGTTGTGTTGACATTAGTGACAGGTGATCCAGCTGGTTCCTTGCTCATGTATGTTTTTACATTTATGACCACATCTGAGAATGTAGCTTCAGCCTATAATGAGGCTCTCGCTACAGGACAACACAATGCCACGCTGCTCCTGGGGCTTAGCCTCTCTCTCTCTCTCTCTCTCTCTCTCTCTCTCTCTCTCTCTCTCTCTCTCTCTCTCTCTCTCTCTCTCTCTCTCTCTCTTTCTCTCCGGCACACAAAAGATCACCTGCCTCCACGCTCTCAGTCCTGGGGGCCAGGGACCAAGGGGGGTGTCCCACAGGCCATTGTGAATGTCTCTAAAGTCATGTATCACCAGCTCCTATTAGCTGCTATAATGATCCTCTCCGGGGCCATTTCCCCCACCACTTGATGTTAGATTAGCCTTCCAGTTAAAACCTTTTTTTCTCCATTTTTTTTTTACAAAGCTGGTACTCCTCAGTGTGTGTCCTCCTGACTAAGTCTACTTCACACTACTGGTCCTGACTGGGCCACTGTTCTGTTTTGAATGTGTGTGTGCGTCTGCGTGTGCATGTGTGTGTGTGTATGTGTGTGTGTGGGGGATTATGCTGACAAGGTTGTTTGCAGCAGCATTTACAATTTCAAAACAGAAAACCAAAGCAGTGCTGTATCTCTTCTAAAATGGGTATGATTCAACCTGACATTTTATCCAACAAATAGCCATAGATGTTTTTCCTCCAACAAGGTAATTCAGCCGAATATCTCTCCCAAACCTCCAGCAGTTGGATTTCTATTTTGCCCGTATTTCATTTCAAAACAAAGTATTTTCACAGATAACAACCCAGGGATCTGTCTTGCCTCAAAGTGCGTACTGCGTCGTACTGAACTGTATCATATTATATTAAGGTATTTCTTTCTGACATAGCTAATGTGGTCTGTCAGAAGCAGTTGCGGCTGAGGCAAGCCTTGTTTTCTGCCATTGAATTCTGGGTGAAGCAAAGCACGTCCACCTTTTGGTGCCCGCTGGTATTTTCACATCAGAGTTTTACCAGTGAGGATGCGATGACCTCTATGCCACACCCACTATTTTGAAAAGTTCGAAGAGTGACCCTGACTGTAGTAGTTGGGTGGGTTGAGTTCATTGAGTCATTTTCTCAAGAGTTTCGTAAGACAGTGTCATAGCAACAGTTTTCTCTCCCATAGAACAGGGTGTCGTTTTTCCGTAGCTCTTGTTTCCTCTCTAATCAATTGCTTTTTTTTCCTTCTGTGGTTTGGGAAGTCGTAGAGTGCTTTTCCCAAGCGGGAGTGGTTTTTTTTTCAAGTGGGAACCAATCACGTAGCAGGAGACACTTGCCCATGTTATATTCTCATGGTTATAAACAACATATTTAAATCCCTGTCATGTTCAAATAGCTATTCCAAAATAGCATAACAATATACAGTGTCATTATGAAGTTGAGCATCAGAGAAAGCAATCGTTATTTGTTTTATTACATAGGGCTCATCATAATATGTTATGATGGAAGAGCGGTATAAGCCCTAGGGAGGCTGTATTCACAATACTGATCATATTGCTGACATTGATCAATGATGTTGTATGCAAACCAATTCCCACATAAACCATTTAGGTCCTTTATTCTAATGATCTGACCATACAGAGAGTAGAAGAACAGTCACTCACCACGACCTCAGGTTAGGAGCATTTGTCTTGATATGGCCATTCATTGGTTGGACCACCACCAATGAGCCTATTGAGTTTTAGTCACTTTCTAAAGAGGCAATATTATCTATCTACTATTCATGTGTCCATAACTCATGTTTATGGTGATGGCCTAGTGGCACTCAATGATTCCCTCAACCTCCTCATGATGGTGGACCTAAATATAATGGGGGACATTTTATGAGGCTACACCACCACCAAATGGGTCCAGCCCTTCAGGTGAATGAGCGTAGCTTCTCTCCTCGGACCCCCCTTTTGACCCCAGGGCCAATTGTCCACATTGTCAACCGGTCAATGACTGGCCATTGTGTGTGTGGCTGGCGGCTGCAGCAGCAGTGGTCACCAGGGCCTAGGGGCCATTGTATAGGATAGATAGATAGGGGTCAGTGGGCTATCAAGCTGTGCTCTAACCCCCATCTGGTCCCGGCAGCTGGTCAACATACTGAGGGTTTGTTGGTTTGCTGGTTGGATGTTGGTTGTAAGAGAACTGGGTATGTAGGCTACTGTAGCATGGTACAAGCCTATTATTTCTCCTTGGGTCACCATTCACCACCACCATCAGATAACTCATTGTAGTAATCAATGTTGTTGTGGCAGTCAATTAGCTTTGATTCTAATAATGCAGTGTATTTAAAAAATAATCTTACCATATACTTCATAGCCTACATACAGGGAGGACGTATCTGCCTATTCAGTTTGAACCTGTATGTACTCCGTCCCTCCCCAGACCTTTGAGGTAAAGCAGTATGGGTGAGTATTACAGTGAGTCAGGGAGACTCTTGGCTGAGTTGAGTCAGATGAATTAGTCTCCTCCTGAGGCAGAACAGTGTTAGTGGGAGTCAGGCTGCGTCCCAAATGGCCCCCTTTTCCCTAAATAGTGCATTACTTTTGACTAGAACCCTATGAGCCCTGGCCAAATGTAATCCACTATATAGGGATATGTGTGCCATTTGGAAGGCAGACTCAGCAACAGGGAGACTCTTCGCTGAGTTGAGCTAGCTGAATTAGTGCATTATTATTGACCTAGTTCTCCGTTGCTCCCCTCTCGTGGCTCCAGACAGAATAAGAGGAGCTTGGGAAGCATATCTCTTCAAGTCTCAGGATACATTTCTTCTAAATGAGCCTTTATGTGTGAACGCTCAGGGTAACTCTACTCTGAAATGGCTTTGACAGGTGAACGCTCAGGGTAAATCTACTCTGAAATGGCTTTGACAGGTGAACGCTCAGGGTAAATCTACTCTGGAATGGCTTTGACAGGGAAAGCTCTCGCGTTTTAGTTTTGTGAAGTCAGAGTGGGTGAATTGTCGATGCAGAGGGTGAAGAAGTACATGCATCAACTGTATCAGTGCAGAAAAGGCAGTTGTGGTCTTCCAGGATGTGTTTTCACTGTTCCAATAAGCATCTCTACGTGTAAAATCTTTAAAAACTATCTATGAAATAGCAATAATGTTGGATGCATTTATGTGCGTTCCTCAGGTCTGCACAGCACAGTATTATGTGTTTACAATGGGCAAATATAATCAATTTTCAGTTGGTTCTTTCCTTTGGTTATCAATCTTCCAAACCATTCATAGAAGTACATAACTATTCATGTTCAAAGAATGAGATGCAATGGATGCCCTCTAGTCAGTTCTATTCAATGAATAGCCAAAGTCATTGCAAAGAAATTGCTGGTCATTGGACATGTGACCTGTAAGGGGACAATGCAGAATGCTCTTGTGCTCTCTGCATTATGTGATGGTGAGTGAATGAATAGCTCTTGTATGGTGATGCTTTCAGTGTAGAGGGCGCACAATTGTATACCTCTGAGATTGAGCTGATTTAACTTGAATCACTCTAGTTGGTCTAAAGAATGGCCCTATGGTAAAGGTTTTCCCAAGGGGGGGGGGCACCCCTAGATAAAGAGGGTTAGCTAAGTAAACAAATAATAACGACAGAACTGTGTTTTGTTATCGTAGGAGAAAATAGCTGGCCTAACCGAAGGAAGTTCAACTCTCGCGGTTTGACATTTTCCCACAGTAGCCAAAGTATCACTCGCTAATCCCGGAGATCAGAGGTCGAAAGATGAGGACATCTTGAAAAATAGAAAATAACACAAATAAACTAAATGTGCGGTTTTAAATCCATTGTGTGACAGCGGAGAAGATAGTGACATCACTATGCCAAATGATACATGCTTGTTTAATATCCGACTGACCATTGACTTATCTTCCTTATTTGGGCTGGGATCGCCTTTAGGGGTTAGCACCTTGGCTTAGTGCTAACGCTCCCAGGCATCTGTCGAATCCCAAGACGAGAGTTTTCATGTGTGATGATGTCACCCCAGTCTGAGTTTTAATGAGAACCAGAAGTTATGTCGAATTCCTCTGAGTCTGTTCCATCTGGAAGCAATGAAACAAAGATGGCGACTAAAAATAGAGGCCCACTTGAGATAATGATAAAAGAGATTTATTGCTTACGGTGTAATAAGCATACAATACATCTTCAAATTCCATACTTGACTGTAAATAGTGAAGACCTCTTAATAATAATGGTAAAAATGTGCTTAACCCTGTAGCCCGTTACACTCATACCTGTATATGGGTTGAAAATGACAGATTTGGACACTGATAAACGCCTAAATTGGAACGCAGTGGCTGTACAGTAACATGCTATACATGATGTCAGAGCTCTGGCTCTCTGCTTCACAGCTCTGTGTGGGTTTTAACTGACAGCCGTTCTGAACTTGAGCACCACGAGTGACAAGAAGTTGCCCCAATCTCTCTCAGTAATTGGGCAACTTGAGCACCTTTTTGGTTGTCTGAGTGGGGGAAATACTGTAAATGATGAGGACTCAATGTATTTTGAAAGGTGAGCCGTTGAGGAGTATAAGAAATACCACTTTGATGTCATACAAGTAAGTCAAACAACCATGAATCCAATGTGCTTTTCACAATTCCATATTGTAAAACTCATATAATATACAGTGTCAACGTTTATGATCACTATGTTTGATGTACAGTTACAAGATGACATGGCGTTATACCCTGGGTTGTTCTGAACAGAATGAGCCTGGGTTTTCTGTATTGTGAAGAAAATTTGCCGCGGACTACTCATCTGAATGCACTCATGACTCCATTCTAAGCGCATCAAAATTACGATCTGCTTCTCTCGAAGCTTTACACTGTAAGATCATATTTTATAATTTAGCTAGTCATGTTGGCAATAGAACAAGCTTTCGATTTATGCCCACCTGACCCAGATTGTGATTTATAATGGTACGTTTTTGGGATTGCGTAAACAACAGTTTTGTGTAAAGGCAGGATCCAGGGCCGTGTTCCAAAACGAAATAACTACAAAAAGCACCTTATAGTTGAAGACTCTTCTTTGAGTCATAAAAGTGAATTGAAATAACTTAGGAACTGTGCACACTTTGGAGAGGTGTGTGACCACTTGGAAACACCAGTTGGACCTCACACTCAAACCCATGTCATTTTTTTTATCTTATGTTATCATGCTACTGAATACATCCAGAGTATTTTCTTGTGCCAGGTGAACAGTTTTGTCCTCACCTTTAGTCTAACAATTTTCCCATAAACTCCAAACTGTTCCCTTTCAATTGCTGCCATGGTTGTCCATATGCTTTCCATATTTCTTCTGTAAGAAACATTTCATTTAGCCCTCTCCGTATAGGCCAATTCCCACAAGTGTAAAGGGTTTAAGTTATTTATGAAAGTTGACTCATTTTGAATACACCTTTGGACTGCATGCTATTATCGGCAATAATCCATCTTTCGATTTTACCTAAAATCTTACTCGCACTTTATATACAATTTCTAAATCCTCTCCACAGAAAAGAGAAAGTGAAAATAGGCCAACATTCCAATAACAATAACATACTTTTATAGTAAGGATAATTAGCGGGATAACGTTACGTCATTTAGCTTTTCAGCATTTCGTGCTGCTCAGATATTAGGCTTTTATTCGCCTTAATCCCCCCAAATCACTTGACTGTGTGTCACTGTGTGCTCAGCAGACACACTGAGTAGCCTGTGTGCCACTGTGTGCTCAGCAGACACACCGAGTAGCCTGTGTGCCCAGAAACCTACTAGAAACACATGACATGGATCCCATTAAAGTGGTCGAAGAGAGAGAGAGTGAGAAAGGAAATTGCCTCTTGAGAAGACTCTTGTTGACTGACACGCATCACTTAGCGGCTAATGGGCTCATTTTGCATACATATGGCATGGCTTCAAAGTAGACACATAACAAATGTCCAGACTTCCAAGGACTTCCAGGGACTTCCATGGACTCTGCACATATAATAACGGAGGTTGGTTTACTTCATCCTCATACAGTGTCTATCTGTATCACAAGATGAACACTTAACATAGTATGTTAACACTTTTAGGTTAGAGTGCAAAGTTCACCGATACATACAGTGTCACTTTGATGTTCGGTTTAGCTGTGGAATGTTGGATATTGCAGGTTGAAGGCGGAAGGCTATATGCTGTAGGCATAACGCTATGTTCAGATACACCTTTTCCTCCCTACTGTAATATATGACAGGAAATCACCCTCTGCACCGTATCTGCATTTTAAGACCCGAGGGAGGTCAAAAGTTACGACAACCAATCATTGCTCACATTTCTCATTCCTGTTTCAAAAGACCTTTATACACACTACACAGGCAGGCATACGCACACATACACACACGCATGCATGGATGCGCCCCCACACACACACACACACACACACAAACAAACACACATATCCCCCACCAAAATAGGAAACCTATCTGTTGTCTATCACTGTCACTTAAAATGGAAATATGGCTTGTGATAAGGATGAGAGGCGGCAGGGGGAATGACAGCGGTGCAAACAAACAGCGTTCCTGTTGTCACATTACCATTCTGTCAGGCTTCAGCATTCCTGCTCCATGCTCCCTGGCAACAGGGAATTTCCCTGGCATTCAGGACCAAATATTTGGAAATCAGGCAGAAGCAGATCCTAACCTTCCAGCTTTTCCGAGGAATGTTTGCCTGCCTGCTTCGACATCTGCCTAACACATGGGTCAACCTAGAGACAGTGTGTGCATCCAAAATGGCACCCTATTCCCTATAGAGTGCACTACTTTTGACCGGATCCCTATGGCACCCTATTGCACTACTTTTGACCAGGACCCTGTTCAAAGTAGTGCACTACATAGGGAATGGGGTGTCATTTGAGACACAACCAGCCTAATCAATAAATCACCCAGCAGATTAAACAGAGAAAATATACTGTAATAAACCTGAAGCTGTGGGGCTTATTACATTGATAATACGCAAGACAGGTCAAACGGTGGAGAAATATATATTTATATGTATGGAGAAAAATATATCTAACAAAACATACTCTCGGGGGTCGGGAGTTTGCGTTGTCGAGACTAAGCTATATTTCACTGTGCTCATTTGTTATACCGTGAATGTGTTCTTAAGTCTGGCTTCTCTCCATTCGTTGCTCCCATAACCTCGGCAGAGAAGACTATAATAAGCGTTGGCTTGGATTTCGCTGTTTTACTGGTGTCAGGCTAGGTGAGGCGGTAATACAACAAGTCACTAACTTCATGTGACTGTGGAGGACTTCTTGTTGCTGTTAAGTTTTTGGGTGGGAACAAAATGATCTCACTAAGCCGACTCACTCGGGGATAACACTAGCCTAGCTGGCTTAGACCTTTCTAACTCTTTCAGCACCGTTCACTGGCCAAAACAGTGAGCTGGAACGACAAACCCCTCATTGACAAGGTGTGAATTTAGCCGATACACAATACACAATGATACGCATATACAGTATGTGCAGCTTCGATAAGGTGAGAGGTAATTTAGAGTGAATGGCTGCTGTTTGAGCAAAGAGAACTGACTGAAAGTGAATATCGCTTGCTGAATGTGCCTAATTTCCCATGAAGCTAAAGGGTAGCCAGGCCACCTGATCGCTGCTGCTCTCCATAATATGTTGGCAAACCCAATTGTGCATGGCTAGGCTAGGTGTGGTGCCTGCCTGTCAAAGCCTGCACAAACAGAAGCTGAGATTCCTACCGGTGGATCAACATCTGGTTCTCTCACTCTCTCCTCTCACTTACTTGTTCTCACAAACTCTTCTTATCCTCACTGTGTGTTTATTTATTTCGCTCTCTTTCTCTGTCTTTCTCTTTCTCTCTCTTTCTCTGTCTTTCTCTTTCTCTGGCTTTCCCTGTCTTTCTCTTTCTCTGTCTCTCTCTTTCTCTGTCTTTCTCTTTCTCTGTCTTTCTCTTTCTCTTTCTCTGTCTTTCTCTTTCTCTTTCTCTGTCTCTCTCTTTCTCTGGCTTTCTCTTTCTCTGGCTTTCTCTTTCTCTGTCTCTCTCTTTCTCTCTCTCTTTCTCTCCTCTCTGTGTCTCTCCTCTCTGTGCTTTCTCTCTCTCTTTCTCTCCTCTCTGTCCTTTCTCTCTATCTTTCTCTCTCTCTCTCCTCTGTCCTTTCTCTTTCTCTCTCCTCTCTTTCTTTCTCTCTCTCTCTCTCTCTCTCTCTCTCTCTCTCTCTCTCTCTCTCTCTCTCTCTCTCTCTCTCTCTCTCTCTCTCTCTCTCTCTGTCCTTTCTCTCTCTCTCTGTCTCTCTGTGTCTCTGTGTCTCTGTGTCTCTGTGTCTCTGTCTCTCTCTCTGTCTCTCTCTGTCTCGCTCTCTCATTTCCGTCACCACAGAGGCTCTATGTTTAGTTCCCAAATGACATACAGTAGTAGTTGCATATGCTTCATCTCTACACAGGTTGTACTATGGGGTGTTATGGAGTGGGCATGTCAGGTTGGATTTATTAAATTTTTCAATTTTCTTGAGTATGATTTGCTTGGGGAACAGGCTTGGCTACTGTTCTGCCACATACTGCACAGGAATGAATGACCCACTATTTGACTAGCCAACTGAGCGTTGGGAGGAGGAGAGAGGAGACAGGGGCTATTTAAGTGTTGAATATATCTTAATGTTTGGAAAGATAATCTGACAGATTCGGATTCCTGACGGCCGGGGAGGTGTTGATGTCCGTGTGTGTGAGTGTGTGTGTGTGTGTGTGTGTGTGTGTGGGTGTGGGGGTGCTGGGACTAGGACAGGCAAGGTGCTGTAAGAGGACATCAGATAACTGAAACCCACCCTAGAGGATGAACAGGCTTCCTTTGTGTCATCAGGTAATCCATATTCCAAAATCTGTCCCCGTTTGCATGTGGTATGCAAGGGATGAATTTGGCATTGGAGGCTTTGTCTACCTGGTTTAGCCTGTTCAATCATTTACACTGATGGCGTTGAAACCACTATGTTTTCTGCAGTCTTTAGATATGTTTTTAGAGTGTATAGAATTTTATGTTACTCTCCTAACGTTTTTAGCCCTTTTATGAAAACTTTTTTCTTTTAATGGTTGCTCTCAGTGTGAAGAACTTTGTGAGTTACGTCTGTAAATGAAAAGAGCTCTACAAATGTCATTTATTATTATTATTATTATTATTATAATTTTTACTCTAGTAATAACTGCTGCACTCTGAAGAAAGCATTTGGCTTCATACTGGTGGCAAATTGGTTTCTGACGTCAAGGCCTACAAACCAGATCCCTCAGCTCTCCATGGCTTCTCATGTCAAATCACATGTAATCGCCATAGTAACCCCTTGATAACATAGATCCATGCCTTCATCAGGCTGTTTTATCTAATCTATCACAGTCTTGGGAGGTGGGAGGTTGATGGGCAGGATTGATATGGTGACATAAAGTCATTTTGTCCTGAATAATGACTCTGAGGGAAAGATTATCAGTGTTGTGCTACAGATAAGCCGCAGATAACATTAATTGATTCAAGCCAGGGCTAAGGACGGATACAATGAGCAGTTTCAATATCTGTGTAACCGCCCGTCTGATGCCTAACTTTGCCTGAGACATAAAGACTTGCGTTCGCTCCCTGGGTCAGTACCTAGGCTTTAGCGCTGTCATAGTCATGAGGTGCGTGAGAGGTAGTCTTCTCAGCCATATGAGCTCTAACGTGTCGACACCCTGGAAAGTTTGTAATATCATTCATTCCCAACTAGCCATAAAAATTCCCTCAGAAAGAAATGTTACGTTCTATAGGCATAACCTTTGACTGCCATAAGCCAGTCTTGAATTCCACATTCCATCTCCCCTCGAACGCCTCACATAGAGCAGATTTCCATTTGGCTAAAGTGGGTCCCTAGGCCACTCTGCCATGTCATCGGGTCTCGGCCTGCCTTACAGCCAGACAGGTGGGGAGGAGGGGGC